>CM026572.1:10378655-10984381 GCA_015143295.1 Tetracentron sinense | reverse complement strand
CTACGATGATAACCGGATTTGCAAATGATGGTTATCACCTCTGGAGGTGGCCATGGCCCGCTTTTGAAATTCCTTAACCGTGGTTATGATTTCACCCACCCTGTAGGAAAATAACAACACATGCATCCTATGTGTTTGCCGCCCATAAAGTCCAATACACCATAAATTTAAATTTAGTGCTAAGTTCGGCAGAGAGGTACATGCTATTAGAAAAAACCACCAATAGTAAACTAATTGATCTAACTGAGTGAAATAAAAAGGGGATAATAGTTTGGTACAATTGAGGTTCATGAGCTCTACATGAGAATCTTTGATAGTGAATTTTTTTTTTGAGAGGCCTGAAAACAAATGTTATGATCCATTTAGACTATCAACCGAGTCCCTTTATGCTCGGCTAGTATCCAAAAGATCTAGAAGAGACGCAGGGGCCTCTTCTAAGCTGATGCAGTGTTCCCCTGTCCCTTTTAACACTTTTGATCCATGTTAAGCTTAATAAAATTATTTTTTGTTTCCTAAAAACCAGTCTATCCGTAGCTGGTTAGATGGTTACCCCTAGGGGGTAACCATAGTTGGTATGGTGGATGTGGACGAATGAGAGCAGTGTGGTATGCGCTTAGAAGTTTTCCATTTCCTATCAAAACAGTCAAACCTGTGGGAGATCAGAAGGAACGAATATGTGCTCTATAAAATCAAAGTCAAAAAACAATCCTAATATCGATTACTTAATTAGACAAAATGTTTTTCCTTTAACTATTCTTGCCACGTTAGACAACAATCCTATGACATGTAGCATGGATTCCCAAAAGACAACATACTCCTACACGCTTTACAACATATATTATGATATATATATCCTACTGTCTCTAACACATGATAACTGCTCTATCACATCTTTTACTACGAAACAATTACCGCACCTATGTTCTCTGCACGTCTGGTCATCATGACAAAAGAAAAAAACAAAATTGCTCTACTACTCCTTAATGATACTACCGATATTTAGGGGTTCTACATGGCAGCGTAAATTTACAAGTATTCGTTGGAATTTTCATCTCTCACGTAAATCACTTAAACAGTGCTCCAGAATTTGAAGAATTCCCTACACAATTCCGGGGTGAGTTATTTTATAATTTTAGATCAAGCAATTATTTTTTCACTGGTGTTTATATCTCTCCCACGAACATGATATTCTCAGATGTAGCAGTTTTTTTTTTTCCAGACCTTATTACCTTCTCTCCTCCCACGAAGAAGTAAATTGCTAACATAATTTCTTTAGAATTGACTTTTGGATTTTAAATAACATGGGATTGTTTTACATTTCTCTCTCTATGATCCTGGTTTTGAAATTTTGATTTGGTATGTAAAAACCTGCCTATCTCCAGCTCAAATGCATGTAAAGGCTTGCATCAATCAAAAGAAAAAAAAACGTCTAAGAAATCGTTTAAGCGTTTGGGTGAACTGTTGGCTGATGATACATATTTCTTGTCCCTAGTGTGTTCTTCTATCTCTCTCACAAACATGATTGCTTTACAATTTAGTTTGATTTGGTTCAGTAAATTGATCTATAAAAACCCACTTATCTTCCTGATCAAATGTCTGTACAGGGTTGCATCAAATAGAACTTACAATAGAGAAAAAAATATTATCAAAAGTTTATATTTTCTGGCAATAACACCTTCACTTGTGATCGGAGTAAATCATGGATGATCAATAATAAGTGGAATCGCAAGCCAGTCCTAAACCGATATAAACCTTACCTTGGTTGGACTGTTCATCCGGTGATACAACATATACTTCGACAAGGTGCTGATTTTTTTTTTTATTCATTCACCACAATGAACATAGATAATTCATGATTTAGTAAAATAACCTGACCCTATTTCTAGATACACAATCTATTTTGGTTAACGTACCCATTCTTAACCGAGTCAAACCAAACTCTCAGTACCCGTTTACATACAATCAAAGGATGGGGCTAGCCCGCACAGGTTCATCGGACTTACCTGGTGTGGTAGGTTGTGTAGTCCTGACCCAAGGGTTAGGGACAACCTGAGTTCAAAAAAAAAAAAAAAGATGGGCATGATGTATAAACCCACCACTACCACCTCTCTCTCTCTCTATCTATCTACTAGTGGAACGCACGTACGATGCACGTGAGTGTACATCGTAATGATTGTAAAATAGTAGACCAAATTCAAATTAAACCAATGTGAAAAAAATGACAATAGCAAATTCGACTTTTTTTTGGGGTCCCATTTAAGTAGTTGGTAGGAACCCTAACATAACCAATTTTATCAAGAAAATTGTAATTAAACCAACTCAATCTATGATAAAAAGTCCCTGAAAATCCAATGTCTTAATCTATTAGGATAATTTAACAATTTTTGCAGAAATGTTGGGGTAGATTAGGCATCTCCCTTCACTAACTAACCAGCCATGATATAGCTAAAATCATTAGGAGACAATGTTTCACCATTTTTCTTCACTCTCCTTTACTATACTATTTGAATACTTTCCATACTCACACCTCCCCCTCACTCTCTCTCTACTCTAAGGGTTAAATTTATTACTAGAGTTAAATAGACAGATAAGGGCTAAGTGAGTGCAAATGAACTTTATCGAGTTCAATCGCAACCGGACATGATCCGAACTGATAGAAATCCGTATCACCTAAATTAAAAAAAATAAGAAAATAATATACGATCATTTAAAGTGTAATCCCAAAAATCAAAGACTTCTGGGCATAATCTGTGTTTACTTAATCTTTTATCTTTTTAATTTTATATATTCTCCAAATATGCACAACGCAATGGATTGTATTATTTCGTTATTTGTTTTTCTTTCTTTTCTTCTTAGTAGATTTTAACTTTAGTTTTATTTAATCATATAGAAAACACTCTAACTAAATCTATAAGGGGTGGGGTTCTTTGTTGAGGGGACTCCACATCATAAATCGTAAAGTATATCAGCCACCTCCAATTGTTGTCCCTTGAATTTTCCATTTTTATAAAAAAGATCTCACAGCCAGACTCTCCCACCACTTGATTGGCTTGCATTAGTTATAATATAAGGGTTAAACCATAGGGGTAAAACTCAATTAACTAACAATGGGCCTTTAATCAAGCTATTAAAACATAGAGAGTAACAATACAACCAAAAAACAAATGTAGGGAGTCTAAACTCTAGAAGCAATTGCACATCATAAGATGGATTGCACTTAAGTTGGAGACGACTGTTTAACATGAACCACGGTGGGGGTCTGCCTAACCCTAGCTTACCTTCTAAAAAAAAAACTAAAAAAAACTTGAACCACGGAATATTTCTTAGCGTTTACAGAAAATAGACGGCTCTTTTGCAAACCAAAAATTATGAAACTCTTAGAATAAGAAGCAGCGAAAAGATAAAACATTAAAGGAAAACTACCAACAAAAGGCACTTGCAGGCATAAAACATTAAAGGAAAACTACCAACAAAGGCAGCTATTAGTGCTTATGAATTAAGTGGCCCATGTGTCTTAGATCTTAGCAACCATAATCATGCAATACCCTTGTGCTCCCACTCTCAAACCTCGCACTGCACTCATCTTGACACTATGCTATATATATTTAAAATAGATCTCTTGAGCTCTCACTCCCTCTCTCGCTCTAGCTACTTAGGTCTAAATACAATTCTTAGTCCTAGAGGTGTTCATACTCTAGGCCTGGGTTCAAGTCCAGCCCTCATCAATTTTCTCCAAAAGGACTATGTTATGCGTGTTGAGATTGATTCCCAATGCATAGTTAGTATGGTTTGGGTAATTATGGGTGAGTGTACTTTAATATCTTTAGATATTTGGGGTGAGGTTGTGAACTTACTTTAATACCCTTAAATATTTGGGGTGATATAATAATAGAATATTATTATATTGGGATGTTTTAGGCATATTTAAAAAATTCAAGTAACTCTTTTACCCCTCCTTCTCCCATTATAATAGTATAAGATATCTGTACTAATACTATATGCCAGTTGGTTCCACGTGGCATACCTCATTGACCTCCATTTTCTATTTAGTTTGATGCCATGTGTCATTGATATGGCAGCATCTTATTGGTGTTAATTCAATTGTCTCTTGGTTTTACCTCTTATGTAATTACCACCTCATTTATATGTTATTATCATCTAATTAATCTAATTAATTACCTCTATTCATTTATGTGTTATTATCATTTAATTAATTACCTCTATTCGATCTCTCCATCTCTCCATTATTTAAGGGCAGCGAGACTATAGAAGGGTTTTAAGATATAGAATTTGAAAGGATGGGATAAGTCCCATTCCTGGTAACGTTTGGCATGCACATGCCTCATCACCTTCTCTCACTATCTCAATATATTCATAATTATGATTATAGTGGGACATGGGACACGTCCCAGGAATGGGACTTATCTCACCATTTCAAATTCTTATATCTCCTACTTATAAAAACCCTTCTACAGTTCTGGTGCCCTGAATACTATCCCGCTTCCCTCCCTCTACCTTCTTCCATCGATTTTTACTTCTTCAATCTCTTTTTTTTTTTTTTCCCATGTTTCTATTAAAATGAAAATGTATGTTGTGGAGTGAAGTTCATAGGTGGCCAGGGCATCAAATGGGGAGAGGATTCCATGGCGTGGCTAATGTTAAGGAGACAAGGGGAGGGCATTTGGGGTCGGAGATAAGGGTTTCAACGACGATGGTGATGGTGACTGGACCAAATGATCGGCTGGCATACTACTTCTATGTACTAATTTTGGTCTTTAGTAAACTTTACAATGACCAAAGGAAAGCGGAAGCAGACATTGCCTATTTGAAATTCCCAATTCTTGACTTTGTGCCAAGTTCCTCTTTTTTTTGGTTAGAAGGTTCCTACTTTCATTGTGAAATATTAAAGTGTAGAAAGGTTTGTAAGGTATTTTGCCCCTACGTATGCTGACAGCAAGGATATGTAAGTATTAGATGATTATTAAGAGTGTCTGAATATCCTTTGAAGAAAAACAAAAGCTTGATGTTTATCCCTTCTTTCAATTAAATATATAGTTAGTGAGAGTTTAAGAGATGGAGGAGAGGAAAGATGGCCATATGGGGATACTCTATGCTTTCTAACTTCGCATTTTTTTTAATGCAGCAGACAATGCAATAGATTGTACTCCTATTCTTCCTCTGTCATTGTGGTAAATCATGCAAATCCATCACTTATTTTCTCACACCTCTAGCGTGGGCTCCAACTATCTTACTGTCATTAGCTAAAATAAGTCTACTACCTACAATCATATTGGAATTAGGGTACCCAGACATCCAAGTGCATTTCAGCGTTTTTGGACACCCTCTAACCATCCAACTCCAAGACGTTTGTCGCGTAGCAGGTGAACTCGATTTCTAGACTATGTGGAAATGGCCACTATTATATCAGCCTAACTCCTTACCTTTTAACTTTAGATAAATGGTATGTACCAAAAAACAAAAGAATAATTGGTTCATAAGAAAATATTTGAATTATTGGTGTTCAGATTGTTAGTTTAGCAGTATTAAGAATGTTCGGTAATTATAGGAGAAAACTAACTTTTTATCCCACTATTTCCATGACATCCAAAGTCATCTTACTTTTCAAACCATTCATAACTTATTAAATCTTCCATTTACTTTATAATTTCATATATGATAATGCTATAGAATTTTTCATCTATGATTATCATGATTTGGTATTCTACTGGTTTGCTTTGCTCAATTGTCTCGACTTTTAATAGTGCTTTCCGTGATTTTCTTAGTCTCTTGCACTAATGTGGTTTTAGACGACCTGTTTAAACCCTGGACACTATTTTTTTTTATTTTCCTATTGCCTGAAACATAAAAGCAATATTATTGTGTGATTCAAGCATCAGAGCGAGCTCTTGGAAATGTAGGTGCGCTCACCAAGTTGCAGTGTAATGTTTATGATGTACACCTTTCTTTGTTTCTAAACATCTTTGATAAGTTTTATTAATAATGAACACTTTTTTCTTGAATCTAAATAGCTGCAAAGTGTTTATTTTTATTATCTATATCTACATATATATATATATATTTTACAAATAGGAGTGCCTACGTGGCACTCCTCATTGATCTTTTTTTCTTTTTTTGTAATACCATGTTTGTTCTATTACAATTCTATCTCTTTCAACCAATTCATCTCCCAAACAAAGAGGGTTAAAAAAAAAACTTTCATGATGATATTTATGGTCATTGAGAAGGTAGATTTGTGGCTTGGGCATATATGAACACTTTTTAAAATTTCTTCTCCTATAATTTTAATTATTTTAGTTTTGTCTCAATTTTGGTTCATTTCCGTGCATCGCACGGGGTGTTTGCTAGTATGTATATATATATGTTACCCTCTCACTCTCTAATCACTCCCTCTCACATAGACAACTAGCAACCACCTCATTCTTAATCGTTTCTCCCCGTTTTCATCACCGCCTTTCTCTTTCCATGATCTCTCATCTGACCGCCCCATCTCACCATAGATTAATTATTTCTATAAATATTCCTTTTTTTTGACGATTCATTACTAGTTAATGGATCCAGTGAATCAACCCGAACACATTTTTGGATCCACATTCTATTTTCTGTGGATTCTATCAAATTTGGCATAGGAGGGCTTCATCAAGCCTGTGCTCTAATAGGTGGTGCTGTGAAGCGGGGAAGAGTTCACTTACAAGTATCATCACTTTCTTTTGAGACTTACTTTTTATTTTTGATTGGAGAGAGTGTTAGTGGAAAACATGTGTCTTTCTTTTGATAGATGACAATAACACATGTCTTGCTTATAAAGAAAGTGAGTTTGAAAGAAAGTGTAGCTAGCATTGCCCCCACTTACAAACATTAAATGGACTGAATTATGGGGATATTTACAAATAATTGTATTCACTAAATTCATATCTCTTTACATTGTGATCTACCTACAGCCCATTTCACTGTGAACCCATAGATCAATGGGCTATCCAATTCATGCTCGTGCCATTCCAATGTCAGTAATTATTCTATTTTATTTAAATTAATGATATGTTAATTCTGAATTAGATTTTTGGCTATCTTAAACTAATTGTGAAATCTATATTTTCACTTCTGTTGTGAACCGGAATCTAATAGAAGGAAATATGGTAAATACTGTGTCAATTAGGTACTCTACTAATTTATTTTTTTCTATATATTATCTAAACTAATTAACTGTCATAAAAATAGTTTTATTTATTACAAGCTGATATGTATAGTCGTGTTTAATAACAAAAAGGCCCAGCCCCCACATAAGACCAAGGTTTCTTCTCCTTCCATCATACAGTGATTGTATTGTGATACCGTTCTAGATTTTCATTACTATTTGATGAGACTACAAATATATCATCATACTTATTGAGTATCCAAATTTCTCGTGTATGTATACATATATTATAGACATAACTTAAATAATTTATTAAAAATGTTTCATTTCAAAAAAACAAAAAAATTAAAGTTCAAGTTTTCTTATAATTTTTGTGCAATCTATTATTTTCTTTTCTTTATTTATCTCACACTTGTGCATCGCACGGGATCTTTGCTAGTATTTATCTAACTAAATATACCTGCACATATTATGATGATTAACTTGCAAATGTATATTTTCAGAGATTTCATTGAACTGTTCACAAGGATTTGCATTGATGGACAATTAATTGTGCTGATGTTCTTTTCTCTCTTCCATATTACATAAAAATATGTTCATAATCTTCAAATTTATTATCTTATTTTTACCTCTTGGTGTCATTGATGTTTATGTTTCGTATGTCATTATGTACTAGACTAGATTTCAATTCTTTTTTTTCCTCGCGAGTTCATATCCCAATTAATTTGTCATTTTTCTCTATTCTCTAATATTTTATAATCATTAGGATTGTATATTCACGTGCATTGCACGCGCGCTAGTTATATGTAATAACCATTAATTTAGACTGAATTGTATTTAAATTATTAACATTTTGTGAAGTGTCACATAATATATTTCTAATGTTTGTAGGTAAGGCGACCTTCAGTTCTCCCCGAGTCTCCTGTTGACCTAAGATCCTCACGTTGTTTATTGGTGAATTTCAAGAGGAAGACTGTTGCACTCGGACGCATCAATAGAGATGCAACACCATCTGCCGATTCCTATAGCGTTATCGTAAATGAAGTTTATGATATCTATGCAGATTTGTATGAAGGAGAAGGGACACTTGGAGATATTACAGCTGGAGATATCATTACTTGGCCCAAACCTTTTACACGACTTCTTTGATTTTTCTCGTATGTAATTTACTTTTTTAATTCACTACTTGGTAATTTGTTTCTCAACATTTTCAGATGTAGATAACTAATAAGTTTAAACTTGAAGTTTATTATGATGGTTGGATGTTTGAAGTAATTATTAAGTTTTTGAAGTGTAGTGTGTGTTTATAAGGTATTTGAAGTGATGATTTAGTGTTTCTTATCTACTGTGGTGGGTGAGTGTTAAATTTATTAAAAAGTATTACAGGTGCAGGAGCTGTTTGGCTGAAAAAATAAATATTTTTTTTCTAAATTATTTAGAAAAACCACAGACAAGGACCGTTGTTTTTGTTTAAAATTTTTACTTCCATAATCAGTTAAAACAACAGTTTAGGACTGTTGTTTATAATAAATAAACAACGGATACCGACCGTGGTTTCTTTATGCATAAACCACGGTTATAGACCGTTGTTTTGTCCTATCTTTTACCACTATCCTTATCCGTTGTTTATAAAAACCACTAGAAAAATTATAATGGAAAAAGCCATGGTCAGGAACCGTGGTTTATGGTCGAAAACCACGGTTTTTGACCATGGTTTTTACAGACTTTTGACGTAGTGATATGTGTATACTATTGAAGCAACTGAAATGAAATTGGGATTTCCATGAGTTTAATGGTTTTCCTTGCCTACCATGTTTGCATAATAGAGTTTTATTGTATAAATGAGAATATGGAAATGGATGGTTTTGATGAAATAGGCTAAGTAGACCATGTGCACACTATTATAAATCCATTAATGAAATTCCATGATTTATTTCTATGTTTTAATCACTCTCTATGTCGCGCCCCAAAATACCCCCTAGGAGTTAAGGGATACTTTAGAGGTGACTATTCATATCTGTCAAACCATCCTACAATAAACAAGGCTAATATGATACAATGACAACAGTAATCAGAGTGCGGAAGCTAAACATGGATGCGGAAGCATAAACCAACTTTTTCTTTTCTTCTATAACTCAAACCAGTATTCCAAGTTTATACACATAATATATCAAGTCAAAGGTCGACATGCCCACCTATCAAAATACAAAAGAACTATTGAGCCCACTATGCTCAATAGTAATCTAAATACGGCCAGACATCTCGGTCTCGATCCTCCTACGACTGCATCGGGATAGGAGGTTCTCTCTCCTCTACATACTCTTCCTCAACCCAAGGCTCAGGGTTGAGGGCTTCTTCAGTACCTGCCGACATAAAAGTACAGCTGAGTATGGAATACTCAGCGAGTACAAGCCATTAGCTAACCACAGCAATAACAAAACACAACAACAATGAACACAATACACAATATCGATTGAAAGCAATACTAGTAGCATAAGACAAATAGCATTGAAGGTAAAGCAATGTGATAATCTTGACATGCTTGAATGAATACGAAAACTCCGATAAAACTCGTACTTTAAAATCTTGTCTTATACTTGAAAATAATCTTTCGTGTTTCTTTCAAAACTTGTTTGTCATGTTTGAAAACTTGTTTCTTGTCTTGGCCTTGTTTGTGAGAATCACACATGTTTGTCTTGTCTTGCTTCAAATCACTTGTCTTGCTTGTTCTTGTCATATTCTTGACATGTTCTTGACTTAACTTGCTTGTATACTTGTGAGCCAGAAGTTAGTGCCCTTTAAGCAACTTGTGAGCCGGGAATGTAAATTCCCTTCAATGAAATATATATAGAAAAGGGTACACCAACCTCCTTGTTTTCTTGTGAGCCATGTATGACATATCTTGCGATATGCCCTACCCATGACTGACCCGATGTCTGGCTTTATCATTCATGCTTGTTTTCCTTGTGAGCAAGGCATGACATATCCTAGGGATATGCCCTACCCTTGACCGGCCCGATGTCCGGCTTTATCATTTGTTTCTTGAATCACAATTCTTGTTCTTGTTTGTCTCTTTCAAGTACTTGTACTTTAAAAACATCGGTTCATGCATACCTAGGTGTGTGTAGCACTTGTAGTAATCATGATGACATATATGACATGAAGGATAGTGCATAGCATTTCAATTCATAGTATAAGCATATGAGAATTTAGATAACCTATATGGCATTTGATCAAGGTTACAAAATTGGAGGAAACTACACATATTCATACTTGCCTATTCTTCATAAAATTTTGGAATTTCTCATTTATGCATTTAATCAAACACTTGGTATAAAACACTTTTATTTAATCTTTTTCTTTCATTTTCATCATTAGCATTTCACCAAACATCAAATGTGTGTTTATTATGTACACCGTGCCCTTTCACCATTTTTCATTACACACCATACATCACACATCATGACATCCAATCGCCCCACTCCTCATCCATTCATACATCCCACCATTCATTCCATTTATCTTGTTCATATTTGAGAAAATAGCATATTTCAAAGAAAAAGGAAGAACAGAAGATTAACCTCATCATTTTCAAGAGAAACCCTAGTTATTGCTAAGCCAGTTAGTAAGGGTGTACTAACCTTGAAATTTGGAGAAGATCTTGAGGAATGGAATGAAATCCAAGCTCCAATCACTCCTCCAATCTTCCTTACATCAAAACCCTAGCTTCTTCCTTTCTTCTTTCTCACAAAATCCCCCAATTAAATATGAGCTTAGAGGGTTTTTGAAACCCTCACCCACGAGTTGGGCTTATATAGAAAAGAGGGGGTCAAAAGACCCATTTACCCTTAATGAAAATCTGTAAAAACACGAAAGACCGAGCGATCGGTGCTTATGACCAAGCGATCAGTGGCCTACCGAGCGATCGGTGTTTTTGACCGAGCGATTGGTTGAAAACACCCTCTCTGGAATTTTTCCCCATACAAAATTTTGGACCAGTTGATAGATACCGATTGATCGGTTGTGGACCGATCCATCACTAATTTGGACTGAGCGATCGGTGTTCTGCAAATTTTGACACTGAGTCCATTTTACTGTTTCGGCCGTATCTTTTGACTCGTTCGTCGGATTTTGACAATTCAACTTGCGTTGGATTCATCATTCGAAGGGGAATATTTCTAACATTTTAGAATCTTCAAATTCTTATTTATTTATTAATTGGACTATGTGAAAGGCTAATTGGCTATGAGATCACTATTCGTTAGGTACGAAAAGTTCCGGGGCGCAACACTCTAAGAATAACATATTGCTTTTAAGTACTCTATGCATGATGCCCCTAAGTACCTTATACATGTGAATCAATGTTGGAAGCTTTCTATGATCACTATAATGCTCACAAGTACTCTGTAATGCTCACCAATGCTCTAAGCACATGGATGATATTTCTATGATTGTAGTTCTATGGGCATGTGATGATGTTTAAACGCTTTTAATTATACCATGATGTTCACAATTTCTCTATGCTCACAAGTACTCCATGCTATGCACGTGTATGTTTTGTATTACTGAGATTTCTCATAAGTATGGGTATCCGAAGTTTCATAAGTATAACTCGTAAGCTTGCTCATAAGTAAAGCTCATAAGGAATTCTCATAAGCAACGCTCATAAGTACTCATAAGTCTCATACGTTCTCTATGCTCATAAGGATCTTACAAGGCATCATACATATCTCACAAGGCATTATACATATATCTCAAGGCATCATATGTGGCTCACACGACTCATAAGGACTCATACGAACTCATAAGCTATTGATTCTTGTAAGACATGTATATCTCACAAGGCATCATACATATCTCTCAAGGCATCATATGTGGCTCACACGACTCATATAAACTCATAAGCTATTTGATTCTTGTAAGACATGTATATCTCACAAGGCATCATACATATCTCTCAAGGCATCATGTATATCTCACAAAGCATCATACATATCTCTCAAGGCATCATATGTGGCTCACACGACTCATAAGAACTCATACGAACTCATAAGCTATTGATTCTCGTAAAACCTCCTAAGATTTATGTTTTACACGAAAGCTCATAAGACAAATAAGACTAATAAGGAACTCATAAGTCTCATAAGAAGACTAATAAGGAACTCACAAGACTCATAAGATTCCTAAGGAACTCATAAGATATCGAAATACGTTATGATTCAATGTATACACTTGTTAATTCATTTTGGTTTCCACACTCTGATTTTGCATGTTATATGATGAACTGTACACTATGTGATATATTAATGTTTTATAACATTGTTAGTTAGTAGTTTGTATACACTGAGTATTCAATGCTCAGCCGAACTGTTATGTCGGTAGGTTACAAGTTGGACGATCGTGCTCCGGATTTGAGAGTCGAGCAGGAGCTTGCTTGGGATCATCATACCGATGTTAGGGGCCTGGACATGTGGCCTTATGGTTGAGGGAGAGTGACATGTATTTGGGGTTTCATTTGGGGGGTTTTGCATTGGACTTGAGTTGGTAAAGTGATGGATTTTATGTATAGAGTTCGTTTCTATTTATGTACAAGTTTTAGTTTGTATTCAATCTTAGTTGACTCCTGTACATGGGGCACCGTTCTATATAGAAGAAATTTTTAGGTTCACTATTTAGAATGTCTTGGATGCTCTCTCGCAGGATGGTTTGTATGTGAGTTCACGACACCAAAGTCTCATAACTCTTAGGTGGGATTTTGGGTCGCAACACTATGCGAATCATATTAGATTTCCAATTCTTTTGTAAAACATTTTTATTGGCTTTCAGAAAATAAAACCAGCAAATGCAAACATCAATTTCCAAGATAGGCAAATGAATCAGAGAATTCAACAAAAGCTTAAGTTGGCCCCTATACACAATCAATATGAAACTATGCCTCTTTTTAATTATAGAAAAACAGTTCTTGGGGGGCATACATCGAATCTCAAGATTTGACTTAGATTCTAATTGATTTTATTCAATGAGAGTTGAAATCACAATCACATTTGCGACTTTGAAATTGTTAAGTCAATTCCACAATAGAATGCTAGACCGGCAAAACTTCACAAGCGTCAAGTCTCCTTCACAATCCACACGGACCTTCTTTTTCTTTAAAGCTTTCTCTAATGGAAGCTAATGTCCCTTCCAAATTTCCAGCTCTAGGATCTTGAATAAAAGATCCAATCTTTATCTTCAAGAAAGCTTCTTGAATCTCTTCTTGATATTCAAAACGAAGAACACAAGAAAGGAGAATAAAGGGGGAAGGAGGCTGACCGTACACCTTAATGAAAGGGAGAGAGGGGCATGAGATTCGAGAGGAGAGGGAATATAAAAATTCTGGAATTTTTATTTGTTTCCATAGTGTGACCGTACACCCTTTATATAGCATTTGCTTGGGTTGCTTGCAACCCAAGACTCCTTATCCTTATCTAATAAGGATTCCTCAAATTAGTTTCCTATTTGGTTTCTCCATAATTAATTAGGATTAATCAAAATAGAAACTAATCTTATCCATTTGTAACCAACTAACCATATCATTATCCTAATCCAATTAAGATTTCTTGATTAGCAAGAAACTAATAGAATCCTTGTCCAACAAGGAATCTTTAATTAGTAACTAACTAACTAACCTTATCCAATAAGGAGTTTAATTAATTAGAAACTAATTAATAATAACTATTATTATTATAACCTCTTGGATGCCCTAGGTGGGTCCCACACCACACGCCTCTTAGGGTATTAAACCCTTTTTGGTTACTTCAATTATTCTTTCAAAATAATCCCCAATGAGTCCTACCCATTTGGTTTTTCACATCTAATGTGATTCCACTTTTTAGAGCTTCACTATACCATATAGTGATTACTTAGAGAAATTAATTAATTTAATAAATGATTAAATTAAATACTTTAAGAAAGTCCTTGTGTGTGGGATCTAAAGGGATCTCCTATTTCCGGTTGTGGGACCAAGTACTCAACCTTTTGGTTAAAGCATTGTTACTAGGAAACACCTTTCCTATACTCCATTAGGATTATAGAATGTCATCTATATCCCTGAACTTCCACTAATCACAATTAATGTCCATTAACACAATGTGATTAACCTCCAGAAAATAGAGAATTACTTATAGGTATTTCTATCTCAAGATTTATTTACAGATCCCTCCACTTCCAATAATGTTATAAGTTTACGGGACAATATCTAATACTGTCTTTAATCCCTGGCTTATATTGAGAACTCATTCTCTTTGAAACTTTTAATCAAACTAGGACTTTCAAAATATTTTAGAAATTCTTTAAAAGAAATAATAATATTAATTACATTTCTTTTATATAGAAATTAAATTCCTCGATAAAACTATTTCATCGATAAATACCAGTACTGGGTTTTCTCAAGTCCGGTTTTGACAAGTATCAACTCAATATTATCTGCTCTATTTAGAGTAGTGGAATCCTTGTTGAGCGTACACACACTTCTTCTAATATAGTGTACATAACCCAACGAGCCCGTACTTAGTCCAGTGTGTTGGACATTGACAATTAGCTACATCAAAGCTATATAGGCAAATACTAGAGAAGATGTCAACCTCTCAGGTTAAGGACAATCTGTCAAATGGACTACCCTAAATATAAAGACAGTATATTTCTAAGGATATCCACTGAGAGATACAGTTGTAATATAAGTACTTCTTACTTATATCAACATCTTAGTCAAGAGACTCTTCTCTCAGTGATTGAGATTCATCACTCCATCATATGAAACTAATAATGTATAAGTTATTAGGAATACATTGTCCAGATCTATCCTGATTAACTTAGAACAATTTTAGGTCTACAAGGAACCAGAAAAGCCATATCTCCTTAGCAATCAGTTATCAACTAATTGGATGGTTTTCCTACAATGTTACCTGAGGGACAAAGTAGTCTCATCCAATAAGATACTTTTGATATGTTACCCAATGTAGAAGACAATGTGTGAATGTAAAATATGCATTTATTGATTAAATAGATAAATACAATTCTGGAATGACTTTTGTGGGCATATATGTCCAACACAATATAGCTTATTTAGCTGAGAGAATTCCTTGGAATACCATATATTGCATATTTGAATGGAAAACTTCACTCTAAAGAGTATATGTAGTGAGTTGAACTTACTGGAATCTTTAGGATGAGCATCTGCAAGACCAATTACAAAAGAAAAATGTGAAAGAATAAAAATGAAACAGTACTTAGATTGCAAAAATCATTGTCCTTGCAAAAAATCATTGAACTTACTCAAATCAGGGACTGCATAAAACAGAATGGCATTTAAACGTGGATGCTGGCCAGTAGACATACCAAACTGTCTAGTTTCCCTTCGATGAGAAATAACATAACACCCATTCCCCTTTTATCGATCTCTGCCTACTCATTGAAAAAACCAACAAAAATATGTTTTCGGCATTACATAGAGAAGTTCGCTGACAAATAAATAACAACCAGAGAATTAACCACTGGAGAATTTCTACTACTCACCATAGAAGAACAAATAATCAAACCTCAATGCCTACAGTCGTCGATGCCGATGTAACCTATTCCATCATGACTGAAATTGTATTTATTAGTTTGAACGGCTTCCAAAAAGATGAACTATGTAAGGTGAAATATCCACAACATAGGAATCTGGACACCAAGGACTGAACCAATAGGATACGGATATTCTAGGTACATGTAAGGGTATGGACTCGCCATTTAACAGGGGTTTCACCAAAATCTAGCATTAAAAATACCAACAAAAATATTATCAAATGTATTGCATTATAATTGATGATCAAGGAAAGTATGCAACAGTCAAATCACATGAAAAGGATAGTTACAGTCATCCAACCTTTTATTGGCACATATTTCCTAGATAAATTTTTTTATAAAAAACTTATTGGCACATATTTCTCACATGTATTTAAAATTCCGTCTTGACAAAATCAAAGGGAACACTAAACACTAGTATTGCGAGTAAAGTAAAAGCTTACCTCTTCAATCTATGCATAATACATGTAACCATTGGTTACTATATTTAAGATTTCCACATGGGTTTGCTCTCCCTGGGATACTCTGGGAACTTCTAATTCACTCTCATCCTTAAAAGTATGATGACATGGTGTGATACTAAAATTTCCTTTTCTGTTTCCTAATAGGGATATTTATCCAATAGGCAATGAGGATGTTAAGGACCATAAGGGTTTGTTTGACATGGATGTGGCTGTGAAAACAATCTAGGTCAGGGGTTGTGTTGGGTGGTGGGAGTTGTCATAGGAAATGGTGTGGAGAGGGGGGAAGCAGCCATGCTTACTGACCTTGCAATGCAATGAGAGGTCCCTCACATCACCGGAAGGCACCATTTCATTTATGACTTTCTATGGAAGGAGAGGCCCAAACCTGAAATCTTTATGGATCCCATTAAAAATGATTGGTACAAGCCATGACTACCAAATTATTAATCTGTCCAACCTAGCAATAAGTAGAGATTCGGCATGCCACGTGATCGATGTATTCCCATCCAAAGCTTATGAGAATGATGTGAAGTTCCCAGTTTTGAGAAGCTTGCACTTAAGGCACAATCTAGAATATACCCCCCAAAAAAAATCTGCAACAAACAGGACCCAGAATTTCAAATCTACATTGGAAAACCTACAAACCCAGCCACAAAAATATTACAGAATGACTGGAAAAGAAAATGATGCAGACTGAAAAAAAACTTTGAAGCACCACCATAAGAAATTTTCTAAGCAAATTAAAGAAACCAGTCCAATAATATAGACAAACATTTTTTTAATTATAGACATACATTTTTTTTTTAAATGTTAACTTTTTTTTATAGTGTGTTTGGCTTAGATTATCCAAGCCACAATGACTTGGATTATAATTACTTTGATTATAATCCCTGAAAAAATAAATGTTGCGTAAATAACAGCGTTGGGGTAACTTGATGGGAAAATTGATTATTAACAGATTATAAAACAACAATGTTTGGTTAACAAATCACTAAACTTGTTGGAATATAACTTATTTTATCAACGATCATGTATCCTATTTTTTTTATTGATGATTACAAAGTTTCTACTTCATAACTAAAACTATAAAAAAAAAAAACATCAATGAGTTACTTTCTACTCTTAATTTTATATATTAAATACATTTTGTTCACCCAACCTTGTTGAATGCACGTCCCGGTCGGTTCCCATTAAGAGTTTGCTCTTGACACAACTCGATGAAAATCTTACTCAAAACATCGGTCCACTGAGCAGATTTATGCTATTATCTCTTTGGTTTTGTGAGTTTTCCATCTACCAAGTGAAAAATATCATGATCAAAACACAACTAAAAGATCATGAAACGGATGAAGGCAATGCTCTATATATAATACAATAGCTCTATTTACCTTGTCTTCACAACCGGTGGAAGAGGATAACAAAAAATAGTGATCCGAGAAATGGATGAAGGCAACACCATCTATCTATAGTATTGTCACTTTAGGGGTTCACATAACTTATGACATAGATCCCTCAAGTAGGGGGCGGAGCCAATTTTTTAAAAAACTATAATGTTGTAGGTATATTTTTTTTAAAATACATAATATCTTAATTTTATATATAGTGGCCCCCCAAATAAAATTTGGTAATTTTTTTTATATATACAATATAAAGGGATTGATCCTTTAGGTGTCCATGTGTCCCTTTAACCCTAATTAAAATTTATTAACTCAAGTTTTAATTTTGTTTCTAAATACCAAGGGTAGATGTATAAACCCTAGGGGTGAGTGAATCTTAACCACAATTAATGGTATTACAATGGACACATGTCAAGCAGGAGAGGTGCGCACATTCCACCCAATGAAACACACATGGAAAAACAATCTTCATAATATCAATATATAATTAATTTTATTTATATAATTCCATTAGGCAAAAAAAAAAAATTCACGAGGGCTACGCCCCCATCCCCTAGAGCCCCATATCCCAATCCCATAAATTTTCTTCATGTATGTACTTTGGCCCTCTCAAGGAAAAAATCCTGGTTCCGCCTCTGTCCTCAAGTACAGTTTTTGTTGTATGGACATATCTAACTATTACCTACAATATCATATAAAGTAGTTTCAAAATTTTATAATGATTTATCATTCATATTTCTTAAAGATTTTTCTTTATTAGTTTTTTCCATGTTGCTTTTCATTCTCACGTTAACCTTAGTAGCACAAAACAACTAGAGGGATTGCAAATTTAAAACTCTGCATTCAATATTACTCAAACCACGTTAATTCCATATCTTTGTTGTTGTTTCTATGTGTGGGTGGGAAGAATTCGAAGATTTAACCTTTTATGGAGGGAAAGAATTGGCACAATGTATCTAAAAAGTGATATTATCACAAGAAATATCCCAGCATCTATACATACAGTTAGTATTGATTATCATCTCTCATGTTCACATAAAACAGAATTACAGATTACTTTTACTCTTCCATGATCAATAACATTGTCTAATAATTGCAGCCCTCAATTCAGCAGCTTAGGACATCTAAAGCATCAATACAAAAGAAAAATGCACTCTGAGATACATGAAGAGAGCAACATTTCATTAGGGAAATACCAGTAAGCAATGAACTACCGTGAATATTTTCCAATGGAACTGATAATTTCAAACCACAAACATCAAAGAATATTTCTAGGATTAGAGGAAAAATAGAAGATAATAAATAACTGTAATATGGGTGGAAATTTGAAATCCTAATAGTTGAAATTGGAAACCCTAATCATTCAAAAAAGTAGAAATCGTGAGAAGAAATCAAGGGAACTCATGAGAGACTACGATGAAGGAAATTCAGAGAGGGGTCGAAATCAGAAGACCAAAAGGTACCATGATAATGTTAGGGTTTTTCTTATTAAATAAAAACCCATGTGGTCTAGCGCAATCCTCAGTTTTCAAAACTCGGATTGTATTGCTGTCAATAGAGAATGTTAAGGATAATGGGTCCCACTAAAGAGATGTGATCAAACAGGGACTCTTTAAGTGTTATTAAAGCTAACAACATGGTCAGGGTTGGCGACCGTTAGATCTTTGGTGTGATCCCTCTTAACCTTTGGATCTTATGATGGGTAGGGTTCCAAGGGTATATAAAGCAAAGAGGGGGTCCCTCTTTTCTCTTACGTCAATTGGAAGCCCCATTGAATCAGACCTAAGGAGAAAAGAGAAGACTCTCTCATCCCTCTCAAGCGCCGAGAAACACAGCATCACACCGTGAAGGGAATAGGGAAATTCCAGCGAAAGGTATGAGATTAATTGTTTCAATCCTTGTTTCCCCTTTGATTATGAATTCTAGAAAAGTTGATTGCATGGTCTAGATCCAGTATTTGAATAATCTTGTTTTGTTCTAACATTATTATTCTTGAATCCCAACAATTGGTATCAGAGCGCAGGGTTGACCTTGTGATTAATTTTTCTTAATAATCAAATCTAAGTGGAGTTTTATTTTCGGATCAAAATAATCAATTTTTTTTATTTATTGATCTTGTGATTCGGATTTAAGGAAATTGAAAAATAGAAATTTAAAGGTAAATAAGATAAAGAAATTTTTTTCGGATTTGATAATTAATTTTATTATTTACGAAATAAATTTTTGGAGTTGAAGAATATTTTTAAAGGATAAGAGCGATTCAGATTTTTAAAAAAAAAAAAAAAAAAGGAAGGGGTTTTTCACTGTTTTCAGTTGGACGGAGATTCCGCCGCTGTCCGTCGCCGGAGAGGATCACCGGCGGTGAGGTTTTTCTCGCCGGAGGGTGGCCGTCAGTTTGGCACCGGCGACAGCCGGTAAGGTGACCGGTATGGCCCCCCACCAAAGGGTTAACAGTATACGGCGTTAGGGTTTGGAGAAAAAAAAAAAAAAAACTGTTTCCGGGTTGAGAAGATAGGCTTTACGAGGGTCAACCCGACCCTGTAACCCGAACCTAAACCCGATCCAAATTGACAGGACCGACCCAAATAGTTTGACCCGACCGATTAATATGGGTATGAACCGACCCGATTGAAAATCCGACCCGGTCAATGTGGACCGAACCGGTTCGACCGGACGGGACCTAAGCCGAACCGGATCGCTGACTGAACCGAACCAGAACCGGACCGATGCCAGACCGGACCGCGTAAGACCGTCGAACCGTATGCGCGTGATGCGCAGACCGCGCGTGAGCGCAATCCCGTGCGCGTGCAGCGGTTTCTCCGCGCGTGATAAGCACTTCCCGCGCGTGTACTGCGCGTGACACTCGCAGGGGTGTTTTGTGCGCGTGACACGTCCCCAAGACAAGTCCAGGACGAGTGTCCGACCTATTCTGAGGTTTTTGGGTGTTCTGATTCCGTTTTTGGGGTCCATTTTGACTTCTGAGCACTGTAAATAGCTGTTTTAGTGCATGAATATGATTTTCATATGGTTTTGACATTAAATAAAGGAAAAAACTTGATGCTTTTACCCAAAATTAATATCAGGAATTAAAGTTAGATCATCCTATGGGGTTTAGGTTTGATCTGTAAGGCAGTGATTCGAATGGGCATAACTGAAGTAGGTTAGATTGTCTTGCCCAAAGGTGACCGTCCTATAGGAGGTTATGGTCCTTCGAATTTGAGATTTTGATCTCATTTAAACTGCAAGTTTGCACTCACCTATATTGAATAACTAGTCTTGCCCAAAGGTGTCTAGGGACTTCTTGTAGACTGAGTGGGGCAGAATGATTTGTGCGTGGCGGTGAGAGAAGGATAACCCTCTTGCCCAAAGGTGTGGAAGTGTCCTAATCAATCCAATACGTGATAGATCAGTTCTGTGCGCGACTATTGTTGCCAATTGGGGGGTGAATTGCATGTCGAAATCTCTTGCCCAAAGGTGTGATTAGATGATGCGCCCACCTATCCCGTAAAGTGGAAGTAAGCAATTTTAAAGTAAACCACTTTAGCTATCCGGCTTAACCCCAAGACCGGATTAGAATCATAAAGCTTAAATAAAGTCATGCAAGGACAAGTATAAAGTAAATTATTATAATTTGTTCAATAATTTGTTAGACATACCATAACATAGTAAAACATTGACATTTTCAGATATGGATGGGTCTGTTGTTCAGAAACATTTGACTGGGATTGAGCCTCTAAATGGTTCAAACTATAGTTCTTGGAAGATGCAGTTAGATATAGTTCTTGGTTGCCTTGATTACGACTTTGTCCTACTGGAGGAAAAGCCGGTTACTCCCACTGCTGAGTCTTCAGATTTAGATAAGTCTTTGTATTCGAAATGGGAGAAGGCCAATAGGATGGCCATGATGATCATTAGGGCTTCTGTTCAAGAAGCCATCAGAGGTGGTATTCCTACTGCTGATACTGCTAAGGTTCTTCTTGAGACTATCAAGAAACAATTTATGGGATCTGTTAGGTCTCGTCAGTACAGTTGTTTGACTCAGCTGATTTCATTGAAGTATGATGGTGCTGGAAATGTTCGGGAGCACATCTTAAAGATATCTAAGTTAATTATCTCTCTTAGAGAGCTTGGGTTGACAATTGAGGACGACCTCATGGTGCATTTGGCTGTAGCCTCACTTCCAGAATCATTTGATGCTTTTAAGGTTAATTATAGTGCACAGGATAGGAAGTGGGATCTGCATGAACTGATAGCTGTGTGTGTTAGTGAGGAAGAGCGCTTGAAGCGTGGGAAAGCTGAGTATGCGAACTTGGCTGTGAATTGGTAGTAAGAAGAATTTTAAGAATAAAGGGTTCAAGAAACCTAATTCACAGAATTTCTGGCAAGGACAAAATTCAGGATATAATCAAGGACAGAGTTCAGGTCATAATTTAGGACAGAGTTCGGGACATCAATTTCAGGGAAATGATAATACTGAGGAACTAGAGGAGATTGAGTGTTTCTTCGGCAAGGGGAAAGGTCACATGAAAAGAAATTGTTTCAAATATAAGGATTGGTGCAGGAAGAACAAAGGAGTTCATTCATTGGCGAAGCGCCAAGGCTGATGAGCTGCTGATTTTTGAAGAACTCTACACCAACAGTATTAGAGGCTGTTGGAACTTGCTGATTAGTATTAGACTTTGTTTCTGGTTTTTACTATTAGATGTTATTTTCATTGTGCCGTTGTTTAGGCGAGATATTATAGGATTGGATATAGTTTAATTTTATCATTGAGGGGAGTACACTCTCAATCAGACATATTTTTCAGACAGTTGGTAGTAATATATTAGTAGATGATCTTTATTAGCTAAACTTGGACTCGTATTTTATATCATTCTTGTTGTATGTTTGTTAACATCAGACATATGTTAAGGTCAGTGGGAGCAGGTTTGTAAGTTATATTTTGGATATCAAGATTACCAGAGATCATATTTCTAGACGTTTGGAGTTATCTCATAGGATTTCAGTTTGGTTTACAAGAGATATATCGAACTAGAAATTTAAAAGTTATTCAGACTCTGATTTTGCTTGATTTCAAGATAATTTGAAATCCTCATCAGATTCTGTGTTGTTGCATGTTTGGATTGTGAACTCATTAAGTAAAGAACTCTCCACCAGAAATTTTTTAAAGAACTTGTCACTATTATGGAACCTTTTAGAATCGTTTGATTCTTTTATTTAGTGGGAGTATTGTTCATTGTTTTATATTTCAGACATTTATATGATATACATGTCATTGTTTTACACTCTCAGATATTGATATGTTATGGTTATGCAAATTAAATAATTGATGCATCATTTGATTATGTTATGTTTTGACTGCACGTGCAAAAGGTAAAGACATCAAGTGATGGATTTCACATGACGGATGTCATTGATGTCAGGTTTGCCCGAGAGCCTCGCACAAAGCTCTCAAGTTGCTTGGGCTGAACATGGTTGGGCACCATGTTTGAGGCCTTCATTCTGGATACAAGGTGATGGACTTCACATGGCGGTTGCCGTAAAGTATCGGAATGACATGCATATGCTTAAATGCATGTAGCGTGGACAATTTTTGGACGTATACATTTTGATCACATAAGGTTGTGTATAGTCCATATCACACCATACCTTGCCACCATAAAGAACCGCTTTGAAACATTAGTATTACTAGCTGTTTGACCATGGAGTGGCTTGTATCATAGTAAATGAACACTAGTAGATGCTAAATGCTTCCATGATCACCGTTAGTGGTGCTTTTGAATCAAAGTGACAGTTAAAGAACACTTAATTCTCAACAGCAATGTTTTTCAAAATTAAAAGAGTGGCCACTCATGTTTTTAAGGTTGTTAAATCCGAAGAGTCATTTTATTTTATTTAAGGATTGCTTGGACCAAGTGGGAGATTGTTAGGGTTTTTCTTATTAAATAAAAACCCATATGGTCTAGCGCAATCCTCAGTTTTCAAAACTCGGATTGTATTGCTGTCAATAGAGAATGTTAAGGATAATGGGTCCCACTAAAGAGATGTGATCAAACAGGGACTCTTTAAGTGTTATTAAAGCTAACAACATGGTCAGGGTTGGCGACCGTTAGATCTTTGGTGTGATCCCTCTTAACCTTTGGATCTTATGATGGGTAGGGTTCCAAGGGTATATAAAGCAAAGAGGGGGTCCCTCTTTTCTCTTACGTCAATTGGAAGCCCCATTGAATCAGACCTAAGGAGAAAAGAGAAGACTCTCTCATCCCTCTCAAGCACCGAGAAACACAGCATCACACCGTGAAGGGAATAGGGAAATTCCAGCGAAAGGTATGAGATTAATTGTTTCAATCCTTGTTTCCCCTTTGATTATGAATTCTAGAAAAGTTGATTGCATGGTCTAGATCCAGTATTTGAATAATCTTGTTTTGTTCTAACATTATTATTCTTGAATCCCAACAGATAATCCTTCGAGGTAGGGGGACGTTCTAGAAAGAGAGTAAGAAGCCATCATCTCGAGGTCGATGGTTAAGGAACATGTGAGGATATAAATGGAATTTTGTGGACAGAGTTCAGACGAAAAAAGATTTAAGGGGCAAAATAAGCCTCTTTTTAGGGTAATAGATTTCGTATCTTCTAAGACTTCGTCCATGGAGAAAGAATAGGAATGGAGAACGAGCTTGCAAAACAACTCGTTTGTGATGCGTGTCTAGATCTTCACGGTTGGCGTTGTCTGAGTGGGTCTTTGTGCGTCATTAAGGGTGAAGGAAAGGGAGTAGAGAAGAGAAGGAAGACGGTGAGATTGTGGAAACATCTGGAAGAAGGGAGAGGTCGATGGTAAAGGAACATGTGAGGATATAAATGGAATTTATTGAAAAGAGTTCGGATGAAAAAAGATTTTTAGGGGCAAAATAAGCCTCTTTTTAGGGTAATAGAAATAGAAATAGAAATAGATTTTAGGGTAATAGGAATGTCTTCCGCACCTCATTAGGCTGGTCTTGTAGAGTCTCTAGTTGTGATAGATATCCAAAAATAAATTATTAAGCATTGCTTTCTTTAAAAGTTTTGAGTTGAGGAATGGTTTTTTTTTTTTGGAGCTCCGGGTGTCCTAGTCAGGACTAATCCCCGAGGGTGCGACATGAGCCCGAAACCCACCACACTAGGTAAGCTAGGGTAAACCCGTGCGGGGGTAACCCCAAAGGAGGAGTGAGAAATGGAACCCATGACCTCTCACTTGGGGAATGACCGAGGAACCACTGGGGAATGGTTATTCTACATAAGGCGAGTAACACCATTGATATTGTATTAGTCAATGTCTCTTAATCAATTGACCTATATTACTTGAGCCTTCTCATAAGAAGAATCACTTAGATCAATAATCGCAAGACTTCTGGGCATGTCGACTGCTTCACTTCACGGGATTCAAAATCGAGTCCACCCCTATGTCCAAGGGATAGCCGAAGCTCTTCATTTTCAATGTAAATAAGGTGACGGTTTTGTAACTATTGCTCTGTTTGTTTCGAAGTAAAATAGAGGAAAACAAATGAATTTCGTGGAAAATGCCAGTTGCCCTAAAGAAAATACACTTGGAAAATGATATTTTCCATGTAATTCATTTGTTTTCCCCTAATTTACCCCAAAACAAACGGAGCATATATGAAATGTCTTTACAAAACAACCACTATTGCTAGGGCTGCACAAAGCCCAATTGGCCCGATTGTTCGGTTCAGTCCGGCTCAGCCCAATTTTTAGGCTCGATCAGGCCAAGCCGAGCCTAAAAAAAGCTTGAAAAGTCAATCAAGTCGAGCTCTGGCCAAACCCTATTTGATTCGGCCCCGCTTGAAGCCCGACTCAATTGAGGTTTGATTCGGCCCGAGCTTGGCTCAGCTCGAATATTATTAAAAATAATAAAAATATTATTTATATATCATTATTATATATAAATAATATAAAATATTAGTCTTTTATTTTTATTTTTTTAAAAAAAAGTATTCAAGCCGAGCTCGAGCCAAGCCAATCCCGGCTCGAGCTTGAATCAATTCGGGCCAAGCCGAGCTTCAAGCCATGTTTTTGAATTCAGGTCGAGCTTTGGGCAAACTTTTCAAGCTTGATGTCGGGCTGAGCCAGGCTTCAAGCCTAGAATAAACCCTTTCAAGTCAAGCCGAGCAAGGTAAAGCCCAACCCGAATACATCCCTAACTATTGCAATATTACCCTTTACGATGTCATGACCACACCGATGGGAAAAACAAGAAATATATGTAAAGACATGGTTATTGGCACAAATGTATAGGCCGATTGACCAGTCTTTCAAAGATACAGTGTAACACAAAAGTCTTTGAATACCTCGTTGTTGATAGGAATGTGTCCCTAATATCACGTAGTTCATTTTATAATATATTATTTAATTTAAAGGGAAGAAATCATTGGGACCCAAAAAACAAAAACTAACTTGTATTCTATATATATTAATTTAATGGATTTTGCTAGCCCTAGTCACAAATCTTCCAAAGACGCAACTGGGGCCATACAAATGTCAAATATACTTTCTATGGAAAATTTGGAGTAAATGCGACTGTTAGCACTCTTATTTAATTTAGGGGTCATAGCCATGGGCAATGAGAATAGTTGCTGTAAGGGATAAAATTCGTAATTTAATCGTGTTGTGGCAAAAAGCATGTTTTCGGTGTTAAACGGGGGATACGAGTTTATATGTGTTTTGAGTACGTATTCGTTGTGTGTATAACAACGAACTCGTTGTGCTCCTCACAACGGGAACATTGTCCTCTAGACAACGGACTCGTAGTCATCAAGACTATGGTATCATCCAATACACTGTGAAAGTTTAGTACTGTCCATCCTATGTGTTTAGTACTGTGCATCCTCACGAGCTGCTCCTATTATACACTGAAAGTTTCTAACAAGTGCGGCACAACGAACGAGGTTATGTATCAAAATGTATCATTTAGATAAGAACAGGTATTGTTATACCATGGAGTTATCTTCAATATTAACAATTTCTGTCATCAAGGACAATAGGGGGAGCAGGTACAATTGGAGTTGGCTCAGTAGGCAAAGGAGGATCTTCGGTTTCTTTTATCTCATCATCTTGAGTATTATCTTGAGCAGGGGATTCAGAGTTGGAATCATTGAGTCTTCCTTGTTCTCGAAGCTGCCGCATTATGATTTCTTCAGTTTCTCTGCGATCTTCATCCAGCAACTGGTCCATCTGAGTTTGAAAGCAAATACGGAGAAACTCTGTAAGAGCATCTTCCGTGGCTTCAATTTCTTTCTCTTTTGTAGTTCGAGCTTCTTCAAGCTGTTTTGTCAGGATTTCTTTTTCAGCTTCAGATGCTTCGAGTCATCAGCGCAGTGTGTTCAAGATTTCGTCCAGCTCGCTACTCTGAACAATAGCCCTTTCTGCCTGCTCTAGTGCCTTCTTCTCTCTTTCCTCAGCATTGCGAGCCTCTTGCCGAGCTGCATCTCGTTGTGTTATCATCAGACCAAGTTTATCTTCGGCAGTCTTCAATGTTGATTGGGCTTTCTCCAGCTTGTATTGCAAGTTCTTTTCTTCTTCTGTTCCTTTCTTCTCAAGCTCGGTAACTCGTGCATTTAATTCTGTGGATGTATGCCAGACATTATTATAGTCTTCGTATAGCCCAGCCAGCATATTATTCATCTGGGCCAAAGAAGTATCGTTAGTATGGAGTTTTGCAGATTAGCAAAAGCTCGGGATGCAGCGCCAAATTTCCCCATGAAATGCATATTATTCGTCGCAGTAATATCTTTTGGGAGCCTCGTTGCGAATAGCATGGATGTGGCTATGTAATCACGGTCCATTGCGGTAAGAGCAACGGTAGGGTGTGGGTATCCTCGTGAAAAGGCAGGGGTCCATTTCTCAGCATCTCTATCTGTTGTTTTTTCTTCTCGAGGAGGAGCGAACGATGAAGCAATATCGGGATTTGTAGTGGTAATGGCAGTGGCAGGAGCCAGCGTAAGAGCATGTGTAGCAGTAGCGGTTAGAATTCTAGTGGCCAGAGGTTAATCATCCTCCAATAAATCATCGGAGCCAAAGAGTTCCTCATCGCTATCTATTTCAGGTTGAGTAGACATTGTGGCAGTCGTCTTTTTGCCTTGTTGAGCTTGGAGTCTTTTGTCATGATCTGCTTCACGTTGAGCTCATTTTGTCTTCAGTTGTTTTAGAGCAGTATCCCTCTTTCTCTTTTCAACCTGCCTCTCCGTTGTGGTGAGATGGGAAGGACGGGCAGATCTGGGAGCTCGTGGTGTTCGATGCAAGTGTGACATACGATCAGCCATTCTTTCTACGAGTTGTCTAGGAGCAGCGGCAGTCATGGAATCAGGTTGAGATATATAATCTGCAGCAACCTATACTCTGGTGTTGGTAATGGCCTCCAGGTAATGTACTAGTCTCCTTTCTCTTGACGAATATTTCGTAGTCGTTGTTTCTCTGCAAGAGTGAATTCTGGATAGCGAAGTTTGGAGATTTTTGTACACAAAAGATGTTATCCTCAGTTATAGTTGTAGATATATATAAGTGAAGCAACAATAAGCAGAGCAGTAACAGTAACCTAAAGCGAATTCGCTGGAAACGGGTCAAGCACTCTCATTTCTCTAGGCCCCAAAGATTATGAAGAGCAATCTTTTCCAATTCTTGTCTATGTCAGGAAGGTGCATAACGACATTCGGGATTTTGATTCGTTGATTTCAGGTGAAGCAGGTCTTATCACCATCTTCAGGAAATTTTCGGCATTTCACCGTATGGCGGAAGTGGAATATGTGTCTAGGTTCTATATTATATCCGTCTCTGTTGAATTTAGTCATCAAAGACATGTATCTATAAAACCTAGGATGCATCTGTCCACGGGCTACTTGTAAAGCAGCAAGGACTTCATCGACAATGGGTTCCAACAGAAATCGTAGTCCGGCTTCGAACTGCAAAACATAACAGTGGTACAGAAAGAATAGTAATCAGGGTGGACGTCTTCCTCATTCAGATGAAGATATATGGGGGAATTTCGTATCGACTTCTATAGAAATCAAGAATATATCTATCTACCGGTTTGGGTATAGGAGCCGTTGCGACTATATTTTGGGGTATATCAGCAGCGTGAGTGGTTTCTTCATCGCTATCAATCCTAACTATTTCAGTCTTCATGATGAGACGACGATGACCAATGGAGGGCGAACGAATGTCAATATACTGAGATGCGACGAAAGATAAGAAAAGTGAAAACAAAAACAGAGTAGCAATAAAGGAGATTTTACCGCTTCGAATGTTGTAACACCCCAAAATACCCCCTAGGAGTTAGGATACTTTGGCGACGTGACTTAACCTTAATCAATCTTGCAAAGAGTATGCAAGGCATGCCAAATAATGATCTGAAAAATTTTCTTTAACATAAATGTAATTCCAAGTGTCAACATAAAACAATGACTGGATAAAATACAATAATCACAAAAATGCAAATGCTTGAGTTACCCACTCAAGCTCACATGAAAAATCCCCAAAAGGAAATCCCAAAATACATTTCTCTTTCTCTCTCATCCCAACCTATGGCCACAGGCCAACCCTAACATCTGGCTAACCATCCGAATAACCTCCTCCTCTCCCTGAACTGCCTCAGTCCAAGGGACGAGAGTCCATATGTTGTATAGTGTACCTGCCGACATAAAAGTACGGCTAAGCATGGAATACTCAGCGAGTACAAGCTACTAACTAACAAGAGTAATAACATTAATATGTAATACAAGATACAGTTCATCCAAAAGATACATAATCAAAGTGCGGAAACTAAAACGACATAACAACGTAAATTAAATCATGAACATCATATTTTAACTTACGCATTGTAAATTTGTATCCAAAAGTAATGACTTATTCTTGAAAATACTTTTTGTGGTTTCCAAAACTTGCTTGCCGTATTTACAACTTATTCTTGTATCATAGGAACCACACATGCCTTGTTTTGTTCCTGTTTAGCTAGTACCCGAACTATGAATTGGACGGACATACTAGGTTCTTGTTATTCTTGCTTGTCTTGTTTAACTAGTACCCGAACTATGAAATGGACGGACGTACTAGGTTCTTGTCATGCTCGACTAATGCCCGGACTATAATGGAACGGAACACATTAGCCTCGTGTCTTGACTTGACTAGTGCCCGGACTATGGTGGAACGAAACACACTAGTTATTCTTGCTTGACTAATGCCCGGACTATAATGGAATGGAACACATTAGTCTCCTTGCCTTGCCTTGACTAGTGCCCGGACTACGGTGGAACGGAACACACTAGTATTCTTGCTTACTAATGCCCGGACTATGATTGAACGGAACACATTAGTATCTTGCTTGACTAATGCCCGGACTATAATGGAACGGAACACATTAGCCTCCTTGCTTGACTTGACTAGTGCCCGGACTATGGTGGAACAGAACACACTAGTTACTCTTGCTTACTAATGCCCGGACTATGATTGAACGGAACACATTAGTATCTTGCTTGACTAATGCCCGGACTATAATGGAACGGAACACATTAGCCTCCTTGCTTGACTTGAGTAGTGCCCGGACTATGGTGAAACGGAACACACTAGTTATTCTTGCTTGTTTGTCTTGCTTAACTTGTGAGCCAGGTATGACATATCCTAAGGAGATGCCCTACCCTTGAAATTTATACTTGTTTATTCACATTTCTTATTCGTGTCGTCTTCTTATATACATATACTTAAAAAGTCGATTCATGCATGCATGTGTACTTGTGGGTGTAGTTTGTAAACATAATAATAATAGCATGAAAAAATTGAGGATAATAGATAGCATTTGAACAATTATAGGCACATGAAAGATTTAAGGAATTCATAAAGCATATCATCATTTTTACAATTCTTGGGGAAATATCCCTATCTCATATCTCATAGATTAGGTTTTACATTTTACACAAGCATTTAATCAAACATCTTACATGCCACGTTTTCTTCATTTTCATTAATTTGTTCTTAGCCGTAGGTTTTTATCTCATTCATGCATTTTATCAAACACATAGAGCACAACTCCTTTCTAACCATTTAATTTCCTCTTTTTATGGTTGTAATTTCATTAACATTCAAGTGTGTTCATTATGTATACGATACCCTTCCACCATTTCCATCACATAACACCCATCATATCCATATGGCATCCATCGCCTTAACCACACATTCCCACATCCATCATTCCTTCTTTTTCTTGATTAAATTTAGGGATTTAATAAAACAAGTCAAGAAAAGAATGAACTAAAGAAATCTACAAGTATACTTTTAAAATAAACCTAGGTTATTACTAAAGTAGTTGGTAGGGTATACTAACCTTGAATCAAGGCTTGATCTTGAGTGGAGACCTTGATTGAAGCTCCAACTTGGAAGAAGGAGGACCCTTGCTTGAAGAAGGCTTGATTTGGGGAAGAAAGCCCTTGCAAAATATCGTAGGATTGCTGCCCTAGCTTGAAAAGGGAACAACACACGAGCTTGAGGCTTGGCTCGGAGAAATCCAAGCAAAAGGGATGATTGTGGGTCTTGAAATCCTTGATTTCTTCTCTCACAATGATGCCCTAGGAAACCCTCTTCTCCTCTCTCCTTTTTCTCTTCTAAATTCCTCTAAGGATGGTGTGTGGGGACCAAATGCCCGAGCAAAGCCTTATAGGCAAGGGTTTAACACCCAAAAGACAAAAAAGCCCTTAATGAAATTCTGCAAAAACGCGAAGACCGAACGATCGGTGGTTATGACCGATCGATATGTTGCCTACCGAGCGATCGATGTTCTTGACCGAGCGATCAGTCAAAAACATACTCTCTGAAAAATTTCTCCATACAAAAAAGTTAACCAGTCGATAGCTACCGATCGATCGGTTTTGGACCGATCGATCGCTATTAATGACCGAGCGATCGGTGCTCTACAGGTCCAAACTGTTTTGGAGATATGAAAATCTGACAGAGTAGCAGTGCAAACGACTCAAAATGAGGAAGACAAAGTGTAGAGCCCCGAAAATTTGATTCACTGTTCATGTGAATAGAGCCCTTGTATGGTATGTGTAAAGGCCTAATGCCTTACATGGTATTCTTGGTATTATGATGAGTCAAGTGAGGGTCTTAGGTATGTATTTGGAGTCTCAAAATGAGAGTATAAAGATACTCTAAGTGGTTAAAAACAAGGGTATAAATACCCAAGGTGTTTAATGGGTTGTGAATGAATAGTGTAATGAATAGTGCTAGTGCGCGAGGCATAAGGAGGCCGGGCCCTCTCATGCATATTGGTGTATGTTAAATGATCACTTAGAAGGATTTAAAAATATATGTGGAATGATTAATGAGGTGTGAGTATGGTTTTGGACCCGAGGGAAAGGAGTGTGAAAACACTCGAAGTGTTCTAGATGTTGAAGAGGTATGTTTCGGCATTTCCCTCAACTTTACGAAGCCTTAGTTTAGGCTCCATTGCTCAGAATCAAGTGATTCTTGAGTTTTTGGAGAGGCATGTGAACCCTCTTCGGGGTTCATGTTCATCACTTTCCCTGATTTTTAGCTGGGGTTGAGTCAAAAGTCCGATTTCCAAAGTCGGGACTGTTGGAAATCTGGACAGTTAAAACCCAGTTTCAGACCAGTAAACTTTAGGGGTAAAATGGTCCAATAATAAATACGAATTAGAAGTTGTACAAAACATGAAAGTTGTTCTCCTTCAAAAGAAGAATCCAACGCAAGTTGAATCGTCAAAATCGGACGAGCGAGTCAAAAGTTATGGCCGAAATACCAAAGCGGGAAAAATCTGGAAAATCATCCTGTCAGAGCTACGATCGATCGTAGAAGACCTACGAACGATCGTAGTTACGAACGATTGTAAAGTTACAGAAATGCTGAAAACTCACTGGAGAAGCTACGATCAATCATAGGAAGCCTACGAACGATCGTAGAACTCCAGAAACTGAGCAAACTTACTGTAAGACCTACGATCGATCGTAGGAAGCCTACGAACGATCGTAGGTGCTCGAATCAAACTCTTTAGTGCGTGATTTTAGGGTTTTCACCCCTTGGCATATAAATAGGGGATCATTTTTGGGGGTTTTGGGTTACCCTAAACCTAGAGAGAGATCTTAGAAGAGAAGGGAAGAGAGTGGAGGATTGCAAGAGGGGTTTTTGGATTTGGAGAAGAAGAGCACAAATCGAGCCTTGATCTCACTCCTACGCGCCATTAGAGCTTGGATCTCCAACATCAAGCTTGGGTTTCGCTTCTACAAGCTTCTTCAAGCCTTTTCAAGCATTGGATCTAAGGGATTTCATCCCATAAGGTAGATACACTCTACTAGGTTCTAATTTCATAAACCCTTAATGAAAAGCATGATTTTCTTGACAAGTATAGTTATATATAGCCTCTTATATGTAAAAATACACTCTTCTAGCAATTGATTTCATGAAACCCTTTCTACATCAAGATAAAATCCCATGAATGATGGTGTGAATTAAATGTGATGATGTTATGCTTTCAACCAACAAATAAAAGATGGTAATTTTTGAGTTGTTCTATATGTTAGTATCCAAGATGAAAAACATGTTAAAAGCAACAAGTTTTGGGAAGAACAAGTAGAAAAACCTTATTTTAAATGTGATTGGAATGGTGTGATGTTATTGTATATGGATTATGGTGATGGATGAATTATGTTGAGTATGAGACATATGACCATATGTAAAGGGTTTTCCCTAATGTCTACCATGTTATATCACAACTGCTATACGGACACATATGCATATGCATGATCGAGTTTTTCTAAATTATGGGAATCCCAAAAGAAGAAATACATGTATATAAGATGCAATACAAGAATAAGAAGAAGAAGAGTATAAGATGCAAATGAACCACACGAAAAGTATAAGATGTAAATGAATCAAATGAATAGTACAAGAAGCATAAGAAGTATAAGAAAAGTACAAGAAGTAAAAAGAGGTCTACAGAAAAGTATAAGAAGCACAAGATACATACGGAAAATACAAGAAGCACAAGATGTTACAAGAAATACAAGAAGATGGAAGGTATACGGAAAAAGCCGACAGGGATGCGACGATAGCAGGCCGCCTGAAAGGGAAAGGGATACTGGCATCGGACTCCGATGATAGCAGGCCGCCCGGAAGGGAGATGGATACTGGTCGTCTACCCTTAAGGTAGCCGAAGGTGAGGAGAACATTAGGCCACCCAGCTTACGTGGGTACGGGTACTAGTTGTCCTACTCCGGAGGTAGTAAATGATGAATACCAAGGTATTTTAAATACCCGTATATGCAAAGGCACAAGATGATAAGAAGATGTTTTCGACAAAAGATGATAAGAAGATGTAAAAGACAAAAGATGATAAGAAGATGTTTTCCGATAGTATTTTCTGAGATATATGCACATGATATGATTTTGTTTTCCGCGCTCTGATTTCAGGAATGCATATGAGATGATTAAATTGTGATATGTACACGTTGTATTCTTGTTTACGATATTACTATCTAGTAGTTTGTATACGCTGAGTATTCCATGCTCAGCCGTACATATTATGTCGGCAGGTCCCTTCGACATTTGTGGCGAGCGTCCTCAAGAACCATGGGTCGAGGAAGAGCATGTTGAGGAGGAGGAGACTTGGGGTAGTCTTCAGCAGCAGAGGGCTCAGGAGGAGCAGAGGGCTTTTGTTAGGTGGCCCCATCATGAATGACGAGAGGGAGAGACATGTACATATATTTTGTTGAGAGAGTATGTTCGCTCTTTATTTTGGGTCATATATAAACTGAGACATATAGTATTGATAGAAATTTTGTAGTCCGCTTCCACTACCATATATAGATTAGTATTACGCTTCCGCTATCACAGGTTTTATATGTTGTACAGGATTCATATGTTATATAAGATGGTTTGGTTATGAGTTCACGTCACCAAAGTATCCTAATTACTAGGGGGTATTTTGGGTCGTGACACAAAGGTCCATGCATCTTATATAGATGGGGCCAAAATACAAAAGACTGACTTAGCCTTAAATCTCAGCCGTACATGTGAGCACATGATGGGGTAAGATGGTCATTTCCATTAAATTTAAATATAGCATGTCAGACTAACTATCTTGTAGGACACACTTAGCCTTCATCTCAGTCGCACATGTCAACCAAAAGGAGGGCAGGATCGTCTTTTGCAAGACAGAATAACCGTTGGGGCAAACGAATCATCTCGGGTTATGAAAAAGTAATGATGACAAGTCTGCCATGCATTAATGAGGCATGATGGATTTGGGAAACGTGCTACAGTGGTTACGGTGATATATCTATTAGACATGATGCCCAGAAAAGTCATTTAGATTGTTAGATTCTTATTAATTTGATTAAATAAGACTTCTTCTTATTCTATTGTATATTCATTATGGGTAATTGACTATGGTCATGAGATGATCTATACGATATGAGATATCGATAAAGGTCCATAGGATATATTGTAAGAAAGTTATGTGATTAGATTATCACAGGCAGATATAACTTTCCGGTTCCTTATACCTTCTATAGTCACAGCTGTGGGTGAAGCTGGGCACTTCACTTGTATGGCTACCAGAATGCTAAGATGTTCTCAATATTTGAGATGTAGTTCTATCTCGAACTATTGTAGTGGAGACTACACATCAGCATATGGATGCTTAAATGTACATTGACTGATTGCATTCAATGAGAGACCTCTTGCATAAACATACTATCAGATAGTTGGTCTCTCATTTACATTGAACGGTTTCGATGATCCTTAGATCTGATGAGTTCATCTATGACTGAGCAGTGATCTGACTGTTTTGATTCCACTAACGTATTTTCTAACTTAGGGAATACAATACAGTGACAGTTGGATAGTCAGGAAGCTGTTCGAGTCATGATGAATTTCAAATAAGAAATCCATACTCATTAATTTGAGAGATTATTCAAGTTCCAGGTAAGACAGTTGATTAAGTTCAAATCCTGGGCATGTGATTTTGAAAACAAAATAAGTTTTGAAATATACTTTTATTAAAAGGTATTATGCTTATAAAAGGATTTTTTCAAAATGTTTTTCATGAGAAATTATTTCTCATGGCTTAATCATAAGTCTTGGAAACCCGGATGATTTGCAATGGGCTATGGGTTAGATAGTATGTCAATCTCGAAGACCCATTAGGGATAATGTATTTGGAATGATTTAAAAGTTCATGTGGCGGGATCGGTAATGGTTAATGTTCATACACTGGGATTCAATTGCAACATAGATATCTCACGTCACTTGCAATTCCGATGTAATTCCCGTTTAGGGTAAATGAGATAACATTGGGTAAGCCAGGGTAAGAATGTCCCAGAACAATCTGTGAAGGTGCTCACATAAGAAATACAATCTCAATAATTGATTAAAAGTTAATCAATTATTTAAGTGATTAAGGATTGTGTTAATTGAATAATTATTGAAATATAATTCCTTTTATAATTGAATTAAAATTCAATGGTTGGATTGCAATAAGGATTAAGATGACATAAAGTTAGATTACAAAAAGGAGTTTAAAGCTCCCCAAAAGTCACGCCCCTTTAGTACTCACGCCCCCTCTTGTGGACTCCTAGTTTGACTAGGTTTCCTACTTTGGTGTAGGATGTTGACTTATCCCTTTTTAATTAAGAAATCCTCTTGCAATAAGGAATATTTAATTAGTAGGATTACTATAACTAAAGTAGTTATAGATTAAGTATGAGTTTAATTAATTAATAGTAAGAGTTATTATTAATTAATAAATCCTACTAGATAAGATCAAGTTGGAGTAGGATTAGGATATGATCATAGTTTATAAATACCCCAACACCCTAGACCATTAATCACTTTTCTCCAGAACTTTTTCTCTTCTCTCCTCTCTCTCTCAAAACCGTGAGACCCTAGGGAGACCCCTAGGGATTTTCGTGAGTTATATAGGTGGTCCAAAGTTGGGTTTTGCAAATCTAGGGTTTTGAACCTTAGTGTTTTTGGTTATAGAAGGTCTATACCATTACTCCATCTTCTTCCTCTTGCTTATATAATTCCAAATGAGATTCTAAAGTTTCGTGGGGATAGCGAAGAATAAGGATCGAGCTTCTAGTATTTTTTTCGGAGAAATCTCTACAAAGAGTTCTGACGGTTCGAGTGGATTAAGCTTCACCGGTGAAAAGCATTTACCGAGGTGATATGACTAAAACTCTTAGATAATTTTGATGCTTTCTATGATGTTAAGATCTAGGGGATCCAGTTTCCGCATAAATTTTTATCCGAATCCCCCTTCAATATCTTTGCATATAATGTAAGAAAGAGATCAAGGACGACGGAGCATACACAACGAAGTCTTCACAATGGGGTGAAAATATGGAGAACGGAGAACATAATACAATCAACGTGGAATACAATATTTTTCTTCTGGAATGCTGAGAGATTTATGATATTTTGAACTGCGTTCAAAGCAACACGTGTTGGGAAAATGAAAAACGGACCACTCGGTCCTCTTGCAAACGGACTACCAAATTGTAAAGCAACACGTGTCCATTTAACTGTGGTTAAGTGAAATTTAACCCTTAAAGTTAAATTTCTTTTGAAATTTGATTGAGGGGTATCTTGCGGTCTTAATGTAAATAAAAATATGTTTTTTCGTTTCGATCAAACGTGATTTCAGTTTAATTTTGATCTTTAGAACTGATTCTAGTTGACTTTTGCCAAACAGGTTTACAACATAGAATTGATCTGTAGAACACGTTTGCCAAATGGGCTCCTAGGGTTCTGATGACAAGCAAATCGGATTTCTGAAACCAGGTAATTTTGACAATTTTCTGGGCGATCGGAAATATTTGTTGTAAGATATTACGAGAAGAAAAGAAAATAATGTAAATCTGCTATCGTATACGAATTGAACTCGCCCGTGTAATCTGTTTCAGGCATTCGATGGAAATCCAACACCATGTTCAAGTTCAAATGTACCTGATGCTAGGCATTCAGTTCATTATCCTCCTTGCTGGTGTTGGTGATTTTGTTCCTACTTCTTCGTTGCCAAGCGAGGTCAGTGAATCTTTTGCTTGTTTCCCTGCATTTTTTTTCTATAAATAACTCTTCTTTTCTATCACGCTTGTTTTCTCATTAATTCTTCTGAAGTTGCTTTGATTCTCTCTCTCTCTCTTTTATTTATTTTTTATTCTATGCATGTATGAACATTTTGTATTCATTGTGGTAGAGATCAAAATTCTACCGTGCAAACTGTCATTTTTTTCTGCCTATATTCTTGATATTAAAATTGGGTACAGCCCCACCATGGATTGCAGTCTTGCCTCTCTAAATTTTCAGTTGGTGTTTTTGTGCTCATTGATCTGGATTGTCCATCAAATGGGGAACCCCCCCTGGATTGACTACCGCCAAAATTTTCGTTGTTTTCACATTCTTAATGCTCCAATGTGATGGCTGCTCTGTTTCACAGCAGATTAGTCATGTGGTAAACTTGCACCAACCAGTGCCAGAGCCATCTCATACCATCCCAGTCCCTTGTTTTAATCCTTTTCAATGTACACTGGTATATCGACACAAGGATGCTTTGTCTTCCAAACCCCAACCCCCCTACAGTATTCTTGGCCATGCCTTTCTCTGCAAAAAGACACAGGATGTGAGCCAATAAAAGGAACACTTAAGAGAACAGGCAAGTAACTAGATATGGTGAGCTTCTATGTGGATTATTGCACATATCATTGCATAGGCATGGAGATATGACCTTAATATACCATGAATTGTTGATATATGTGAAATAAAAATATTTTATATTAATTAATAAAAAAATTAAAATTAATTCTAACCCAATCAAGTTGTGGATCCGGTGATTCTTCATAGAATATAATTTAATCAACTATGGGTAGACATGGATATTTAGGATGAAACTGAATGAAGTTCCCCAATTTTTCCTAAATTTCATCTTTAAATCCTTGTTCATTTCATTCACTAAAATCATGGGTAAATGCATTATTAAATCATAAATTTGATACATTTATACATGTTTAGTTTAATTTTTTTTTAAAATTGGTAATCAAGAAGATATATTAATCAAAAGAGAAGTACAAGCCAAAAAAGAGTTTTCAATAACATAAACTCAAAATAGAAATAGAGAAACAAAGTATGAAAAGGCCCCCCTAGGATGGGAGAGGCAAAGGCCAGGTTGACCCAAACTCAACCCAACAAATCCCCCAATACCACCCGATCACGTCAGATGGAGACCCATTCAATAACCAATAGCCGGATACGTGAGCGAATGCAAGAAAGAGGTGTTTGACGCTTTAGTTTTGAATGGAAATGTTGAAATCTAACAAGGAATTCAATTGTGTGATGTGTTTTAAGAAAATGAGGAAAATGGGTTTTAGGGAGATTAATAGAAAGAAAGGGGAAAAAAAGATGTTTCATGGGCTTCAATCGAAGTCCCATATTCATGTAACGTGGAATCTTACATCTCGATTGACATGAAACCTACAAAATGACTAAAACTTACCGAAACGTGGTGCCGACATCCTATAGTGCTAAATTGCTAATCCTTCGGTGGCGTTTCTTTTCGGACCCCACCAAAACCGACACATTTTGGTCGAAATCTATCAAAACATGTCGATTTTTAAACATGAACTCTTTACAGCATAAATCCATCCAATAGGAGATTTGTATATTCTGCATTTCGCTGGATAAGGGGCCCTGCAATTCATTGTTAAAATGTACTTTGATAGAACCATCGTTGGAGAGTTCTAAGAATGATAAAGCAGGATTTCAAGTGTTGGGAATTTTAAAAAAAATAGAACAAAAAAACAAACAGTCTACAATGATTGCTGACATGGTTTAAAATATCGATACATATCGACCAATACGGGTCGATACGTATCTCTTTTGAAGCTACCCAATACACTGGTACGTTGGAAAAAAAAAAACCTCCCGTATCAGACCAATACAGGCTTGATTTGGGGAATTTTTCAATAATTTTTTTTCTTTCCTTTCATTTATACTAGGATCCACAACACAAACTCGATACGCACAACTTATTTATATACAATATTATTTAAGTAAATGATTTTAAATTAATATTATTTTTATTTACTTAAGATATTAATATGCAAATAAAGTTATTCCCCCATTTGAATTCAAGAAAAATTATCTTGATTCAAATTCATGAATAAAAAGTTAACTTTCAATTCAAGAACAAAACCCTCTTTTTAGTACCTTTTTGGAACTGGGTCAAAATTTCAACTTTCAAATAATAAGCTATTTCTCAAATATCAAAATTTCATTAACTTTATTGTATCAAAAATTATCAAAACCCAAAAGTTTGGTAGAAAAAGTCTCATACCTTAGTCTTAAAAAATAATTTATATTTACAAGTTCTAAAAGTCAACTAACAGTGTAACAATTCAATATAAAAAAACTTACATTAAGCTTAAAATTTATGGTTGTAATTCAATACATTCTTATTTAACGCATTGAATGTAAGATTTTAATATCTAAATTATTTTTCTTATACTTAGCTAAGTGACTATGGTATATATTTTCATGCCTTCTTATCAGCAGAGCATGTACGCCTTTTTTAACTTATACAATTTTCAACTCTCATATGTATGGTTATAAACATAATTGGAGACCTTCATTTAGTTTGCTAATAGCTTATATTTGCATTAAAAGAAATTTTATGTAAGGTATTCAAGTTTTTTATTGCGTATCCGAGCATTTCTTAGCATATCTTGGTTTTTTCTGTTTTATCCATCCGATATGTCGATACGTATCCTGTTTTGGACTTACCGATACAGCAACTGATACCGATATTTTGAACCATGCTGCTGAAAAGGGGGAGAGAGAGGGACCGTAGGGGATAAAAATAAAAACAAACAACAGTCTACACTCTACAGTGATGGTCAAACAAGAGAGAGAGAGGAGGGATAGGAAGAGTTCGTACCTCTTCTTCTTTCTTCTTCTTGGTTATGCTTAAGAAATGTAATAAAAAAATATATACAATAAGTATAATATAAATAATATGGGTTCTACACTAATTATAAAAGACTCCTTAAAGAGGAGTTTATGAGAGCCTTGGAAAGAGTTCTAAGAATGATAAAGGGGGATTTCAAGTGTTGGAAATAAAAAAATCAATAGTCTATAACGAATATTGAAAGGGGAGAGAGAGAGGGACTGTGGGGGATAAAAAATAGAAACAAACAACAATCTACGGTGATTGTCGAGCAAGAGAGGGGGAAGGGAGAGGAAAGGTCATACGTCTTCTCATTTATTCTCATTCTTTCTTCCTTCTTCTTCTCGGTTATGCTCAAGAAAGGTAATAAAAAACATATAATAAGTAAAATATATACAATATGGGGTCTACACTAATTATAAAAGACCCATTTAAAGAGGAGTTTATGAGAGCTTTGGGGAAGCCAGGGGAATTTTAGGATATTTAACCTGACTTTTTTTCTTATTGGGCCGCTTAGCCCCAACTTTGCACCCGGTGGCCTAGGCAGGTGCCTCATGCAATGCCTTTAACAGCCATGCAAAAGTAGAGGGGGACCATATGGTCCACCCACAAACAGAGGGAGAGAGAGAGAGAGAGAGAGAGAGAGATTGATCAATTGGTCCACCCATTGAGCAATAGGAGGGTAGATTAGCATGAGGAAAACATACTTAACACCTTATAGTCTCTTCATTCTTCTATCTGCAACCCTTTTTTTTTTTGAATATACAAACCCTAATATAGTATATGGTGAACGACACGGAAGCATATAAAATAGCAGTTTTTTGTTGACCAAACTGTCATATTTATATAAAATAAATTTTATACCTTTAAATAATAATTATAATATTACATAATACATATAGCCAATTTTTAATAATATCCGCATAGCCAGGCAACTGCCTGGTAGCGTAGGCAACCGCCTAAGGCGACACCTTTAACAACCATGGTAACAACAACTACAAGCTTTTCGTATAGTAATGATTCTAAGCTTCTCCCTTTGATGTCTTTGCTAGTCCTTGTATTGACAAGCCATGCGTTGAAGTTTCTCGCGAACATAACAGTTCATCCGTTCCTTTCCTTGAACTAATTTGAAGTCCTTTGCAGAATCTCATGCTTCTTAAATTCCTTCTTTTTGGGGCAATGCTTATTTTCCAGTTTAGACTCCACCACATGAGCCTCATCGGCATGTAAGCATTTCTTGTCTCAGTTTCGAGACTTCTTCAATCGTTAGATGGTGCCTCTATTGGCCGATAAGTAAGTCCTCTTTCTTATGCATGAGCTTAGGATAACATTTACAGGTAGGTGGTAATTGGAAATGACAACACTTGCATAGTTGCATGGAAACTATTGACGAGTGTCATTCCAGGGGTGGTGATTGAATCTGCAATCTTTTGCAACTACTCAATTATGTCTTCTCTGTCCACCATTTTGAACTCTATGTAATTGCTTACTTGGAACATCTTAGTTCTCTATCCTCAGTCATGTAAATTGTCCTAAATGCGTCCCATTTCTATGTGCACACTTAATCTTGTTGAGTACTAGTATGCAGTTGATCAATAAGGGAATTGAGTATGTTGTGAGGGTGCAGCAAGTTGTCATCAATCCATTTCTAAGCTTTATCCATTGCAACCTCAATTTTATCTTCAGATGCACCTAGAGATTCAAGGATTCCAGTAACATTCCTCGGCTAGAACCACCAACCTTAAGTTGTCTAAGGAGGAAGTACTCAGTTTTTGTTCCCATGGATGGAAGTTGTTTTCCATCAAAACGGGTAAGTTTGTTTGGAACATGGAATATGGATTTGGAGATTTGGGGCGGAGAGGGAGAGCTTATGGCGAGCGGTAATAGTGGCCAAATACGGAGAGTCTTCGTGTTGGGTCCCGAGAGAGGTGAAGGGTTCGCATGGTGTTGGGTTCTCGAAGGGTATCATGGCAACCGCCAACTTGGTGGTGCCCAGATTCAGGTTTCGGGTGGGGCGAGACTGAGGTGAGATTTTGGAATGATGTATGGAGTGGAGATTCTAGGCTTCAGGATGACTTTAGGCATATTTTCTCGTTAGGTGACTACTACGAAAGGTGGGGTGAGAGGGTAGTTTAGTGTCCGAGGTTGAGGAGAGACTAAAACGATTGGGAAATAGCCGATGTGTTGCGGCTGTTGGAGCGCATTAGTTCCTCCTCCCCGGTTTCTGAGATTAGGGATTGCAGGGTATGGTCTGGTAGCAACCATGGTCGTTTCCCAGTAAGATCATTGTTACAAGCACTTAGCATAGTCCCCCTCGGGTCAGTTTCCTCATCGGATTGTATGAAATCCGAGAATTTCTTCTAAGGTCTCTTTCTTCATCTGGAATGCAACACTGAATAAAATTCTCACATGTGACCACTTACAGCATAAAGGGTGGAGGATGGCTAACCGCTGCTATATGTGCTTCCAAGCGGAAGAGTCTGTGGACCATCTGCTATTGCACTGTCCCATTGTGTTTGGTATTTGGGGTAATTTCCTCTCCTGCATGGGCGTGAATTGGGTCTTTCCCTCCTCCTTTAATAACTTCTTATCTTGCTGGGCTTTGGTCAGTGTGGTAGGTGTTTGCAAGGCAATTTGGTCAGTCCTCCCTGGAGCCATATCATGGATAATAATCATGATAGAGAGAGAGGAACCTCAGAGTTTTTGAGGATGCTTCATCATCCTCTTCCTGCATTTGTGCTCTTATCCGCATGGTTGTTTTGGAATGGGCGGGGATTCAAAACGATGGAGAGGAGTTAATGGCGTTGCTAGACTGAAATTTGCAAGGTCGTCTTAGTTGGGTTGGGAAGTCATGTAGGCGTTTTTTGGTTCTGCATGCTGAGTTTATACTCTTGTAAACTCTATTTCAATGCTTCTTGTATCTGTATTGTTTCTTTGTTTATATATATATATATATATATATATATTATCGATCAAAAAAGAAAACATACTTGTTTCGATGGAAATTTGCTTAAGAAAAGATTTTTTTGCCCTTCAAATTTTGGCTATGATAAATTTATAAATTAATTTCGTTTTGATTTAAATTGAAATCAAAACTCTGAAGTGCAAGGAATGCTTCCTCAAGATAGTTGTAGCCTCCCACGTTCAAAGGAACACATCAATTCTATTCTCAAGCTTCACCTAAGCTTAAATGCGAGTAATCTCTCTAACAGATTTGCTTTACCTTGCACAAATGAGTTAGTTTACCTCTTTTATGCCCAAAAAAGTTAGTTAAAGTGATTTAAAGTTGTCCCATATCTAGTTACTTGCCTATTTTCTTAAGTCCGGAAGAAAACTACAAAACCCACAAATTTCCTAATTTTGGACACAAAATACGCTGCGGTTTCACCGTTTGAGATGATGAACTGCCGAAACGACAAACAGTCGTCCCCACGGTCGACCGACATGCTGTGGTGCGAGTTTCGCGGATTCATATTGGAGCTCGGTAAATATTGAGTCCCAACTGAAGTTCAAAAATCTATGAATTTCCTGGTTTTCTTGATCTTCTTACATACAAGGCCCCCGCGGTCCTGTGAATCAATGCGTGACGGAACCGGTACGACCCGTACGCTGTGTGCGATTTTCGAGGAAAAACACTTAAGTTTTATCGGTACACTTCAGTCCTAAACAAAAGCTCACTTCCCACAAATTTATCAAACACTTAACTAGTGGTAAATAATTTTTTGTAAATTTCACCCCAGTTAAGGACCAATAACCCCACAATTTTATTATATTATAATTCCGGGTCGTTACACCCGGAGCAATGACATCTAAAGCACTTTGTCTGACTACTCCCCTTGAAGTTCTCACCAACTGCTCATTTTCCTTTATCGAATCTAGAATTAAAAGTAGTATTCGGCTGACCCCTAGGCGGTTGGTTCCCAAAAATGGGTTTTACCTCCCAAGAAGTAGATCGTGGATTGGATCCAGAGGGGTCAAAATGCCTAATGATTTACGGTTTCAAATACCGCTCTAACTTTTGCACCATTTGGTAAGCATGCTCAAGAGTGTTCACAATGTGGGGAATCAACTCCTTTTGGAGCTCTAGACGAAGGCCCGTTTTAAATCTAGAAAGGGTCACAAGGAGGTCCTCTCTTACATTGCACCTCATCATGTACTCATCAAATTTTGCAATGTATTCAATGACTGGCATGTTCCCTTGACGAAGGAATTGTCATTGGTCCATTAGCCTTTGATGATAAGAGAAGGAGATTTTTCTTTAAGCTTCTCTTTCATCTCATCCCACTGAATAATGGGATACTGACCCAATCTCTCAATCTGGCGCTCCACAATGGTCCAATACAATTTAGCCTGACCCACTAATTTCATTTTAGCAAACCTAACTCGTCGACCTCTGACATGTCATACCACTCAAAATAGCGGTCCATATCTGATAACCAGTCCAGAAAGGTCTTTGGGCTGAGTCGGTCATCAAAGTTTGGGGCCTCAACTCTCACTGTCTTCAACATTCGTCGGGATCATATGGATTATAGTAGACTTCATGATATTGCGGACCAATTCTCCCACTACCATGCATTGCGCTAACACCTCGATCACTCTACCTCTACCTTTACCTCTACCTCTACCTCTACGTCTATCATCTACCCTAGCATCGTCATGATGAAGGAAGGTCTTGACTGCTCCTAAGCGGGTTATGGTATTATTGAGTGCGGTACTATGCTCCTCCATCTTGGTTTCCATGAAAGCTAGACGCTCACTGAGGGACTCTAGAAGTTTGTTCAACCAAGGAGACTCCATGTTGGGCTGGAAATCACAACCACTACGCGTGGGCATACACGGGGTAACTCTAGGGTATACTAACAATGAATGCAATGCAAACAATGATGATAGACTCTTAAATCTGAATGCAATACTCACTCCCTAAGCTCAAACCTTAAGCTCTGATACCAAAGTTGATGTAGGACTATGCAATGACCTAAAATCTAATGAGCTGAGATCAAGATTAAATTAACAATAATAATGAAAATTATAAATTAGCAATCTTATCACAATTAATTATCCAGAAAATTCAAGATAGTAATTTTAGGAAGATTCAAGGCCTCGTCACAAACCTACAATAATGACCCTTAGTTATATTTGCGAGGGTTAATGGAATTCTATGATTCCACAAGCTCAACAATTTGTTCAATGCAAATTCTCTAGGTCTTTTAGGGTTTCAAAAGGGTGAACGATGAGTGTTTTGGAATTTTTAATGTTTAGGTTTTCCTTCTTTTTTTCAGTTGCATAAAGGCTGTTCCTGCGATATTAATGGCTGCAGGGAGGTTAAACAACAAAGGAAGGATGCTGGGATGGGTGCGGCAGCAAGAGCAGGGATAGGGGGCCTGCGGTTCCACTAGGACAACTGGGGAAGGCTGTAAGGGTTTGGACAGTGAAGGGTAGGGGCTGGGCTTGCTTGCGGCTGCAAAGGAAGGGTGAATAACTGAATAAGGGCTGTGATTGCAGAGGGTTCACAGGAGAATACCTTTGGTTGGCTGGGATTGCAGGAGAGGTGCTGTGACAGTGAGAAAATAGTGGGGAAAAAGCTGTGACAGCCTTAGGACAGGTAGTTGGATGATGCGGCAGCACTATAAATGGGGTAAAAGTACTGTAGAACACAAGGGAAACAAGAGGATGGGCTGTATGGAGGGGCGGCAGCAAAAGGGAAAGGCTAGGAGATAGGGTTTTGGTAGATTCAATGGGAAGAAAGGTCTAGGGTTTGGGTTTTAACAAGAAAACAGAAAATAAAAAGAAAAGATGGAGAAGAAGAGGGAAAATATGAAAAACATACCTTAGAGCTTTAGGGAATCACTCCCTAAAGTTTTAGGGAATCACTCCCATGACATCACACCAATTTCTAATCACTGGAGAATACCCAAAAGTAGGCTTTTCTTTGTTTCTCATTCATTAACTAAAAGTTTACAGCAAAATGAGGCTTTTAATAGCTGAAGCCCTGATTGTAAAAAGACCAAAATAACCAAAACATAATAAAAATACTATAATAGCCAAAACTAATTACATAACTAATAAATAACCCTATTAAGTACTAATCCAGCCTATTGAGCTTTTCCTAACTAAATAGAACCTGTTAAATCAACCCATATGCAGTTAGAATCTGCTAAATCAGTCCATATCATGGTTTAAAAAAAGTCGAAACCGTTACGTAAAGCCCTTTACGTAAAGGTTTCGGTGACCTCCGATACCCGATACCATACCTTTACCCGTTTATCCCGAAACAAAACCATAACGCCCGAACCCGTTACGTAATGGGCGTCACGCCCGATACGTAAAGGTTTCGGTTGTAGGATTGGGTTCCGAAAATCCCTAAACTCATTCTAAAACCTCATCTTTGCTTCCTCACTTCTTCTCTACCTATTCTTAGTACCTTTTTTTTCCTAAAATCCTTTTGTTTTTTGTTAATTAACAATTTGATTTAGAGTTTAATTCATAGATTTGAAGGAATCCAAGGCATTTTCTTTATTTCAGATATGTTTTAACCCTTGACCCATCTAATTTCCTTATTTCTAAATTTTGAGCTTCATATTGGCTTTAAAACTATCTTATTACTCATTTATTATATGTTTTTATTTTATTTTTTTCTATTTATTGGAATTTTTTGGATTTTTTTAAGCAAAAAAAAAAAGTAAAGGCCGAAACCGTTACGTAAAGGTTTCGGCTGTGTCCATTACGGTGTCCGAAACCGTTTTTTTAAACCTTGGTCCATATGCACATCTTCCCAATGTGGAGCTTTCCTAATGCTCTATGTATGCATATAAGGTCTTCAATGCCCCAAGTCATCTATCCAAAGTGACATGAGGGTCTTCTTCTTCCACCTATGATAAACCTGAAATTCCTTGTGATGCATGATGTCCGCATCAATCATTGTGGTCAAGCCCCTGCCCACGCATGCACGGTCGTTTCGATAGCTCTTCACTAGCAAATGACACGTGTGAGCACACATGATCAAGAGAGTCTTGGAGAGAGATCGTTACAAGCTCCTCTCCACTAGAGCTCTTAGAAACACTTGATTCCTCATGTAAATTACCGACATCAAACTCTCTTAGCTACTAAACAAAGTCATTTTAATCATTAATAATACTAAAGTTTTGATGAATTAAACTTTAATTTGAATTTGGATTGAAATCGGCAGAGATGGATGATGGCAAGACTAAGAATGTTGGAAAGACAGAGTCAAAAATGAATGTATCCGAGGCAACTTAAGACTAGCCTAGGGGTCATAAACACAAATCTTGTTCCGCCATTCCATTCAATTAAATGCTATAACTTTGGTCTTAAGAGTAGCCCTAATAACAAGGTTATGAGCAAACAAAGACCAATGACAGAACTAGAGAGGAGTATTTTTTGGTACAGGTTGAAGATTCTAAAAGAATTAGCAGAAGAGAAAGAGGCATAGATTTAACTATTGAGAAAACTCAGATACGTGTTTTAAAAGAAGAAGATATGGCCTTAGAGAGGACCATAAAAACCTGATTTGTGTAGCCAACCCCTAAACATTGGGATAAGTCTTGGGTGATAACATTGATGATGATGACTCTTCCTTTAATCCTTATTATTGATGAATTACCAAGAAAACAAATAAATAAAATGACTGAGACTAACGGAAAGTGTCATTAATCTACCCAAGATAATCAGATATATATATATATATAGAGAGAGAGAGAGAGAGAACATATATTTTTCTTAAAGAAAAAAGGGGGCCAACTCCATGCTTCAAGCAGAAAAGAGCATAAATTCCATTCAATAATTCATGAATGCGGTAAATTTACCACTTACATGTATATATATATAAAGAAATTAAGTTATCTTTAGAAATTAAATAATCTTTTTTATAATCAGAAACTACTAAGCTAAATTTTCTACTTAACTAAAACAACTCTAAAGCCTAACTTAGATTGTTTCTAAATAAAACATAAGTTAACAAGAACCTGAATTGCTAGAAACTTAGACTAGAACTGGTCAGTGACCCAGCCACTACTATTCCAACCCACTTTCGAGGACTAAAATGACCAAAATCTTGCAAGAAATATGCAGAAATGGTTATCAATCTTGAAGATTTGATACAAGTATAAGACCACTCTAAATGGATGTTCAGAAAATGTTATGGTTCCTTGACTCTAATACATCAAAATTTAGATATTTTGCTGAGGAGGGGGTTCATTAACCTTGCATAGTCACCAGCTTGGTTGTTTTGGAATGAGAGGAATGGGAAGGCATTTGATTGGTTAGTTTCGACCCAGGAGAGGTTTCAGTCTCACAGTTACTAGTTTCTCATAGATTGGTGCTTAGCCAGGAGGGATTCTGAGATGAGTGTATGGTTTTCTAAGAGGAGCATTTGGCTTGATTGTATTTGATTCCTCAACCTGCTGAGGAACCTTTCTTATCCTTGATTGTAGTGTCTCCTTTTTTCTCGTTTATTTCTTAGGGCTGTGGGCTCACTTCCTAGTGATCCTTATTGTCATGGTTGCTAAATCCTTGCGATTTGTGATTCAAATCCTACGATTTGAATCGAATTTCAAGCAAAATGATTCAAATCGCATGTGAAAATCTTAATTTGGTAAATCACATTCGATTTGCGATTTAAGATTGAAATCGTACGATTCATGCGATATGAGCCCAAAACCCCTATTACAGACCGATACTTCAAAAAATATTTTTTATTCTTTTAATTTTCTAAAATTATTTTATGTCTTTTAAAAAGAGAAAAAAAAAAGTGGGGGGAACCCCTGTTATGGACATGCCAAAACCGCTATTTGAATTTTCTTTCTATTGTGAAACGGAGAAAAAAGAGAAAGAAAAGAGAAGAAATGAGGAAGAAGAAAGAGGATGGAGTTAGAGAGTTGGACTCTAGAAGAACTTGATAGTTTATTAAACTGGTGTTTTTAATTATACAAGTCTTTTGATACTTGATCTCATACAACATAATTATATAAGCTTACTTTTGTTGATTTATATTTGATGATATTGAGGGTTATATTTTGTTTTATAGAGTTCATTCGCGTTTTGTGTAGTGTTATGCAATGAAATGTTCATTACTTTCTTTTATCAATAGATATGAATGCAATATTTTGAATAATGGATTATTCAATTTTTTTTAATTTATTATGTATTTTTTAACCATTTTAAAAAAAAGTGGATTGAATCTTGCGATTTACGATTTGAATCCCAATTTGAATCGAATCGGTTCTAAAACGATTTTACGATTCAATTCCAATTTAACAACCTTGCTTGTCGCTTCTTGATTGTACTATTTTTGCTTATATCTATAATTTGCTGGCTTGATCACCGATCCAAGAAAGATAAAAAAAATTGATATTCATCACTATAACTCATCTGTTGATCCCTCTGATCTTTTCTTAGTAAATTTGACCTTTTCATCATTAATAAATTCTTTGAATATTATGAATTAGAACTGAGGATAGTGCACTATCAATGGTTTAATTTTGGGTTTGGTTGCATCCATGGTGAAACTTGTGATACCCTGCAACCATCGGTCGACTCGTCGTAGATTTTTATAAGATAAGTACTTTCAAGATCTGGATAATATGGAAAGTAGTCTAGATTGATCTCTTCTTCCTGGAAATCACCTTCATGTTCTTCTGTATACTCCTCCTCTATCCAAGGTGGTGGAGCACAGATATCGAACCCTCCTGAAACTACCGACATAAAAGTACAGCTGAGCAAAAGAAAGCTCAATGTACACAACTCTTCTACCCAAAAACTGATATGGTTAGATTGTCCTAACCCGATCCATCACCTTCCTGGCTGAAATTTCAACTTAGGAGATCTCCAATCTTTGACCCACCAAATTTATAGTCCCACCTACCTCTTACCGATTATTTTTGGTAGACCGTCCTCATCATTGCTGCCTGTCACACCCCAAAATCCCACCTAACTTAATGTGAGACTTTGGCACGTGACTTAATCATTAATTCCATAACTTCTTATCATAAGCATTTAAGGCAATTCTAAAAACATGGACTTAAATTTTTATTTTTATTTTTTATAAATGCAATCAAGTCCAATATCTGAAATGAATACTAAGACCTCATAATCAATTTAAAATCAACCTCTATGAATCTCCAATCATAAACTCAAACTAACTATAAATCCATAATTTGTCTATTACAATTCTAAAATTGAAAATCTAAATATACTAGTGATCTAGTGTCCTGTGTATGGCCAGCAATCCAAGTTCCATTCTCCATCAGGATAGTCACCTGTTGGCTCTTCCTGCTCTTCCTCGTATTCTTCCTCTTCCCAAGGTCCTGGGGCACAAATGTCAAATCTAGCACCTGCCGACAACAACAGTCATCGACTGAGTAACAAGTTACCTAGCGTATATACAAAATCCTGCCTAACAATATACGAGATTTGATAACAATATATTTTAAGATTCAACATCACAAGTGAACTCACAATATTTCAAAGTGCGGAAGCATAATTAAATTTGATTCTTACACCTGATTACTCATGCTTATTTCTCTTCTTTATCTTGCCTATTTTTTGTTCATGAATTTATTCAACAACATGCAATTGCAATAACTTAAAATAACTCTACCCCATATATCGGGTAGAGACTAACATATACCCTACTTTCCGAGGTACTACACAATATACACATTATCCGGTGTACACGGCTTGTCTACACATTATCCGGTGTATACGGCTTGTCTACACATTATCCGATGTAAACGGCTTGTCTACACATTCGCCGGTGCATACGGCTGGTTTTGCCTTGATCATAGGCCTGTGGGTACTCGGTCAGTGCAAAACTCAATCATGCATAATGCTTGTGTCCTTGTGTACTTGCATATTACTTGTCATCTTGTTTATTCTCATGCTTGTTCATGTATAGATTTCGTGAATCCATGTGAATGAAATAAAATACTTGTAAATCATGCATAGATTTAAACATGCAAGGGTTCTCCTAAGTGATCAATATAAAGCATAATTTGTCAAATAAAATAAGGGATAATTTTATTTACCGCGTCTAAATTTTTAATACGCATCTATAATCAAATAAGTCTCACAGGGCCTTAGTTTTCACAACACATAATGATCTCAAACAAACTTATAATAATTTCATCAATTCTGAACATCATCCACTTCCTCCATTCTCATCATTCATACACCACAAAATCAATCCCATTCCCCTTGTTGATATAGAATAAAAAAAATCATAAACAACATCTTTTTCAAATAATTATCACAAGGAAATCACCATCTAAAATGTTCTCTATTCATCATATATATATTATCCATCAGATAACCAAGATCTAAAATTTTCTAACATCGTCTATAGATTTTTCAAGGGAAAATCCTGATTTAGAACATTACAAAAATCATCATATATATTTTCCATAAAAAAAATCTGGGTATAAACATCCTAAAATCATCATATATAATTTTCCATGAGAAAATCTGAGTATAAACATCATAAAATTCTCATATATAATTTTCATCATAGTTTAAAACAATAAAAACATATTTACTATTGTCGTTCTTACTTTAGATCTATTTCTTCATCATATTTGTATCAATAATCCCTATATTGAGAGGAAGGAAGTCGTATTTACCTCTCACGATCGCTTCCCTACGATCAAACGTTTGCGAATGGGATGGATCTAAGCATTTTTGTACTTTTTCCCTGCAACACCTTTGATTTCTCCTCTTGGATCTCTCCAAAACTCTTTTCTCTCACTCTCTTTAATGAGAACTTATAGGTTTTTCTTCTATTTTTCTCTCTAATAAGTTTTAGAATGATGAAATACCTAAAATCCATGAGTTAGGGTCTTTATATAGGCAATACCAGAGTTAGAAAGTGATAAGAACTGCTAAAACACTATTCACGGTTACTGTTCACGCGGTACTGTTCACGCGGTTACTGTTCATCGTATTTACAGTTTTGCCACTGCACTTTGAATAATTCTATAGAGCTCAATTCTTATCGGATTAACCTGAAATTTGAATCATAGCTACTTTAGGTCATATAGAATCTACATTAAAATTTTCATAAATTTTGGAATGCACAAAATGACCAAAATGCCCCTCTTATGATAAAGGAGATTTCGTCTATTTTTCACTTGATTAATTTATAAAACACCCTCATGCTACTTTAATTGTTCCAATTTTAAACTTATGTAATAAATTAATCATGACAACCAACAATATTAAAATAATTGATACGAATACCAAGAAATTAAATTTCGGGTCTCTACACTGCCTTATGATCTTCTCTCTCTTAATTTTTCAGGTGGGCAGGTGTAACTTGAATGATGACAACAGCGACCCAAATATCAGATCTTTGCCATGTTCTCAGAAATATCTTATGAAATCTTACTTCGAGAAACATGGTAGCCTGCTTGACTCAGACTTCCAAGATTTCTTAGCACATGAATTTCCCCTTGGCTCCTGCAAAGCACTGCCAAATAATCTGAATCCTATGGTAAGACTGTCAGTATTGCAACGCCATCTGATTGGTCAAGGTTCTCATCGCCGTTTGTTCTCCTCCATGAAATTTGACATCCAGCTCGAAGCAATATCTGAGCTACCTGCACACTTCTGTGAAGTCGTAATCATAGAAAAACTGCCCCTTGGAGTCTTTGCAGACCCATTTGAGCTACAACATCTTGTTCAGCGTGGTGGTAAGCAACTTTCTCATCCTCTTGAAGCAAGATCTACGTTTTATCTTATACTTCCAGGAACGATTCTGAATTGGTTTCTGCCTAAATCTTCGTCCCTAAGAAGTGGAAAAATCTCAAGGAAATTTAGGTAAGATTGATGAAACATTGTGAAATATATAGATACTATGGAAAAATATAGGATGGAAGTTTAGGAAATGATAAAATAAGCATCGATGCACATTTACAACCCATTATACATCCAAAAAAAGCATTTGGAATAGGAAAGGTGAGATCAATAACAACAGAAACAAGCTATCACAGATGTAGACTTTAAAAGTCAAAGTAGCACAGTAATGGTTTATAACGTTATTCATCCCCTAAAACAAGAAGTGGTACATAATAAAACACCACAATCTTATTTTCACATAGAATTACGACATGGCTCGAAATAATCTTACATAATGTAAACATAACATTCGAACATATTTTGTCCTTAAGGTTATTAGAAATAAATTGTGGTTTGGTTTTCATACCTTGAAAAAGGATTTCAAAACCTTTCATTCGGTTTGGATAGACCAACAAGTATATGTGGCGTCCATGTTTGAGATGAGAGGTGATTCAATAGTTTAAGTTCCTAGATTTAGGCAACCTTTGAAGGATTGGAAAATGAGCGTCTTTATTAGGTTTTTGTCTTGTCTAAAGTCTGTCTATTCCCCTCATCTAAGGATAGCCGAGTCTGATCTAGGGACAACAAAGGTTGGTTTACTGTGAGATCTTTTCTGTAGGTGTAGCGACTCAGTCCTCGCACTCTATTTTCCTTTCGTGTTGTGTGGCATCCTGATGTGCCTTCTGAGGTATCCTTTTATCTATGGATAGCTTATCTGGATAAAATCCTAACTTGTAATCATCTTCAAAGCAAAGGTTGGGCCGCTGGAATCTACCAAATCGATGTGTGTGGTGCCTGGTAGTGGAGGAAATAGTAGATCATTTGCTCTTACATTGCCCTTTTGTGATTATCCACTGGAACTATTTTCTAGTCCAACATGGAGTTGTCTGGGCCGTTCCATGTTCCTTCTAGGGCTTCTTATCTTGATGGCATTTAGGCTCGTTGGTTCCCAGTTGGTTTTTCTTTGGGCTCTCCTTTCAGGGACTATCTTCTAGAAAGAGAAATAGGCGCGTTTTTTAGAACTTCTCGTGTCCATGGATAATCTAAGACAGCGAAATCGAAACCTCTTATTAGATTGGGACTAAATCAGGGATGACTTTGAGTTGGAGGTTTTAAATCTTTTTTCTAAAGTCTAAACTATGGGTTGTGCTCATTGAGTAGGGGACTGCGGATTAGATTTTATTATCTTTATTGATATGTTCCTTTGTTTCTCTTTAGGTCCACTATTTGTGAATTTGTGCTCTATTTGTTATGTGCTTTAACTTTTAATGAAGTATTGCATGCCGATCAAAAAAAGTAGAAATAAACACTACATAGAGAAGGAAAAAATAGAGTTTAATGTTATTTTCCTATTTTAAAATATTATTTTTAACTAAAACTTAAGCCACGAAAAGTATAATCTATTTGCTAATTGTACAACTATGATGTATCATAAATACACCCATTTATGTTCATAGGATTTTATAATTTATTGTTTTAAAACTATTTTATAATTCAGAATTATTTTTTAATTCGGAAATTGTGATTAAAATACATCAAAACACATGCATTTTTTTACCATATGCTCTCTAATTTTTGTTACTTTTTGGAAAAAAAAAATTTTAATTAAAACAATATTATGTTATTTGTTTAAACAATAATATGAATGTAATATTTAAATTAAGAAAATAGGTTGATAGTTTTGAACAACTCACTTGGATCCACACTTAATAGTTTTCCTAATTGCATGTAATTGGGTAGCTTATTACACGTCTGATTTATTACCAGAAATTACATTTGTTTGAATATTTCCATTATAATATTTGGAATGTATTCTGTTCGAAATATAGGCTTCCGTCAAATACATTTCCACGTTTTGACCGAAGTTTATATTTTTATATACTATGAAAGTAATGTTTCATCGAAGTCAACCAAAAAGATACTAATAGAAAGGAAATGATGCAAAGTTAATACTGAAATCCCGTAGTTTTATACATGTGGATTTTGTTTCAGTGTATGTCAAGACCGTCACATTTCGGCATTTTGTTTTGGTATATGTCGAGAGTGACATTTTGGCTGAAATATACCAAAATTTGTTGAAATTCAAAATAATGCTTGCAGGGTTTTAAATGGGAACCGTGTTTTGCAGTGTTCGCTGATGCTGTTGTTTTTGGAGACACAAATTTGGAAGTACCTTCAGCACTTTCCAACCGAACAGTTGTTGAGGTTCACATGGATATTGGTTGCAATGTTTTGTCAAGGCACGAGAAAGGACTGGAAATCAATATAGACCTTCCACTACATTCACGATATCCAGTAAGTTTGAAAAGAAATTCCATACAATTAAAAAAGAGTCAAAGACTGCTTATTTCTAGAAAGTCTGATGAATATTCCAGGAGGAATTGGCTGAAAGACCGTACCATTTAATAAATCCCATAGTGCACATTTCCTGACAGTCTATACCATTTAATTAATGGTATTGTTCACATTTCTGGCTTATTAGTCTACAAACAATTGAGATTTTCCTCAATAGCTAACCTCTTGGATGGGCCACGGACCCTAAAATATAGCATTCAGATCTTTTTTTTTAAATCAATGTACCTTTTTTGGGAAATTGTGACTTATCAGTTTAATTTCTGCTATGATCCATTGAAGTGATGCTTTACTAATTAAACTGTCTTGATTGACAACATATTTACAACTAGGTTTCTTAAATACCACTTTCTAAATAGTATAAGACTCTCGCACAAACTTATGCTATTCTGCTACCATCCTAAGGTGGACTACACGAAGTGGCATTTTCCTAATTCCTGAACTTTGCTATGTAGCAACTAGGTTTTCATTACAATAAGAATCAAATAAGATGAAGAAGAGAGAAAACAAAAAGGAAGAAGAAAGAGGAGAAAGACATAAATGATCAGAGGGATGTGCGCACATACTTAATAACACACGTAGTGCCATTAATTTGAAAAAAAGGCTAAACTACCCTACTGAAATAAAGTAATGATAAAACAAATCCTTTAACACTACTCCTCTAGCTGGAGCACAGATATCAAGAATGCCCCTTGGATAAGATATATTCTGATCCCAATAGCTTTAGTGAACATGTCTGTCAGCTGATTCATGTTGTATATACATAGAAATTTCGTTATTATCACCTTTTCACGAATAAAGTGACAATCAACTTCGATGTGTTTTGTTTTCTCATGGAAAACAGGATTATTGGAGTTGTGATACAGCTTGATTTTATAACTTCATTGGTTCATCGACATTGAACCTCATCTCAATCATGAGTGTCCTCAACCAAGTAAGCTTACACGTGGAATGTGTCGTAGCTATATACTCAGCCTCTGTACTAGATCTGGCAACAACACTTTGCTCCTTACTATTCCATGTTACAAGGTAGCCTTCCACAAGCATGCAATGACCAGTGGTGGATCTCCTACCATATGGAGATCTAGCCCAATTTGCATTGAATACTCTTCAAGCCTAGACATGTATCGAAGTCCATGGCCAGGAGCACCTTTCAGATACACCTTAATATGCAAACAAATGCGTCCATGTGAGGTACTCAGGGAGACTGCATAAACTAGATACCAAAACTAAGAGTCAGTCTATGGGTACTCCCAAATATACTCCCTAATCCTAACCGTTTATAACCAACCACTAAGGGTCAGGATTTGAGTTGGCTTATTTTGTCTTTTCTAATGCCACATCAGCTCTAATCCTAACCATTTAATAATTGAGATAAACGGTTAAGATTTTGGAGTATATTTGGAAGTATCCCTAGATTAATTCCAACACTAATGGTAGAGACAATATCAGGACGAGTAATGGTAAGATAAATAAATTTACCTATACATCCCAGAATCCCGAATTAACTCTTATTGGTTAACGACCAGTTTGAGATTGGGTTTCCATGGGAGTATCAAACAATCAATGAGCTTAGATCCCCAACAAGTTAGTGTCATCCAGGAGGTCAAGAACGTACTTCCATCGTGACAAGTTAATCCTAGTCTTGGATCTAGCCATTTCAATCCCTAAGAAATACTGAAGCTGTCCCAGTCTTTGGAGTAGAACTATGAAGAGCTTACATTTCCTCGACCATAACCCTTTTCCAGCCAATATGAGACAAAGTGTCCTAAAATGACTGTGGAATAGGCACATAAGACAAAGCAAGTGCAAATGGACGGGAAAAAAAGAGAGAAACAATTAAATGAAACAAAGTGATAAATTGGATGAACAGTCAAATACAATCACCTGTAGGTAAGGTGATAAGAAAGTTTATAGATGTAGGACATGGACCTTCAGGCAAAGGAAAGGAAAGGAAAGGAAGGCGAAACATTGGGTAAGGATGATAACCGTGGTTCAGACGTGAGTCCCATGATGGAGAATTGATCTTTCTTCCTTCGGCTATAGACCTCCAATGGAGGGTTTCACGCAACCACGAAAGTTGTATCATCAGTAGAATGTATGGGAGTGGAAGGCTCGAGAATAGAATAATACTCCACAAGGGGTGATATAGGGAGTGGATAAGGAGACGAGGTCTCACATTCAGCCGAAAAAGAGGAACTCTTAAAGAAGGTAACATTACCATAAACAATTTGCTTATATAACGTGAGACTAGCAACGGTACCTGCGATAAGTGCAAGAGTACCCAAAGAAAACATACTTGATCGAGTGATGATTAAGTTTATCACTACTAGGGCTAAGAAGTGGACAAAATAGACGCACTCAAAGACACAAAGAAATCAATATCGAGAAAGGAGTTTCTCCATTTTGAATAGACGAAAGCATTTAATTGATGAGATGACATGCTGTTAGAATGGAATCCCCCCAAAATTGCTTAGGCTCATCAGCAGTATAAGGGCTTGAAAGACTTAGAGAAGATGTTGATTTTTTCTTTCAGCAACATCATTTTGTTGAGCAGTATGAACACAATATTTTGATGAAGAATACTATGCTTAGTAAGATGGGTTAGAAAAATAAAAGTGAATTATTTTGTCAGTATTAGAACGCAATACACATGATAATATCCATAATCCAATTGAGTCTTTATCTCCATATGAAAAGTTTGAAATTTAGATAATACTTTAGAAAGATCCTGAAGGAGATAGAACCATGTCATTTTGGAGAAATCATTAACCAAGGTAATAAACATCTAAATCCTAACACTCTAAAGTAATGATTAAACAAGTCCTTAACAGCTAATAATGTTAAATCATGTATCTTTCTACTTATTGGCCTTAGATATGTTAATCCTTTACTCCAAATTGGGTAGCATGTTTATGTTAAGCACTTCAGTTGAGGTTGAAAACGTCGTATATGTGCCATATTGGGGACTTGTCCTTGATGTAAATGAGTAGCATACTCCTTAGAACTCATTTCTGGTTTAATGACGACCTCTTTAATTGCCTAACCATAATTTCTCAAGTGGCCTGATGAAAATTGATTTGGACTTTTTGTTATACAATATTTTTAATTTAATGAATGTAATTACTATTGTCTGTTGGGTTCTTGGTTGATCTTGGTTGTTCAGATTTTGAGGAATTAGTAGCTGACAATCCCAAGAGTTTGAAACATGGAGAAGCTATCTGTGAGGACATATTGGTGACCCTAAATCGGCTACTTACGTCTAATACAATGGTGTCTCCTCACTAATGCAGTCAATGACTTTTATTGCACATGACAAGATGATTAAAATCTTTTATCACCTAGTGGAGCTACTCCTAAATTCCCTTAGATTAGTGTTGGATATTGAGATCGTGTGGCTATAAGCTCTTGATCAAACAACTATAATCATTGATGGGTAAATCTAACTTCAATGATATGGATTCTCACATGCATCACTCATGCACATCATTACACATGCATGTTCATGTTTTCCAAATATACTATATGATATCTATTTGCATTCTTCTTTGCACAATTTCATGGTAGTATTGTGGGACGAGGAGCATCGGATCATCTCTGAGCTTGATTGGGTATCTTGGCAAAGAATGACGGCTGGATGTCTTGGGATTAGTCAAATGGCTCAATAGCCACTTTGACCAAGCAATAAAGACCCAAGGAGCCATTAGAGCCGTTACTTGATCCAAGGGAACCAAGGATTAATGTTGTCAAATCCAGACCGTTGATCTGGATACTAATAGCACAAATCAAGGAAAGCATTGATGGAGTCTAATGACTCTATTGTGGTGGTATAAATCCCCTTCGTAGCTTAGGAGGATAAACACACCAAAAGGGGAAAAAGGAAGAGATCTAAAGAGAAAGGATTCCTTATCTTGTTTGTGCTATTGTGAGTTTTGATATAGTGTATGACAACTCACCCATTTATATTGTGTTAAATCCCTTAGTGGAGAAAACTTGGTTCAACTTGGATCATATGCTTCTATCCGGCTAGTGCTCCTGCTTCTCGTCACATTTTTACATACTATAAACAGTAGGGCTGTGATTTCCGGTGCATCACGCAACCCTTCAATTAAGCCATTTCGGATTCTATCTTTCCTTGTCTTGACATTCATTTATTTCCAGCTCAGCTGTGGTCATTCTATGTATTGATTTGATAAAGTAGGGAGAGGGATTCTATACCATATGCTGATATGCTACAATGTTAAAAATATTGTTGAACCAATTGACAAGGTGTTCAAAAAGATCAATAAAAAATATTGGAATATATAATATATTCACTAACATATATAAGAAGTAAGTACATCAGGGTGGTATAGGCAATGCATAATGTTTGTCCATATTGGGTTTCTCTCTTTGAGACTGATGACATGATTTGCGGTATCTTGGTCACAACATACATTAACACATCTAAGCTTGAAATACTCCTTTCTGGTTCTAAAATGCCATTTCTTGCAGCCCCTTGAAGGAAATGGATATTCTAGAGTTGAGATTGGTGCAGCAGACTTATTCACATGTTGCCGCATAGAAGAAAAATCGCCACAACGGAACTGTTTATGGATGTCAATAGTTCAGGGCTCTGAATCAAAAATTGGCGCCGTTGTGTGGATGATACCTTCTGGGATTAAGGCACATGCCGGAGCTGTATCTGCTGTTACTTTTATTTCAGCCTTATTATCCACTCTTCTAATTGTTCTATCATCTATATATTCTCCAAATTTCAACAATTTTGGAAATTCGAAAAAATCATAGTTCATTAAATATTCTCGGTGGCAAGATAATCACTTATGGAAAAAATGTTATTTAACATTGGAGCAAGGTACATGTTGAAGCTGCGCATCTTCTGTTACTCTTATTTCAGCCTTATCATCCACTCTTTTAATTGTTTTAGCAGTGGCCTTATATTCTTAGAAATCAATAATATTTAAAGCTGAATAAGTGACAGTGGTCATAATTTAGTGAGATACTATCCCTGTTACTATATAGATTTAAGCATTTTATTGCAACAATATTATCAAACATGATTCAGATATCTCTTAATTTTTGAAATGGCTGATATTATAAGTTTATTCAATCTGGAAATCAGCTTACATGGACCTCTTAATTCCTTGGATTGTTGGTTTAATTTTATTCTTGGTAACAAGTAAGTAACAACCATGGTTACAGAAAGGCATAGACCTTTCTGAGATCCCAAGATTTACCTTGCTTTTGCTTTTGCTTTTGCTTTTGATAGATAAAACATCATTTTACTGGTTGAAAAAGAAGATATATAGTATTGACACCTGTACTTTTTGTTATACCGAGAGATGTGGTAACAATATGGAGATGCAAGGAAAAATATCCCTAGATTGACTTGCTCGACAGAAAATTTGCAATATATCAACAAGGGTTGGAGGTAAATGTTGACATTTTAAAGAAATGAATAGATTCCCAGGTGGCGTTTGGTAACACTAATATAAATAGGGGGAGCTTATTTGAAAATTGTGCTTAGTTGAACTTTAGATTGTTAAGTTGAAGGTTAATTGCATGTCTACATCTTTTTGAAGTAGAGATTTTAGAGGTAAAGTAAAAAGTAGCTATGAGCTACTTTTTAAAGAAAAGGTTTTTACCTCTAAAATCTCTACTTCAAAAAGATGAAAACATGCAATTAACCTCTAAAATCATAGTTCATCTCTCGGTATAACAATCTAAAGTCCAACTAAGCACAATTTTCAAATAAGCTCTACTTATTTAGATTAGTGTTACCAAACGCCACCCGTCTTCTTCCATCACTCCTCTTTAATTAACTGATTCATGGTCTCTTCTTATTCATATTTTCATGGCTGATGTTTTTCTATGGGTCCTTGGTGCCTTCTAACCCGACTTTATTGGTGTTGAATCCAGGGATATGTAGAAGTTCCTCATTCTAACAGGTTTGTGCAACAAACTTTTTTATGCTTTCCTGAAATGCTGTGAAGTGCTCTCTTCAGGTAGACCTGATTTTCAAAGCTCAACGAAGATCCAGATGGTGGAAGTCTATGCTGGTAAACCTTTATGCATATTCTCAAATAGAATATATCATATATGGAATGATTTTTGGATGTTGAAGGAAAACTCCTATTTTTCATGTTTTGTTTGGTCTGCAAGTTATGTTGAATCTACCTGTCTCCAACAGTTTCCTCTAGCAGTAACTCCACTGCCTGGTGGTTTTCGAATCAGAAAAGAGGTGTGGTCATTTTGTTTCTCTTGTCAATGCCTACTTGAGCTTCAGAATCAACATATGTTCTTGTGTTCAACTTACCCTGGCATACGTAGGGAAAATTCCGAGAGGGTCAGTGCGACGGATACCCAAAGGGACTAGTCCTTGGCTCGAAGGCTTTGAGACAACCTCCGTTGCCAAAAATAACATATGATATTGTGGAACTTCTATTTATTAGTAGCTGTAAGGTATTTCGGTTCTATTACACGGGAGTATTGCATCTGCTACGGGGAAGGGATTTAGTGTGAACTGTGGGAGAGCTACTTATGGAGACAGGTGTGGTATCAGAAGATGGGAGAATCAGTTCATAATCTGTAATAAGTATATAAACCACCTCTAAAGTTCAAAACTGATTGGGTTTGCATTGTAAAGTTGTAAGCAGTTTTGATAGTAAAATAGATTGTCCTTTAGGCATTGAAGGCCATATTCTAATGCTGAATCTCTTCTTCTTTGTTTTGGGACAAGACCATACCGAGACCGTGCATCACATGCACAGAACTCAACTTTTATTGAATCCATGCATGGTCTCGGTGTGGTCTCAGCCCTTTGCGGTCTCACTAGCATTTCTCTAAAATCAAATAAGAAAAAGTGCCAAGAGATTAAAAACAAATATCATGCAAGGATTTCCTAGCCATGGAAGTAATTGGTTCTCAAGAGTCGTTGGATGTTAAAGATTGTCAGTAGATGGAAAAAACTGCTATTGTTGGTGTCTATTTTTTTTTACTTGGGATTATCTCAATCTCAAGTTGTTGCTGGCAAGGGGACCACCAGCAACTTGGAAGGTGCCACATACTCAAACCAAGGCCTCAGGCACACAAGGATAGGATATGTGGCATCTCCCAAGTGGATGCTGCAATATCATCGCAAGCAATAACTGGAGAAGATCTTGTGTCCCTTGTTTTTTATATTTACAGATGGCACACATAGGCGAATACTAGGAGTGGTCACCAAGGACTTGCTCAAATCATCTAAGGCAGAGTTGTATACCATTTTTCATATTCGGACCTATACATACCATAGAAAATATGGCGTATCCCTTTCTAAGTATACAACTCTGCCTTTTGGGGACATGTATTACATTTTTATTGCAATAAATATATTTATTTATTTATTTTCCGGATGCCTAAGTGATATACCCCTATATGAATTGGGTTCTCGGGGTGGTACACTAAGTATAAGAGTAGGAAAATGTAATGATCGAAAACACCAAGTATATAAAAGAAAACACTAAGTATATCCAGCTTTATCACCGCCTTAGTACTAAACACCGATGAGATTTGTGCCATGGAAAGTGTACCAGATGATCAAGTGGAGACAAGTGGGATCTCAAATTCTAATAAATCATGTTATTTGTTTTCCTTTCGGAGTGTGTGTGTGGGTTGGGCCTTGGGCCCCAGGTGCATGTGAGTGTGTGTATATAGTGTTTGACTTAATATGTGATCGAAAAAAATATTCATTAACTAACAAAATTAGCATACCCTGCACTGGGAACATAAGTAATTGAAAGTATGCCTCTTTTTAATTTTAGAAAAACAGTTCTTGGGGGGCATAAATCGAATCCCAAGATCTGACTATGACTAAGATTCTAATTGATTTTATTCAATGAGAGTAAAAATCACAATACATTTGCGACTTTGAACTTGTTAAGTCAAATCCACGATAATAACGATACCGGCAAAACTTCACAAATGTCAAGTCTCCTTCGCAATCCACACGGACCTTCTTTTTCTTTAAAGGTTTCTGTAATGGAAGCTAATGGCCCTTCCAAATATCCAGCTCTATAAATCTTGAATAAAAGATCCAATCTTTATTCTTCAAGATGGGATCTTGATCTCTTCTTGATATTCAAACTAGAACACAAGAGAACAAAATCAAAAGGAGAAGGGGAGAGATGACCGTACACCACAAAGGGAGAGAGGGGCGTGAGATTGAGGAGAGAGGAGATTTTTCCAAATCTGAAATTCTAGAAATTATTAATTGTCACATGCTTGGACGTCCAAGCCTTTAAATAAGCTAGGCTTGGGTTGCTTGCAACCCAAGAATCCTCTTTCTAATCCAATTAGAAGTCCTCAATTAATTTCCTATTTGGTTTCTCCTTTAATTAATTAGGATTAATCAAAATAGAAACTAATCTTATCCATTAGTGTCCAACTAAGCTTATCTTTATCCTAATCCACTTAAGATTCCTTGATTAGCAAGAAACTAATAGAATCTTTAACAAATAAGGAATCTTTAATTAGTAACTAACTAACTAACTAACAAACCTTATCTAATAAGGATTTTTAATTAATTAGAAACTAATTAATAATGACAATAATCATTATCCCTTATGGAGTGGGCGTCCCACCCTATGTGGGTCCTACCCCAACATGCCACATCATGGGTTCTTAACCCTTTGGTCATTTTTAATATTCTTTTAAACTATTCCCTAATGGGTCCTACCCATTTGATTTTTCACATTTAATGTAATTCCACCTTTTAGAGCTTCACTATACCATATAGTGATTTCTTAGAGAAATAAATTAATTTAATAAATTATTAAATTAAATACTTTAAGAAAGTCCTTGTGTGTGGGATCTAAAGGGATCTCCTATTTCTGGTTGTGGGACCAAGTACTCAACCTTTTGGTTAAAGTATTGTTACTAGGAAACACATTTCCTACACTCTATTAAGATTATAGAATTTTATCTATATCCCTGGACTTCCACCAATCACAATTAATGTCCATTAACACAATGTGATTAACCTCCAGAAAATAGAGAATTACTTACAGGTATTTCTATCTCAAGATTTGTTTACAGATCATTCCCTCTACTTCCAATATTGTTATAAGCTTACGGGGCAATATTTAATACTGTCTTTAATCCCTGGCTTATATTGAGAACTCATTCTCTTTGATACTTTTAGTCAAACTTGGACTTGCAAAACATTTTAGAAATTCTTTAAAAGAAATAATAATAATAATTACATTTCTTTTATACAGAAAATAAATTTCTCGATAAAACAATTTCATCGATAAATACCAGCGCTGGGTTTTTCAAGTCCAGTTTTGACAAGTATCAACTCAATATTATTTACTCTGTAAGAGTAGTGAAATATTTGTCGAGTGTACACACACTTCTTCCAGTACAGCGTACATAACTCAACGAGCCCGTATTTAGTCCGGTGTGTTGGACATTGACGATTGACTACATCAAAACTACATAGGCAAATACTAGAGAAGATGTCGACCTCTCAGGTTAAGGACAATCTGTCAAATGGACTACCCTAAATATAAAGACAGTATATTTCTAAGGGTATCCACTGAGGGATCCTGTTACAATATAAGTACTTCTTACTTATATCCACATCTTAGTCAAGAGACCCTTCTCTCAGTGATTGAGATTCATCACTCCATCATATAGAACTAACAATGTGTAAGTTATTACGAATACATTGTCCAGATGCATCCTGATTAACTTAGAACAATTTTAGGTCTACAAGGAACTGGAAAAACCATATCTCCTTAGCAATCAGTTATCAACTAATTGGATGGTTTTCCTACAATGTTACCTAATAGACAAAATAGTCTCATCCAATGAGATACTTTTGATATATTACCCGATATAGAAAACAATGTGTGAATGTAAAATATGCATTTATTGATAAAAAAAATAGATAAATAAAATTCCGGAATGGCTTTGTAGGCATATATGTCTAACAGTAATGACAAGATTAGCATCCCCGACAATTATCGCCGCCTACTTGGATGATGAACTTCCTGCTCCACTGCCATCTCCGTGTATCTCGACTATTCACCTCCAATGGCAATGCTCTTATTAAGGAATGCTACTATCTTGTGAAGTATTCTTGATCATTATTTAATAATTTTAAAAAAAAATATATCAAACAGACCCAAATTAAACCCTCCAAGGAACTTAGCCATGTCCCTTCAGGCTGTTTCAGCTTCTACTCACTAAGAGAAAATCATGACTTCCTGAATTGAACTAATTAGACAAGGATGACAATAGCAATGGTCAGATCCACAAATCAACAACAAATAATTGCAAACAAAAGTGCCCTTTATATCTCCATTTTCACAGATCACCAAACTGTCGCTACCTCAATCTACAAAGGCACTACTTTATAACTTCAATATTCTCAATAAATTATGCTACCTTATCACCTGAATTTGACATGCACCAAGCAATATATGAACCCGCTGCTGCAACATAGGCAAAGTGAGAGCATTCTATTGCGTACAAAAGGCAATTAGAGACAACGAATTTTGAATTTAATGACAATATAAGGATCATTACACAATAAACTGTAACACACACGCATAAAAACACCAATTTATGAAAGAAAAAAAAAAAACCCCCCAAATAAAAGCAACTGAAGGTTATACATAACCAAAGACCCACGTCATATATTATATTGCTTGGACCAGATGTTACAAACTCCAGTCAGCCAGGACATCTGGTATAACAAAACTGGAGAAAGTAGTAAAGAGGTCACACCTTGTGGGCGAACACAATCAAATTGAGACAACAAACTTGCCATGCTTAAGCTGCAATGAGTATTATCCCAATAAGAAGAACAATCCCAAAGATCACCAAGAGCAAGCAGGTCTGCATGAGAAATTTATGGTCAGTAAAAGGAGATGAATATATATATATGTGTGTGTGTGTGTGTGTGTGTGTGTGAGAGAGAGAGAGAGAAATGCTAGTCCCAAATGCAGACTTCCAAACACACTGTGAGTGCAACATGTGTCACTACTTTTCCGAGTTACCTCACCAGGGGTTGGTGCATTTGGCTAGCATCCTGGGTTTCCTCCCTGTGGTTGTGTTCAACTCTCACTCCTCGACTTGCCCTAGTGTCTATAGGGAAATTTCCGAGTGGGTCGGTGCGGAAACCCGAAGGGACTAGTCCTTGCCTCAAAGGGTTTGGGAAACCCTCTGTTTCCAAAAAAAAAATCGGTTGAAACTATAACTTCCTCATTTGAAAAAGTTTTTGTTTACCCTGTTGAAGGGGTAGCAACAAGTGTGCAACACACATTGAATTTGGAAATCTACGTATGGGGCTAGCACTCCATATATATATAGATACTTGTACTTCATGTATACATATGGTGGTCCTAGTACAATAGTCCATACAGTTGAAACCAACCAACAGGTTGACCAAAACAGTTCAGTCAATGCAGGTAGCAACCAAAAAATCATATAGATCCAATATTCCAACACCATGACCATGTCAATCCAGATGTTGACCACACTGCTTTGGTCATCCAAGTTGAAGCTCCTAATTGATTGGTATGATTAATGGACGACAGTCCATCCCGACTCTAATTGGTGCAATTTTTAGACTGCAGCCAATCCAAGTGGGTCCCACCAAAAATTTGTATGCAGCATGGCACCTGGCACCACCATAAATCACCGCAAATAAAATCTAGAACTCAAAAGTTTACCATAGATGACTTTGATTTTTGGGTCTTGGATGCTTTTGCAAGTTGGTGTTTTGCTTGCGCAGTTGCAGCATAGGAGCCCTCAACATTGGAGTCGATGTCATCTGAAAGTGTCACCATTTGATATAATAGAGCAGACAAAAGATTAACGAGAAATACCAGAGAAAAAGACCAGTTGACCTACCAATCATAGCTCCTTGTTCGTGGACCAGCACAGCAAGATCTTTGAAAATCTCATTCACCTCACCAATATGCTGCTGGATTTCTTGGATCCCTTGCTCTCTTTCCTCTATGATGGCCTCATTGAAAACAGTCTCATTATCAAGTAGCAAGACCTCCTGTCTGCACAAAATTCAATTAGATGCCAAGGCGTCTACTTTTCACTTGGAGGCCCTATTCATCAACAGAAACTGTTTAACGAAAGGTAGACCAACTGTTTTGTGAGATCACATTCCTCCCTCCCAGCCTCAACCATTGTAATTGATATGAGCACCTTGTAGAAGGGGGTACAGCCTACCATTCTTTTTCTTTTCTTTTCTTGTGAATATCAAAAAATGTGCAGTGGCATATAAAAGCCATTGATAGGATAGTTATAAAACTTAGTTGGAAAGACACGGCCATGAGTGTCGGATTCAGCAATCCCATATATAACATCAAAGACTTGGCAGATATATTCAATATTTCAGTGCATTGTTAATTGGGATATCTTATGATTTATAATCACAGCACTATTAACCCTCTAAAGGATAAACTAGAACACCTATCTATGGAGCATGTCAATTTACACTGTGTAAGTAACGAATATAAAAAAAGAAAATTCAGAAGTCAACAAGAATCTGAAGTGTGTCTGACACGTAACTTGGAGCCCTCACAATGCTTTAAAAACATCTCTGATATTTCTGGTTTGTGCAATGGTTATAAAACATCTCTGATATTTTTGTACTACAGCCCAAAAATTGGATGACCTTGAACAATGACATACAGCAATTAGTGCACATACACGCTTCCACTCAAGGGCACTAGCATGCACTTTATTGGGTTCCATAAGTGCTCCATCAAATAATCGGGGTTCAGGGTTTCTGACCAAAAAAATGATTAAACATTGATGAAAGAAACATGGAACAACAGCTCACAAAAATTTTACTAGTTCTCAAGCCATCAGAAATAGACATCCCTGTTCAAGTAACAGAAATACAGAATTACATCCAATCTGATGAACAATCACAATGATATCCCAAAAGAATTTTTTAAGAGCCACCACAAAGAGTACCAATTTATACATGCAATATATATCAAAAAATAAAAACATGAGAGAAACCCACCTTCTAGATTCGACAAGAAGTGCAAGCTGTTTGGGGCTCTTATCTGAACTTAAGTCTACCTCGCTGGCAGTGTAGCTGTATTCAGGATGATCAAAGACATAATATAAGAAAACCATGCGAGTTTTTCTTTTTCTTGAAATCAAAGAGAAGTAATTAACATTCGCAGCTACTCAGTGAAATCAAATAGTCACTACAAAGAAATCATACAACAGATATTCTCAAGAGTGCCACATTCCTTGATTATGCACACAACCGGATGCAAATAAAGAATTTGCAGATCTATGCATGTAGGAATAGTTAAAGGTACCCCATTACCTGGATGGAAGAACTGCTTGGGGAACAAAAGGGGCATATGCTGTTTCCCTCTCAGCAGCAAGCCGTTGACCCTTCTGAAATTCTTTCAGAACTGCCTGGAAATCTTTTGCAAGCTTAGCATCGGCAATTTTCTTGCTGGCCTGTAGTTAGATGAAGAATTTAAAGACATAAGAACATAATCATATCAAGGAAGATGCACCACAGTTGGCCAAAAACAATTCAGCCATATATTTATTTGGCAGTGATAAGGTTGACAAGACTCCAAGGGATGTAAACACAAAGATTGGACGTAAAATTTAATACTATAAATGCATATCAAGGAAAGGCTGCAGAAATTTTATCAACAATTATGAGGAAAACTTTCCAACTCACAGATGAGGGGAGAGAGAGAGAGGGGATAAAATCCGCTTTGAGATCATTAAAAGGGGTAATTTTTACAAAAGCAATTTGTGTTTGCACTTACACTAACTTCAGTATGCTGATCTGTTTCACTAGCTTGTTTAAGCTTAGCTGAAGTATCCTTCACCAACTGCCCAATATGTAGCCTCGTATTGCGCCTGCAAGTAAAGTGAATGCTATATGAGGATCATTGGAGGAAAAATCTAATGGTTCATCATGCAACAACCACTTTGTCTACTTTATTTAAGCGGAAAAAATAAACTGTTAGTTGAACAGGAAATATATTTCAAGTGTACAAACTACAATGTACTCCACAAGGACTTATACGTCTACTTAAAACTATAAAACAGTATTATGACATGCTTTCCAATGTGAATAGCACAAATCCATATGCAACAATTTGCAAACCTAGTAAATTAACGCCAAAACAGATCCAGATGGAAAAGAGAGGTTGACGGTTGACCTGAGTTTTCGCAAATTATTAGCATATATATTTGCTTATTCTATTATTTACCAAAGGACTTTGCTAGTGAGACCGCAAAGGGCCAAGAACACACTGAGACCGTGCATGTGATGCACGGATCTCAAAATTTCATTAAATCCGTTTTTGAAATTTTGAGATCCATACATCACATGCATGGTCTCGGTGTGGTCTCGGCCATTTGCGGTCTCACTAGCATTTTCCTTTACCATATGCACATAGGTTTGTCAATCTCACTCAATGTTACAAGAAGTCTCGCAGATTAGGGAAAAAAGACATTTCAGTCAGATGACTCAGATTAATGATATTTTGCATCAAAGTTTGGGATTTTCCCATTGATAAATTGCACAATTCAAAAAATTAGGAAAATTTATGAAAATGTGGAATTTTTCGTTGAAACTTTAAGAGATGCTAAAACAAACATAAATATAAACTTAGGGATCAAAAAATGTTTTTAAAAAATCAAAGTACATAAAAGATACATTTCCACACATGAATGTAACATATATAAAAGTGTTTAATACATCCCAACAGTTAAAGAATTATAAATTCAAATGGATGTCAACACTCAACAGCTAGAAGTACATAGACGATAGGACTATATGCCTCAAACAAAAAGCTACATCAATACCACATAGATTTGCGTGGAGGCTCGAAGCAATCTATGTCCTGGTCCTAAGAGCGATAGTACCACTCATAGTTGCTAGAGCAAGAAGTGAAGTAAAAGCGAGAAGCAAGACTCCAAAAATCCTTGGGAAACTAGAAGTGATTAAGAAGCGACTGAGGAAGTATAAAGGAAGTGGAGCAAGAAGCGATCAAGGAAGAAAGTATATATTGTTGGAGGTTGGGGGCAAGTGAATGACAAACTGAAAATGCCAAAAATAACGAGAGAAACAAAGCAACATGTTCTACCTAGAATGATTAGTCTAAAGCTTGTTGGAAATCTTGGGATGATAGTGATGATGATAATGTGGTGATGGATGTATCATGAGCAAGGTGGACTGAAACCAGTGGTCTCATACAGTACCACATAGCAAATGACAATGTTGATGCATACTATGGGGGGATCAATTACTTATAATTACGAAAATGGTGACTCCGAGAATGGCTGGTTGGGGGTTAAAATCCGAAGGGAGGTCTTACTCATCAAAATACCAAAGCACAAGAAAAGATACAAGTACATAGACAACAACGGGGAAATCAGAGAAGAAATAGACATGATGAAAGAAGGTAAGGAAAAAAGAAAATGAGAGGGAATAAGGAGGTATGGAGAATGGAGATAAGCCCAAAGAAAGTAAGCTTTCAAAAGTAGCAGAGGAATCCCATTCCTATACATAATGATTGCTCACTGCTCATTGATTGACAAGGCGAGGCTAGGCAGAAAGGAATTGAGGAAAGAATCCTCAGAAGCCTGATATGACATCTCAAGCTATGAATTGATTTGTAGTGTTGATGAATGGGAACAGGAATGCCACTACATGAAGCCTAATGTGGCACCTTGGGATGTGAACGGATATGATAGTGCTGATGGATGAAGTCTGATTCAGCACATGAAAAGCATAAATGAAATACCGCTATATGAAGCCTGATTGACACTTCGGGATGTCGCTACATGAAACCTGACACGGCCCCCCTGAAGGGATGGAATCGATGAAGAGCGATGTCTATCACATTAGTCATACAACTCCCTAGAACCCAAATGAGAATATTATTGCATGAAGTCTGATGCAACACCTCGAGATACGAAAACACCACTATATGAAGCTTGATGTAGCACCTCATGATATATGAGAATATTGCTGCATGAAACATGACGCAGTTCCTTGACTGAGAATGTCGATGCATGAAGTCTAATTTGACACCCCAAGATATATAAGAATGTTGTTGTATAAAGTCTGACACAACACCTTGAAAAATATGAGAGTGTGGCTACATAAAGCTTGATATAGCACCTCTAAATATGAGAATGCTGCTACATGAAGCTTAATGCAGCACCTCGGATGAGAACGTTGATGCATGAAGTTTGATTCGATACCTCGAGATATATGATAACACAATTTGAGAACGTCAACGCATGAAGTCTAATTCAACACCTCTGAATATGAATGCATGGATGGAGATCGACACTAGGGGCCTCAAAAGTACTTCAAAATAGAAAGACAAAAGACCGATGCCATGGGCCTCAAACAGTACTCCAAAGGAATAATGACCGACGCTAAAGGCCTCAAACGATACAAGAGAAATGATGAAAGTTAAAGCCTATCACGAGACTCACTCAACCCTCAAAGGATGATGGTTGATGCTAGAGGCCTCACACGATTCATCAAAGAAGACTGAAAATCGATGCTAGGGGCCTCACACGGTACTCCAAGAGAATGATGACAGCCGCAAGATGTACATCAAGAGAAATGAAAAACGATAAGGATAATAATTGACGCTAGGGGTCTCACACGACACATCAAAGAAGACTAAAAATCGATATCAGGGGTCTCATACAATACTCCAAGAGAAATGATGAAAGTTAAAGCCTCTCATGGGGCTCACAATGTAGAACCCCGGAACCAAGTTCACTAGGCTGTGAATAGTGTTGTGAATAGTGTTTTAAGGCCTAAAGCCTTAATGGAATTATGGTTCATATTTTAAAATGAAAGGAAGTTTTGAATGAATCAAAATATGTATGGAAAGTGTTTTTGGGGGTTAGGGACAAATGAAAAATGAAAGTACAACATCTCCATGTGTCAAAAAGGGATGCCTAAACATACCCTCAACTTGAAGGAGCTCTAGATTTCTAACCGCTGATCGGAATCGAGTGATTCTTGAATTTTTGGAAATATATCGAAACCCTCTTCGAGGTTCATGTTTATCACTTTTTCAGATTTTGAGTCGAGGTTGGGGCAAACGTCAGATTTCCGGAAACGAGTCTGCTGAAAATCTGGGCTACTGAAATCCATTTTCGGATCAGTCAGCTTTAAGGGCAATTTGGTCCATGAATAAAAAAAATAGAAATTTGCAAAACATGAAAGTTGTTCCCCTTTGAAAGATGAATCCAACGTAAGTTGAATCGTTAAAATCCGATAAGCGAGTCAAAAGTTATTGTCAAAATACCAAAGCAGGAAAACCCAGGCCTGTCACAACATCACTAGTCGACGAGTGAGCATCACTAGTCACCGAGTGAGCGTCACTCGTCGACGAGTCAGCCCCAAAACAGCCAAAAACGACCCTGTAACAGCCCAGAACTCTTCCACCGACCTTGGGAGATATTTTAGGATATTTTGCAAAGGTTATTTTGGGTTTTTAGAGCCCTTTAGCCTATAAATAGAAGGGATTTCATGGGTATGGATTTACCCAAACCTAAAGCATAAATTTTGAAGATTTTTGAAAGAGAAGAAGAAGAAGAAAGCTCTGATTTCTCAAAGCGTTTTTCTCAGACCAAAGTGAAGCTAACTCCTTGCTTCTAAGGTTTTTATTTTACTATTTTTGGTGTTTTAGAACTTGGGTTTTCTACCCAAGGTGATTCTTAAATTCTAAAATCAAAAAAGGGGTTTTTGGTTTTGTTTTTCAATTAAGGTTCCAACTTTCTCAAAGCTTCAACCAAGTTTCCTCAAGCTTGATTCTGATCCACATAAGTGTAAAAACTTCCTTTCAAGGTAGATACACTCTATTAGTTTGTAATGGCATAAACTATGTTTTAAATTAAGATAAAAACCTTTGATTTGTGCTATGAACTAGTAGGAAATCCTACTAGTTAACTTGTGATGATGCTAAGCTTTAAACCAAATAATGAAGAGAGTAGAAAATTCTGTTTTAGATATTCTTGATATTATGATGATTCAAAGATGAAAAGCATGTTAAAAGACTTCAGTTTTGGGAAAAAACGAATAGGAAAACCTTATATTTTGCTGAAATTGGATATAGGTGACTATTTGTAACGACCCGGAATTTTAATATAATAAAATTATGTGTTTATGGGTCCTTAATGGAGGTTAATTAGTTAATTATTTGTTAAAACTTTGCTCGGGATTGAAGTGCACCGAGGAAATCTCAGTATCGTTTGGCGAAACTCGCACACAGTGTGTCGGTCGACTGCCGGGACACACCCCTACCATATCGGTTCCGTCAGGTATCATTTTGCGGGACCGCGGGGCCATTATGTGTGATAAAATTGAGAAAAAGGGAAATTTTCATACTTCCAGAAATTAAGTGGGACCCAATATTTGTTAGAGATCCTAATAGAAATCCGTGCGGTTGGCACTAATGCGTGTCAGTCGGCCATGGGGACTAATGTCTGTCGTCTCGGCAGTTAGTTATCTCAAACGAAGAAACGGCGGCCTGTTTTGTGTTCGAAATCAGGAAATTAGTGGGTTTTGCAATTTTCTTCCGGACTAAAGTGTAGCTGTCAAAACTCAGTATTTTTCCCTGAAATTTTTACAGTAGGTATCGGACTGCCCCAAGTTCGGTCACCTAAAGTTTCATCAAAATCTGATGTCATTAAGTAGGACTACGGAGGCCGTATACATAAGAGAAGACAAAAAAATAGTCAAAATGGTCAAACCGTTGACTCGGTCAACGGGACCATTAATTATGGTCATGTGCTATGCACATGACCTTATCTATATATAAAGGAGGCCAACCTCCCCCATTTTCTCACGTTTTGTAATCAGGGGAGGTTCTGCCAATGCACTTTAGAGAAAGTGAGGAGAGAGAAAGGAAGAGAGAGAAAGAGGAGAGAGAAAGGGAAAGGGAGGTCCCCTTGAGGTTTTTCGACGTCCCCGACGTGTTGGCGGCGTCTGATTTTCTCTCCGGTGTCTCGTTTTGCGTGTAGAGACAGAAAGAGAAAAAGGTAGAGAGAAAGTTGCATGCGCTCTACCTTGGGGTTGATCATCCTTCCAAGCGCGTTGGCGGTGTCCGTTTCGACTCTAGTCGCCTCGAAACGCGTGAAACAAGTAAAACCCCTCTTTTCTTCTCTTTTTCCGCTTATTTTGCTATATTATTTCATGTGATGTATATGCATGTCTTTTGACGTGAATGAAAAGGGGGCGGAAACCCCTATGTGATGTTGTGATTTTATGTGGTCCCTCAGGGAGCCCAGATAGGGTCCCGGGTAAATTGTATCGCCACTCTAGGGTGACGAAAAGTTGTTTTGCATGTCTTGTAAGGCTATGGAGACATCCATTAGCTTGAAAACGTTCCCTAACGGGACGGTGTGTTACCGGAGTTGGTTCACGGGCGCGAGGCCCAAGTATTTCAATTAATCAAGCGAGGCTTGGGTTAACTGGGGTTAACCTGTGGTTAGAAAATCTAACCAGGGTTCAGTATAGTCTGTGGTTCCTCTTTGACTAGGTCAGGAGAGACGGTGCCCAGTAAGGCCCGGGGTTCCTCCGTGACTGATAGTCGGGAGATGTCGGTCTGTTTGTCTAGGTCGTCCGTGGTGCCTCTTGGACTAGGTCAGGAGTGGCGGTGTCCTGCATGGCTCGTGGTTCCTCCGTGACTGGTAGTCAGGAGATGTCGGAGTCCTAGGGAGTTTAAAGTGGCTAAACATCAGATAGTGTATAGTCCGGGGTTCCTCTCTGGGTGGGTTAGAAGATGTCGGCACCGTGTCTATCGTGGTCCCTTCTTGGTGGAACCTCAGGAGATGTCGGCATTGGTATAGATGTCGGGGTTCCTCCATAGACTAGCCAGAAGATGACGGTAGGCAGGTTGGTCGGGGTTCCTTCATAACTGATACCCAGGGCGATGGCGGCGAATACACGGTAGATGTGGCCAGTCAATTGAATGGAAAAATGGTCTTATTGGGTGAATGCCCATGTTGTGTGTGTAAGCTTCGGATACGAAGTGGTCTGAGTTGGTATACTCAGAGTTGGTGTATTTGTTTGAGTTGGTGGACTCATAGTTCGGTATGGAATCATCGGATTCCAGGTGAGTTGGGTTGGTATACCCAAGGTTTTGTCATGTTCGGGTGAAAGCCGGAACAGCGTGTGTGAGTCTAAATGACTCAATGTATTATGGTTATGATTTAGAGACTTTAAGCTAAACATTTGTGGGTTGTGGCCAATTAATAGAGTCTTAGGACTCGAAATGAAACATGATTGATGATCGAAACGATAATTTGGTAATATAATACATTCATAACTGAACCTCATAATTAGAAAGTAATGTGAGGTCGGGAACCTCTGTTAGGGTGACGTAACCCTAAGTGACCTTGGGTCACAATTTATTATATACTGTTCTATTTTACTGTAACATGCAAATTGAACTGCTTATTATATCATTATTGATGCGTGTTATTATGTGGAAAATAGTTTAGAAGGATTGTGGTTTTATTGGGCTTCATAGCTCACTGACTTTTTGTGTCAGCAGATCTTGGAGCTGCTGATCTGTAAGTGAAAAATCTATCTGGATATTTTGGAAGCTTGTACAAGTTGTACCTGGCGTGATAGAGATGCCTACTTTTGTAAAACAAACTTGATGTAAATAATACAGGTATATGGTTTGTATGATGGCTATTGTGATGACAGGTATTATTTGCTTTTTAGGAGCATCTGATAAATGCTTAAATTTCCCGCATTTTTGCAGGTAAAGTCTTCCGCTTGCATGATTTGACGAACGGACACGCGTCTCGGAACTTGATTCCCTAGGCGCGGGTTCGGGGCGTCACACTATTTGTATATGGGCTATTGCTATGATTGGAATATGTGAGCTATTAGCTATATGTAAAGTGTTTCCAATTTTGTCTACCATGTTATACACAAATGCTACACTGACACAAGTATATGCATGATCCGTTTTTTTTTATCAATTTATGAGTATCCAAAGAGGAAGTAAAAGTATAAGTAATGGAAAGTAAAGGAAGGTATATGGGAAAGTAATGGTACAAGATGATTCTAGTCATCTATCTCAAGTTGATAGAAGGCCCACCCATCTCCTGTGGGTTCATGGGTACTAATCAATTAAGTAATACCGATTGGGGAGGCACGATAGCAGGCCGCCTGGAAGGGAAAGGGATACTGGTCGTTGGACTCCGACGAATAGCAGAACACCTGGAAGAATCATGGATACTGGTCGTCTACTTCGAAGGTAGTCGAAGATGAGGTTAATAGTAGGCCCGCCCAGTTTATGTGGGTACATGGGTACTAGTTGCCCGACTCCTTAGGTGGATCTAGGGTATTTTAAATACTTGTAGACGGAAAGTAATGGAAACTAAGGTATTTTACAATACCCGTAATGCAAAGACGTGAAGAAACGTAAAGCAAAAATGGTAAAGCAAAAGAAGATGTTTTTCTGAAATATATGCACATGATTGTTTTTAAATTATGTTTTCTGCGCTCTTATTAAAATAATGCATGTGGAATGATTTAAACTGCGATATATATGTTGTATTCATGTTTATGACATTACTATCTAGTGGTTTGTATACGCGGAGTATTCAATACTCAGCCGTACATATTTATGTCGGCAAGTCCTCTCGACATTTGTGGCGAGCGTCCTCAGGAGCCGTGGGTTGAGGAGGAATATGTTGAGAAGAGAGCTTCAGGAGTATCAGAGGATACTCGATAGGTGGTGGCCCCAAAATGAGTGAGATAGGGAGAGATTGATACCTGTATTTTGATGAGCGAGCATGTTCGCTCTTTATTTTGGGTTATGATATAAACTTGGATATAGTATGTATAGAAAATTTTGTATTCTGCTTCCGCTATAGTATGTTTCATATGTTATACATGATTTATATGTTGTACATGATGTTTTGGTAATAAGTTCACGACGCCAAAGTATCCTAACTCCTAGGGGGTATTTTGGGTCGCGACACACAACCTTCTAATGATGATGGTCGATGTCAGGGGTCTCATACAACACATTGGAGAAGGTTGAAGACCGATGCCATAGGCCTCACATGGTGTACTCCAGGAAAATGATGACTGACACTAGGGGTCTCACAAGGTACACCAAGAAAAAGGACGAAAGTTGAAGCCTATCCCGAGCCTCGCACATCCCTCTAAGGATTATGGTAGACGTCAGGGGTTTCACACAATACATCAAAGAAGACTAAAGACCGATGCCCACAAGGTACTCCAAGGGGATTAGGTTAAGCATCTTGGCTTTGAACAACTAAGGAGAATGAAATGATATGTTTAAGAATTTTTGGATAGATGTTGAAATAGGATGTATGCAAATATCATGTCGTGTGGGCGTACAATGAAGCTTATGAAAAAAATGGATGTTGCGAGATTAGAATGCGTTCATCCCTTCCATGGCAAAGTGCATGATCCTGTATTAGAACGTGTATGCTCTTCTCCAATGAGATGCTGCAATGGGTGGGTATCGAGCTGAGCTATCCTAAGGAGCCGAGCCAAGTGTTTTTTGAAGGTGTTCAAGCTCGGCTCGTATACAAATAAAGAAATTGATCTCGAGCTTTTAACGACCTCAATTAAATATGATTAATTGAAAAAAAAAACTTATGATTAATTTTAAAAATAACTCTTTAATTAAAGTATTTAGATTGTATATTTACATATATTATTAATTTTTATATTTTAACATATATACATATATTATTAATTTTTTATAATTTTAACAAATTTCTTTTTTATAAAAATGATTAATTTTTATATTTTATATATATAAACGAGTCGAGGTTTTAACGAGCCGTGTACAAAAACGTTCGAGCTCGGCTTGTTTACTAAAAGAGTTTTAAAAAATGCGTCCAAACTTGTTTGATAAGCAACCTGGGCCGAGCTCGAGCATCTCGCGCCCACCATTGTTACAAATCTCCCGAGAAATACCCTATTTCTCTCAATAAGAAAATCTAAAGTTTAAAGCTCTAATTTTACCGTAGTATTTTAAATTTTTCACGAGGAATACAATTTTCTCCTTTTATCGAATAAATATAACGAGATTTACAAAATATCACAATTTAAACTCTTTTCCTTCTCTCTCTTTTTCAAAATATCAAGATTTTTGTCGAAGGTATTTCAGAGAAAGAAAAGTTGTGTATTCTTCTTTCTAGGTCAGTATTTATAATACAACTTACAAGAAGAAAAAAAAAAGATCTTATAATTAGGTTTTACAATATTCGGTCAATATTTACAACACTCCCCCTCAAGCTAGAGAGTATATATCTATAACTCCTAACTTGCTACAAATTAAGTCGATGGCAGTCTTTGGTAGAGCTTTGGTAAAGATATTTACAAGTTGACTACCAGAAGGAACGAAAGGAGTTATAATGTCTTTGGACTCTACTTTAGACCGAATGAAATGATAATCAACTTCAATATGCTTGGTTCGTTCATGGAAGACTGGATTGTTGGCAATATGAATAGTTGTTTGATTGTCACAATAGAGAGGTGTCAATCCATGTACTGGAATCTCAAACTCTTGTAGAAGAGTTCTTAACCAAGTTAGCTCACAAGTGGTATGAATCATGGCTCAATATTCTGCCTCAGCACTAGAGCGAGCTACAAGTGAGTGCCTCTTACTTTTCCAAGTTACGAGATTACCTCCTATAAAGGTACAATAGACAGTAGTAGATTTGCGATCTGTAGGTGATCCTACCCAATCAGCGTCAATATATCCCTCAAGTCAAAGATGTCCAAATCAACGATAAAGACGGCCACATCCTAGAGCATTCTTGAGATACTTCAAGATGCGTATAACTGCATCTAGATGAGGTACTCTATGACTGGTCATAAAATGACTCACAACACTAACTGCATATGAAATCTCCGGCCAAGTAATAGTTAGGTAAATGAGTTTACCCACAAGTCTCCAATACATCTCTAGATCATCAACCAAGTCACCCTCATCTAAGATCAATTTCAGTTTGGTATCCATAGGAGTAGCTACAGGTTTAGAGTCAAGATAACATGTATCTTTCAGTATATTAAGAGTGCACTTCCTCTGAGATAAACTGATATCTGCTTTAGATCATGCGTGTCCTCAATACCAAGGAAATAATGAAGCTTACCCGGATCTTTAGTGAGAAACTGAAACCAAGATGACGAATTAAGATCTGGATACCTTCCCTGTCATTGTCAGTGATGACAATATGATCCACATAGACAACTAGAATTACAATACTAATTTTCGTCTTCTTAAAGAACACTGAGTGATCAGCGTGGCTTCGAGTCATGCCATGAGTGATCATTGTCTTACTGAATTTTCCAAACCAAGCTTAGGGAGACTGAGTCCATAGATTTCTGAAGATGACAAACACTCCCTTTTGGACCCAAACCCAAGTGGTTGAGTCATATACACAGTCTCAGCAAGATCACCATGTAGAAATGCATTTTTGACATCGAGCTGATGAAGAGGCCAATCCAAATTCGTAACAAGGGAGATGATAACACAAACAAAATTCAACTTCGCCACTAGAGAGAGAGTCTCAGTGTAATCAATGCCATAAGTCTGAGTAAATCCCTTGGTTACAAGACGGGCCTTCAACCGATCTATGGTACCATCGGGGTTCTGTTTGACTTTGAAGACCCAACGACACCAAACAATTTGAGCTCCAGCAAGCTTGGGAACAGTGTAGTCAAGGCGTCTAGGCGATTAGCCCCAGCTAGGCGAGGCGTTGCCTAGGCCACGCCTAGGCGTGGCCTAGGCGATAAATTTAATATAAATATATATATAATTATATATATATCACGTATATATATAACATCAAAAAGATCAAAACTCCACACCCACATTCCACAAAAACATAAAATAAAAAGTCTATTACAAACATTCATCACATAACCAAAGACATGTTAACATAGTGGAGTATTAAACACTTCAAAATCTGGGCAAAATACCCAAATTTGTGTCGTCCATGTATAATATTAGGCAGAGCCCCCTACGATTGCCTGGGGGGGTGGCAGGGGGGGCAGCGCCTAGAGGGGCGAAAACAATATTTTTTAGTGAAAAAAATTGATATTTTTAGTGAAAAAAACGATTTAGAATTTTATTATTACTTCATTACATGTTTTTATATTTTTATTTATTTATTGGGAAATTTTGGATTTTTTTTAAGCAAAAAAAAAAAAAACAATTTATATAGGATCGCCCGCCTAGAGGGGCGCCTAGGCGACGCAGGCCCAAAGTCGCCTAGGCGACGCCTTGACTACACTGCTTGGGAACAAGATCCCAAGTATGATTCAATGCCAAGGCACACATCTCTTCTTCCATAGCAATCCGTCAGCCTGGGTGGAAAAAAGCTTCCCTATAGGATTTCGGAACAACAAGAGATGACAGAGACATAGAAAAAGCTTGAAAGGAAGATGATAAATGATCATAAGATACAAAATTAGAAATAAGATGAGTAGTGCAAGTACGAGTACATTTACAAACTGGGCAGTGAAAATATGCATTTTTTTAATTTTAGAAAAACAGTTCTTAGGGGGGCATACATCGAATCCCAAGATCTGACTAAGATCTTATTGATTTTATTCAATAAGAGTAAAAAATCACAATACCTTTGGGACTTTGAAATTGTTAAGTCAAATCCACGATAAAAGCGATACCGGCAAAACTTCACAAGTGCCAAGTCTCCTTCGCAATCCACACGGACTTTTTTTTTCTTTAAAACTTTCTCTAATGGAAGCTAATGGCCCTTCCAAAAATTCCAGCTCTTGATTAAAAGATCCAATCTTTATATTCAAGAATGGGTTCTTGAATCTCTTCTTGATATTCAAAACTAAGAACACAAGATAACAAGAAAGGGGGATTAGGGGGCTGACCATACACCTCTAATTGGAGAGGGGAGGGCGTCAGATTGAGGGGAGAGGAGATATTACCAAATCTGGAAATTCTGGAAATTATTGAATGTCTCACATGCTTGGACGTCCAACCCTTTAAATAAGATATCTTTGGGTTGCTTGCAACCAAAGACTCGACTTTCTAATCCAATTAGAAGTCCTCAATTAGTTTCCTATTCGGTTTCTCCTTTAATTAATGAGGATTAATCAAAATAGAAACTAACCTTATCCATTAGTGTCCAACTAATCTTATCCTTATCCTAATCCAATTAGGATTCCTTGATTAGCAAGAAACTAATAGACTCTTTGTCCAACAAGGAATCTTTAATTAGTAACTAACTAACTAACTAATTAACTAACAAACCTTATCCAATAAGGTGTTTAATTAATTAGAAACTAATTAATGACTAACAAAATAGAATCCTCCATGAAGTGGGCGTCCCACACTAGGTGGGCCCAACTCCCACACGTCCTCAAGGTTTCCTAACCCTTTATGGTCAATTTAAATATTCTTTTAAAATATTCCCCAATGGGTCCTACCCATTTGGTTTTTTACATCTAATGTGATTCCACCTTTTAGAACTTCACTATACCATATAATGATTTCTTAGAGAAATTAATTAATTTAATAAATCATTCAATTAAATACTTTACGAAAGTCCTTGTGTGTGGGATCTAAAGGGATCTCCTATTTCCGGTTGTGGGACCAAGTACTCAATCTTTTGGTTAAAGCATTGTTACTAGGAAACACCTTTCCTATACTCCATTAGGATTATAGAATTTTATCTATATTCCTGAACTTCCACCAATCACAATTAATGTCCATTAACACAATGTCATTAACCTCCAGAAAATAGAGAATTACTTGCAGGTATTTCTATCTCAAGATTTGTTTACAGATTAGCCCCTCCACTTCCAATATTGTTATAAGCTTACGGGACAATATCCAATACTGTCTTCAATCCCTAGCTTATATCGAGAACTCATTCTCTTTTGATACTTTTAGTCAAACTTGGACTTTCATAACATTTTAGAAATTCTTTAAAAGAAATAATAATAATAATTACATTTCTTTTATACAGAAAATAAATTTCTCAATAAAACTATTTCATCGATAAATATCAGCGCTGGGTTTTTCGAGTCCGGTTTTGACAAGTATCAACTCAATATTATTTACTCTGTAAGAGTAGTGGAATCCTTGTCGAGCGTACACACACTTCTTCCAATACAGCGTACATAACCCAACGAGCCCGTATTTAGTCTGATGTGTTGGACATTGACGATTGGCTATATCAAAGCTATATAGGCAAATACTAGAGAAGATGTCGACCTCTCAGGTTAAGGACAATCTGTCAAATGGACTGCCCTAAATATAAAGACAGTATATTTCTAAGGGTATCCACTGAGCGATTCAGTTACAATATAAGTACTTCTTACTTATATTCACATCTTAGTCAAGAGACCCTTCTTTCAGTGATTGAGATTCATCACTCCATCATATGGAACTAACAATGTGTAAGTTATTAGGAATACATTGTCCAAATGCATCCTGATTAACTTCGAACAATTTTAGGTCTACAAGTAACTAGAAAAACCATATCTCCTTAGCAATTAGTTATCAACTAATTGGATGGTTTTCCTACAATGTTATCTAAGGGACAAAGTAGTCTCATCCAATGAGATACTTTAGATATATTATCCAATGTAGAAGACAATGTGAATGTAAAATATGCATTTATTGATTTAAAAATAAATAAATACAATTCCGGAATGGCTTTGTGGGCATATATGTCTAACAGGCAGATCAAGATTCAATGCAGAAGGAGGTGGATCTGCAGACGTTGAGGTAGATGGTGTGGGCGGTAGAGGAGCATCAGGAGGAAGAGTGACCGAAGCTGCAGCCAGGGAACGGCAGACATATACCTGTGAAATAGGAGGATGACCAGGAATACTAGTAGGTAGAACAAGATCAGAAAACAGAGGTTCCTGTAACTGATTACCCTTAGGAGAGTAATAGAGAACAGTCTCAAAGGTCACATCAACACTCACAAAATACTTACGTAAGATAGGATTATAGCACCTATACCTTTTTTGTGTACGTGAATAATCAAGAAAAATGCATTTGTGAGCACGATGATCAAATTTGTCATGACCAGGTTGCAAGTTATGAACAAAAAAAACACATCAAAAAATCTTTGGGGAAAAAGAAAAAGGGTTTTTTTATCAGGAAACATTATTTGAAAGGAAGATTTACCTTATAGAACCCGAGAGGGCATTCTATTAAAAAGATAAGTGGCTGTAAGAACAGCATCCCCCTAAAAAATCTTTGGAACATGCATCTAGATAACAAGGGCAAGAGTTATAGCAAGAATGGGACCATTCTTTCGTTCAGCAATCTCATTTTGTTGTGGGGTAGTAACACAAGATGTTTGATGTATGATACCTTGAGATTCGAGAAAATTTTAAAATAACTAACTTTATATTCTGGAGCATTGTCAGTGCGAAAGACTTAACAATTTTGCATTGAATTGGTTAGAAATTTCAGCATAAAAGGTTTGAAAAATATTAAAGATTAAGAACAATCACTAAGCACATACACCCAAGTCAAACGAGAATAATCATCAATAAAGGTAACAAAATATCGGGCACCACATAAACCAATGATCCGAGATGGTCCCCAAATATCAGAATGAACGAGTGCAAAAGGTTGTGAATAAGGTGTATCAGTACAAAGAGGAAAAGAAACTCTACGCTTCTTACTAAGTTCACAAGTTTCATAAGTAACATTTGAAAAATGAGGTAAAGAAGAAATTAAGTGTTGAAGATTGGCGAAAGATGGGAGTCTAAGCCGACAGTGTCACTGATAAGGAGACGCAGCCGAATGAAGAGCAGAAGAAACGAACGGGATAGATGGCTGAAAGTAGTAGAGCCCATTCTTCTCATATCCCCCACTAATCGTCCTCTTCGTCTTTAGATCCTAAAATTCACAATAAGAAGGATCGAAAGTCACAGAACAGTTGAAAGAGTAAGTTTGTGAATCGACAACAAGTTAAAAGGGAACTGAAGCAAGTATAAAACAAGTGAAAAAGTGAGACTAGAAGAGCAAAAAGTACCAATCCCTTAAACACGAGTTTTAGTCCGATAAGCAATAGCGACAAAAGAAGGAGAAGAATGACAGAGTACATTCAACAGAAGAGAAGTTACCTATCATATGGTCAGAAGCTCTGGAATCAAGAATCCAAGGTGAATTGGAAGAGGAAATGAGACATATATTACCCGATGAGACCAAATTGGTTGTGGAAGTAGAAGAGGCATTGACGCGTTGAAGAATAAAATCATACTCTGTCTTGGAAATAAGAATCTGATCACCAGGAATAGAATCAGAATTCTCCTCCTCTAGTGTAGTTTGGGTGTCTAATTTATCACCCATGATAAAGAAAGAGCAAAACTGTAATTTCCAGAAACTGTAAAAGGGTAAATTGTAATTTCAAAAACTTTGGGGGGGCAAACTGTAATTTCATACATTCTGGGGGTCAAACTGTAATTTCATAAATTCTAGGGGGCAAAATGTAATTTCAGAAATTTCGGTGGGCAAACTGTGATTTCAACAATTCCTGGGGCAGACTGTAATTATAAAAAAATCCAGGGGGGAAATTGTAATTTCTGAAACTCAGGTCAAACAGTAAATTTCAAAAACTTTGGGGTCTCTTTGTAATAACTAGAAATATGGCTTGTTAATAAAACAAAGCATCCAATAGCTTACTGGAGAAGTAATAGAAGGAATTTCTGAAAAACCTGTTGGAGAATGGAGAATGGAGTGGAGAATAACCAAGTTGTTGGAGAAGAACCTGCCTGCGAATAGAAAAACCTGTTGAAGAATGGAGAATAACCAAGTTGCTAGAGAAGACCTTACGAGAGCTTCTCTCAATAGAAAAATTTGCTGGAGAAGAACCTTGCTGCTAAAGAAGAACATTACGAGAGCTTCTTTAGATAACTGAGAGGCCGAGATGATGCCGAGATGATCAAACCAGAGAAATACCGAGTGTTTGTTGAGGTCTGTACCGAGATGATCAAACAAGAGGGAAAAAAAAAAGGCCTAGGGTTTAGAGAACCCTAGAACAAGAGAAAAAAAAGTTAGGGTTTAGAGAACCCTAGAACAAGAGAAGAAAGAAAAAGGTTAGGGTTTAGAGAGCCTGCTTTAATACCATGTCGAAGGTATTTCAGAGAAAGAAAAGCTGTGAATTCTTCTCTTTAGGAGGTCAGTATTTATAATAGAACTTACAAGAAGAAAAATGAAAGATCCTATAATTAAGTTTTACAATATTCGGTCAATATTTACAACAATTTTCTTATTCTTTTCAATTAGTTTATATCATAATTCAAAACTCGGCGAGTCACCCAAGTAACTTGGCTAAGTTACTCGACTGAATTTCGAGTCGAGTCGCCTCAAAACTCGAAAGAGGCACTATTTGCCAAGTGACTCAGGTGACACGGTCAAGTCGAGCCGAGTTTTTCAACTCGCTGGACTAGGTCAGGTCACAAAAGGGTGTTTTTATCCTTTTTTTTTAAACCTAAACTCGAATGTCACACTATTTTTTAGGTCTACAAAGACAACCAACTATGGGTTCTCTTTTAACCCAAAATTTCAAGTTGTTACATATATATTCTAAATTGGACCGAGTCAAGTTTTTTTCGAGTGTTCTGAGTTACTCGACCCGGGTAACTTTCAAGTCTAGTCGAGTTTTTGGGTTTTATGCTTTGAGAGAAAGTTGAGTTATCGGGATATTGTGGTTTATGGTGAATGTTTTGAAGTTTGGTTGATGGATTTATAAATTTGTGATATTATTACTATTTTTTGTAATTTTTTAATTTATTTTAATCATTGTTAAGATTTAGCCAAGAAATACCAAAAAAAATCCAAATTTGAAAATCTCCCGAAAAAAATTTCAACTGATAAAAACCTGAGAACGAGATTTGTAACACTAGCGTCCACCCCTAGATGCTGCAAAAGATACCTAGTTTTTATAATTGAACAATTGAATGATTCACATTGATTGACGTATGACTGATGATTAAGCATCACTTGAATTTCCAAGATAGATCGACAAAAAAATGATTAAGAATTGGGAAGCACAATTTATGTGATTTAGAGCATATTGAGCATGACCCTCGGTCGTTGTCCATAACTTGCCTCTTGTCGAGCATATTTGCATTATCGCTTGTGATGAGCTGAGAGCTTATTGATTTGGTAATCTACTAGTACCAATAATCTCTATGAAAATTAGCCAATTGAGCAGACTCTATGACTACCATGATTTTGACAGACCGACCTTGACTAGTTTTGAAACAAAATTGGCCTTTGCATTTTGAAAAATATCTGAGATTGTCTATAGTAGGAAGCCTAGCTAGGATCCATTTACCTTATATTGGTGTTCGATTACTTCAAGGTTGACCCCTTCAAAATTAAGTAGAAGTCCCCTTGTCGCCTCACTATGGTGTCTACTTTCTAATGGTGTTTCCAATGACTTGAATGTTGTCCAAATGATATTGTCACTTGCCCATATCAAGATGAGTGCTTGATGATGGTGTGTCTGCCTACTAATGATGATTGCCTTGCTTGATAATTTATTGATGATCAAATCTATGCATCTTCTTTACTTATTTTTCCCTTTTTGCCCCTAGCCTCGGAAGGTTTTTACCAAGAGTGGTCGCATAATTATTGCACACCAAGGGATCATTGCTTCCCACTAGGCCCACGAAAATTCAAAATTTATTTACTTTTTGCCATGGAAATAAATAAATAAAATTGTCAAAACTCCGATACATATCAGTTTCGGTGGTGACCTGTACGAAATTAATACTGAAATGTTAAAAAATAAGGGTCGAGCTCGGCCGATACATATCAGTTTCGTAGGACTCATTCGGTTTCGTGTTTGATGTTGATCTTTTAAGTTTTACCAATATCTCTTAATTGTTCCTAAAAAAAAAAAAGTTAATTTTTTACTTTTATTGTCCATCTCTTATGTGTTATGAGTCATTGCTATAACACTAACACGCGACACATGTAGAATGTATCTGTAATTCTGCATTCAAGAAATAGAATGTTGTTGTTTTTAAGCCATATTGCTATTTTTTTTCTTAGATTAGTTAGATAGTTCTAAATATGTTCATAAATACTAATTCATTTTTAGTCCTTTTTTTTTTGCAGATTAGATCACATGATTGAATATTGGTAGTTTGTGAGTAGAACTTAGACAGTAAAACATCATGCATACAAAGGAATCAAAAATTGGTAAGTACGGCTCAAAACAGGTGATAAACATAAGATTAAATGCAAGTACTACCCCAAGATTGTTTCTTGGGAAATTACATGATTCAAGAGCATATGGCTCATAAAACAAGTGAAGTGGTAGGGTGCCCAAGAGTCACGAAAAAATTCAACCAACAATAAGAGATCGGTTGAGGGATTCACAGTAGGCTAAGACCCAGAAAAGAAAGAATTCTGAGAGGATAGCAACCATAGAACAAACATCAGATGATGAAGAGGGTGTGAGAGCGTAGGAATGATTTTGATTTGGAGTTTGATGAGATACTAGCATACTGCTTTAGAGATGGGCCTGGGAATATTTTGAATACCTTAACTCTGATAAAGAAGCCCGATGTTTCACTACCAAGGTTCTAAATGTCGATATCGCTCGACATGTCGGAGCCGCGGAAAAAAGATATATCGGAGATATATCGGAAGATATATTGTTTATCGGTGATTTTTGGAAAAAATGGCAAAAAATATGGCAAAACATGGAATTTTGTAGTGAAAATTCAGGAAATGTTAAAATAGATGTTAATACACCTTTTAAAATAAAAACATTAAAAAAAACAACAATGTATACAAGAGATGCAATAAGAAGAGAGCAAAGATGTGCGTTGACGAGTGACAATAATGTATGATTGATTCATGTTTCATTCATTTCTCAAGCAATCATAAATTCATAATTTATAAGATTCATAAGAATATAAACATACATAATACAACCCACCAAAAAACCTACAATCACCACCAGAAGGAGTTACGCGGAGGTTCGATGTCATCATCTCTGTCTTGACTTGGCTGGCTATAGTGCTGATTCTCCACATACATACAATACTGTGCCCAACTCATCACATTATGGTACATGGATGTATACTCATGTACATAATGTTGGTAGTAATCTGGGCCAAGATGTAGTAACACGCCAATTGGTGGATACTGTGGGTGATTGGGCACAACTGGCACAGGCACTGGGATTTGGAAATTGTCTCCTCCATACCCATATGGAGGTGGCTCATATCCTGAGACATATCCATAAGGATATTGATCCTGTGTGGAATGTGAATAACTATGTTCTTGAGAGCCTGATGTCTGAGACTGTGTATACTGGTCATGGCTGGAGAACCATGTATGTTGAGACCCTCTGGAACTAGAGCCCGAATGTTCCGTGCCCCCAAACCAAGCATCGTGTCCCACATCTCGTTCTTTGCCCTTGCCCTTGCCCTGACCCCTGCCCCTGCCCTGGCTTCCTCGACGAGGGACGTAATGAATCGGTTGGCTTTCTGCTGGATGTGAAGTTGGGGCACCATGATCTTGGTCCTGTGTGGCATGGTCAAAGTCAGCCTCTGCGGTGAATGGGCTCAGAGGCCTCTACTCTGGCTCAACTCCGATGTTACCTCCATCCCCAGGACTGTCGCCGCCTCCGTCACTCTTATCATGGTCATCAGACTCATCACCACCCTCACTATTACTATTGGACAATCTACTTGTCCCGGCGGTTCTTGCACTTGAAGTCTCAGGACCTTTTGGACTTCTGATCATCTCATCAAATGATTCTGTGCTAAAGCTGCTCCTGCTGCCGCTAGTGCTAGACCCCACTTCTGTAGCAATAACCCTTTCTACATCGATGCCCATCTCAATGGCCGCGCTAGCTATAACTGCGTTTGGACGCCCATCATCTTCGTCAAGTGATGAAACCTTAACCCACTCAGAAAGTGGATTATCTTGATCCTCAGTGGCACCGATTAACATCAGGTCTAAAGGATCCTGCTCAGGTTGCTTCCCAGTGTCAATCTGCAGTTGCCTGAGTCGCAGCTTCATATTATAGTGACAGAAGACCAGTTTTTGCAGCTTTTTGTAGCCAAGTCGGTTCCGCTGCTTTGTGTGGATGAGGGCAAATGTACTCCAGTTTCGCTCACATGCTGAAGATGAAGCAGTCTGTGCTAACACGCGAGCTGCCAATTTTCTGAGGGTCGGACAGTCGGTTCCGTACATTTGCCACCAATCAGCTGACAATTAAACGATGTTATCCATTAGTTTCATATATATTTTGATGTAGAGAAATAAAATATAATTACTTTATTGAGAAGAAATTACTCACACGGCGTCATCCTAGACCTTCCCTCCTTAGCAGCAGTTCTTCCAAAGCTCCCCCGCGCATCCCTGAAGCGCACTAGCTATAGATTTTGAGAAAAGATGTTTCAATTAGATATAATAAATTAGAATGCAATAATGCACATAAATATGCTATAGTTAACGAGATAAAGACATTTCACCTCATTCCCGAAGTCTCCTTTTCTTTTACACTTCGGGTCCAACGTCTCGAAGACGTCGTGAACAGCCTTCATTAAGTCATCCCGATTCCCCAATTTGTGGTTGTAGTGATACTTTGGGTTCAAATAATATGCTGAAACGTGAAAGTTATACGACATGCAATTAGTATTACAAGCATGCAATAACTTCAATGTAAACATCTAATAAACATCAAACTTACCAGCAGCATGAAGGGGATGCTCCATTGTCTTATCCCAACGAGCATCGATAATCTTGTGGACCCACTTGTATCCACGAGGGGACACATTCTTTATCGACAACTTCATTACCCGCATTAATTCGTACACAGAACCCATAGTCGGCCACTTATCTGCATCTATCACCCTTAAGACACGGTAAATAGGCTCTAGTATGGCAGCTGTATCATCCACTTTGTCCCAAAATTTGTTATTAAGGACAATGTCCTCAACTTTTTTTGCCAAAATAGTGCGCCTTTGTCCATATTCTGTCCAATCAGTCCCAGTGAATAATGCCTTTAGTCCAATTTTATGTTTGGACAAACTCTCTAAGGCAATAAAATTGGTGGCGAAGCGCGTCGCCCCTGGCCGTACTATTTCACCACCACACAAAGCCCTCATCTTTGCTAGAACCCAACTGTGGTTGTATATGAAGTTGGTTACCGTTCTTGCCTCGTCAATAACCTCCTTCACAGATTTTCTTTCTCCTATTGCCTGTAACATCAGGTCTATCCAATGGGCTGCGCAAGGGGTCCAATATAGGGGATACTTTTTCATAAGCATCTTCCCAGCCTTCACGAAGGCACTCCCATTATCAGTCACCACCTGGACTACATTTGTTTTTCCCACTTCCTCTACAACACCCTTCATTAAGTCATATATATATTTTGCATCTTTTATATTGTCAGATGCATCAACGAACTTTAAAAATATTGTCCTTCCCTGACTGCACACCATAAAGTTAATGATCGAAAGCCTAGTGGGTCCTGTCCAACCATCACACATAATAGCGATACCAAAATTTTCCCACGTTGGCTTTAGAGTGTCAATATAGTCTCTCATCTCCTTCTCCTCTGCGTCTAAGTATTTACCTGTAATCTCATATGGAGAAGGAGGCTCTACCCCCGGCCCAACCCGTTCTGTCTCGTGAATCATGTTCTTAAACTGTGGGGTTGAGGCAGCATTAGCAGGCACATGACTATGTATGAAAAACTTGGATACAGCTGTTCCAAGCGCTTCCACCAGACTTCCCCCACTCCACATTTCTTTCAGCCGCTTCTGTTTTGCATTTCGACTTTTGTACAGAGATGAATCATGTGGCAGATCCGGGACTTTCATGCTTTGGCTGCGGCCAAACATACCATGCGATTGTGTCCCAGTCTCAAAATCAGATGTCCTACCAGTCGAACCGGATGGTCCTGCTCCGACACTTCCTCTGAAATCGGCAGACTGCATGCGAGCTGCAAATGAACGCTCCTGATCTCTGTCCCACTGCTGGCGCATAGATTGACGATAGCCCTGTCGATATGCTAGCCGCTCGTCAACTCCAATACAGTCGATTGGGTATAAAGTATCATCTTCGTCGTCATCATCCACATCTACTGGTGGCTGTAGACCACGCCTTATTTCTTGACGGATTGCCTTTTGCTCAGCGACATGCTCCAGTCTCTGCTTAGCCCCAATGGTAAGGTTAACCTTCATAGCTTGTTTGACCACCATCGGACAACTTGGACAGTCTGCTACATTCGAATCACCCCCAGCAAGATGCCACTTTAACCGAGTAATTCCACCGCTTCTTATTTTTTTGCCACAATAATTACATATTGCTCCATTCTTGTTCCCTTCTATTTGTTTTCCATGCGACCAACCTATGTCTCGCACCATCTCCTAGTGGATCATCAATAAATATTAATGTCAAACACATAATATAATCAAGCACCAAAACCCGTGATTTTTTTTATGATTATCCATGTTAATTGCTTTAGAAATATGAAAAGCTTATGAATGTACATTACAGTTGATAAATAATTGAAATTTAATTTAGTTTCTTAAACTGTTTCTATATGATAAGTAATTGATTTTTAATTTAGTTTCTCAAACTATTTTTATATGTAATTGATGAGCTCAATGTTTGTACAGGACAAAATCAATATGGAAAAGAGAGGAGATGGTTAACTGATTGGAGACCCTGCATCAAGAAAAAAGGAAGACAATTGTAATTTTATTTGAGTATCAAGTTGATGTAATTATGTAAAAAGAAGTGGATGTAATTTTATTTGACTATGAAGTTGGTGTAATTATGTAAAAAGAAGTTGATGTAATTTTATTTGACTATGAAGTGGATGTAATTATGTAAAACGAAGTTGATGCAATTTTATTTAAATGTGTGAGACTCCTGATTAAGTTTTAAATATAAAATAAAAATTTTATTTTAATGTAATCTATGTATATTGAGTGTTGTTTAGATGATTACAAGCTTAATATCATCAAGCAAAACTTCTTTGTCGAAATACAAAATACAAATGTTCTTATTTCTTTTACAAACTATAGAGTGGTAGAATTATTTGGGCTAATTCTTTTACAATATAAAAAATACTGCACAGTGGATCATTAAAAAATATAATCAAGTTAAACATATAATATAATCAACTCCTATTGCCTCTGTTTTTTAATGATTATCCATGTTAATTGTTTTGACAATTTCAAATACTTATGACTTTATGAGTGCACATTAGAATATATAAATAATTGAAATAGATGCAATTTTCCTAAAGCAATGTGCAGACCCATAATCAAGTTTCAGTAATTATTATATATATATATAACATTGATCATAACTAAATAAAAATATACATGAATTTCAAGTATAATTCATAAAAATTAAAATAGAAAAAACGATCTTATATTACAATTTTTAATACTTTTTAAAATTTGGTGTAAAATATAAATCAATATTAGTTTACAACATATTACTTTTTGTCATATAATATAATTTCTAATATGGCAGACCAGTTTTAAAAAAATTTTCTCTTCAAAATAGTATGTTTTATAATCTTTTAAAATTTTGTAATAAAAATAGTATAATAATTTATAAATTTTTGTGCTAAAAAGTATGTTAACTTATTAATCAAAGTGATTACCGATTAGTAAAAGTTTGTTAAATTTTTTTACAAAAAAGAATAGTTAAGTGATTACTAATTAGTCAAGGTGTTATTATATTTTTAAAAAGCCCTTATGAGGTTAGAGATATTACATATAAATTATTTCTAATTTATAAAATATTATTTAGAAATTATTAATTTTTTAATATATCTAAAATGGTCTTGTGGGCATAATTTGCTAGAGATACATCTTTATCAAGAATTATTATTATTTTTTTATATTTCAATATAGTGAAGCTTTTTTTTTAATTAAAGCCTCCATATAATTTATAAAAAGAGTTAAAGTGTGAAACTAGCATTACCTTTTAAATTTTAGGTTAAAATCCCTAACATTAACCAGATAACTTTTTTACAAAAAAGGATGCATTAACAATTAAATAACCCTTATAAGGGTTTATTTCAAAATTAAAATAGAAAAAACGACCTTATATTACAATTTTTAATACTTTTCAAAATTGGGTATAAAATATAAATCAATATTTGTTTACAACATATTACTTTTTTTCATATAATATAATTTCTAATATGGCAGACCAGTTTTAAAAAAATTCTCTTCAAAATAGTATGTTTTATAATCTTTTAAAATTTTGTAATAAAAATAGTATAATAATTTATAAATTTTTGTGCTAAAAAGTATGTTAACTTATTAATCAAAGTGATTACCGATTAGTAAAAGTTTGTTAAATTTTTTTACAAAAAAGAATAGCTAAGTGATTACTAATTAGTCAAGGTGTTATTATATTTGTAAAAAGCCCTTATGAGGTTAGAGATATTACATATAAATTATTTCTAATTTATAAAATATTATTAAGAAATTATTAATTTTTTAATATATCTAAAATGGTCTTGTGGGCATAATTTGCTAGAGATACATCTTTATCAAGAAATTATTATTATTTTTTAATATTTCGATATAGTGAAGCTTTTTTTTAATTAAAGCCTCTATATAATTTATAAAAAGAGTGAAAGTGTGAAACTAGCATTACCTTTTAAATTTTAGGTTAAAATCCCTAACATTAACCAGATAACTTTTTTACAAAAAAAAATGCATTAACAATTAAATAACCCTTATAAGGGTTTATAAGGTAATGCTAGTTTCATAAAAAAAAAATGCATTATCATACAAATTAAATGCATTCATATAATTTTACTTAAAAGTTAAAGCCCTTGAAAAAAAAAAAAAAATTAAGTGAGAGTCACGCTAGATAACCCTTAAAAGGGTTTTAAGTTTTATGTAAGAGTGGAGTTAGATAACCCTTATAAGGGTTTTAAGTTTTATGTAGGCTCGAGTAAAGTTAGCAAACCCTTATAAGGGTGTTAAGTTTTAAATAGGGTGAGTGAACTTAGCATACCCTTAAAAGGTTTAAGCTTATTTATCTGGTGAGTGAACTTAGCATAACCTTTAAGGTTTAACCTTATAATCTCATAATCTCATGAATCGTATACTGGAACCGAACGAAAAAAAAAAAAAAAAAAAACGCAGAGAGGAGGAGCCGAGGGGAAGGAGGAACCTGGCTTGGGTTTGGGCGTTTGGCGACGGCGACAGCAAAGACGGTGGACTGGCTCAGGTATGCTCCAGTCTCTTCTTCCTTCTTCCTCCTTCCTCCTTCCTTCTTCTAAATCAACCCTCTTTTTTTTTTTCCAACTAAATCGAAGATTTTCAGACTGTGATGAATGCTATGTAGGTTTTTCCATATTTAAAGACAATGAATCGGCACCACTCACGGGTTTTCTGTAGTCAGTACTAATTTTTTTTTTTTTTTTTTTTGGATTTCTGCTTGCGCATGTGAAAAAAAAGCTAACCCTGACCGAATCTCTGATTTGGATGGGACTCACCCACTTTTGGTCGATATCGGCATGTATATCGCCGATACCAACCGATACTGTGTAATTTTTTTCATACAGTGTATCGATGCATCGGTCTTCAACGATATCGAAAAATATCGGCGATATATCGCCGATATTTTCGATTTTACGAACCTTGTTCACTACTTCTACTTGGAGGCAATTTGAGTATGGAGGGTCATCATCACGTACCACCACACATCCCGCGATATAGTAGCCCATAGATGCCTAATGAGAGTTTGAGATGAGTAAGGGAAGAGTACATAGTGGTCAAAACCCAAATACTATTGACCCCTACTTGATACGATCTGAAATGCCCCGCACCAAGTATGAAGTCTACTTTTGATAAGAGGTTACGGCCAAAAGTTAATAAGGCAATAGCTAAAAGAAAATTTTCGGAGCCGCATTCCTCCTAATGCGGCAAACTCCTCTTACTGTCATGCTATGATTGATGTCATAGCAACGGCAGGACCAAGGGTTAAAGGACCTAGTCCTTACGAGATTGGTGGGAAGCTTCTTCATGAGGAAGTTGATGAGTTAAAGACATACATTTGGAAGTTTGAGCAGGCCTAGGATGAGTATAGGAGCACTTTCATAATGAAGCTTCATGGTTTATAATGAATAGAGTATAGTATTTCATGAGTCGGTGGATGTATCTAAAAATATTAAGGACCATAAATTCTTGTTTAAGTTGATGGATAGGTCGTTGAAGAGATTGATGAGAAAAATACATTATTCAAGTATCAATGGTAATGAAGCTTCTTACAACGCAACCAGGAAGAAGCTAATGAATAAGCGAAAACATCTGTATTGGTCTCCCTGCACAGCGCATTGCCTAAACTTGCTATTAGAGGATATAGGCAAGCTTCCTTCAGTGAAAGCAATTGTAAATAAATCTATGAAGATAACTGGTTGATCTATAACTAGAATTGGATAATGGTGCACTTATGAGAGAGCTTACTGGTGGCAAGGACTTCTCACGACTGGGCATTACGAGATTTAGCCCTCGAGAGTATTGTTTGATAAGGTCCAATTGTCTGAGCCTTTGGTTCTAGACCTAGTGCTAGTGCTTCTAGCTCAAGTGACCTTTTCTCAATAAACCCCTGGGTGGGAGGATTCTGGCCTAGCGTGTTGGAGGTCAATGGTGACAAGGGTTCCAAGAAGGGATGACTACTTCTGGTGTTTTTGGTGAGACTACTAGGATTGTGATAGACAGGGGATATATGAAATTATTCATGGCACGAAAAAAACTACGAGAGTATGATGATAATTTGCCTATTATTTAATCAATTTATAGTGTATATATAAGTGATCCTGTTTTTTTGTTCATCCAAATGAGATTCTGGCTTACTGCAAAACAGATTCTGGCTTACAGCATCCAAACAAGTTCTAAGAAAAGAACTGTTCCAAAAAATCCTGACTATTCTGTGCTCAGAATCGAATCGGTTTCGGATCTAGAACGATACCAAATGCCCACATACTGATTTGCCATTTATTGTTTCAATCTGTATTGCACTCTGGCAGCAAACAGTTTCCCGACAACATACTTTTCTCATATACTTCACACTAGCAACAGTCTATTTACCAACAGCATGTCTTGCACAAAATTTGCTCTCTGTTTTCTCCAAATCGAAACTAGAACCCTCACTATAGGTTTTTGATTGCTTGATTTTTTTAGATTGTTATTTTCTCTCTTTTGCGTACACTTGTACACTCTAAAGATCTACCTAAGCTTGCTACCAGTCATGCTCCATACCCGCATGAGCCTAAACTGCTTCAGGCTGTCTAAAAATCCTGAAAATATAAATAAATATCATAAAAAGTCAAAAAGCATATGATGAAGTCTATGTTTTCAATTACTTGCTTTGAATTTTTTAGATTGTTGTTTTCTCCCTTTTGCGTACACTTGTACACTCTAGAGATCTACCTAAGCTTGCTACCCGTCATGCTCCATACCCCATATGAACCTAAACTGCTTCAGGGCGTCTAAAAAATTCCCAATAAAAAGTCAAAAGAGTAAGATGAAGTCTATGGCAGCATGAAATCTTAAACCACTATGAGACAACTAAATTGGATACTAAATTCAGCAATAAGAATGTCCCATGTTTACTACTCCAACATCGCTGCTTACATGTAGGGAAGTCTTAGTGAAAAAACTGCATGGTATTTTTAATCCTAAACCACTCCAAGAGAATGGTCTAGAATGTAGCAATATATGAAAATAAACTCATAGAAGGACCAATTTGGTTGATTTTGGCGGCATCCTAGAGGAAAATAAACAGAGTCCAAGAAATCAAGGCCCTCTGGATAATTTGTTTGCAAAAATGGAGAAAGTTGTCTACTCCCCACAATCTCACTTAGCATATTGTCATCTCATCCTAAAATGGCAACCATCAAGCACAAATAAATAAATTTTACTTACATTGAAAACTTGATTAGGCACAATATTAGCCTATGATTGGATGATGTAAACAAAAGGAGGTCTTGTTTTCATTTATCGTTTACTTCAAAAAAGCAAGAACTCTATAGAACACACTTGCACAATTCCTTCTCAATTACTTCATGAATCACCTTAGTTTTATCAAGTCAATATGGATCTCAGTCAGGGCTTTAAACAATGTATTATCCCAAATTTGGGGTCGGCAACACAATTCTTGTTCCGTCATTCCATTCTATGAAAAGTCATAACTTCGGTCAAACCATCTGTTATCATATATTTCCTCGCTAACTCCATCAACATCATTTTTAATCTTTCCTTCCTCCTTTTACAAATTTCAACTTGCGATGATTCACTACTTCTTACTGAAGCCATTAATGATCTTCATTGAACGTGTCCAAACAATCTCAATCGACTCTCCTCTACTCTCAAATTCTCTCAAGTACACACATTTCTAATTTTTCCTTGTCTTCTCGCCCATCCATATCAACATCCTCATCTCGACTACACTAGTTCTATTATATGTTGTTTGTAATAGCCTAACATTTTGCTCCATAAAGCATAACTAGTCTTATCGCTGTCTTATAAATTTTTCATTTTAGTCTGATCGGGATGTGTCGTCATATAGCACTCTGGACACACTACTCCACTGTGGTCGTCTAGCTCTAATTCTATGAGTAAAATCATCTTCAGTTTCTCCATATTTTTTAATAATTGAGCCAAGATACCAAAACTAGTTATTTTGGGCTATCTCTTAGTCATCTGTCTTAACAATCGTCTCCACTCTATTTTGTTCTTACTAAAGTTGCATTCAATATATTTTGTCTAGGTCCAACTTATTTTGGAAACCTTAGATTCCAAGGTATCCCATCAAAATTCTAGTTTTGCATTTACTCTTGTTTAGTTCATTGCAACACTTGGGTAAAAAAAAATCATAAAGATGTGAGAGGCACGAGTTCATAATTACCCAATAAGAACATGAATAAGGAATCTGGAAAAAATTGCCTCCATTACCTAAAAAACTAGCAAACAATTAGATAAAATGATGTCAACATGGTGTTCAATAACTTCAAGGCTAACAAGCCAAAAGCATCATATTCCACTTCAGTAAGAGATTTATGCCGCTGATTAATTTAAATCTAAAGACAACATAAGTAAAAGAAAAAGACTACTAGTGAGGTTCTCCCTGGAATAAATCAACCAGATGATTTCATACTATCGATGGAAAATCTACAAGTTAAAAATACTGTTTAAAGACAATAGAAGAAACAGAAAAAGAGAAATCATGTCTCACATGTAAATACGACTTTCAAGACAAGACAGTGAAATCATGTACTCAATTAAGAAAAAAGTGGAAACACTTTTATTGCAGTGAACCTTCATAGGTTAACAGGTGAGTAGAACAATAAGAGCCAATCTCCATATCTCACAACCTTGAGAAAACAATTATACTGCACAATTTGAATGATAAGAGACTGTGCACATAAACCTACACCACAGAGTACAATTCTGATACATAAATATTACCAGCATTAGTATTAATGCTGAAATAACATAACTAGGAGTGTACTACTTCAGACATTTGACAGTGAATAAATGACAAAGTATATGTTGTTTGAAACCCATAATTCAGATAGAATTCAAGAAGAAATCTTATAACAGCTCAAAATAACAAATCTAATAAGTAAAAAAATGCTATCTTGCTCTCTTTTCTCACACTAAGAGATCTAATATACGTAAAAATTCAACCAATCTATCCAATTCAAACAAAAAAAATTGCATAATTCAGAACCCAAAAAAGAAATTTAGGAAGAGGGAAAAACAGCCATTTTATCACATCGATCCATCGGATAAATTTCAACAATTCGAGCACCGCGAACAATCAAAAGAAACCCAGACATAGAAACAAAAAAAAACTCACAGCTTTTCCCGGAGCTCAGGCGTATCCTTGGGGGTTCCGAGGCTATTAACGAGTCTCTGGAAAGTGGAGACGGCGGTGTTGATCTGAAAAACGCCGGAAGCCACGGCCTGCGTGGGATCCTGCTTTCCGTTAATGTACTCTCGCCTTAAAGCCAAAGAACGGCCGGATTCAAGATCTTGAAAGCTCATATCTGCCCTAGAGTTCTCAAGAATATGATCTTTCTGAAAACCCTAGAAGGCGGATTTTGCTACCCAGATGGGGAAGAATCCAGCGTCAATTTCAGGTGGGAGACCCGATTTATTAAGGCCAGGGTAGAAACGAAGAAAGGGAGGCGATAATTAGGGCACCGAATAGGCTCAAATTAGGGGGGTTTCTTTGAGACGGGAAGAAAAATTGGCTGAGGAGTGATATATAGACTTCCATGATATCAGTTGCGTACCAAACAAAAATATTAGAAGATGATTTCAAAATTAATTTATTAGCAGTGATTGGCTGATCGCCGTGTCCCATGTCCCGTGTCCCATATAACTATGGTTAAGTTAACTTATTAAGATTAATATTTTTTTTTGATAAATTATACTGAACTCACCTAAGGTTTGGTGAAATTTCAGACACCTCCCTCTCGTCCTCTTGTTTCTGAAATTACACTGTCCTCCCTGTCAGCTCATAAGGAAACCAGTAACAAAGGATACTGTTTCACAATTTTACCCCTATTACTTCTTGAGAAAACACATTGTTACGGCTTGGTTTCATTCATTTAAAAACCTCATGCCCTCATCGATGAGGCCCCATGGTTACAAGCGCTTAAAACCCAAGAGAAGTTATCCCATTAGGTTTTTTTTTTGCCTCTTGCATCACATCAAGTAGATCAATCGCATCTTGACCCATTCCATGATTTGGAAAGGCTGTGATCATGGTGTTGTAACAGAGCAAGTCTTTCTGATAAGCATTTTCAAACACGTGAAAGGCCTTTTCAATGCTTCTGCACTTTGCATACATGTCTATCAAACTAGTTATTAGCCGAATATTGAAAAATTGTGAGGGTCCCATATTTTCGTGAACAATAGTTTCTGCCATATCTAGAAGCTAAGATTATTGCCAATATTCAAGTTTCATGTGGCTTAATACCCTGCTCTTAGAACTCTTAGAATAATTCTAGAGCATGACGAGGTTGTCCATTTTTAGCATAACCAGCAATCATGGTAGACCAAGATATGAGATTCTTCTCGGTCATTTGATCAAATAAACATCTTGCGCTATGAACATTTCCAGTTTTAACATAGCCATCTATCATCATGGTCCATGATGCAACATTTCTCTTTAGCATTTTATTAAAGAAGTCTCTAGAAGCCGCCACGTGTCCCTTTCAACACCCGCTAATTGTGGTTAAGATTCACTCACTCTTAGGATTCATTCATCTAACTTTGGTTTTAAGAAAACAAATTAACATTAGGTTAATTATGTTTAATCACAATTAAAGGGTCAACTATGGTTAAGATTCATTCACTCGCCCCTAGAGTTCATTTATTTAACACTGGTTTTTAGAAAAAAATATATATATCTTCTTTATCTTTACTATATACTAGTGGGTGGCACGTGCGATGCACGTGATAGCAAGGGGAAGGAGTTAACCACAATTAATAGGAGTTTTTTTTTTTTGGAATTAATAGGCGTTAAAAGGGACACGTGTTAACCCACAGGTGCGATTGAACTCTCCCAGAGTTCAATCCCGATCGACAGTGATTCTATTCTTTAAATAGATAGATAAGCAAGGGATGGTTTTGGAATTAAAGTAAATATTAAATCAAAATTTTGTTTTATATAAGGGTAGTTTAGGAATTTTGGAAAAATCAGGCTACGCCTGCCTCTCGCATTATAATAGTAAAGATAAAAAGGATTTCTCATGTTCAAAACGTTGATTGAATCTTTTGTACTTTCAAAACTACCCTTGCATAATGAGCCCTTGAAAAGGTGATGAAAATTTGCAAAATTTCAAAACTACCCTTGCAATGGAATTGTGCAAAATTCTAAAACTACCTTTTGCATAATGAGCCCTTGAAAACGTAGATGAAATTTTGTAAAATTTCCAAACTATCCTTATCATAATCATTATATAAGTCAAACACTTAATTAAATGTTTGCTTGGTTCTCATATTACCCCTCACTCATCTATCTATTAGGCTTGAAATTCTCTACGGTTATAACTCTGACTTCTTGGAGTCCAGTTACACCACTGAGGTCGTCATGTATCCCTTTTAACAATCTTTAATTGTGGTTAAGATTCACCCAATCTTAAGGTTCACCCACTTATCATTGGATTTTAGAAGAAAAAAATTAAACCTAGAAATTAGTGAATTTTAACTAAGGTTTAAATAAAGAGTCAATCTATAGATACTCCCAAATATACTCCCGAATATACTCCCTAATCCTAACCGTTTATAACCAATCATTAAGGGTCAAGATTCGAGTTGACTTATTTTATCTTTTCTAATGCCACATCAGCTCTAATCCTAACCGTTTATAATTGAGATAGACGGATAAGATTTGGGAGTATATTTGGGAGTACACTTTGGGAGTATCCCTAGACTAATTCTTAAATAAATAATATTTTTTCTAAAAACCAAGAATATGTGGGTGAATTCTAGGGGTAGATGAATATTAACCACAATTAAGGGGTGTCAAAAGAGACACATGGAAACCTCAAGGGTGTAACGGGACTCCAACTGTGGTTAAGATTCACCGACCCTTATGGTTCAACCACTTATTCTCGGTTTTTTGAAAGAAATATTAATTTCTTTGAAACCTTGATTAAAATTCACTAACTCCAAGGGTTAAAAAAAATTCATATTTTGTTTCTAAAAACCAAGGGTAAGTGGGTGAACCATAGGGTGGGTGAATCTTAATCACAAGTAAATAGTGTTAAAAGGGACACATGGAAACCTCAGTGGCATAATCGGACTCCTCGCTCTCGGCAAAATGCTCCGAAACAAGAACGTCTCGTCAAGGTCCCGTCTGCCCCCTTTCTTTGTTATACCCAACATGTCTCTAAATCTTTTTGGTTCTTAAAATGTCCCAACATCATATTTTAATAGGCAAATAATCACCTCCTCGCATCCTTCTCGGTTGGTGACGCGAGGAGGGGCGTCTTGGCTCCTATTTTCTTGCCATGTGTCCCCCTTCTAACCACATTTAACTGTGGTTAAGATTCATCCACCCATAGGGCACCCATCTACCCTTGGTTTTTAGAAAAATAAAATAAAATAAATTAACTCAAGGGTTGGAGAAAAAACTAACCCAAGTTAATGGGAGTTGAAGGGTCAGCTATGTGAGAGCGAGGAGGAATAGTCCTCTCCTCGGCTGACGAGGGGACTATTGCTCATTTCAATAAGCAATGTAACTCTCGCAATTGTTTTTATCCAAAATGTCCCTCAAGTATCTATACCCAAAATATTCCTTAATTTTTTTTTTTAGAAATGCCCTCGTTAGAGTCCCTCTTCCCAGTCTCTCCTCTTTCTCTCTCTCACGTGCATCGCGTGTACTGCCCACTAGTTAGTAATATAAAGAGGATGCCTCATGTTCAAAACATTGATTCAATCTTTTGTAATTTCAAAACTACCCTTTGCTCTTATTGTTAGACATTTGTGCCCATAAAAGTCATTCCAGACTTGTATTAATCTATAAAGAGCATATTTACATTCACATATTATCTTCTGCATTGGGTAATATATTATAAAGTATCTTATTAGATGAGACTACTTTGTCCCATAGATAACATTGTAGGAAAACTATCCAGTTGGTTTGAACCAAATACAAAGGAGATATGGTTTTCCGATTCCTTGTTGACCTAATGTAGAACCCCGGAAATTTTCATGAAAAAGGATTGGATGGTTCTTAATGATCACGAGTTATGGTGTTCCCATTTTGAGGAATGATGTGTTTAAAATATGTTAAAGTCTTAAGAAAGTTTTCAAGGTCTAATTAGGTTATATGAGAAAGGTGGGCAAAAGTCCTACGTGTTAAAAATAAGAGAAAACAACAAAAATGGGCAAAGCACAGACCAACCGGTGCCCATGACCGGTCGACCCGTCCCCTACCCTACTGATCGACTGCTTCTCAGGACCGTTCGACCGCTCGCTATCGATCGTCCGCTCGACTGACCGATCGACCGGTGTCGCACTAAAATTTGTATGGGGTTTATTTCCAGAGAGGGGTTTTTGGTCCGATCGACCGCTCCTCATGACCGGTCGACCACTCATCGGGTACCTTGCCCAAATTGGTCTATTTTGCCGAAATTCTAAGGGTATGATGGTCATTTGACCACCCCTTTTTCTATATAAGCCCAAATTCATGGGTTGAGGGTTCATAAACCCTCAAGCTTACATTTTGGGGATTTTGGAAGAAAGAAGAAGGGAAGAACTAGGGTTTTGGATTTGGAGTAAGGAGAGCTCAAGCTTTAATCTCCTTCAAGTGAAAACCCTCCTCTATCGAGCTTGAAGGTTTCAAATCAAGGGGGAGAAATCTTCAAGGTTAGTACACCCTTACTAACTAACTTAGTAATAACCTAGAATTCTCTTTCAATAATTGTGATTTTGACATTGTGTTATCTATTCCTCGAGTATGCTATAATCCCTACAATAAACAAGATAAATTGAATGAATGTGGATGTGTGGGGGTATAGTTGAGGCGATTGGATGTCATATTGTGTGATGGGTGTTGAGTGATGGAAAAATGGTGGAAGGGCATTGTACAAATAATGAACCCACTTTGATGTTGATGAAATGTATGCACATAACAACTTTAATGAATTGTCTATGAAGATGTTGCACATCAAGTGTTCGTTGAAATGCTTGTATGAGAATTAATAGGGTTAATCAAGCCTAGAACATGCATGATTTAGAGAGTTTCTTAGATGATGATTTTTAACCAATGGCTAGCTATATGTTCTTAAATTCTCGCATGCCTATTGTCGAAATTGAAATGTCATATGTTATTCCTTTAGTTGTACATGTCATCATGATCACCACAAGTGCTACACACACGCACGCACGCACGAACCGAGTTTTCTAAAGTATAAGTATATGTATAAAAACAAATGAAAACAAGACATGTGATTTACGCTATAAATGATAAAACCGGATATCGGGCCGGTCAAGGGTAGGGCATATCGCAAGATATGTCATACCTAACTCACAAGTAAACAAACATGATAAAGCCAGACATCGGGCCGGTCAAGAGTAGGGCATATTGCAAGATACGTCATACCTGGCTCACAAGAAAACAAGTTGAGAATGCCGGACAGAGGACCGGTCAAGGATGTTGGTGTACCCTTTTATATATATATATATATATTCACTTAAGGGAATTGACATTCCCGGCTCAAAAGTCGCTACAAGGGGCACTAACATCTGGCTCACAAGTAAACATGGCAAGGCAAGTCAAGACATGTCAAGACATGACAAGACAAGCATGATAAGTGATTCCAGACAAGGTAAGACATCGTGATTCCTATGAGACAAGAACAAGTTTTGAAACGACAAGTAAGTTTTAAAACCACGAAAAGCTAATTTCAAGAACTAGACATGACTTTTAAAGTATGAGTTTATCGGAGTTTTCGCATTCATTCAAGCATGTTAAGATTATTACTTTACTTTACCTTTGATGTTATGAATGTCATATGTTGATTTTTATCGCTTTAAATTGATGTGATTAATTATACCTCGTTGTTGTTGTGTTTTGTTATTATTATTGTTAGATAGGAGCTTGTACTCACTAAGTATTCTATACTCAGCCGTACTTTCATGTCAGCAGGTCTGGAGGGTGCCTTCGACCTTGAGCCCTGGGTTGAGGAAGAATACGTGGAAGAGAGGGAGCCGCCTATCCCTATGCAGTCTCAGGTGGATAGAGACCTCGATGTGTGACCCTATTTAGACTACTGTTAGAGAGAGAGTATGCGAGAGTTTCTTTTGTATTTTGATAGGTGGGCATGTCCACCTTTCCTGTTTATGTTGTGCATCTAACTTAGAATACTAATATGGTTTATAGAAGAGAGAAAAGAAAAAGTTGGTTTACGTTTCCGCACTATTTAAGCTTTTGCACTTTGTATCATGTTTCTATTTAGTATGTTATTTACCTTGTTCATTACAGGATAGTTTGCCTATACATATAGTCACACCTAAAGTATCCCTTACCTAGGGGTATTTTGGGGTGCGACAGAAGTGGTATCAGAGTTTTAGGTATTAGAGTCCTTAGGGTCACTTAGTACTTGATACCATATTTTGAACAAGGCGTTAGGTTTACAAAATGGGTCGTATTCCAAGTATAGACTGACAAGTTAGTCTTAGTCCATAACCAGTTGAAACCCAACTGAACTTAGGGTCCTACACTAGAAACACAAATTGTATGCTTATTGTGTTGTGTGTATACCTTGGATGCATTGTTGTATGCTTAGTGAATATTACGTGAATGTTGAATTGGTTATAAAATGGGTATCCAAGTTAGACTCATGATGTATTGTCGTTCTCAGGATTCAATCATAAGACACGGTGCTCGGGGTCACAGATACAATACAAGAGGAAATGGAGGTGATGCTCCTCCGGGTGATGAACAACCTGACTTCGCTCAAGCCTTTGCATCCATAGCCGAGACTTTGGCTATGCTAACGGCAAGGCAACCTGCTTCGCCTAATCCTGTTTCCGCACTTATAGCTACTCCTCCAAATCGAGCACAAGCCAGAATAGAAGCTTTTCGGAGGATGAGGCTTCCAGTGTTTTGTGGAAACATCGATCTACTAGTGGCTGAATGATGGATTAAACAGCTTGAAAAGATATTCTCAGTGTTATCGCCTACTGAGGCAGAGAGGGTCACTTGGGTCGCCTTCATGTTAGAAGGTGAGGCCGATCATTGGTGGAGGTACACGATTAGGACCTGAGATTTGACCCAACAAGGTCAAGATTGGACTTAGGGAGAGTTCTTGGACGTCTTCTACAAGAAGTATTTCCCGATCGAGGTGAAGGAGAAAAAGGAAGTTGAATTTATTACCTTAGAGCAAGGTAATATGTCGGTGGCGGCTTATGAAGCCAAGTTTTTGGAGCTATCCAGGTTTGCTCCACACATGATTGCAACCGAGGCTATAAAGGCCCAAAAATTCGAGAGGGGGTTGAAGGCCTACCTCAAGGATCGAGTCTCAATGTTCAAGCATGAGACATATTCAGAAGTCGTGGATAAAGCACTCTTGGCAGAGTCAAATTCCAAAGAATTCTTCAAGAGAGGAGGAATGGATAAAGGCTAGTCCAGTAGTTCAGGGGAGAAGAGAGCTAGGACTATTTCTTACCAGCCTTTAGGCCAACACAGTTGTAGAGGCTGTATTCAGCACCGTAGGCTCCTCATTCTTTTGCTCCACCAGGCTTTACACCTGGCTACTACTCAGGCACCTCGCCCCGCTCTATCTCAGGCCATAGGATATGTGCCCTCCACATACTCATACGAGCCTTGTACTTATTGCGGTAGGAGGCATTTGACCAGAGATTGTCGGAAGATCTCGGGTGGGTGTTTTCATTGTGGCAACTAGGGCCACATGATTTGAGATTATCCTCTTCGTCATTTGTCGGCTTAGTCTGAGGGGAGTAGGCCCCCTGTTAGGCAGTCTTCGTAGCAAAGCTCTTCACCGGCATCGAGGCCCGCACAGTCTACTTGACCTCCTCGCCAAGCCACCTACGGTCGAGTTTTCGTCCTGTCAGAGAGAGACGCAAATGCATCTGATGATGTCGTGTAAGGTACGCAAGGATAATAAGTTTTTAAGTTGTGAATGCTAACTATTATGTTATATGTTGTTTAGCTATACAATAGGTTACCTATGTATGATGAGTGTTATTGTTTGAACTTTATTGATGTTAGTTATTTATTCGTACATGCGCCTTATTAGTAAATGAATGTCTAACTTGAGTGTTGATCGACACAGGATCCACTCATTCCTTCGTCTCGCCTAGTTTTGCAAAGAGCTTTTCAGATGAACCTAGTCTGTTGGAGCGGAAGTTAACCATTTCGACTTCGCTTGGCAAATCGGTTGACATGAACCGGATGTACCAAGACACTGTGGTTCAAGTGGGACAGAATGAGTTGTTAGCTGACTTGATCATCCTGGATTTTCAAGACCTGGACTTCGATGTCATCCTTTAAATGGATTGGTTATCGACTCACCACGACCATGTGGCATGCTTTGAGAAAGTAGTGAATTTCAAGCCGGAAGGAGTAAAGTCATTTCACTTTCGAGGACTACAAGGAAGGGATGTTGCCCGCTTCCCAGCTTTAACCTTAGCGAACCCAAATGCACAAAACTCCTCAACCATTCCGGTTGTGAGTGAGTTCCTGGATGTTTTTCCAGAGGAATTGCCTGGATTGCATCCAGATAGAGCTTGCGCTCGGCACTCCTCCGATCTCTAAGGTTCCTTATAGGATGGCCCCGATTGAACTCAAGGAGTTGAAGGTGCAGTTAGATGAACTGCAAAGCCTAAGTTTCATTAGACCAAGTGTCTCACCATGGGGTGCCCCAGTACTTTTTGTGAAGAAGAAAGATGGCTCAATGCGTATGTGTATTAATCATCGACAGTTAAACAAAGTCATGATAAAGAATCGTTATCCTTTACCACAGATAGACAACTTGTTTGACCAATTGAAGGGAGCAAGATTCTTCTCCAAGATTGATCTTAGAGCAGGGTACCATTAGTTAAAGATCAAGGCAGAAGATATTCCAAAGACGGCTTTCAGGACTCGGTACGGACACTACGAGTTTCTTTTCATACCTTTTGGTGTCACGAATGCGCCAGCAGCTTTTATGGATCTGATGAATCGGGTGTTCCGATTGTACTTGGATCAATAAGTGATTGTATTCATTGATGACATCTTGGTGTATTTCCAGACATGGGAAGATCACACACAAGACCTCCGCCTTTCTCTGGAGATGTTGAGAGAGCATAGGTTATATGCCAAGTTAAGTAAGTACGAATTCTGGTTGGAGAATGTGGCGTTCTTAGGCCACTTGGTGTCGGCCAAAGACATCTCAGTTGATCCGGCAAAGATAGAGGTAGTTATGAATTGGGAGAGGCAAAAGAGTGTCACTGAGATACGTAATTTCCTCGGTTTGGTGAGCTACTATTAGAGGTTTATAGAGGGTTCTCCAGTTTAGCGGCACCGCTCATATACTTGACTCGGAAGAATGCTAAATTTGCATGGAGTGACAGATGCGAGATCAGCTTATAGGAGTTGAAGAAGCGGCTCACTATGACTCCCATCCTCACAGTGCCATCCGGGAGTGATGGTTTCGTCGTTTATAGTGATGCCTCACATGTGGGATTAGGATGTGTGCTCATACAGCACGGCAAAGTCATTGTCTATGTCTCAAGGCAATTGAAGGAATATGAGAAGAATTATCTTACTCACGATTTGGAACTCGTCACAGTAGTGTTCGCATTGAAGATATAGCGACATTATCTCTACGGGGAATAGTTTGAAGTGTTCACGGACTACAAAAGTTTGAAATACCTTTTTTCCCATAAGGAGTTGAACTTAAGGCAAAGAAGATGGGTAGAATTTTTGAAAGATTACGAGTGCTCCATCCAATACCACCCGGATAAAGCAAACGTGGTGGCGGATGCTTTGAGTAAGAAGTCACAGGGGTTTGTTGCATATATGATGGTGTAAGAGTGGAAGTTGTTGGAGGATGCTTCTAACCTCGACATTAGTTTCAATCCCCTTACTAATGGGCCATTGATAGCAAATATCATGGTGAAACCGTGTAACCTAGATCGGATCCAAGAGTTGCAAATAGCGGATGCCGAGTTGTATGCTTTCCATGATAAGGCAGCTAGCAAAGGAAGTGATGAGTTTGCCACAAACGGTGACGGGACAATCGCGTTCAAGGGTAGACTTTGTGTCCCGGCCAATGTAGATCTCCGAAGAGAGATCCTGGATGAAGCCCACCGTTCCAAGTATATGGTGCATCCTGGGGGTACAAAGATGTACCGAAACCTCAAGGGACAGTTTTGGTGGCAAAACATGAAGAGGGATGTTGCAGAATATGTATCCCGATACTTGGTGTGTCAGCAAGTGAAAGCAAAGCACATGAGACCGGCGGGTCTATTACAGTCTCTCCCTATTCCCGAGTAAAAGTGGGAACAATCTCCATGGACTTCATAGTTGGCTTGCCATGGACGGTTAGGAACTTAGATGCAATATGGGTTGTGGTCGACAGACTAACTAAGTCCGCTCATTTCTTGCCATACCGGACTACATTCAACTCGAATCAGTTGGCAGCATTGTATGTCAAAGAAATAGTTCGGTTGCACGGAGTCCCAGTGAGCATTGTGTCGGATAGAGATCCTTTATTCACTTCTAGGTTCTGGAAGACCTTCCAAAGCACAATGGATTCCCATTTGGACTTTAGCATGACCTTTCATCCTCAGACCGATGGGCAAATCGAGAGGGTGAATCAAATAATAGAAGACATGCTCCGAGCTTGTATGCTAGACTTCAAAGGAAGTTGGGAAGACCACTTGCCTTTGGTTGAGTTCGCCTACAACAACAACTATCAGGTGAGCATCCAAATGGCACATTTTGAGGCCTTATATGGGAAAAGTTGTAGATTCTATTTGTATTGGGATGAAGTTGGGGAGAGGAAGGTGTTAGGCCCCAAGTTGATTGAACAGACCGCAAACAGGGTCAAGGTTATCAGGGAAAGGTTGAAGGCTGCACAAGATCACCAAAAGAGCTATGCCGACAACTGAATACGAGATTTGGAGTTCAGAGTGGGTGATATGGTCTTTGTTAAAGTCTCACCGACAAAGGGCGTTATGAGGTTTGGAAGGAGAGGCAAGCTTAGCTCGAGATATGTGGGTTTGTTCGAAATCATCACCAGAGTGGGTGAAGTCGCATACCGGATTGCTCTACCCACTCATATGGTGGCGGTCCACAATGTATTTTATGTCTCTATGCTCCGGAAGTATGTCCCGGATCTATCTCATGTCACCGAGCTTGATCCGGTAGAGATTCGGGAGGATCTCATGCTACTAGAACAACCAATCCAGATCTTGGATAGGCGAGATCAAGTCCTATGTAACAAAATCATTCCCTTAGTCCTTGTAAGATGGCAACACCATTCGAGGGAAGAGGCTACATGGGAGGCAGAAGTGAAGGAAAAATATCCTCAACTGTTTGATTAGAACCTTGGCGTTCCCTGTTGTATTTTCTTGTTGTTTTGTATATGCATGTATCATCCAAATTTCGAGGACAAAATTTTTGTAAGGGGGAGAATGTAGAACCCCGGAATTTTTCATGAAAAAGGATTGCATGCTTCTTAATGATCACGAGTTATGGTGTTCCCATTTTGAGGAATGATGTGTTAAAAATATGTTAAAGTCTTAAGAAAGTTTCCAAGGTCCAATTAGGTTATATAAGAAAGGTAGGAAAAAGTCCCAAGTGTTAAAAATAAGAGAAAATAGCAAAAATGGGCAAAGCACAGACCAACCAGTCGACCGGCGCCCATGACTAATCGACCCATCCACTACCGATCGAGTGCTTCTCAGGACCGTTCAACGGCTTGCCTACCGATCGACCGCTCGACTGACCGGTCGATCGGTGTCGCACTAAAATTTGTATGGGGTTTGTTTCCAGAGAGGGGTTTTTGGACCGATCGACCTCTCCTCAGGTACCTTGCCCAAGTTGGTCTGTTTTGCCGAAATTTTAAGGGTAGGATGGTCATTTGACCACCCCTTTTTCTATATAAGCCCAAATTCATGGGTTGAGGGTTCATAAACCCTCAAGCTTACATTTTAGGGATTTTGGGAGAAAGAAGAAGGGAAGAACTAGGGTCTTGGATTTGGAGTAAGGGGAGCTCAAGCTTTAAACTCCTTCAAGCAAAAACCCTCCTTTATCGAGCTTGAAGGTTTCAAATCAAGGGTTTTCTTCAACATTGGGAGAAATCTTCAAGGTTAGTACACCCTTACTAACTAAATTAGTAATAACCTAGGATTCTCTTTCAATAATGGTGATTTTGACATTGTGTTATCTATTCCTCTTGAGTATGCTATAATCCCTAAAATAAACAAGATAAATGGAATGAATGTGGATGTGTGGGGGTATGATTGAGGCGATTGGATGCCATGTTGTGGGTGTTGAGTGATAGAAAAATGGTGAATGAACATTGTACAAATAATGAACTCACTTTGATGTCGATGAAATGTATGCACATAACAACTTTAATAACAACTTTAATGAACTGTCTATGAAGATGTTGCACACCAAGTGTTTGTTGAAATGCTTGTATGAGAATTAATAGGGTTAATCAAGCCTAGAACATGCATGATTTAGGGAGTTTCTTAGATGATGATTTTTAACCAATGGCTAGCTATATGTTCTTAAATTCTCGCATGCCTATTGTCGAAATTGAAATGTCATATGCTATTCCTTTAGTTGTACATGTCATCATGATCACCACAAGTGCTACACACACGCATGCACGCATGAACCGAGTTTTCTAAAGTATAAGTATATGTATAAAAACAAATGAAAACAAGACATGTGATTTACACTACAAATGATAAAGCCGGACATCGGGCCGGTCAAGGATAGGGCATATCGCAAGATATGTCATATACTCACAAGTAAACAAGCATGATAAAGCTGAACATCGGGCCGGTCAGGGATAGGGCATATCCCAAGATATGTCATACCTGACTCACAAGAAAATAAGTTGATAATGCCGGACAGAGGGCCGGTCAAGGATGTTGGTGTACCATTTTCAATATATATATATATATATTCGCTTAAGGGAATTTACATTCCCGAGTCACAAGTCGCTACAAATGATACTAACATCTGGCTCACAAGTAAACATGACAAGACAAGTCAAGGCATGACAAGACAAGCATGACAAGTGATTCCAAACAAGACAAGACGTCGTGATTCCTACGAGAAAAAAACAAGTTTTAAAATGACAAGCAAGTTTTAAAACCACGAAAAGCTAATTTCAAGAACTAGACATGACTTTTAAAGTATGAGTTTATCGGAGTTTTCGCATTCATTCAAGCATGTTAAGATTATTACATTACTTTACCTTTGATGTTATGAATGTCATATGTTGATTTTTATCGCCTTAAATTGATGTGATAAATTATACCTCGTTGTTGTTGTTGTGTTGTGTGTTGTTATTATTATTGTTAGCTAGTAGCTTATACTCGCTGTGTCGCGACTCAAAACCCACCCTAGGAGTTAGAGTGAATCTTGGACAACCAATCATAACTTTCGTGACTTGCTTGACCAAATAACCTGCAAAAGACTCACAGAGCATACACAATAGAGGACATGAATGGCGGAAACATACACTAACATAGCATTGCGGAAGACTTAATCAAAACCTCTATGTGTATAAACATATACATGATCTAAGTTGGTACAAAAGAAGAATACACAAAAGAAGGTGCTGACAGGCCTGCCAAAATACATGAATATATCTCTCTCAACTCACCCACAGCTGCATCACTCAGAATCTACTACCATCTAATAGTAACCCTCGACCGGAGGTTCCTCTAAAGGTTCCTCAACGTACTCCTCCTCCGCCCAAGGGCTCGGAGCACAGACATCACAAGGAGCAGTCGCTCAGCTATCACCTACCGACATAAGAAGTACGGCTGAGCATGGAATACTCAGCGGGTACCAAATACTAACCAATAGTCATAGCATAAAAATGACAATACATAAATCAGGAGCAATTCATATATGTAAAACGAGAATAATTCATGTCATACAAGGAAGTAAAGCAATTTATAATCATGCTTGTATTTCGTAAAAAGCCGATAAAACCTCTTGAAATCATGGTGTGCTTTGAAAGCTTGTCATGTTTGTCTTGCTTGATCTTGTCGAGCGTGTCGTACGTGTCATGCCATGCCATGCGTGCTTGCTTATGATCATGTAACTTGTGAGAGACACTTGTGAGATGTCCTTGTGAGATGCACTTGAGAGGGAAGGGAGACCCTTCTTTATGCAATGCACTTAAGAGGGAAGGGAGACCCTTCTTTATGAGATGCACTTGAGAGGGAAGGGAGACCCTTCTTTATGCAATGCACTTGTGAGTGAGGGGAGTCCCCTCATGGTATGTTTGTTCTTGTTTTCTTGTGAAAAACGAGGTAAAACACATCGTAGGATATGTACCACCTCTAAACCTCGTTCTTGAAAGTACCGATACCGATAAACCATGTCATGCATGCCGTGCTCGTGGAATTGTGTGCATACTTGCATTTAAAATTTAAGATGACATTTGGGGATTTCACAATGTATAGCATATAGCAAATTTAAAGAAATAAACATTCAAAATATTTTAAGGAAAACAAGGCCTCACAATGTCAAAAGTCCTAGCAAGTTACATAAGTATTTAAGCATGCATTTCCTAAATTTATAATTCATTTCATTCACTTTGGCATTTTATCAAACATGGTGAGTACATTATTTGTTAAGCCTATCACATGCTTTTCTAGGTGGGTTCATATTCACAACATGCTTGTATGTTTATTATTGGTGCAATGCCCTTCCCCATTTCATTCATCACATCATCCACACGGCATCCATTCGCCAACATCCATCTTCATTCACCATTCACACAACCCATCTCATAACACATATATAGATAAAGGAAAGATAGAGGATAATAGGAATAACGGAAGAAAAATAAAGAACTATAACTAGGAGGGTAGCAAAAGGCACCGACCTTGACAAATGAGGAAGAACCCCCCTTTGCAAACGTGTGTGAGCTGCTGCCCTCACTTGGGGAAGATGCTTCTCACGAGCTTGAACCGAGAACTTGAGGAAAAAACGAGCTTGAGTGATCTAGGGTTCTTAAAACCCCTTAAATTTCTTCTTCAAAGTAAACCCTAGGTTAGGAAAATCCTTTCTCTTCCTCCTTAGCTCTCAAATGTTCTAAGTGTTGAGAATGAGCCCTAAAGGCTTGGGCAGCCCTTAAGAGGAAAGAGTGAAATGCCCAAAAGACGAAAACACCCTTAATAAAATTTCTGCAAAAACACGAAGATCGAGCGATCGGTGTTTATGACCGATCGATCAGTTGCCTACCGAGCGATCGGTGTGTTGACCGAGCTTTCGACCAAAAATCAGCTCTCTAGAAAATTTCCCCATACAAAATTTTTCACCAGTCGATAGCCTCCGATCAATCGGTTTTGGACCGATCAATCGCTCCGTGGACCGAGCGATCGGTGGTCTGCAGGTCCAAACTGTTTTGGGCATATCTTTTGACTCGATTGTCGGATTTTGACGATTCAACTTGCGTTGGGTTCGTACTTCGAAAATGAATATTTCTGACGTTTCAGAATTTTCAATTTCTTCCTTATTTATTAATTGTACTACATTAAAAGCAAATTGACTACGAAAGTACCATGTATTAAGCATGAAAAAGTCCGGGGCTCTACACGCTGAGTATTTTATACTCAGCCGTACTTTCATGATGATAGGTACGGAGGGTGCCTTCGACCCTGAGCCCTGGGTTGAGGAAGAATACGTGGAAGAGAGGGAGCCGCATATCCCTATGCAGTCTCAGGTGGACAGAGACCTCGATGTGTGGCCCTATTTAGACTACTGTTAGAGAGGGAGTCTACGAGAGTTTCTTTTGTATTTTGATAGGTGGGCATGTCCACCTTTACTGTTTATGTTGTGTATCTAACTTAGAATACTAATATGGTTTATGGAAGAGAGAAAAGAAAAAAAGTTGGTTTAGGCTTCCGCACTCTGTATCATGTTTCTATTTAGCATGTTATTTACCTTGTTCATTACAGGATGGTTTGCCCGGTACATATAGTCACACCTAAAGTATCCCTTAACTCCTAGGTGTATTTTGGGGCGCGACATCTAAAATTATTCTAAGTTATTTAGGATACATCTGAACAACGTATTCCTACTAACTAACACATGGTTAGTTCCATAAGATGGAGTGATGAATCTCAATCACTGAGTGGAGGGTCTCTTGACTAAGATGTGGATATAAGTAACATGTACTTATATTGTAACAGGATCGCATGGTGGATACGCTTAGAAATATACTGTATATATATTTAGGGTAGTCCATTTGACATAATGTCCTTAACCTGAGAGGTCGACATCTTCTCAAGTATTTGCCTGCGGTGAATAGTGTCAGTGAATAGTGATTTTGGCCTAAATGCCTTTTATGTATTTTGGTGCGTGGTGCTAGAATAAAAGAATGCGAAATCAAAATTTGATGTGTTGTATGGGTGTTAAAGTCAAGGTAAAAGAATGGAAGCACTCTAGGTGAGTTAAGGGAAGAGTGGAAACACTTTAAGTGCGAAAAATGGGAAAAACAAGAGAAATCTGAAGGGAATCCAGAAAAAAAATTATGCGAAAGACTGGATCCCAAAGATCTTTACACCATAGAAAATAATTAATTAGCTACATTAAAAAGGAAGATTACCTCAGTGAATGATGTTCACCAATGATGCACAAAAACGATAGAACTTTAGAACTCTTTGTAGAGATTTCTCGAAGAAATACTACAAACTCGATCCTCGTTATTCGCTATCTCCGCGAAGCTTTCAAATCTTTCCTTGGTTTTTGAAGAACAAAGAATGAAGGAGATTATGGAGTAGACTCTCTAGCTCACAAAAATCATTAGGGTTCCAAACCCTAGCTCACGAAAATCCCTTGGGCTCCACTCTATAGCTCACGAAAATCCTTGAGTGCTCTCTCCTTATGCTCACGAAAATTATTGAAAAAATAATAATGAAACCTCTCACCCCCCATGGTTTTGGCTTGGAGTTTATATAGATGTGGAACTTATCCATACCTTGATAGTTATCCCTTAGAGTTTCTAATAATGATAACTCTTATCATTAATAGACTCCTAGTTTATCTACAATTAGTTTGCTTTCACAAAACTTCTAATTTAGGTTTTCTTTTCCAAAAAGGATTCCTAAATAATAGGGATATAACGAACTCCCTAAATAATAGGGATTCTAGACAATCTAGATACTCCACAAAAAGGGAGGCATGAGCAAGGGGGCGTGAGAGACAGGGTGGCGTGAGCTACTTAGTAAGGATAAGGTTTATCCTTATCTCTTTGTTTCTTCACTTCCAAGTCAAATATCTAATCTCATTAGAAAAGGATAATTAATTAATAATTATCTACTAACCAAAAATCCCTTAAACATATGGAACATAGAAGTATGCGCCACTTTAGGGTATTAACCCCATGGGCTTGGGCCCACCTATAAGGTCCTTTTTATATGGGTTTTATGAATATGGGTCAAACCTATATTCCCTTATATTTGATTGATCAAATAATTATTATTATATCCCTTTAAATTAGATTAACATTTAATCTAAATTATAGATTAACATTTAATCTATTTTTACGAGCTTGTATTTCTTTATGAACACCTCCACAGATTGCTCTGGGACATTCAAACCCTGGCTTACCCGGTGTTATCCCCTGTAATAGGAAGGACACAGGAATTGCAAGTGACGTGAGATATCCATGTTGTAATTGAATCCCAGTGTAAGAACATAAACCAATAAAGGATCTCGCCACATAAACTATTTTATTCGAATGATCCTTCCAATAACATTATCCATAATAGGCCTTCGAGATTAATATACTATATAACTCATAGCCTATTGTACATCATCCGGGTTTCTAAGACATTTGATTAAGCCATGAGAAACATTTTTCTCATGTTTAAAACATTTTGAAAAAACTCTTTACATTAAGTATAATATATTTTATTAAAAAATCTATTTCAAACATATTTAATTTCAAAATCACCTACGTAGGCTTTAAGTTTAATGGATCGTCTTACCCGGAACTTGGATAATCTTTCAATTTAATGAGGATGGATTTCTTGTTTGAAATTTATCATGACTCAATTAACTTTCTGATTATCCAACTGTCACCATATCGCAGTATCTGAAGTAGAGAGTACTTAGGTGCAATCAAAATAGTCAGATCACTGCTCAGTTATAAATGAACTCATTATATCTAAGGATCATTAAAATTGTTCAATGTGAATGAGAGACCAACTATCTGATAATATGTTATGCAAGAGGACTCTCATTGAATGTAATCAGTCAATGTATATTTAAGCACCCATATGTCGATGTGTAGTCTCCACTATAATAATTCGAGATAAAACTACATCTCAACCATTGAGAACATCTAAGCATTGTAGCAGCCATATAAGTGAAAAGTCCAGTTCCACCCATAGCTGTGACTCTATAAGGTATAAGGAACTGGAAAGTTATATCTACTTGTGTCAGTCCATAACCAATCATAAAGCTTTCCTATAATATATCCTAGGGACCTTGTTCGATATCTCATATCGTATAGATCATCTCATGATCTTGGTCAATTACCCATAATGAATTCACAATAGATAAAGAAGATGTCTTTATTAATCTAATCAATAAAAATCTTATAATCTAAATGACTTTTTAGGGCATAATGTCCAACAATCTCCCATTTGCCCTTAAAGTCACTGTGACATAGATTTCAATCTCATACTATCTAAATGTGTTACAAATACTGTATCTGATAAAGCTTTTGTCATCGGGTCAGCAACATTAAGTTGAGACCTAATCTTTGTAACAATGATGTCTTGCCTTTCAATAATCTCACGAATGAGATGATACTTCATCTCCACATAAATCTTCAGTTTGAAAAGTAAGCACATAATCCCTAGTCCTTTTCAGGTACTTCATACTGTCCTTCACAACAGTCCAATGATTGACTCTTGGATATCTTTGGAATCGACTAATAACTCCCACTGCATAACAGATATCTGGTTTGGTACACAGCATGACATACATGAGGCTCCCAACTACCGAAGCATATGGGCACCTCTTCATCTGCTCGATCTCATCAGCTGACATAGGAGCCATCTTTTTAGACAAAGTAACACCATGTCTAAAAGGAATGAGAGTTGTCTTACAATCACTCATTCTGTACCTTGACAAGATCTTGTCAATGTAGGAAGCTTGGCTCAATCTCAACATCCAGCATTTTCTATCTCTCAAGATCTTAATTCCGATAATATAGGAAGCCTCTCCCAAGTCTTTCATTGAGTAATGTTGAGAAAGCTAAATCTTGACTGATGACAACATCCCTATATCATTCCAAATGAGTAGGATGTCATCTACATAGAGAATAAGGTATACTACCGCTCTCCCACTATCCTTCTTATAAATACAAGATTCTTCTAAATTCTTTTGGAATCCAAATTCTTTGATCGAAAGATCAAATCTTTGGTTCCAGCTTATAGAAGCTTGTTTCAAACCATATATTGACTTGTTACGCTTGCATACCATGTTCTCTTGGTGAGGAGCAATGAAACCCTCAAGTTGCTTCATATAGATGTCTTCTTCTAACATTCCTTTTAGGAAAGTAGTTTTGACATCCATTTACCATATCTCATGGTCATGGTGTGCAACTATAGCTAGCAATATCCGGATGGATTTGAGCATAGCTACTGGTGAAAATGTATCCTTATAATCAACTCCTTGAATTTGAGTGTAACCTTTTGTAACAAGTCTTGCTTTATAGGTCTCCACGTTTGTAGAACCCCGAATCCGTATCTCACTAAGTGTGAATAGTGTCCAAGTGTGATTTGTTCACTAATGGGCCTTATGTCAATATACGAGTTTGGATTTATGGCGTGCATGTTCTATTAGGTCTATATCTCCTTAGGGAGTGTGTTAAAAGCATAATAGAGTGTTAGAAATGGATTGGGAAGGATTCAAGTAGTGGAACCAGAGGTTTACAGCAAAACAGGGGATCACCGATCGCTTGGTGTTATCCTCCGATCGACTGGTCCTCTACCGATCGATCGGTAGCTATCGACTGGTTAACTTTTTTGTAGGAGAAAAAATTCCAAAGAGGGTGTTTTTAACCGATCTCTAGGTTGAAACCACCGATCGACCGGTAAGCCATCGATCGCTCGGTTATACGCAGTTTTTCTTCATTAAGGGTGTTTAAGACTTTAGCCATCACCCTTTTCCTATATAAAGGCTGGGTCCGTGCCTTAGGGTTTCAGAAACTCTTTGTGCCCTATTTTGAGAGATTTTGAGAGAGAGGAGAAGGAGAAGAACTAGGTAGTTGTTAAAGCTTGAAGGAGATCAAAGTTCTTCCTTCTTTTGGTGTTTCTCAACCAAGAACTCAAGGTTCTTGCTTGTTCAAGCTTTTGGGAATCAAACTCTTTGATTTCACCAAGGTAGATACACTCTACTACCAATCTTGCAATATTACTAAGCTATTACATATGGCTCTTCTTAAGTTCTTCTATGCTTATATCTTGATTATTATGGTATGCAAGGATGTTGTTTGTATACTTGGATGTAAGTTATTATTATGATGCACTCTAAGTGTTTGATGAAGTGTCTCTAAGAGTTTTCGGGGGTCAAAATATGCTAGTACTCTCATATGCTCGCATGTCTCGCATGAATCGATGTTTTCCATGGATTTCTCAAAGTAACGAAAAAGGGTTTTCAATAAACGACTTATAAGGAATGATTCTAAGCAACTCTATGATTTGTTTAAGATTGGTTCATAAGCTCTAAGGATCATAATACACACTCACAAGAACTCTATGATAAGCTCTAAGATCATCTCACAAGCTCTAAGGATCATAAATGAAATGCTCTAAGATCTCTATGGTATTGGCTCTATGCTCTTTGTCTCTACGGATCAAAATGAACTCACAAGAACTCACAAGGCTGTGATTATCGCATGACTCACACGGAAATTGATTTTGGTTTCAGATTTCGGATTTCATCACATATGCTATACTTGGTTTCTATGCTTTAACTTGGCTTAAGGATTTCATGATACATGATTTGTATGCTCTATGTTTATTGCTTTATTGTTATTAGTTTGTATACGCTGAGTATTCCACGCTCAGCCGATATTTGTTATCATCGGCAGGTGCTTGAACTCTGTTTGATTTATGTGGCACTGAACCATGGGTAAAGGAGGAGTACTTCGACCCGGAGCCTTCCATGGACCACTACTAGGACGATGGTTCAGTAGATAGGTGTCGAGACTTCGATTTCTGTTGATCGATTTAGGAAGATACACTATGTTTTGTTAAGTGAGAGTGGGACTTGTCCACTCCACCTTTTGGATTCTCACTTATGTATATTTTGGTTGATCCCTACTTGGGCTAAGTTATAGGAGTAATTACTTTGCTTCCGCTATGTTTAGTGTTTTATTCTGCTGTGCATTGTTATCGTTTCCGCTATGTATGTTCAGGTACTCTGACAGGTTTCCATGTATGCCTTATGTATCATATCGGAGGTATGATACAACAGTCACGAGTCAAGGGAACTCCTAGGGGGTATTTTGGGTTGCGACAACGTTTCTATCGGCATCCTTTTTTCTTTTGTAATCCATTTACATCAAATGGGCCTTATACCATCTGTGGATCTACTAAAGTCCAGACGCCATTGTCATACATAGAATCTATTTCGGCATTCATGACTTTATTCCATTGAGATGCATCTACATCTAATGTGGCTTCCTGATAAGTATAAGGATCTGTATCCTCGTCATCAGGGGTAACTAGATAAACCTCACAATTATAATATTGAAGTCTATCTGGTGGTCTAGAAACTCTTTCAAACCTTCTCAGTGGAATAGAATTAGAAGAGTCTGTAGTGGAAGAATTAGGTTCATTTGGGATACTGGCTGTGTTGTCTTTCATCTCTTGAAATTTAACCTTTTTAAGAAGAATCATATCTTCCTTCAAGAAGGTAGCATGATTCCTAACAATAATTGTTTGGTTTGCCTTGGAGTAGAAATAGAAACCCTTAGTTTCCTTTGGATACCCTACAAAATTCTATTTTTCTGTTCTGGATTCCAACTTGATAGGTTCCAGCTTGCGAACATGCGCAGGACAACCCCATACCACCCTTAGATGTTGTAAACTAGGTTTTTGCCTAGTCCACAATTGATCATAGGGTGTAAACAGTATTGATTTAGAAGGAACCCGGTTCAGAATAAAAATGGTCGTTTGTAAAGCATACCCAAAAAGATAGGAAGGTACATTGGCATTGAAAGACATGAATATAAAATTTTTAGAAGCACTATTTTAAATTCAAACTTGATTTTAATCTAATCAAAATCTTCCCAATTGTCATCTTATGATCATATTAAATCATGGTGTGAGGAAACATACTTACAAAACTTCTCAAGCGTAAAGTCTCCTGTCGATTCACATAAACCTTCTTTGAATCTCCAAAGCTTTACTCCAATGGAAGCTAATGGTCCTTCCAATAAATGCTCTTTAATATTTTCTTCTTTTCTTTGATTCAAGAACCTTTCTTGATCATGTTAGACATGATGCTAAGAAAAGTCATTTAGATTGTTAGAACCTTATTAATTTGATTAATAAATGCTTATTCTTAATCTATTGAGTATTCATTAAGGGTAATTAACCATGATCATGAGATGATCTATACGATATGAGATATTGATAAAGGTCCATAGGATATATTATAGGAAAGTTATGTGATTGGATTATCACAGACAAATATAACTTTCCGGTTCTTTATACCTTATATAGTCACAGCTGTGGGTGAAGCTGAGCACTTCACTTATATGGCTGCCAGAATGCTAAGATGTTCTTAATATTTGAGATGTAGTTCTATCTCGAACTATTGTAGTGGAGACTACACATCAGTAGATGAGTGCTTAAATGTACACTGACTGATAGCATTCAATGAGAGACCTCTTGCACAAACATACTATCAGATAGTTGGTCTTTCATTCACATTGAATAGTTTCGATGATCCTTAGATCTGATGAGTTCATCTAGAACTGGGCAGTGATATGACTGTTTTGATTCCACCAACGCATTTTCTAACTTAGGGAATACAATACAGTGACAGTTGGATAGTTAGAAAGTTGTTCGAGTCATGATGAATTTCAAACAAGAAATCCATGCTCATTAATTTGAGAGATTATTCAAGTTCCGGGTAAGACAGTTGATTAAGTTCAAATCCTGCGCAGGTGATTTTGAAAACAAAATAAGTTTTGAAATATACTTTTATTAAAAGGTATTATATTTATAAAAGAATTTTTTCAAAATGTTTTTCATGAGAAATTGTTTCTCATGACTTAATCATAAGTCTTGGAAACCCGGATGATTTGCAATGGGCTATGGGTTAGATAGTATGTCAATCTCGAAGGCCCATTAGGGATAATATATTTGGAAGGATAAATCGAATTTAAAAGTTCATGTGGCGGGATCCGTAATGGTTAATGCTCATACATTGGGATTCAATTGCAACATGGATATCTCACATCACTTGCAATTCCGATGTAATTCTCATTTAAGGTCAATGGGATAACATTTGTTAAGTCAGGGTAAGAATGTCACAGAGCAATCTGTGGAGCCGTGGAGGTACTCACATAAGAAATACAAGCTCAATAATTGATTAAAAGTTAATCAATTATTTTAAGTGATTAAAAGTTAATCATTTAATTAAATAGATTAATAGTTAATCTATTGTTTAAATTATTTGTTAATTTAAACTAAAGGATTATTTTAGTAATTATTTGATTAACATAATTAAAGGGGAAATGAGTTTGACCCATATCCATAAACCCATTAAAATGGATCTTTAATATGGGCCAAAGCCCATGGGTTTAAACCCTAGGGTGGGGCGCCCACTTGAGGAATCCTAATTGGATTAGGATTTGTCTAATTGAATAATTATTTAAATATAATTCCTTTTATTATAGAATTAAAATCCAAGTGTTGGATTGCAATTAGGATTAAGATGTTATTGTAATTAGATTACAATAAGGAGTTTTAACTCCTCAAATCCCATACCCCATAGAAGCTCACGCCCCCCCTTGTGGATTCCTAGTTTGACTAGGTTTCCTACTTTGGTGTAGGATGTTGACTTATCCCTTTTAATTAAGGAATCCTCTTATACTAGGGACTCTTTAATTAATAGGATTACTATAACTAAAGTAGTTATAGATTAAGTAGGAGTTTATTTAATTAATAATAAGAGTTATTGTTAATTAATAAATCCTACTAGATAAGATCAAGTTGGAGTAGGATTAGGATAAGATCCTAGTCTATAAATACCCCAACACCCTAGACCATTAATTAGACTTCTCAAGATTTTTTTCTCTCCTCTCCTCTCTCTCTCCAAACCGTGAGCCCTATAGGGGAGACATTTTCGTGAGCTATATTGGTGGTCCTAGTTGGGTTTTGTAAATCTAGGGTTTTGAACCTTAATATTATTGGTGATAAAAGGTCTACACCATTGATCCATCTTCTTCCTCTTACTTCTATAATTCTAAAGGAGATTCTAAAGCTTTGTGGGGATAGCGAAGAACAATGATCGAGTTTCTAGTATTTTTTCGGAGAAATTTCTACAAAGAGTTCTAACGGTTTGAGAGGATTAAGCTTCACTAGTGAAAAACATTCACCGAGGTGATATGACTAAAACTCTTAGATAATTTTGATGCTTTTTATGCTGTTAAGATCTAGGGGATTCAATTTCCGCATAAATTTTTATCCGGATCCCCCTTCAGATCATTCACTTCTATTCAAACTCTATGATCTTTTATTCTTTTCTTGAATGCAAGATCTTTTAATGAAGATTATTTCTAATATTATTCAAGATTGGTTATGATATTATCCAAGATCAAAACAAAAATCAAGAGAAGGAAGAAGAAGAGAAAAGATGATTTTAACAATTCTTGATCATCAAGGAATTGTTCTTGATCTTCTTTAAGATCAAAAACCAACTAAAGAATCACCATAGGAGAGGTGGTCGTACAAGTCAAGAGGGGGTGAGAGAGAAAAACTTGGGAGAGAGAGGATTCCCTTGTTAGTTTCGACGTCCACCCCTATAGGGTATATATAGACTCCCTTGGTTGCTTTAATTCAATCCAAGTCTAACTCCTCCTTTTAATTCTAATCTAATTAGAATTTTTTCTCCTACTAATTCTAATCCAATTAGAATTTCCTTTCCTATTATGATTATAATTCGTCCTAATCCAATTAGAAGTATTTAATCAAGAATAGAAATTTTTCTAATCCAATTAAGATTCTTCTTTCTTTATTCTCTTTAATTACTTCTTTTTCAAGAAAGCAGTTTAACCAATTTGGAAACTAATCTAATTAGCAACTAAATAGGAGAGAACAATTAGGCAAGCATAGAAGTGGGCATCCCACCCTAGGTGGGCCCCACATCTCACGCCCCCTTCTATCTCTTTCTTGAGATTTCCTTTGGTTTGACTTTGATTTTGAAATCTAAATGGGTCTCACCCATTTGATAGATCACATCTCATGAAGATCTTATATATAAGAGCTTCACTATACCATATAGTGAATTACTTGGAGAAATTAATTAATTAAATTCTAAATTAAAATAAAAGCCTTGAGAAGGTCCTAGTGTGTAGGATCTAAATGGATCTCTTATTTCTGGTTGTGGGACCAAGTGCTTAACCTTTTTGTAAAAGCCTTGTTACTAAGAAACACTTTCTTATAACTCCATTAGAATCATAAAATTTTATCTATATTCCTGGACTTCCACCAATCACAATAATGTCCATTAACACAATATAACTAACCTCCAGAAATTAGAGAATTGCTTGTAAGTACTATCTCACAATTTATTTACAAATAAATCATTCCACAATCCGATCTCACACGTAAGCTTCCGGGATTGAAACAAGTCCACTGTCTAGTCCCTAGCTTATAAATAGATTTCTTTCTCATGAATACTTTTTCATTGAACTGAACTTCCAAAACACTTTTGAAGAAACATTAGAAAATAACTGACATATATATATACTTTTCCATATTGAAAATATCAACTTCGATAAATACCATTTTACCGAAAAGCACTAGTACTAGATTTAACAATTCAGTTCAACAAGTGTCACCTTGGTATCATTATCTCAAATTACGGAGTAGTGGATTCTTTATTGAGTGTTTACAGACTTCTCCAAACATTGTGTACATGACCCAACTTACCCCAATTTAGTCTTGTGAATTGGACATTGCCGATTGGTACATCAAAACCATATAGACAGATATTTGAGAAGATGTTAACATCTCAGGTCTAAGGATAATTTGTCGAATGGATTTAACCCTAATACAATCTGACAGTGCATTCTGTAAGGTATCCATTAGTGACCTGTTCAGTATTATGTACTTGCTACATATATTCACATGTTAGTCAAGAGTCAACACTCTCTATGAATGAGATTCATCACACTATCTTATAGAACTACACATATGCAAGTCATGATGAAGTACGATGCCCAACCAGTATTCTAGAGGCTTCAAACAATATTAGGTTTACAAGGAACTGAAAAATCATATCTCCTTCGCAACCTTTGCATTATTTTCCTACAATGTTAACTCTGAAACTTTATGTCATCATCAAATGAGACAGTAATTATTATAAATATCTTTTATAGTTGGTTGTGTGAATAAGATGCTTCTCTAATCAACATAGAAAAAGTCATATATTGGCTTTCAAGGGCATATATGTCCAACAGGCATGGCTCATCATAGATCGAACCATATCTAATAAGGTCCGATTTCTTCTTTCAGAAACACCATTCTGTTGAGGAGAGGCAGGGCTTGACCATTGTGAGATAATCTCATTATCCTTTAAGTAATCCATAAAATCATTGATGAGGTATTCACCACCTCGATCTGATCGAAGTGTCCTAATGGATTTGTCTGTTTGATTCTAAACTTCTAATCTAAATTCTTTGAACTTTTTAAAAGAGTCAGATTAGTGTTGTATTAAATAGAAATATTCATATCTAGAATAGTCATCGGTAAATGTAACAAAACACCGGTATTGACCTCTTGCAACAGTATTAAATGAACCACATACATCACTATGTATGAGTCTTAACCTCTCTTTAGCTCTTCCTACCTTTTTAGGGTAAGACTTTTTAGTCATCTTCTCTTCGAGACATGACGTGCAAGTAGAGAGTGGTTCTTGATCATCAGTCAATCTTAAATTATTCATTCTTAGTAATAATTCCGTAGAATAGTACTAGTAAGGGTATCATTCCTCTAAGGACTGTGCTGGTTTCGTTGCATTTTATTCAGATTAATTTTAAACTAATAAAATAGGTAATTGAATTTTTGTTTGATTAACTAAAACAATTAATTAAACTAAGGAAGATTTCTAAATTAATTATCAAGTAATTGTTTTAAATCATTTGGAAGAGAAAATCTAGGGTTTTCAAATCCACCACTAACCTAATAACCAGCCCTTATTTTGAATTTATCCTAACCTCTTAAATTGCAAACATTCTAATTAGAGTGACAGCACGTCTCCTCTCAACTAATCTAGAAAAGTTCAAGGGATTAAACCCTAGACATATCGTATCTTCGGTTAGCACGAATGATACACACTAAACTACGGTTGTGTAATCACTCGTCTACCCTTAGCATAAAATATCTTAGGACTTGGTCTCTCGATATGTTAAAACTATTGCATAAAACCTCTGTTTAAATTCTAACGAAAATTAACACAAGTGATTTTAATTCCAATTTCATAAAACCTAAGACAAGGTTGAAAATTTCATTGAAATCAAATATAATTCAATAAATCCGGTTGTAAAAACAACGGTCTAATTTATGCAATCAATGTCTTACAATTCAGAGAATAAAAATAAAATAAATGACACAGTTACTTGGCTAGAGTTTCATCGAAACCCTAGAATGAGAATTAGTTCATCGCGAGGGAGGAATGCAACATCTTCATAGATAAAGCTGTAGCACTTCTCTTCATGGCTTCCTTGATCTCCAGAGCTTCTCTTCTTCAGATCCAAAATCTCTACATAATTCTCTAATAATGATAATGGCTAGGAATTCTCTTTTTATAGAGAAAGACAAAGTTCTTGTAAAATAAGGAGTTCTAATTGAGGTCTAACTCTTCTTTTTCTCTCTCTATACTCTTTTTGGGTTGAATTAGGATTAAACCCTTTTTTAGGAAGACAATAATAGAGTTGAGTTGAAAAGTGTTTAGAAGTACTAAAACACTATTCACGAAACACTAATCACGGAATACTATTTCACCCTATTTACAGTTTTGCAACTGAACTTCAAATAATTCTAGAGAGCTCAATTCTAATCAAATTGACCCGAAATTTTAAACATAGCTCCTTTAGGTCATCTAAAATCCACCCAAAAAGTTTCATAAATTTTGGATGAAGAAAAATTATCAAACTACCCCTCTCTATTGATAGACTTGCGGTTTTGGCCAATCGATCCATCAAGGTAGATTTCCACGATTTCGCTCTCTTTTCTTATTCTTTTTTTTGCTCTTCTCTTTTCTGAGATTTTTTTGAGTCTTTGAAACTTGCAAATCTTCCATTTTATCTTTTTTTCCTCGTATGAACCTGAAACAAGAATAAATAACCAAATAGCATAAAATAATATAAATAATTACTCTAAATAGCAAGTTAAGTTTGAGGTGCTTTTATGTATAACATTTAGCACCGATTAGTTCTACCTTGAGAAATTCAAGGGGACCATTTTTTACCAACCTCTTGATCCTATCAAGATTAATATGACCAAGTCTCTTATGTCAAAGATAAATTGACTCTGTGCAATATCTCTTCATTCTAGACATTCTAGATGATGGGGCATTCTCACTTAGTAGACTTTCATTATTTACCAAAGGAAATATCAAATAGAAACCATTAATAAGATTACTAGTAATTAAAACCATTCCATATTTCTTAATCTCAATTATTGAATTAAAAAGGATAGAGTATCCACAATGTAAAAGTCTTGAAACTGATATCAAATTCATGTGTGCACTAGGCACATAAAAATAGTCTTCTAAAATTAAAGTTTTTCCTTGAGGTAAGTAAAGAGTAAAAACGTCTATTGACTTGACTTCAACATTTGCACCCAAGCTAACTCTAAGCTTTTGCTCCTGTCTTGTCGGTTTTCTGGTTTCCTTGAATCCCTGCAAACCATTGCAAACATGTATAGTAGATCTAGAATCCACGCACCATGAATTAGGGGGACCATCCAGAAAATTTGATTCAATAGAAATTAGTACTTCAAAGCATCTCATACCTTGATTACCGGCACCACCCTTCTTAAAATTTGTGAGGTAAGTCCTACAGTTCCTCTTCCAATGGCTTATCTTGTCACAATGGAAACATTTTCCATTGCCTTTATTATCCTTGCCAACATCTCCTGAAGAACCTTGGGCAACTTTTGCCTTACCCCTATAGTATTTAAACTTCCCTTTACCCTTATTAATTTTTCTATTCTTTTTTGTTTCGCTTGGAGGTATCAGATTTATCGGCAATTAATGTTTTACCCTTTATTGACTTTTTGATCAAATCTTCTGCAGCCACCAGTGAGTTCATATGCTCACTTAGTGACATTTTACTCTTGTTCATGTTATAATTTAACATGAACACATTAAAAGACGAAGGGAGTGACTGTAGAACTGTATCAACCTGAGTGATGGCATCCATCTCTCCACCAAGAATTTTCAGTTCATTCAATGAGCCCATCATCTTTATGATGTGCTCTCTGATTGGAGTTCCCTCAGCCATCTTGGTGTTAACAAGGGTTTTCAACTTTATTTGTTGAGCTGACCTATTTTGCTCACCAAACATCTCATGCAGGTTTTGCAAAATGTCGTAAGCTGCATCCATGTGTTCATGCTGGCTTTGCAAAATGTTAGACATTGAAGTTAGAATGTAACACTTGGTCATCTGATTGGACCTCTCCCAATGCTCCAACTCAGCCTTTTGGGCTGGTGATGCATCATCAGGAATCTCAGGTTTAGGTGTCTTAAGACACAGGTCAAGGTTGTTTGCGACAATTACAATTCTAATTTTTCTTTTCCAGTCAACATAGTTAGTTCCAACTAACTTCTGATCACGTAAAATTTCAATTACAAGGGTGAAGGCCTATCATGATCTAATCAAATGACAAAATAAAAACAATATTAGGGATCTATTGAATTAATTTAATACTATTAGATTATGGGTCTGTTTCTAATAGTATTGCCAATGTAGGGAGAATTAATTGACATCGAATACCTAGTCACTGGCTTAATGTAATCCCGCCTTTAGGCGCAATATTACATTGTCTTGAATAGGCAAATAGAATCTATTTTCTCCACTTTCACCGGTCTTATCATGTGAATCTTGGAGGATTTGATCTACTATCCGATCTATAAGGGATGTTATACTCACGCTTTGGCGTTATTGTATGACATCTCTTATTCATGTGCCCACACACCATGAACCTAATAAACACCTAGCGAAAGCTCACACTTTGACGTTATTGCTCCCACTATTTTTATATAAAGTCTTCACCATATTTTCACATAGGTGAGAGGGATTGGGCCCGACTTTGGCCTGTCAGCTTACTCACACTCCCCACTATAAGAGCATATAGTGTATGGTAGAAGATCATAATACTTAGGGACTTATCCCTAGTCTTATATACACATGATATTTAGGGCAATTATTTTAACAAAATAAAACATGAATAATCAATAATTAATATCATCTCATGATAAACTAAACAAGTATCATCTCATGACAACAAACATCAATAATGATTATATGAGATTAATTGCTATGGGTCAAATAAAATAAAATGCATGAATGCAAGAGAATGAGGTAAGAATAAAGACAACTTGAAAACAGCTTCGCGATCAATTCCTTTGTCAACTATTCGAGATCCTTCTCACAGCATCCTTCTTGCAGTAAGGGGAACTGAGAGACTGTTTGTCTTTTCCAAAAATAGCTCACCCTCAACCAATGCATGATACACAAGCATGTATGCATGAATCGAGTTTTCTAAGTATAAGTAAATGAAGAAAACCAAGGCAAGACATGTGATTTACGAGACACATGATAAAGCTGAACTTTTTGTCGCGACCCAAAACCCACCCTAGGAGTTAGAGTGAATCTTGGACGACTTATCATGACCTACATGACATGCTTGATAAACCATCCTACAAAACACTAGGAGCATATAAAATAGAGGACAAAAATAGCGGAAACATACACTAACATGGCACAGCAGAAGTCTAACCAAAACCTCTATGTATATATACATGTGATCCAAGTTTGTACATAAAAGAGAAAACAATACCCACACTCACTTAGAATCTACCACCTAGTAATAGCCCTCCACATGAGGCTCCTCAGCAAGGACCTCCTCAATATACTCCTCCTCCACCCATGGGCCAAGAGCACAAATGTCAAAAGGAGCAGCCGCTCCACTATCACCTACCAACATCCAAAATACGACTGAGAATGGAATGCTCAATGGGTATCAAATACTAACCAACAGTCAGCAATATAATAATAAAAATAAAGCATAAGCAGTTCATATGATTGACAGAAAAGTAAGCAGTTGTATTTCATGCTTACATCACATCAAAGCCAGGAAAAACTCTCAAAATCATCGTGTACTTGACTTGGCTTGAAATACTTTTTCGTGCTTGAAAACTTGTCTTGCAATGTTCTGTCTTACTTGTCTTGTCATGTCATGCATGTCATGCCATGAAATTAAAATGCTCATGCCTACTTGCTTGCTTGGAATTTAAACATGCTCATGCACTTGTGAGGGAGGGGAGACCCTTCTTTTCAATGAGATGCACTTGTGAGGGAGGGGAGATCCCTCTTTTCAATGAGATGTACTTGTGAGGGATGGGAGACTCCTCTTATGCATAGTGTAATAAAGTAAACATGCATTCTTCTTGTTCTTTGTTCTTGTCAAAAGCGAGATAAAACATATCTTAAGATATGCCCTACCTCTATTTACCAACCCTTACATTTGGCATTGTCATGGTGTTTATAAATCGAGAATAAAATCATTGTTATTGAAAAACTTGGTAAAACATGTCATACATGCCGTGCTTGTGAGGTCGTGTACGTAATATAGTTTGAAAATAAATATGACATATGGAGTTCAATAATACATGGAATAGCATTCATTTCAACTCATAAGTATATTCATGTCGTTATAGAAAGCTAATAAATTTATACATGCATTTCTAGAAACAATTCTTCACCTTGACATTTCATCAAACACTTGGTGTGTACATTATGGTTGAAGCCTACATCTTGCTTTTCTAGATGGATTAATGCTCATGACATATATGTGTGTTTGTTATTGTTACAATGCCCTTCCCATTTTGTTCATCACAAAACATACACACGGCATCCATCGCCCATACACATCCACACAACCATCCATCTCCATCCATGTACTCCATTACATTATCATGTTTAGAATTTGGAGAAAAACCAAGAAAAGAAGAAGAATATGAACTAGGAGGGTAGCATAGGATACTGACCTTGAAGGAGGAAGAAAAACCCTTGAGAAGGTTGAAGGAGGCGTTGCCCGTGCTTGTAGGAGAACTCCACACGAGCTTGAGGCTTGGGCTTAAAGAGATCCAAGCTTTGTGATGAACTAGGTTTTTCAAACCCTTGATCTCTCCCAAGATGATGCCCTAGGAGAAAACTCCTTCTCCTTTTCTCACTCTCTCTCAAAACTATGCTTGAGGGTTTATGAAACCCTCAACCCCCGAGTTATTGGGAACCGAGGAACCTATCAGGTCAAGATTGGGGATAGGCCCAGTGAAGGCCTGTCTGCCTGGGATTTGAATCTCACATGCTATATCAGGAAGTAGGGTTGGATGTAGTTTATTACAAGCACAAGTTTGGCTCATTACATGCCCCTGGGTGGGTGGTTATCCGGGTAGAATGTGTCAGGATAGTCAATCATGACAAGGGATAGGTATAGGGTACAAGTAGGTTAAGGTTTAGAGTAACCCTCCTTGGGTGGGCTGCTTATTGACTATACCCTAACCTAGACTATATGTATGAACGCTGGTTTGATACAAGTGTGTTCCTAACAGGATGGGGGGATCACTTATCACCGTATATGCGACTCTCCGGTATAGAACATACCTGAAAAGAGACGATTGGTGAAAGCGGAAGCATTCAGAATCCTTCCTTGAGGGTAATCACCCAGCATGAGTAATTCTGTAGACCTCCAAGACTGTTAAGCTACTGACACTGAGGATGATCATCCAGTAGCTGTTAACGTAATAAGTCTGTTTACTGGGTTTAATAGGATAATTACACTACAATGACATGTATGGATGCACAATACATAATTAACTAAAAGATGTAAAATGATTAATGTTAGTTAAACGCTTAGGCATTTTGAACAAGATTGAGGTTTAATTGGCTTAAACCTATGTTCCGGGTTGAACCAAATGTAAATGGTCCCCAGCAGAGTCATCAGAGCTGTGAGCACGGATTTTCGGACACTCACTAAGAGGTATGCATACCCTCACAGATGTGAAGGTTGATTAAGAGTCACCACCTATTCATTCAGAAGGGATAAGTCATCCGAGAGTTTGACAAGGTCTTGGTCTGTGAGTGAGATCAGGGTAAGGGGTTTGATTAAGTTTGGGGAAGGTGTTAGGCACCCCGAGGCTTCTGTTTTACAGCGGTTCTGTACTCCCTAGGTGTAAGCCAATTAAAGTCAATCTTGTTCAAAATGCCGGAGTGTTTAAGGTAATACTAATCCAAGAAAGAAAAAGCTAATTGGGGTTGAACCTGGATTGGGTTGCCTATGTACTCACAGGGTGAGATCAGACTGAGCGTAGTTCTAGCACGTGAGCCTGTGCCGAAGCTAGGGGTGTGTGTGTGCACCAAGGGTGGTTAACATGGATTAGTCCGGTAGACTAGGGTTTGATTGACCGAGGTTGGTCAAGTGAATGGTTCGAGCCCGGTAGGCTTAGAGGTAGTCCAGTAGACTAGGGTTTAGGCCTGGTAGGCCAAGGTAGAGTTTAGCCGAGGTTAGGGTTGCTAATTGGGGTTAGATCAAACTAACTATGGTTAGGATTTCTAACCATCATCAAGGTAGGTGAATGAGCAAGCCCAGTAGGTTAGGATGAGGTCCGGTAGGCTGAGGATTGAGTCTGGTAGACTAGATTTAGGTCCGATAGGCCAAAAACCGAAAGTAATCGTAGTTAGAGTTGCTAACTGGGGTTAAAGGTGGTCTAATCATGATTAGGGCTGCTAATCAAGGTTGAAAATGAGCCAAGATCAGTTTTATGATCTAAAAGGATTTATCCAGATTTTTTGATTATTTTTCTAAGATTTGTGAGGTTTAGGGTGCTTAACCATGGTTAAATGTTAACCAATGGTGAATTTAACCATTGTTAAGAGTCAGGTTAAGTCCAAAATGAGCCCAGGGGGCTAGGCAGGGCCTGGAGTAATAAGATTACTGCCATTAATACTGTAGTTTTAACCCTGGTTTGCAAGCTGATAACTTGAGTTGGGGGATGACCCATTGAGATCTGAAAGCGTAGGAGTGAAGTGAGCAGTCTAGGGAAGAGAATGGACGTGTAATGGGCCCGAGAGTGGCCCGGAGTGGGCCTCACAGAGTGCCAAAGGTGCTGTGTAAAAAACCACTGAATTGCGGTAGATGATCCACCGTCATTTTGCAGAGTGTTGGTTTTTTGAATCTTAACCATGGTTAAAGTTAACCCAAGGTCCTGGAATGACCAGGTTAGGCTCAGGAGAGGCGAAGGAGTTCAACCCAGGCCCTGGACAAGGACCAGGGCCCACCTATGGGGGTTAACCAGGACTGCAAACAGAACTGCCAGGAATGGCGGTACTGAGTTTAACGCAATTCCTGGGTTTTCTGAAAACCAGAAATGTGTCAATGGGGGTTGTACTTAGGAGTAACCAGGGGTTTCCTTATGAACTGAGGGACCCCTAGAAGGTTCCGAGATTGGTCTGAGAGCTTAGGGTATTGGTTGTACTCGTAGGGGTTCACCACACCTATGGTCAAGGCGGGTGAACACCCTATTTTGGGTTTTGAACAGTGATATAACAACAAAATGAAAGATAAGTCCTCTGGAAGGGACCAGGGGCTCACAGAGATTGAAAAAAAAAAAGAAAATGGGGTAGGAGGTGCCCTACCCTATTGCTCTGTTTTTTGTTGAATAATGGAAGCCTGTGCGCAGTGGTGGTGCTGGGGCTTGTCCCTGGGATCTCCAGTAGTTTCTGAGATGAGTATTAAGTGTCTAGAAATGGCCTTAGTGGGTTGATAAATCAACAGAGGTTCAAACTGGAAATTTTCGGATCTGTTTACAGTCCATGGAAGTTGGGTTTTATAGAGGGGGTCCTTGGGACCTAAGGGGGATTAAGAGGAAGGGAATGAAGGTGGTTGTGAAGGGGGATCCGGATAAAAATTTATGCGGAAAACAGGATCCCCTAGATCTTAACATCATAGAAAACATCAAATATTTATCTAAAATTTTTAGTCATATCACCTCGGTGAATGATGTTCACCGGTGAAGCTTAAATCCACTCGAACCGTCAGAACTCTTTAAAGAGATTTCTCGAAGAAATACTCGAAGCTCGATCCTTATTCTTCGCTATCCCCATGAAGCTTTAGAATCTCTCTTTAGAATTGTTGAAACAAGAGGAAGGAGATGGAGTAATGGTGTGGACTTTCTATCACCAACAACCATAAGGTTCAAAACCTTAAAGTAGCAAAACCCAACATGGACCACCCTTAATAGCTCACGAAAATCCCTAGGGTAGACCCTAGGGGCTCACGGTTTGGAGAGAGAAGAGAGAGAAAAAAAATTCTTGAGAATTATGTTATCCCTTATGGTCTAGGTGTTAGGGTATTTATAAACTAGAATCCAATCCTAATCCTACTCCAATTTGATCTTATCCCTTAGAAATTGTTTATCAATAATAACTCTTGTTATTTATTAAATAATATCCTAGTTGATCTATAACTACTTTAGTTATAGTAAACCTAACATTTAAGAAGTCCTTATTAATTGAGGATTCCTCAAATAAAGGGATTAGTCAACAACCAACAAAGGGAGAATCCTAGTCAAACTAGGAAACCTTAAGCACAGAGGGGGGGGGGGGGGGGGGGCGTGAGCATCAAGGGGGCGTGGACTTTGAGGAGCTTTAGACTCCTAGTTGCAATCCAACTTAATCTCATCTTAATCCTAATTGCAATCCAACCATTGGATTTAAATTCTATAATAAAATGAATTATATTTTAACAATTATTCAATTAACCTAATCCTAATCCAATTAGGATTACTCCAAGGGGGCGCCCAACCCTAGGGTTTTAATCCATGGGTTTGGGCCCATATTAAAGGTCCATATTAAATGGGTTTATGGATATGGGTCAAACCCATTTCCCCTTTAATTATGTTAATTAAATAATTACTAAAAAAATTCATAGATTTTAAATTAACAATTAATTTAAACCATAAATTAACTTTTGATCTATTTAATTAATTATTTACTTTTAATCACTTAAATAATTGATTAATATTTAATTAATTATTGAGCTTGTAATTCTTGATTGCTCTGGGATATTCTTACCCTGACTTACCCAATGTTATTCCATTGACCTTAAACAGGAATTACATTGGAATTGCAAGTGATGTGAGATATCCATGTTGTAATTGAACCCCAATGTATGAACATTAAGCAATAAGGATCCCGCCACACGAACTTTTTAATTCGATTTATCCTTTTAAATATATTATCCCTAATGGGCCTTCGAGATTGACATACTATCTAACTCATAGCCCATTGTACATCATCCGGGTTTCCAAAACTTATGATTAAGCAACGAGAAACAATTTCTCATGAAAAACATTTTGATAAAATCCTTTGATAAGTATAATATCTTTTAATAAAAGTAAATTTCAAAACTTATTTTGATTTCAAAATTACCGGCGCAGGATTTGAACTTAATCAACTGTCTTACCCAAAACTTGGATAATCTCTCAAATTAATGAGCATGGATTTTTTGTTTAAAATTCATCATGAGTCGAACAACTTTCTGACTATCCAACTGTCATTGTATTGTATTCCCTAAGTTAGAAAATACGTTGGTGGAATCAAAACAGTCAGATTATTGCTCAGTCATAGATGAACATATCAGATCTAAGGATCATTGAAATTGTTCAATGTGAATGAGATACCAACTATCTGATAGTATGTTTATGCAAGAGGTCTCTCATTGAATACAATCAGTCAGTGTACATTTAAGTACTCGTATGCTAATGTGTAGTCTCCACTACAATAATTCGAGATAGAACTACATCTCAACTATTGAGAACATCTTAGCATTCTAGCAGCCATATAAGTGAAGTGCCCAGCTTCACCCACAGCTATGACTATATAAGGTATAAAGAACCGGAAAGTTATATTTGTCTGTGATAATCCAATCACATAACTTTCCTACAATATATCCTATGGACCTTTATCGATATCTCATATCGTATAGATCATCTCATGATCATGGTCAATTACCCATAATGAATACACAATAGATTAAGAAGAAGTCTTTATTAATCAAATTAATAAGAGTCTAACAATCTAAATGACTTTTCTGGCGTCATGTCTAATAGGTTGGACTTGGTGGAAATCGAGTGAGGTGCCTGAGTTGATGGTGGAATGGATTGTAAAGTGTGCAGGGGGTCTGCAGACTGCGAACACAAGTTCCAGGTAATGGCGGTAGATGGTTTACCGCCATTACCAAACTAGGCAAAATTTTAATGTCGGTAGATGATCTACCGCCATTACCAAACTAGGCAAAATTTTAATGTCGGTAGATGATCTACCGCCACTTTGAGATTTGATTAAATTGGACATGGCCCATGCATGCATAGTAATGGGGGGTTGGCTTTTAGGGTTTTTGGCCCCCTGGGCCCATGCTATAGGTTCAGGCCCTAGGGGCCATGGTTTTAGGGTTTAAGCCCTAAAGGCTCTAGGGCTTGGCTAGGGATTCGGTCAGGGTTACCTAGGTGTGGGGTTTTGACTTACTAGGGTTCATCTAAATTCAACCGGGGTTTTATCTGGGGTTTACCTAAGGCTTACCTAGGGTTTACCTAGGGTTAAGCCCTAGAGTTTACCTAGGGTTAGGGTTTGGATCTAGGGTTTTCTAGGGTTCGACTTAGGGTGAGGACTAAGACTTAACTAGGGGTTTACCTAGGGTTTAGGGGATTCGACTGAGGATAACTATGGTTAAAAGGTCTTAACCATTGTTAGTCAGGGGTGTAAAAATTGGGTGCTTACGGTGGTTAAGAAAACTTAACACTTAACATGTAACTTAATACTTCTAACCTTTGTTTTAAAAATAAAAATTCAAAACTAATCAGTGTCATTCCCTGGTGAAAGTCAGAGACGTTCTCCTGCTTGAGAGGATCTGGACTCAAGTTAATGCATACCGGGTCTCAAAAATGGTCAACCATTAATGTATACATGTGGACACGATGACCTTGAGGAAGATTTTGGGAGCAAGGACATGCCAATCAATCTTTTAACAACTAAGGCTTATTATTATAATTGAGTGTCACAGGCATAGTAACAAATTTTTTCGAATTTTTGAATAATCCACGAATTGAAGGTGTGCTGAATTATTCACGAATTTTAGGTTTATCGAATTATTCCAAAATTGTTCATAGATATTGCACATTATTCCAAAATTTCACAAATTTCGTAATAATTCACTTAGTACCACAAAGTAAACTGCTTATTTTGTATATTATCTAATCAAATTGTTAGATATCTTTTTATAATATTTATTATTTTATTGAATTGTTCTCAAGTAGTTCTCAGATTTTTCAATTTTTTTTGAACTTAACCCTTGCCGAATTATTCATGAACCCCATCTTTGTCACTATGGTCACAGGGTCATATTTGGGTCTCGAAACCCTCTTGTGAAAGGCTTCAAATTATCTCTGGTGGACGCATGAGGTGGGTGCTCGGGCATCCACACATCATAGGACATGTGACGACAAAAAGGGGAGAAATATCAAGTGGGGAGAAGTCAAAATCATGGGGAGAAAATGAAATGACTTCTTCACTTTTTTATTTCCACATGTCCGATGATGTGTGGATGCTCGAGCGCCCACCTTGGGTGTCCATTAGAGATGATCCAAAGCCCTTATAAAAGGATCAAACTTGGGCGGGCCTATTAAAAAATTTGAAAATACTCACCTCCTTGATCGGTGACGCGAGGAGGGGCATCTTGGCTCCCATTTTCTTGCCATGTATCCCCCTTCTAACCCCATTTAACCGTGGTTAAGATTCATCCAACCTCAGGACCCATCTACCCTTGGTTTTTAGAAAAATAAAATAAAAAATTAACTAAAAGGTTTTAAAAAAAGGGGAAATTACACTCACCTCCCCTGAGGTTTGGTGAAATTTTAGAAACTTTCTTGTTTATGAAATTACAATGCCTTCCCCTGTCGGCCTCATTATATTAACTCCTCTGTCAGCCTCATTATATTAACGTCATTAACTAATGATGCTCTTTTCCAAATTTACCCCTAACACTTGAGGAAACATATTTTACGACTTAGTTTGAAAGCTCAACCAAAGAGAATCATAAACATCCCAATCCGCCACATGTCCCTTTTAACACTTATTAATTCTGATTAAGATTCACTCTCCCCTAGGGTTTATCAGGTTGATTATGCTTAACCATGATTAAAGGGGGCTCTAAAACCCACCACATGTTCATTTTAATACCCAATAACTATGGTTAAGATTCCTTGGATTCATCAATCTAACCTTGGTTTTAAGAAAAAAACAAAAAAAATATTAATTTTAGGTTAATTATGTTTAACCACAATTAAAGGATCTCTATAAGCCACCATGTCCCTTTTAACATCCACTAACTATGGTTAAGATTCACTCATCCCTAGGGTTCATCCATCTAACCTTGGTTTTTAGAAAAAAAGCCTTAGGTTGATTATGCGTAACTACAATTAAAGGGGGCTCTACAAGCCACCAGGCATCCCCTTTAACACCCACTAACTGAGGTTAAGATTCACTCGTCCCAAGGATTCATCCATCCGAATTCATATCCGAACACATGTCCATGTGTATGGATGGACGACTCGCTTACAGACTTGTAAAGACTGTGCATCATTGCCTGTAACTGTTTATATCCTGCCATGCCTTGGTTTGTTGAGATATTTGCTATTATGCATGTTTTCTGTGGTCACATAAAAGACGTTACTGGTAAGTAAACTTGTTTGGAGTTAATTGATATTCCATAATTGCAGAAAGCAGTAGAAAGATCTGTAGAATGTACTCCAAGACTCTGTTACTTGATTGCTGGTATCATGGAGGTCCCAGGAATTCTGAAGATAAGGTATATTGGGCAAACTACACTCGGCAGCGTGGCCATTTTTGGTCTTTTCTTGGGTGCTGGGAGCTTGATACATTGTGGAAAATCTTTACCAAACCCAATTATCATTTATTATCTTGTATTAACTGACTTTATTCTTTAAGAGGGTAATTTAGACATTTTAAAATGTTTAAATGATGACATCATCAAAATCCATCCATGTAAGTAACGGCAAACTAACTGAAGGGGGTATTTGTTACAAACAGTTAAAGTTGAGAGAAGGGCAATGTAGTTTCAGAAACAAGAGGGGAGGTATCTGAAATTTCACCAAATCTCAGGGGAGGTGAGTGTAATTTACCCAAAAAAAACTAACCCGAGTTAATGAGAGTTGAAGGATCGGCTATGTGAAAGTGAGGAAGAATTGTCCCCTCCTCGGCTGTCGAGGGGACTATTGCTCTAAAAAATTATAAAAATTCATACCCTAGTCCTGCCCATTGACACTCCTTATTGTTTTTTGTAATAGGTGAGCACAAACACACTCACACATGCCGGGATCGGATTTGGTCTTACTCTCGCAAGACCAAAATCAGCTTGCTCTTGGTGGGCTTTTGACATGTGGCTATAAAAAGGAGAGAAGATATCAAATGGAGAGAAGTAAAAAACCAGGGGAGAAAATGAAATGACTTCTCCCTTTTTATCGCCATATGTCGGATGTTGTACATAGGCAAGAGGAAGACCAAATCCGATCCCCACAAGCAAGCACGAACACACAAATGGGCCAAACACACCTTACCAAAGCAAAAGGGCCTGACATCCCCTATTGGTTAACCGACTGGGAAGTGGGAACCACCGATCCTTCAAAATCATACCCGCGTGACGGTGATGAGACCGAATCACAGCTGAATTTGGGAGATCAATCACACCCAATGATCCTTTTTTAACTTCTATTAATCATCATAAAATTAATTAACCTTTGAAGTTCAACAATTTAACCTCGATTTTTTTAAAAAATGTTTAAAAATTTAATCTTAAATTTAACCCTAGGGAAAAAAGATTTAAAAAGAATTTCTAAAATCCAAGGTTAGATTGTTGAACTTTAAGAGGTTAGTGAAGATTAACCATGGTTAATAAGGGTTAAAAGGGACACGCAATGACCTGTGGGTGCGATTGAATTCAATCGCGATTGGCTGTGATTCGATCTCGACGGTGATAACACTATTACACGTCAACGCCGTCAGTACCCAGAAAATCACTGGAATCTGACGACTTTGGAGCTATTCTTGTACGAAGTCTCTCCGACGTGTAAGAAGTTCCCGACGACGGTTCTGACTTCTGACACACGTTCTTCGCGTCTGGACCCTCCGTTTTACTTTTACCCTCATGTGAGAGAACCATCTCTCTCTATTTCTATCTCATAATCTTCTGTAAGAAAAGTTCTCTCACAAGAAACCTGTCTCATCCGCTCCGTTGAGTTTCCCGGCGAAGTTCCGATTCCGGCGATTCTTCTCTAGCTAATCTTGTTGGATTGATCTTTGATCTCCGTGAAACGAGTTTCGATGCCGGTTCGTATTGATTTTCCTCTCTAATATTTCCTCTTTATTTATTATTATTTTTTTTTTGAAAAATGCATCTTTAGGGTTTCTGAAGTCTTTCTTGGATGATTTGGAATATTGAATCTAGCTCAAATTGATTATTTCTGGAATACGTCCAGTCTTTACAAATGATTGTTGTATTCTTTACTTTGGTGTTGATTTCAAGTTGAATGTGGATTTTGTACCAAGGATCGAGTAATTTAGGCTTAGATTTGTTTGATGGCAATTCAGTCTTTACTTTTGATTCTCTGCAACTTTTTTTTGCCAGATCGGTGAAACTAGATCTAAATTAAGACAAAGAAGCACCTAGTAGTAGTGATCGAGATAGTTGAAGTCAGGACTAGTATATTAGTACAACATCAGTTAATTTTGTTTTTGGGAAGAACAACATCAGTTAAGCTGCAAAAAGTTTCCCCTTTCGATTAGTATATCTGGAGTTTCAAATCCGTAAATTCTATCTGTGAATGGTCACAGAGTTCAAAATCCTAGCATACCCCCTCTAACATTTGTTGTGGAGGAAAAAGTATTGTCTTTCATTGCCAAGAGTTGACTGTTATTTTGGTGGCCACCTAATTGGCTAATTCAATGTTGTGATTGTTCTGTAAGATTTTACCCTGCCAGTGCATGCATAATGTGACTTGCACAGTAGGACTGGTTTTAAGCTTTGTAGATTTCGGTGTTTCTCAAACAACAACTATATGACTGGAGTTTTCCTTTTTTAATAAATGTTATCATGAAGCACTACAGCATTATTCTAATGGCCAAATTGGATCAGGGATAGTAAGGTTTATAGTCTTTGTGCCGCATGTGTTTATTATATCAAGACATGGTAATCATGCCTACATCTTGCGAATATTTCGTAGCAGTGATGCAAATGAAACCATTTGATTTTTCATGTTTGTCAAATTGTTCTCTGCATTCATATTGAGTTTGTACTGAAATAAAGAAAAATAGCCTAGTCTTCTAAGTTATCTGTTCTTAAAAATCTTAATCTGAAAAGAACTGGATGGGTCATCAGCATCCTTAATGCTAAGAGTATTGGTCAACCAGGATTTGATTTTAGTAGCCAAACATAAATCCAAGTTTCAATTGATAATCGAACATATGCGATTTTATTCTTGTCCAGCTTATAAAGGGAGTGTTGCAAATTACCTTGCTTTTAGTACAATCAATTCTTTGGAAAATATTTGTGAATGGGCTCTAATCAATAAAAATGTGAAATTCAAATCCCACCTCTTAAACCTCATTTCATCCTATATTAAGAGCCCTTGTCCAATTTCTTTGTTTCCATTTTGAACTGTTGATATATATATATATATACATATATATATGTTGTTATATTGTGCGTGTATAGTTACATTTTTACATCTCTATACATCATCGTTTAGTTTGTTCCTCAAAAGGCCATGTTCTTATATCTATCCACCTAATAGATTTTTTAATGAAACATACCTCATATCACTTGAGATTAACAGCTTTAAAAGGTGTCTAGCTTAGAGTGTCAACCTGCTCAGTTGAAAGCCTCTCTAGAAGGCAATGGCCAACCATGTGAGTAAAGGGGTGGTTGATTTGCTATGACATTCTGTGAGTTTTTTGTTTTCAATTTGTATTTTTATCTATAACTTATATTTAATTGTAGATTGCCCTATTTACTTTGGTAGATTTCTTGAATATGTCTTTAGGGTACTCTCCTGATCCACACTTTCATTTGATCTCGATTTTCTTTGCCAGTTGATTTTAACCTCTTGTCAATCTCACCTCCAAGATGAGTGGTACACCGCTTAGATGCGCACTTGGGGCATCAGATCATGGCCCAGCCATAACATGAATTCACGATTACCACAGCTGGGTGGTGTAAATTAATGTCGATGAAACACAAAGAGAAGGGGCAGTCCCCGGTGGCAGCCAACCAGTGGCTTCCTTGCAGTGGGAAAAAGGGGAATCCTTCTGTTGGTGCCAGCCTATTAGTAATTACCATCTATCCTCCCTGGTGAGGAAATAGGGGAAGATCCCTCTTAAGTGGGGCATGTAACCCCATTGGCGTGGTGAAAACAAGGAGAAGCTTTCATGCTGCAACCAATACATGGCTTGTCATGTGGTTCCAGCTATCGCGCCCCAAAATCCCACCTAGGTTAATGTGAGACTTTGACACGTGACTTAACCATCACTTTCATATCTTTCTGTCATAAAACATTTAAGGCAATTCTAAAATCATGAACCTAAAATTTTTTCTTTAAATAAAATAAATACTGATCAAGTCTGATGTTTGAAATAAAACTAAACCAAAATCTATAATTTAAATCATTCATCCTGATTCCCATATATCAATTCAATCTAACCATAAATCTAACATTAAGTCTATTACAATGTCTTAATTTCAAATATAAATACTAATACTCTAATTTCCAGGAAATGGCCAACGGTCCAAATTCCATTCACCATCGAGGTAATCACCTGTTGGCTCTTCCTCTTCCTTCTCGTACTCTTCCTCTTCCCAAGGTCCTGGAGCACATATGTCAAATCTAGAATTTGCCGACAACAAAAGTCATAGGCTGAGTAACAAGTTACCCAGCGTATATATAAAATCCTAGCTAAACAATATAACAATATTTAATACAAAACATAATTTGGGATTGAACATGACCTGTAAATATATAAACAATTCAGAGTGCAGAAGCATAATTCAATTTCAATTCTTATACGTGATCACTTGGACTTGTTTATCTTACATATCTTTCTTGTTCGTGAATGTATCGAACAATATGCATGGTGCAATAACTTAAAATAACTCTACCCCGTATATTGGGTAAAGATTTAACATATACCCTACTTTTCGAGGTACCACACGGTTTACACATTATCCGGTGTATACGGCTTGTCTATACATTATCCGGTGTATACGGCTTGTCTACACATTATCCGGTGTATACAGTTTGTCTACATATTAACCGGTGTATATGGCTTGTCTTGCCTTGATCTTAGGCTTGTGGATACTCAGTCAGTGTAAAACTCAATCATACGGTCATGCTTGTGTCCTTATGTACTTGTATAATACTTGTCATCTTGTTTATTCTTATGCTTGTACATGTTTAATTTCGTGAATAAGTGTGAGTGAAATAATGATGATTGTAAATCATGCACCAATTTAAATGGGCATAATTTCTCATAAATTGATCAATATAAATTGATCAATATAAAACATAGATTTATCAAGTTTTCAATAATAAAATAAGAAACAATTATATCTATCATGTCTCAATTTTCAATAGATAATTTTAATAAAATTAATCTCATAGAACCCTAGTTTCATAACACATTAAAATTTCAAGGCAAGCTCATAATTGTTTAATCAATTTCAACCATCATCCCTTCCTTCATTCTCTATCATCCACACATCACAAGATAATTCCCTTTCCCCTTGTTGATATGAAAAAAATAAAATCATAAGAACATCTTTGGCATCACAATTATCTTCTACGATAAACATTATCACGAAACATCTTTAAACATCACATTCATCTTCATAAAATCATAATGAAATATATCTAATCATCATATTCCTCTTTCATAAGAAAAATTATAATAAAACCTTCTCTAAACTTCATATCTATCTTTAATAAGGGATTGACATATCAAAATCATGCTTAATCTTATTTTTCTTGCTTTAAATCTATCACTTTCATCATGTTTACATCAAAATCACCATATTGATAGGAAGAAAGTTATATTTACCTCTCCCGATCGCTTCCCTACAATCATGCACTTGCGAATGAGATTGATCTAAGCTTTTTCACCATTTGTTCCTTGCAAAACCTTTGATGTCTCCTCTTGGATCTCTCAAAATCCCCTTCTCTCACTCTCTTTTAGGTTTAGAAAGCTTTAGAAACACTTAGAAACCTTCAACTCACGAATATAAGTAGTATTCTCCAAAAATTGAAAAATTGCGCAAAAGAGACCCAAAACGGCGTTGTTGGCGATCAATCGCCGTCAGGGGCGATCGATCGCCACCGGTGGGCGATCGATCGGTCGCAGCGCAGATCCCAAATTTTTAAAAAAACTCTTTTGCTACTTTTTAATTATCTTCCTTTTCATAAAATTAAACTTCGAAGACGACTTAAATTGAATGTTTTATTTGGGTATTAAAATCGATACTTTTCACATTAATTTGCAGGCTTAAACATATTAAAATTAAACACATGTTTCCATAGCATTTAATAAACATGACAAGTATTAAGAATAATAAATTCGGGGCTCTACACCGGCGCATTGAGACTAGAATGGCCTCCCAAAGGTGGGAACCAGTCTATGGTCACCACGCATCCACCCTGTGGAAATACAAGGGTGTGGATCCTCTGTTGCGGCAGAAACTGCTTGATTTCCACATAGATCCCCTTGCAGCAAGGAGGGGATCCTCCCCTTTGGTGATGGCTATTTTTGAACTCCCACATGCCATTGGACTTCTCAAACGGGGGAATTCACCTCAAATCTGCTCAAAAGGAGGCTTCTCTATCTATTGTGGTGCATACGAGCAGGGGGTTCTCTCCAAAAACAGGCGAAAACAATCTAACAAAAGATAAGTGTCATCGTACAAGAGGACACTCCACCACCCACCTGCCTACTACCATCTATTGGGACCGTGTGATATATTGGGACACGTGTCTCCCCTGGCGGAAGGAGACCCAAGCTCATGTCCCATGTAAGGTAAGTTGGTGGTTATTTCTCTCCCATATAAATAGGAGACGGGTTCCTCACACAAGATTTTCTAGTTTTTCCAGAAGGACGTCTATTTTCTGGAACTAAAGACCTATAAGATTCTCCCTAAGAATACAATAGTCCTTAGGAAATTGTAGAACACCCCCCTCCCCCCAAAAAAAAGAAGAAGAAAAAAACTATGGAGATTACCATGGAATATGAAATGTAATCCTATGATGGGCTTCTTGCTTCCCTTATATTTTACCTCTGTGCAATATAAAAGACCTCCTTGGAAGCACCATGTATCCTTACAGGCATAAATTCCCAAAATCATCAGTAAAATAATGTTATTCGTATATTGTCTCCTTTTCTCTTAATCTTTTTTTAGAGGTAGCCTGAAAGGCATTACTCAGATATGATCTAAGCTGAAGAAAGTCATCCATACAAAATAATCAGCTCCATTGATCCACAACCAAAGTGGGATATTTGACTGTCAACGAATTTTTTGTGTCCATCCGTTTGCCCCTCTAGTTATCAATGAATAAGGAGATAGACGACCTCGTTCCACAATTACTACTGAATACCCAACTAGAGCTCCATTAAGAAGAACTAAACAAGGAGTGGTAATGCAGGTTTGCACCCAAATTTTCTAGATTGGAGGGAATCACCTCATGAGCTGCTATATGTAGGAGGGCTGCCTCCCAACTAACCAAGCCATAACCATGGATCAATATATTGACTATATCGATACGTGTATTGCTGCATATCGGGTCATATCAATCGTATATAGAATATCGATGTGTAACTTGTTGCATCAAATGTATTGGTATCAATCAATATGGTAAAAACTTAATGATAGGTATCGACCGACTATAAAAGGCTCATTTGAGGTGTTTAAACTCCATTTTTTTCTCATCCTCAGCTTCTCTCCTTCAAACTCATTATTCTAAACCCTAAAATGACACGTCCATTTGGATTAATTCATTGAAAAACTCATTTGATCTTCATGGAGATTAAATATAATGGAAAATTTTACCATTAATTGAGATATGTTTGATTTTTCTTGTTTTTAGTGTAATAAATCCTTTAAAATGAATCATATATTGATTATAGATCATAGATCATAGATCTATAGATTTGTGGCCAAATTCATAGATCAATGACCCTCAGCAAGAGACTTTTTTGGTGTCTAGAGCAAGAGACAGAGGCAGTTGAGCAGAATCAAATGATGATACAACCTACCAACGAGATGGGACAGTCTACCAAAGCTATACTTGTTTTGTAGGAATGAAGATAGACAGTGGTAAGCGAAATTCGCCACTCAGGGAAAGGAGTGAAAATCTAATGTCTAAGCAACCACAAATTGTGGTAAGGGATAGTCAACAAGGTATCGCCAATTCCGTCTTCTGATTAATGTAGGAAGGATAAAGCTGGTAAATTGTGGGCAATCTAAGAGTGCAATCTTTTTTTTGATCGATAAACATGTAGAATATTATATAAGAGGAACAAAAGTACATGGGCATGATAGAATGAGAAGCAAGAGTTTACAAGTAAATAAACTCAAAAGCAACTACAAGTATGGCGAGCATGCCTGTATGTCCCGTCTTGCGACACTCAACCCAATACCTTCCGAAGCACCTCACCATCACTTGAAATACCCGCCCATTCTAAGGCAACCCTCTGAATGTGCACACGAATGCAGGAAGGGGGAGGATGGAGAGTCCTCAAAGACTTGAAGATTTCGCTCTTTCCATATCATCCAAGAGATGGCTTCAGGGAGAATTGACCAAATCGCTTCCCAAGCACTATCCACACTGACAAAAGACCAACAAGATAAGAAGTTGAGAAAGGAAGAGGGGAAGACCCAGTCCACACCCATGCGGGAGAGAAAAAAGCTCAAAATACCAAACACAATAGGATAGTGCATGAGCAAATGGTCCACGATCTCCTCTGCTTGGAGGCACATATAGCAACTGTTAGCTAACCTCCACCCTCTATGCTGTAAGTGATCACATGTGAGAATTTTGTTCAATGCTGCATTCCAGAGAAAGAAAGATACCTTGGAGGGAATCCCCGCATTCTACACAATCCGATGAGGGAACGGACCCGAGGGGGCCGGACCAAAAGACTGTAAAAGGCATCCTACTAAGAAACGACCATGGTTGCTTCTAGACCAAACCTTACAATCTCTAACCCCGTGACTTGGGGAAGACGAATTAGTTCGCGCCAATAACCGCGACACTTCCTCAATTTCCTAATCATTCAAAGCACATCTCAACCTCGGACACCATACCACCCCCTCTCCCTACCTCTCATATTAGTCCCCTACCAATGCCTCCATGTCGGAGGCCAACAAAAACAAATGACCAAAATCATCCTATAGACTAGTGGACCCGCTCCACACGTCCTTCCAAAACCTCACATCTGAACCTCGCCTCACTTTAAACCCGAAAATGCGGTACAACCAAACTAGCCGTCACCATGATACCCTTTCCATAGATCCACTCCATGGGATCCCTTAACCTCTGTCGGGACCCAACACGAAGATTCCCTATATTTGGCCACTATCATAGAATGCCACAGACTATCCATTTCTGCACCAAATCTTCAAACCCATTTTCCTAACAAGGCCTTGTTAACTTGGACCAGAGATTTGCTTCCTCTTTGGGGTAGCAGATTTGCTTCCAAGAAACTAGATGATATTTGAAGGTGTCAACCTTTTTGTGTCAAAAAAACTCTCGTTGTAGTCTCTCAAGAGAAGCATCGACTGATAGGGTGAACATATAATACGTCAGAAGACTGCTGAGGATGCTTTGGATGAGGGTTAATTTTTCCCCTTTCGATAAAAAGTGGGTCTTCCACCCTGATAGTTATTTCGCACACCTATCTAAGACCGGTGCCCACACCGCCTTAGCTTTGAACCCCACCCCCAGAGGCATTCCCAGATACACAGATGGAAGAGAACCCACCCGTCAACTAAAGCAGACTGTCAGTTGATCTATGTCTAAGATCATGCCTACATTAAAGATCTTTGATTTGGCCAAATTCAATCGCAGCCCTGACATTGCTTCAAAACATCTAAGCAAACATCTCAGGTACAAGAGGTTCCTACTAAATGCATTGCAGAAGATCAGGGTATCGTCTGCAAATTGGAGATGAGAGATGTGCAATTGCTTTTGGCCAATCGAGAAACCCTCAAACACTAGCCCCTTTGCTCCAGACAACATTTTGCTTAAGGCCTCCGATACAATCACAAAGAGGAATGGGGATAGGGGATCACCCTGCCTCAAACCCCCGGAATTAGGAAAGTACCCCACCCAGCTGCCATTTAGAATGATGGAATAGGAGACGGAGGAGATGCACATCTGCATCCTCTGCCTTCACTTTGAATCAAATCCCATTCTGTGAAGAACATAATCTAGAAACCCCAAGTTTACATGATCATAGGCTTTCTCCATGTCAACTTTGTAGAGGATTCCAAAAGACATGGATCTAATGCACTCATCAATACATTCTTTAGCTATCAGAATCCCATCTATGATTTGTCTCCCCCCACAAACACACCCTGTTGAGGGGAGATGATTAAAGCCATCACCTTTTGGAGTCTAGCTGCCAGAACCTTTTAAGAGGATTTTGTAGACACTACTCACTAGACTGATTGGATGAAAATCCTTTAGATCTACAACACCCTCCTGTTTTGGAATGAGCACCACAAAAGTGCTATTGATCATTCTATCGAACTGCCCCGTATAAAATAATTCCTGCATTACCTCCAGAAAATTGCTCCCCACTATCTCCTAACATTCCCTATAGAACTCAATAGTGAAACCATCCGGACCAGGGGCCTTGTCCCTAGTCATACCTCGAATGACTCCCAATACCTCCTCTACCTCAAACAATGTCTCTAGGAAAGCACTTTGCTCAAGAGACAGGCTCCCAAAGGGGTGGCCATCCAGCCTAGGATGCCAACTTTCCCTCTCCTCAATCTCATTATAACCCTCCTTCAATACCCCGTCTACCTTTAACCTGGAGATATAAGTCCTCTTCCTATTGAAGTTGGTCATTATGTGAAAAAAATTGGTATTTCTATCCCCCTCTTTGAGACATCTCGTTCTAGCCTTTTGTTTCCAATAGATCTTTTCTAGGTTAAGCATGGACAAGTATTCCATTTTCTTGGCCTCTTTGTCTTGGGATTTGATATCGGATAAATCCCGAGACTTCGCAAGCCTATCCCATGATTCAATTTCCCTGAGTAACCCTGCTAGTCTTACCTGGATATTTTGAAACACTTCCTTGTTCCACACCTTCACTTTTGCTTTGAGGGATTTCAGTTTGAGTCCGAATTACGTACTGGTTACTCCCCATCCATCCTCTGAACTCCACACCTCAGCCACAATGTCCTTAAACCTCGCATCCTTGATCCACATATTCTCAAACCTAAACGGGAAGGGGTCACCTTTGAAGTTCCCAGATTCTAACATAATTAGGACATGATCCGATGTGGGCCTTGGTAAGGATGCTTGAGTTAAGTTCGGAAAATGACTCTCCCAATCATGACTTAATAAGAATCTATCCAGTCTACTTGCTCTCGTACTAAAGGTCGATTGGGACCCAGTAAACTGGGCCCCCCGAGTCGGGTAATCTATCAACTCATGTCGAAGAATAAACTCCCCAAGCCTTCTCATCTTTGCAGTAATAGCACACAACCCCCTCTTTTCCGAAGAAAATCGAATACTATTAAAATCCCCCCACACCATGGGGCACCCCATCTCACGCTAACATCATCCAATTCATTCCATAGAACATTGTCATCTGACCCCCCGAGGGCCGGTAGACCCTGGTGAACACCCATGCAAGATCATCCCTATCAAGCGGCAAAGAATAGAGATTGTGTATGCCCCTTGTTCAGACTCTAATACCTCCACCTTGTCCTTATCCCACATTAGCAAAATACCCCCTGATGCTCCTAAGGATGGATTGACGATCCAACCCGAGGTGCTGATCCCCCAAGATGTGGAATTCTTGAAGGGCCTCTAGTTTTGTCTCTTGAAGGCATAAGATCGAAGGTCGCTTTGTTGACACAAGATGTTGGACTGCTATTCTTTTTTCTACTTGCCCCATCCTCCTTATGTTCCAAGAAATAATGGAGAGCTCCAACTTCAGGCAACTCTTCGCTCCCTACTAGTTCTAGGACTACAAGACACTCCCCTTGGGACCTTTCTATCGTAGTTCACGCTGCACTCTAACCGCCGCACCTCCTTAGCTGAGGATCCTCTTCCGCTTGCCGAGATCTTCGGTATAGAGTTGATCACCCCACGGACCCCACTCTGTTCGGTTCTCTGGAACAGACTCCTAGCCTCATCCTTATGTCCCTCAATAGAGAGACCCAAGCACTGACCCATCCACTCCATCTGGCTCACCACCTAATCCGAGACCCCCGTAGGTCTCGACTGTAATTGTAATCCGAGGCTGCCCCCTAGGACCCATCAGAAAAGCAGGGAGAATGGTTCAGATGCACCGACTCTGGTCTCCTGTCAATCTCAATAAGATTACTAACACCCAACATTGGATTAAGCCACCCTCTAGCATCTGTGATGTCGCTCCCCAAAATCCACCCTAGGAGATAGGAGGGACTTTGTGAGTGACTAAACATATCATGATGAACCAACCTGCAAAAGATACAAAGCAATAATGTAGCGGAAGCGCAACAATTTTTTTTTTTTATGTATACCAACTGTATTCCAAGCTACCAATGTACAAAACTAATGACTTTAGACATATACAAGCAACCCCCAAAAGAAATCCCAAAATAAATTTCACTCTCTCATCTCTCAATAATACCCTGGATAGGGTCACATGTCAAGATCCCTATCACCCTCAGGGCAATCGCCTATCGGCTTTTCAACATACTCCTCCTCGACTCATGGTTCCGGAACACATATATCAAAGGTACTTGTTGAAGATAATTGTTTGGCTGAGCATGGAATACACAACGTATACAAACACTAAAGTAACAAATAGTAGACATTGATAATAACATGCTTCACAAGTCAAGACAAGATAATAATTCAATGAAACTGGTGAAACAATTATACTTGAATAATCACGTAAGGAAACTATGACACTTTTCAAAACATGACATGTGCAAGGTTTTAAAAATCTTACTTCTAAACGATACCATACAAGTCCTACTTTGAGACATTCCTTTCACAACAAAGTGTTTCCCTTCTCGGAACACCTTATGAGACAAGTTCTTACCAAACAAAGTGTTTCCCTTCTCGAAACACCTTATGAGACGAGTTCCTCTTTACAAAACTTTACAAGCAAGGCATCATGCCCTTGGTTACGAAACTTTACAAGCAAGGCATCAAGTCCTTGATTACGAAACTTTACAAGCAAGACATCAAGCCCTTGAGTTTTTTCAAAACCAAATTCTACTTTGAGAAAACCTTCATATCGAGACAAAACTCCTTTTCAAGCCAAGATCATTCTTCAAGACAAAACTCATGTTGATTCAAAATGAAAATCTCAACATAGAAGTGCACGTGATCATTTGTGAGCAATAACAAGCAAAATCCCTAATCATTTAATAACATGGTCATAGTTTACAAAAATCAAGGTCATAGACCTTGATTTGCCAAGAATCAAACAAACCTAATTTCTATTAATGAAATACAACAAACTAAGTTTAGTAGAGTGTATCCACCTTAGAAAGATCGAAACCCCTTTGATCTTAAAGCTTGAGATGGTTGAGAAGCTTGGAGAAGTTGAGAAGATGAGATCCAAGCTTGAAAGAATGAACCCAATCTCCACCTTGATCCCCTATTGGAAAACCCTAGCTTCTTCCCCCTTTCTTCCTCTCTAACTCTCTCAATTTCTCTAACTTGATGCCTTGAGGGTTTATGAAGCCTTAACCCACGAAATTGGGGCTTATATAGGAAAAGGGGAGGTCAAAAAACCTTCATACCCTTAATGAAAGGGTTCCCCAGACCAAACTGGGCAAAACCTTGGGTGTCCGGTCGACCGGCTAGGAGGGGCGGTCGACCAGCCCTATGAAATTCCTTACTGTTAGCCCTTTTTGGGAAAAAAAACCACAGTCGGTCGATTGGCCTTGAGGGGCAGTCGACCAGCCCTGTATGACCAACTCTCTGTTTGCCATTTTTGGCCTTTTTCGTGCCAGGCGGTCAACCGGCCTTGGGGGGTGATCGACCGGGATTCAAACTGGCCTTAGGGGGTGATTGACCGGGATTCACCAGAACTTGGTGAATCAACCTGTTCTTCCCATTTTTTTCCACTTAGAGTGCTTTTACTCTTCCATTGACTTACCTAGAGTGTTTCCTCTCTTTTACCTTGGCTTTAACACCTATATACCATTATCTTTTGGTTCCAACACTTTTTATTCATAATACATACATCATAACACATCGAAGATCATTTTTGATCAAAATTTACTATTCACTGACATTATTCACCAAATAGGAAAATGAGTTTTGGGGTTCTACATCCTCCCCCTCTTACAAAAATTTCGTTCTCGAAATTAGAACAAACCACAAAATACATGAGATGCATTAAACAAATAAGTGCGGGTACTTTTCCTTTACTTCGGCTTCACGCTCCCACGTGGCTTCTTCTCTAGTGTGATGTTGCCATCGAACAAGAACCAAGAGAATCGTTTTATTGCGCAAAACTTGATCTTGCCTATCCAAAATTTGTACTGGCTGTTCTACTAAGGTGAAATCCTCACAGATTTCCAATGGATCAAGGTCGATCACCTGAGAAGGATCTAGAATGTATTTCCGAAGCATGGACACATGGAATACGTTGTGAACCGCTGTCATGTGAGTGAGTAGAGCAGCCCGATGAACAACTTCACCAACTCTGGTGATGATCTCAAAAGGACCCACATACCTCAGGCTGAACTTTCCTCTCTTGCCAAATCTCATAACATTCTTTGTCGGCGAAACCTTAACAAACACCATATCGCCAACGCTAAACTCAAGATCTCGTCTACGCATATCGGCATAGCTCTTCTGCCTATCCTGAGCTATCTTTAACCTCTCCTTGATGATTTTGACCCTATCCGCGGTCTGCTCGATCAACTCGGGACCCAATATCTTTCTCTCCGACTTCATCCTAGTATAGAGGAGATCTGTAACTTCGATCATATAAGGCCTCGAAAGGTGCCATTTGGATGCTCGTTTGATAACTGTTATTGTAGGCGAATTCAACCAACGGTAAGTGATCCTCCCAGTTGCCCTTGAAGTTCAACATGCAAGCTTGGAGCATGTCATCTATAATCTGGTTCACCCTCTCGGTCTGCCCATCTGTCTGAGGATGAAAGGCGGTGCTAAAGTCCAAACAGGAACCCATAACGCTTTGAAAGCTTTTCCAAAACCTAGAAGTGAATCTTGGATCCCTGTATAAAACAATGCTGACTGGCACTCCATGCAACTGAATCACTTCTTTGATGTACAATGCAACAAGCTGGTTCGCGTTGAACGTAGTCCGATAAAGCAAGAAATGAGCGGACTTTGTCAAACGGTCAACCACTACCCAAATTGCATCGGAGTTCTTCACCGTCTTTGGCAACCCAACAATGAATTCTGTGGAGATATTCTCCCATTTCAACTAGGGAATCAGAAGGGATTGCAAAAGACCTGCTGGTCTCATATGCTCGGCCTTCACCTGTTGATACACTAAGCATTTCGACACATACTCATCGACTTCCCTCTTTATGTTCAGCCACTAATAGTGTCTCTTCAGGTTCTGGTATATCTTCGTACCATCAGGATGCATAGTGTACTTGGACCGGTGAGTTTCATCTAAGATTTCGCTTCTCAACTTCGCATCTGCAGGACCACTATCGTTTAAAGAGAATTCATCACTCCCTTTGCTAACCGCCTTATCTCTGTAAGCAATCATCTCCACATCCGAACCCTGCAACTCTTCAAACAGCTCCTTCAACTCCTTAAACTCAACTGGGGCCATCCTGTATGGGGCCCTAGAAATCGGAGCAGTGCCTGGAGCAAGCTTGACAACAAACTCTATCACCCGATCAGGAGGCAAACCCGACAAATCATCGGGGAATACATCCATGTACTCGCACACAACCGGGATGGCTGTGGAGTTTCGTGCCTCCAGGTTAGAGAGACTCAAAGCTGCAAAGGAGGTGATATCTCTTCTTCGTAACCAACGGAAGTGAAATGGCTTAACACCCTCCAGCTTGAAATCCACCCTCTTCTCGAAGCAAGCCACGTGCCCTTGGTGTACAGCAAGCCAATCCATCCCAAGAATGACATCGAAGTCTAAATCTTGGAACTCAAGAATGATCAGATTGATTGGCAACTCATGCTGCCCAACTTGCACAATGCAGTCCTGATATACTCTCTGTATCAACAGACTTGCTGAGCTGAGTCAAAATGGATAACTCCGAAGGTAATCAACTCGGCTCTGAAGTAAAGCCCTTGGCGAAACTAGGCGAGACAAATGAATGTGTTGATCTAGTGTCAATCAATACACGTGCTAAACACTTGTTCACTAGCAAGGTGCTTGAGGTTCATAAATAACTATATTAAAATTTGCATTCAGCATCCATCAGTTCGTATATTACAATATAATTCATATATAATTGTATAATAGCATATTTCATATATAGTTCACTTATAGCACATCATCAAGATTTAAACTCAAAACTTGACTCGCGCATACCTTGCACAACATCGTCTGATGCCTGTGCGTCCTTGCCAATCATGGCGAAGACTCGGCCTTGGTTCGCCTTGGGCTGCAGGGACCTGGAAACCTGAGATGACCCATGTTGAGAAGCCTGCTTGACTGGGGGTCTACTCCCTTGAGGCTGGATTGATAACTGTCGTCGAGGACAGTCTCTGATCTGGTGGCCATGGTCGCCACAATAAAAACATCCTCCGGACAGTCTCCGACACTCCCTAGTCTTGTGGCTCTTGCCATAGAAAGTGCAGACCTCAAAACCTAGTGCCGAGGACGTAAGCGACACATATCGACTATCGAGTGGCCTGAGAAGCAGTAGGGTGAGGAGCCTGAGGTACCAATGGAGGTCTCTGGGCCTGAGCAGGCCTCTTAGTCTGATAAGGGGCTGGCCTGATCCTTCTCCTTGATGGTACTGGCCCACTGGACTGGCCTCTAACCATCTGCCTCCTTTGGAAGAATTCCTTGGAACTCTCTCCGCCATCTTTGCCCTGTTCACAATCTCTCTCAATGTGGCCAAGCAGAGAATGGAGGCTCTAACTCTGATGGAGGGCCGCAATCCCCTCTCAAACTTCCTCACCTTCATATTCTCGGAGGAGATCAACTGTGGGGCAAACTGGGAAAGCTCTGTGAACCGCACTTCGTACTCGATCACTGATATCTCCCCTTGCTCCAGGGTCATGAACTCTATTTCCTTCTGTGCCCGGACAAATTCGGGGAAATACTACTTGTAGAACACGGTCCAAGAACTCTGCCCAAGTCCATGACACCCCTGCTCTGGTGGCATCCCTCTGTCTCAGTGCAGATCTCCACCAATGCTCGGTTTCACCTTCTATAATGAAGGCAGCCCAGTCAACCCTCTGCTCGTCCGTGCAGCGAAGGACCCTGAAGGTCTTCTCTAACTGCATAATCCAGGCCTCAGTGACCGTAGGATCAGTACTCCTATAGGAGGGCAATATCTCCGAAAGCCTCCAAACCTGCCGTGTGATATACAGGAGGAGGTAAGGGTGCAGGCGTGACAACATCAGTAGTCTGTCTGGCGGTCAAAAGTGTCATTGCCTCAGTGAGTGTCCCAAACATCTGGACAAAGTTGGGTTGCTCTTCATCCTCTGGAGTATCTCTCCATTTCCTCGAGTATGGTAACCGCGACCTTAATTGCCTCGTCTCATGATAAATCCGGAGAACAATGGCAAAACATGAGTCTAACTTGGAAACTAGATTCTTATTACAGTTGACATTACAATTGATAATATACCCACTACGTACACGCACACAAGGTATACACATAACAATCTAGTAGATATACGGTTGAAATTTTCCTAGCGTGACACACTAAGCTCGGTCGATGTATCAACCGGTTTTAACTAAGACTAAATTATTAATCTATGCTTGGAATACGACTCTCTATTCGTACCAAATGCCTTGGTTCAATCATGGTATTAGACTCTAAGAGACTCTAGAGAACCTAATGCCTAGGCTCTGATATGATACCCACTCTGGTATCATACGTAAACTTTAGAATTCATCTGAGTTCTAAGTTCAACTCAGAGAATCGAATGACCTAATTTTGATTTCCACTTAGCCCTAGGAAGCTAATCCCTAGGCTCTGATACCACCTCTATCGCGCCCCAAAATCCATCCTAGGAGATAGGAGGGACTTTGTGCGTGACTAAACATATCATTATGAACCAACTTGCGAAAGATACAAAGCAATAACATAGCGGAAGCGTAACAAAAATTTTCTTTTATATATACCAATTGTATTCTAAGCTACCAATGTACAAAACTAATGACTTTAGCATATACAAGTAACCCTCAAAAGAAAACCCAAAATACATTTCACGTCAAGTTCCCTATCACTCTCAGGATAACCGTCTATCGGCTCTTCAACATACTCCTCCTCGACCCATGGTTCCGGAACACATATCAAAGGTACATACCGAAGATAATAGTTCGGCTGAGCATGGAATACTCAGTGTATACAAACACTAAAGTAGCAAGTAGTAGACATTAATAATAACATGCTTCATAAGTCAAGACAAGATGACAATTCCATGAAACAGGCGAAGCAAACATACTTGAATAATAACACAAGGAAACTCTGACACTTTTCAAAATATGGCATGTGCAAGCTTTTCAAAATCTTACTTCTAAACGATACTATACAAGTTCTACTTTGAGACATTCCTTTCACAACAAAGTGTTTCCCTTCTCGGAACACCTTATGAGATGAGTTCTTACCAAACAAAGTGTTTTCCTTCTCGGAAGACCTTATAAGACGAGTTCTTACCAAACAAAGTGTTTCCCTTCTCGGAACACCTTATGAGACGAGTTCTTACCAGACAAAGTGTTTCCCTTCTCGAAACACCTTATAAGACGAGTTCCTCTTTACAAAACTTTACAAGCAAAGCATCATGCCCTTGGTTACGAAACTTTACAAGCAAGGCATCAAGTCTTTGATTACGAAACTTTACAAGCAAGGCATCAAGTCCTTGATTACGAAAATTTACAAGCAAGGCATCAAGACCTTGAGTTTTTTCCAAACCAAATTCTACTTTGAGAAAACCTTCACGTCGGGACAAAACTCCTTTTCAAGCTAAAGATCATTCTTTAAGACAAAACTCATGTTGATTCAAAACGAAAATCTCAACATAGAAGTGCACGTGATCATTTGTGAGCAATAACAAGCAAAATCCCTAATCATTTATTAACATGGTCATTGTTTACAAAAATCAAGGTCATAGACCTTGATTTGCCAAGAATCAAATAAACCTAATTTCTATTAATGAAATACAACAAACTAGGTTTAGTAGAGTGTATCTACCTTGGAAAGATCGAAACCCCTTTGATCTTAAAGCTTGAGATGGTTGAGAAGCTTGGAGAAGTTGAGGAAATGAGATCCAAGCTTGAAAGAATGAACCCAAGCTCCACCTTGATCCCCAATTGGAAAACCCTAGCTTCTTCCCATTTTCTTCCTATTTAATTCTCTCAATTTCTCTAACTTAATGCCTTGAGGGTTTATGAAGCCCTAACCCATGAAATTGGGCCTTATATAGGAAAATGGGAGGTCAAAAGACCTTCCTACCCTTAATGAAAGTGTTCCCAGACCAAACTGGGCAAAACCTCGGGTGCCTGGTTGACTGGTTAGGAGGGGTTGTGGCACCCCGAACCCGCGCCTAAGGAAGTCGTGTTCTGAGACGCGTGTCCGGTCATCAATGACACACAGCGGAAGACTTCACCCGCGAAAATACAGGAATTTTCAACTTTTCTTATGAGCTTACATAAGCAATAACAACTGACCATCACAATAACCCATCATAAGCAAATGTGTTACCTCACTAGCTACAGTAGTCTTTACTTTTGGTGTTATAACTGCACCGATATACCTCCAGACTCTAAAGTGTAACTCCTTATCAATCGGTAACCGCTTCAGAATCTGAAGATATAAAATGAGATGTGAGCCATAGAGCCCAGCAAAATCCACAGTCCATCTAAACTATTTTCCACATAATAACATTCATCAATAATGATATAGTAGTACAATACAATTCTCATATTATAATAATATGCAAAATAATAATATCGTAATTCGTGACCCGAGGTCACTCAGGGCTATCTCACCTTATTCGAGGTTCCCAACCTCCAAGCTATCAAATTCATCTAGTCATTGTCCACGACACCAGGTTACAGTTTCAGATAACCGCTCACGCTTTATCCTTGAGTCCACAGACTCGATTGACTGGGTCTTCGCCCGTGTACAACCTCTATCCATGAGTCCACAGACTCAATTATCAACCAATCGGAACTTCTCCCGATTATAACCAATCATTGGGTATGGTGACCTAATTAATCCTTAAATCATCATATTCTACACATAACCTGGGTCTTCACCCGATAATTGCCAGGAACAATACTTTTGACACATCACACTCTGTCAGGAACAACACCTCTGACATATCACACTTTGTCAGGAACCACACGTTTGACACTTACTTTATATTTTCTCTCTATGGGAACACCGACACACACACAACCACATTTGTTAGGAAACACATCTGATTGCCAGGATACACATCTGATTGCCAGGATACACATCTGATCAGCCAGGAGACACATCTGATAGCTAGGAAACCCATCCAACTTGTCAGGAAAATGAAACTCATCTGACAAGCCAGGGGCGCACCTCTGACTAACAGGAAACACCTGACCATCAGGAAACACTTGTCTATCAGGAACACATCTGACATATCACTCTGTCAGGCATAACACCTCTTACATGACACCCTATTCAGGAAACACATTTGATTACTAGGAACACATCTGATCTGCCAGGAATAACACATCTGACATGCCAGGAACACCCATCTAATAACCAGGAAACACCTCTGACATCAAATCCTGTCAGGCACAACACCTTTAGCATCAAATCCTGTCAGGCAAAACACATCTGACATTAGCCTCTATCATTAACCTCTATCAGGCACAACACCTCTGACATCAAATCCTGTCAGGTACAACATCTCTGACAGCTACCATCATATATCATCACAACCTCTGTTGAGTACATACCTGCCGACACAGGCCAATGCCCCCTCAAGATAACATCATTGAGTTCGTAAACTCAATACATCACTGGGTCCATAGACCCCAATCCAACCTTGAGCCCATGGCCCAATGCCGTCCTCACTCTCCTGATTATCAGTCACGGAGGAACCCAGACTTATAATAAATACCGCCTCTCTAAACCTAGCCAAAGAGGGACCACAAACAACAGTTCATGTAGGTTAGGTTTTCTAACCATAGGAAATCCCCAATTATTCAGGCCTTGCTTGAATAAGGCCTCATGCCCGTGGACCAAGTCTGAGGGTATACCGTTCCGGTGTGGAACATTATCCGGCCGATCGACCATTCCATCACCTTACCATGTCCCAACAACATCACATCATACACAAAGGTTGTCCCAAGGTGGGACTTTTACCAGGCCAATGGACCCTACCAATGCCTTTAAAACATCACATCTTATTAGATTCGTTCCGATAGGGAACTTAACCAGGCCAATGGACCTACCATTGCTTTAAAACAAACATCACATTATACAAGAGTAGTTCCGATAGGGAACTTAACCAGGCCAATGGACCCTACCATTGCCTTCCAATGTCAAAATCACATCACATCACATATAGAAGTCTAGTCAGGCTCTCATAATTTCCTGCGATCGATTGCATTTCCCCTGCAATCTATCGCAAATCACACTGAGCCTAAATTCTGAGCTAGAAACAGCCCGAAACCGAGGGCTCCGTCCCTCTGCTCCATTTTCACTCACATCCATCCCCTCCATACATCATTCATAAGGTTTCTGACCTTTTCCATCCACACATAATATCACCAAACCATTCCACATAAATAAAATAGCTTAAATAAGGGAAAAGAGAAGAGATGGAGAAGGATTTTACCTACTACACGACTTTCGAGGCTCCGGATGTTGAAATGGTCGTCGTCAATGCGATCAGAACGCTGGAAAACCTTTAGATAAACCGCCTCTCTAACCTCCACTCTGTCTCTATAATTCTCTCTTTCTCTCTCTACACGCCAATCGAGACATCGGGGAGAAAATTGGATATCGCCAACGTGTCGGGAACGTCGAAAAACCCCAAGGGGACCTCCCTTTCCTTTCTCTCTTCCTTTCTCTCCATTTTCTCTCTCTAAAAATTCTGGGGGCAGAGCCTCGCCTCACTGATTTGTGTGTGAGAAATGAGGGGGTTTAACCCTCTTTATATAGGCATGTGGGCAGCCATGTAGTGCTTAGGTGGCGAGGCCATGTGAAAGCCATGTGCTTGTCACATGGGTCATGATGACAAGGCATTGACAGGTTTGACCAGAATTTCGTTTTTTCACGTTTACGGCTCCCCGTAACCCTACTAAATGACATGCGACGAAGCCGAAACTTCAAGTGACCGAACTAGGGACAGTTCGACACCCGCTATAAAAATTTCAGGGAAAAATACTGAGTTTTGACAGCTGCACTTTTGTCCGGAAGAAAACTGCAAAACTCACTAATTTCCTTATTTCAGATACAAAACAGGCCGTCGTTTCTTCGTTTGAGATAATTAACTGCCGAAATGACAGACGTTAGTTCCCACGGCCAACCGGCACGCGCTGGTCTCAGCTGCACGGATTTCTATTAGGATCCCTAAGAAATATTGAGTCCCACTTAATTTCTGGAAATCTGGAAATTTCCCGGTTTCTTGATTTTCTTACATGATATGACCTTGCAGTCTTGCGAGACGATACCTGACGGGACCGATACGACAGGTGAAGGTCCCGGTAGTCGACCAACACACTGTGTGTGGTTTTCGAGAAGAAATACTGAGATTTTATCAGTACAACTCAATCCCGAGTAAAACTCACTTTTTACAATTTAATTAAATACTTAACTTATTAACCCCAATTAAGGACCAATAAACCCATAATTTTACTATATTAAAATTCTGGGGCGTTACAGGGGTGGTCGACCGGCCCTGTGAAATTCCTTACTGTTAGCCCATTTTGGGAAAAAAAACCAGAGTCGGTCGATCGGCCTTGATGGGCGGTCGATCGGCCCTGGATGCCCAACTCTCTGTTGGCCATTTTTGGCCTTTTTCGTGACAGGCGGTCAACCGGCCTTGGGGGGCGGTCGACCGGGATTCACCAGAACTTGGTGAATCCACCTACCTGTTCTTCCCATTTTTTTCCACTCAGAGTGCTGTCACTCTTCCATTGACTTACCTAGAGTGATTCCACTCTTTTACTTTAGCTTTAACACCCATGTACCATTATCTTTTGGTTCCAACACTTCTTATTCATAATACATACATCATAACACATTGAAGATCATTTTTGATCAAAATTCACTGTTCACTGACACTATTCCCCAAATGGGAAAATAAGTTTCGGCTACATGTGACCTCATTGGAATGTGGTGATAATACTCCACCAGACTGCAACATAGAATAATGACTCACAATAGATGAACACAAGACACTCGCTGCATCCAACTTTTCCCTTCTAAGTAATTGGATGGGATGGATACAGTGAGAAGAGGGTATAGGTGCACCTTCCACCGGAGGATATGATGTATTAGTTTGCTCACTGCCTTCCATCCCCCCGTTTGGAGCTACTGTTGGTGTGCGAGTAGTGTCCCCAGCCGCACTAGGTGAAGGCTGATTCTTCACTTCCCGTCCCGGCGTCACTTCCGCAAAGCAAACTGAACTTGGGTCCTTGGGACGAAAGATTTTGGAGGCTACTGAACTTGGACTACTCAAACTAGCATCAACCACAGTGGCACATCCTTTGTAACGTATAGTGGCACATCCTTTGTAACGTATTGATTCCCTCCCATCCACCTGTCTTGTCGGGAATGTAGATGTCTCCACATCCTTACCGTCGACCCCCAACATTGACTGATCAACTAAACCTCCTACCATACCACCTTCTGATTGGGGTTGAGGGTTGGGCTCTCGTTCAACACCTGAGAACTCTGCATCCCAAAATTTGCCCTTAATAGCTTGCCCTTCTCGTGATGGAGATACCCCCACAATATTTGGTGAGAATACCATGGCTGAAACTTTTGATGTCTTCCCATGTTCAGCTCCTGCCCCTGAGTTCCCTGCTTCGCGCAAATCTCTACGGCGACCACTGTCTAACTCTAACACTTCGAACCCTTGACCGCGGCGTCTTTGAATGAATCAGGATTCCAGCTGAGAGTGCCATGTTCTCATCTGACCCTCGTGAGGTGCTGAGCTCCTGTGGACTTGTCGGCTCCGCCACCCCCAGGGCTGTAACCTCTGAATATTCCTTCTCAGTTCCACCTTCCACACCCCCACGACATCTCCGAAGACTCCCTTCTCTTGGTGGGCACAGGTATGGTCCCTTTTGAGTTGTGAAATAGGGCCTGTATACCCAGGGGCCGGTCTAGGGGTATTGATCTTCTGAGTTGTGAAATAGGGCCTGTATACCTAGGGGCTGGACTAGGAGTATTGATATCCACCCCGAAAGGGTCGGGTTCTACTGGGACCTCTTTAGGCCCATGAGATGCACTGGTTATTAGCTTCGAGTGGTGGAGTGGGCCGCTGCGATCTTGGCCCAACTCCTTGAGTTCTAATATGTCGGTTGATAGAGGGCCCACATACTCTTGGCCCAATGCTGACTCTAATCCTATCTGGGTCTAGCTGGAGACGATTCTTCTCCAAAACCATCGAAGGTTGTAACCCCTTCTCCAAAACCCATTTTCCTCAAATGGAAACTTCCTCAACCCTAGACACTGTCGAGGGGTCTGTAGCCTTCCTTTCCTCCCATCTTAGCCTTGTGCGTCTGAAGTTCCTCTTTTGATTTCATTTTGCAAACTTTCGACTCCCCATCGTACTTGTTACCTCATTCGCAATCCTGCCAAACGAAGTCCTTTTTGACCCAACCTAGGTATCTCCTTCTATGGCAACGCTTGCTGAGGCTGCTCGCATGGGACATGTAATCACTGGTGAGGATCACGCATCCTGCCCTCTGCCTCTTGTTTCAGAGTAACCAGGGGGTCTTCCTCAGACGCACCAGGGTGAGCCTCCTTGAATGGCATGACTGCCAGATGGTGGCAGCTAACTAGCGCAGGGTACTCCGAGTCCACCCTTCCACGTGTCACCTGACCAGATCCATCCTCAACCTCCCGTGTGTCTTCCATCTCCCACCAGCATACCTCTTCCAGTTCCAGGAACTCTGGCCAACCTTTACATCACTCGCAGATCTCATCCTCCCAACTCAAAATCTCTAAATGGTAAGAGGTATAATATAATCCAATGAAAGAAATCGAGGAATCGTCCTCACATCGCCACAAACTTGTATTTTTGCCATTGTCAAGTCCACTAACGTTTGCGTTGAGTGGTGAATCTCTACTAAACCCACCACAGATATGACCAATCTGCACAACCACTGATTGGACCCATAAGTGGCATGGGAGACCTTTAATCCCAATCCAACGGGGTTTGAGCAGGCTAGTATAGGATAAGGAGTTGGTGGCCGGCCACCATATGTGGAACCCCACAAAGTAACAATCCTTCAAAGGGAAGCATTTGCGTTCACATAGTCTAGTAAGATTGCTTCCAACCTTGGGGTGGAACATGGCTCGAGCATGCTCAAATGGGAATAACCTGATGTTGGATTCATTAGGGAGCACCTGCTGTATCAGGTGGTCCACCTCACTCCACTGGAGTTTATCTCCAGGCCTTCAATTGAGCAGACCAAAGCTCTTCCCATATGCCAAAAGCTCCCACATCAAGGTATATCACAACCTTGCTACTCCCCCCCTCCTGTTCCACATGACTAGCAATACCTCCCTTAGCATTATGATTAAGAACCTCTGTCGAGCTCCTTTCAGTTCCTGGCTTTGTGTCCGAGCTATGTTGTGTTTTGGCCATGGCTGTTGCTCTTACTTTTGGCATGATTGATTATACAGCTCCCTGAATGGCCAACCATCCTGAACTCCTGGGCCCTTGGGGTATGATGATTCGACCATCGCCCCCAGCCCCCTTGAATGCCATGAACACCATGAAATCACCTCTAGCATTCGATCTTTTTTCTCCCGTTATAGTGCACGCGATCCCTCGGAATTTCCGGAAGGTGTTCCCCCCACTAACCTTCATGCTTTCTGTGATGGTCCTCTCCAGCCATCCATTCGCCTCCTCTGGTACCCACAATGTGTTCGTAAAACCCCTTCTCCCTTGTTCGATTATCTTAAGAGAGTTCAATTATCTTGAGAGTGTCTTGATTGCGCAACTATTTCTTGAATTCAAAAAGCTTTGATTCCACCGTGAACCGCCGAATAAACGACAACATTTTGCTTCTCCCCACAGATCTTACTCGACGCTTCAAGCCACCGGATCTTACTCGACGCTTCAATCTTCAATGGGCTCTAGCCTAATGTTAATTTTATGAAGATAGTGATCCCTCTTAGTTGGAGTTAGTGATCCCTAAAGGGTGGGATACCACAGATTAATGGTGTAAGGGCCGAGCAAAGAATCGACTCATGTGAACTATGTTGCCCGGTATCCATATTTAGTCATTCAAAGGTCTCTTATTTTTTATTGGTTTTAATAGCAGAAAAGAAGGATCTCACTGTTAATGAAAGACCCGACTCATGTGAACTATGTTGAGGATCTCACTGTGAATGATTGTGGATATACGTCATTGTCAAATAACTGTAACTGATCTGAATTAGAGAGGCTCTAGGGTGATGAGCCTGGTCTTTGTCCTAGGTCTAGGATCAAGGGGATGGATGTGTTCGAGTGGGTGCTAGGGAGATTAGAAGAATTTGGAACATTTTTAGGGTTGTCCTATGAGGGAAATAAGGAAGAGGTCACCACACTTTTTCAGAGCCTTGAAAGCCCTAGGAATAACCCTCGGCCAGTCATGGGCTTGGGATCAAAGGTAGTGATGAATAAGAATATGTCCAAAGAACTCAAGAGGTTGGTCTCTGGAGTTAATTATTAGGGGTCATTGGGTCACGATCTGAAGGGAAACTCGAGGAAGGGAGGGGGGTAACCGTGGTCAATGATGGCATTACGGTTGATTTCGTGGAACATTAGGGGGTTGGGTCATGCGAATAAGAGGCAGACAATTCATTAGATGGTTAGATCAAATAAACCAGCTCTTCTCTTTATTCAGCAGACCAAAATAGAACAAATGTCTAACAAATTGTTGAGTGCGTTATGGGGCTCGTCATGCTCGGATTGGGTCGCATCTCAATCCTTGGGGCATCGGGGGTTATACTAATAGAGTAGGAAAGGGAGGTGTTGAATTTGGAAGATTTCTCTCTTTCAATTCTGTGTCTATACCAATTGGACAGTTTTTCTTGGGTGTCACGAGTGTTTATGGGGATGAGGAATTCAGACTCCCTCAGCTTCTAGCAAGGGCCAATGATGTCGGTGTTAGATGGGATGTCCATGGTGCTTAGGTGGAGACTTTAACTGCCTGAGGTTCTTATATGAAAAGTTAGGTGGATGCTCATCTCACAAATGATGAGGGACTCTAAAGATTTTATCTTCCTACATAGCTTGATTTAATGATTGCTCAAAGGTGCCCAATTTATGTAGTCCAATCTGCAAGATAATCTAGTTCTAAGCAAACTAGATAGATTTCTTTTTTGTGACCAGTAGGAACACAAGTATCCAAACGTATTGTTGTCATCCCCCAGGGGCCAGAACCCACCTCCGACCATACTACGGTGTTGCTGGAAACAGATAAGAGTTGTGGGGATCCTAGACCATTCAAAGTTGAGAATATGTGGTTGGAATATCTAGTCTTCAAGGAGATGGTGGACAAAGTTCGGAAAGAATCAACATTTTGGGGGTCTGCAAGCACCACTTTTGCCCTCAAATTGAAAGCCTTATAAAAAATAAAGTCTTGGAACAAAGAGGTGTTTAGTATCAATCTCAAGAAAATTAAAAAAACCTGAGCGAAGTTGAGCTCACCGACACGAAGGAAGAGAGTGGCATGTTCACATATGATGAGGCTAGGAAAAGATTGAGTATGAAGTTGGAGTATTAGAACCTTTGGAAGTTTGAGATTAGTTGCAAATGAAAATTGTGAATTCAATGGCTTAAGGAAGGGTTGCTCTTTTTTCATTTTTCATAATGTGGCTAATCATCGCAAATGAGTCAACTCTATTGCACAATTAAAACTTGGAGGGGAGTGGAATGAAAGCGAAGAGGATATTAGGGCAGCTTACATGTCTTTTTATAAAGAGTTATATGAGGAAAAGCATGCTTTTAGGCCTAAGCTAGAAGAGATACAATTTGATAAATTATCAGATGACCAAAGAGAGAGGTTGAAAAAAAAACCATTTGAGGAGGGAATTCTTAGAATGATTAGGGGCATGAAAGAAGACAAGGCATTGAGCCTGAACAATTTTTCAATGGAATTTTATAGGAAATATTGGGAGATTGTGGGCCAGGACTTTATTATTTTGGTTAGGGAATTTCACGCTGAATGGATGTTTGATAGGGTCCTAAATAGCACTTTCATTTCTCTGATTCCCAAAATGAAAGGAGCTCACGACCATATTTCTTTTCGTTCCATTAGTTTTGTTGGGAGTATTTAGAAAATTCTAGTTAAACAATTGGCTTCTTTCCTCTAATTAGTCATGGGATCTGTAATTTCTACTCCTTAAGGAACTTTCACGAGAAGTAGACAAATTTTAGATGGACACTCTAAGTTCCAACGAATGTGTGGATGAGAGGACTAAGAGAGGCTTCCGGGTCTTCTTTGTAAAATTGATATGGAAAAAGCCTATGATCATTTCAATCGAATTTTCTTGGAGCATATAATGGGGAAAATGAGCTTTGATATTAGATGAATGAGATTCTGTATCTCCATGGTTTCCTTCTCCATTCTGGTTATAGGAGTCCCGCAACCATAAGGGGCTTTCACGAGAAGTAGACAAATTTTAGACGGACATTCTAAGTTCCAATCAATGTGTGGATGAGAGGACTAGGAGAGGCTTTTGGGCCTTCTTTGTAAAATTTGTAACGACCCGGAATTTTAATATAATAAAATTATGTGTTTATGGGTCCTTAATGGAGGTTAATTAGTTAATTATTTGTTAAATTAATAAAAAGTGAACTTTGCTCGGGATTGAAGTGCACCGAGGAAATCTCAGTATCGTTTAGCGAAACTCGCACACAGTGTGCCGGTCGACTGCCGGGACACACCCCTACCGTATCGGTTCCGTCATGTACCATTTCGCGGGACCGCGGGGCCATTATGTGTGATAAAATTGAGAAAAACGGGAATTTTTCATACTTCCAGAAATTAAGTGGGACCCAATATCTGTTAGAGATCCTAATAGAAATCCGTGCGGTTGGCACTAATGCGTGTCAGTCGGCCGTGAGGACTAATGTCTGTTGTCTTGGCAGTTAGTTATCTCAAACGAAGAAGCGACAGCGTGTTTTGTGTCCGAAATCAGAAAATTAGTGGGTTTTGCAATTTTCTTCCGGACTAAAGTGCAGCTGTCAAAACTCAGTATTTTTCCCCGAAATTTTTATAGTTGGTGTCGAACTGCCCCAAGTTCGGTCACCTAAAGTTTCGTCAAAATCGGACTCTATGTAGTAAGGTTTCGGATACCGTAAATACAAAAACAATTCAAAAACTGGTCAGACAGTCAACCGGTCAAACGAGTTGACCGGTCAACTCCACACCTTATTGGTCATGTGGTTTTGCACATGAACCCATCTCATTTCTTATATAAGGAGGGTTAAAACCCTCATTACCTCACAAAAATTCTGCAGAGACAGTATTCTGCCACAGCACTTTAGAGAGAAAGTGAGGAGAGAAAGGAAGAGAGAGAAAGAGGAGAGAGAAAGGAAGAGAGAGAAAGGGAAAGGGAGGTCCCCTTAGGATTTTTTCGACGTCCCCGACGCGTTGGCGGCGTCTGATTTTCTCTCCGGCGTCTCGTTTTGCGTGTAGAGAGAGAGAAAAAGGTAGAGAGAGAAAGTTGAGAGAGAAAGTTGTATGCGCTCTGCCTTGGGGTTGATCATCCTTCCGAGCGCGTTGGCAGTGTCCGTTTCGACTCTAGTCGCCTCGAAACGCGTGAAGCAAGTAAAACCCCTCTTTTCTTCTTTTTTTCCACTTATTTTACTATATTATTTCATGTGATGTATATGCATGTCTTTTGACGTGAATGAAAAAGGGGCGGAGACCCCTATGTGATGTTGCGATTGTATGTGGTCTCTCGGGGAGCCCAGATCGGATCCCGGGTAAATTATATCGCTACTCTAGGGTGACGAAAAGTTGTTTTGCATGTCTTGTAAGGCTATGGAGACATCGATTAGCTTGAGAACGTTCCCTAACGGGACGGTGTGTTAACGGAGTTAGTTCACGGGCGCAAGGCCCAAGTATTTCAGTTAATCAAGCGAGGCTTGGGTTAACTGGGGTTAACCTATGGTTAGAAAATCTAACCAGGGTTAAGTATAGTCCGTGGTTCCTCTTTGGCTAGGTCAGAAGAGACGGTGTCCAGCATGGCCCGGGGTTCCTCCGTGACTGATAGTCGGGAGATGTCGGTCTGTTTGTCTAGGTCGTCGGTGGTGCCTCTTGGACTAGGTCAGGAGTGGCGGTGTCCTCCATGGCCCTTGGTTCCTCCGTGACTAGTAGTCAGAAGATGTCGGAGTCCTAGGGAGTTTAAAGTGGCTAAACATCAGATAGTGTATAGTCCGGGGTTCCTCTTTGGGTGGGTTAGAAGATGTCGGCACCGTGTCTATTGGGGTCCCTTGGTGGAACGTCAGGAGATGTCGGCATTGGTATAGATGTCGGGGTTCCTCCGTAGACTAGCCAGAAGATGACGGTAGGCAGGTTGGTCGGGGTTCCTTCATAACTGATACCCAGGGCGATGGCGGCGAATACACGGTAGATGTGGCCAGTCAATTGAATGGAAAAATATGTCCTTATTGGGTGAATGCCCATGTTGTGTGTGTAAGCTTCAGATACGAAGTGGTCTGAGTTGGTATACTCAGGGTTAGTGTATTGTCTGAGTTGGTGGACTCATGGTTCGGTATGGAATCATCGGATTCCAGGTGAGTTGGGTTGGTATACCCAAGGTTTGGTCATGTTCAGGTGAAAGCCGGAACAGCGTGTGTGAGTCTAAATGACTCAATGTATTATGGTTATGATTTAGAGACTTTAAGCTAAACATTTGTGGGCTGTGGCCAATTAATAGTCTTAGGAGTCGAAATGAAACATGATTGATGATCGAAACGATAATTTGGTAATATAATACATTCATAACTGAACCTCATAATTGGAAAGTAATGTGAGGTCGGGAACTTCTGTTAGGGTGACGTAACCCTAAGTGACCCAAGGGTCACAATTTATTATATACTGTTCTATTTTACTGTAACATGCAAATTGAACTGCTTATTATATCATTATTGAAGCGTGTTATCATGTGGAAAATAGTTTAGAAGGATTGTGGTTTTATTGGGCTTTATAGCTCACTGACTTTTTGTGTCTGCAGATCTTGGAGCTGCTGACCAGTAAGTGAAAAGTCTATCTGGATATTTTGGAAGCTTGTACAAGTTGTACCTGGCGTGATAGAGACGCCTACTTTTGTAAAACAAACTTGATGTAAATAATAGAGGTATATGGTTTGTATGATTACTATTGTGATGACAGGTGTTATTTGCTTTTTGGTAGCATCTGATAAATGTTTAAATTTCTCGCATTTTCGCTGGTAAAGTCTTCCGCTTGCATGATTTGACGAACGGACACGCGTCTCGGAACTTGATTCCCTAGGCGCGGGTTCGGGGCGTCACAATTGGTATCAGAGCCTAAGAGCAATAACCATCATAACAAACCATACTTGTTCATGAAATATCGTAGTACATGATTTTTAGTTATGTGGCTAGATGTATTACTGTACGTCACCTATTTCGAAATCAGATAGTGATTTGGAAATTGTGTGTATGTGCAGGGATGCCGTTAATGCACAGAGTCTCCACTAAGGAGGATTGGCAGCTTTATGAGCAGATGACAGCCATATTGAGTCGCCGTTATCCACAATGGCTTGGGATGACTCAACGAATCAAGGCGGCCATTAAGCCGAAGGCTGTTCGGATAAATCCGGACGGAACTACCTGGATGCCACCCCCGTCTCCGATGGAGCTTGCAGTTCCGGCTCGGGTACGTCGTGAGATTTTAAGGCAGGTCAAGCGGGCACTGGCAGATATTAGGCCTAGTCCGGATGAGACTGGTTGGATACCTCCACCCCTATCATCTAAGAGGCTTACGGCATGAGAGTATCGTGCGATTTTGAACAACCGTAAGCAGAGTAAGAAGAAGTCGGTGGAGGCGAGTAGTCCGTCTACCTCGACTGAGGTTTAGATGCAGGAGTAGGGAGTCAGGAGGGGAGACTGTAGCGTATCTATATGGTTCTGGAGTATAGTAGATGCCCTAGGCGGTCTTCTTATCACTCGACTCATAGATTTTTGGTGTATATACTTGGACAGCGGAGATGATGTTTTGTATACTATGATGTAGTATGTTCATGTATATGGTGTGATATGTATATATTAACGATGAAATGAATGAAATGTCTCTTTTTGGATATCGAATTCTCAGTGTATTTCAGTTTCATTTTATTATTAAAAGTTCGTTACTTTATAATTATAGGTGAATCATGCCACCTCGACGAGCACCCGAGAATACCTTGGCTGGGGCATTCGAGGCTATTACAGCCCTAGCCAACCTAATTCAGCAACAACAGGCCCAGAATATGAATGGAAATGGGAATGGTAGTCGTATCCCCATTGCTACCATGCCAAAGCATGGGAATGTGACCCGATTGGAGAAGTTTAGGAGGCTTGGACCGTCGGCCTTTTCGGGCACTACTGATCCGCTGAAGTCGGAGAACTGGATCAGAAGTCTGGAAAAAGTTTTTAGGGCTATGTCTTTGCCAGAAAATGACAAGCCCGAGTTCGCTATCTTTCTACTTGAAGGAGAAGCGGAACATTGGTGGACCACAGCGGAAAGGACAGTTCCACCGCATCAGAGGCCCGTGACTTGGGCAAAATTTACTGAATTGTTTTATGAGCGCTATTTTTCAGCGTCGATGAAAAAGAGGAAGGAGATGGAGTTTCTTCAGCTAACCCAAGGAAATATGTCGGTTAGCGAGTATGAACAAAAGTTTAATCAACTCTCGAGGTTCGCTGCGAGATTTGTTGAGGATGAGCAGTGGAGGGTTGAGAAATTTGAAGAAGGATTGAAGCCGGCTATCAGAGGGAAATTGGCAGCTCAACGATTTACCTCCTTCTCAGAGATATTAAATAGAGCACTCAGAGTAGAGCGAGTGCATGAAGAACTGGCACAGTCTAGTGCTGGCAGAGGCAAATGGACAGTTGGTAAGCCCTGGATAAAGGAGAATAACCGGCAGTTTACTGGGAAAAGAAAGTTCGAGGACATGAAAAGTCAAGGGTCTACAGGAAGATTGGGGCTTAAGTGCGAGAAATGTGGTCAGGGCCATTTGACCAAGGACTGTAGAGCGAAGGTTTGCTTCCAATGCGGAAAGTCTGGACACTTCAAGAAGGATTGCGCTAAGGTTCAACCACTAGCGTTGGAAGGCGGAAAAGGAAGAGTGTTTGCAATTACCCAGGAAGAGGCACAGCAGACCGAAGGTGTCATCGAAGGTAAACTTTTAGTATTTCAAGTACCTGCTTATGCTTTGATTGACACTGGTGCTACACATTCGTTTGTCTCTACTCGTTTTGCTAAACACATAAGTTACAAGCCTGATACACTCAAAAGCATGATGTCTGTATCTACACCATCAGGGAAAGTTCTGTGCACAAAAACAGTCTATGATAGGTGTCCCATACTTGTCAATAGTGTACGGATGTTAGTAGATCTGATCGTGTTAGACATGAAGGATTATGATGTTATCCTAGGGATGGATTGGTTGGCTAATTACCATGCAGTGGTAGATTGTAATGCCAAGAAAGTGATATTTCGAATTCCGGACATCCTAGAGTTCGAAATGCAGGGGATTATCCGAGGTCAAGCACCCAAGCTAATATCAGCAATTAAAGCATGTCACTTTCTAGACAAGGGGTGTACTGGGTATTTAGCTGTAGTGGTGGTCGATAAAGATGAAGATGACACTTTAGGGAATACCCCGGTGGTCAGAGAGTTTCGAGATGTGTTTCCTGATGAATTACCAGGACTCCCTCCTACTAGAGAAATCGATTTTACAATCGATGTTACTCCGGGTGTAGACTCGATATCTAAAACACCGTATCGGATGGCTCCGGCTGAGTTGCAAGAACTGAAGATTTAGTTGCAAGACCTATTAGATAAGGGCTTGATCCGTCCTAGTGTTTCACCATGGGGAGCACCGGTGTTATTTGTTCGAAAGAAAGACGGGAGTCTGCGTCTGTGTATAGATTATCGTCTGCTGAATCAAGCGACGATCAAAAATAAGTATCCTCTCCCCAGGATCGATGATCTATTTGATCAGTTGCAAGGCGCCCAAGTGTTTACAAAGATTGATTTACGGTCCGGATATCACCAATTGAGGGTCAAAGAAGAAGATATTCAGAAGACAGCATTCCGAACTCGGTATGGTCACTACGAGTTCTTGGTGATGCCTTTTGGACTGACAAATGCGCCTGCGGCCTTTATGGAGTTGATGAATCGTCTTTTCAGGCCGTACTTGGATCAGTTTATTGTGGTATTTATTGATGATATCTTGGTGTACTCACCTAGTCATGAGAAGCACGTTGAGCACTTGAGGATTACGCTACAGACATTAAGAGATAATCAGCTGTATGCTAAGTTCTCCAAGTGCGATTTTTGGATGGAAGAAGTAGCCTTTCTTGGACATATTGTGTCAAGAAATGGAATATCTGTTGATCCTTCCAAGATTCAGGCAGTAACCGATTGGGCAAGGCCATCCACTGTTACTGAAGTTCGAAGTTTTCTGGGATTGGCTGGATACTACCGCAGATTTGTAGAAGGTTTCTCGAAGATAGCAGCTCCATTAACGGAATTGACTAAGAAAGATGTGAAGTTCGAATGGACGGCATCTCGGGAGCGAAGCTTTCAAGAATTAAAGAAGAGATTAATAACCGCTCCAGTATTGACAACTCCCTCAGGATCTGGAGGATTTGAGGTGTATTGCGATGCTTCCAGTAAGGGACTCGGTTGTGTCTTAATGCAAAACAAAAAGGTCATTGCTTATGGTTCGAGACAACTCAAGATTCACGAACGGAATTATCCCACGCATGACCTGGAGTTAGCTGCGGTAGTATTCGCACTAAAAATTTGGAGACATTATCTTTATGGAGAGAAGTTGGTGATCTATAGTGATCACAAGAGTTTAAAGTATCTATTCTCCCAAAAGGAACTCAATATGCGACAGCGTAGATGGATGGAATTCTTGAAGGATTATGATTATGTAATCCAGTATCATCCTGGTAAGGGTAACGTGGTTGCTGATACCCTGAGTAGAAAGACAGTTGGATCTGTAGCATATATGAGGGCCGAGCGATGGAAGATGATCGAAGAATTCAAGAGTTGGAATCTGAGTCTAGGATTCCAGGGTAATAGTGCCAAGTTGGCTAGTATTCAGGCCAAGCCAGTGTTATTACAAAAGATTCAAGAAGCATAGTTAGAAGATCAGGAGATCAAAGTTATCAGAGATAAGATTCTTCAAGGAAAAATGGGTGATTTTGAAGAATCTGAAGATGGGATACTTCGATTCAAAGGTCGAATCTGTGTGCCTAGAAATCCTGAGTTGAAGAATGAACTGCTCAATGAGGCACATCGATCTCGTTTTGCGGTGCACCCCGGAAGTAAAAAGATGTATCAGGATATAAAGAATAACTACTGGTGGAATGGCATGAAGAGAGAAATTGCAGAGTATGTATCTCGATGCCTTGTTTGTCAGCAAGTCAAGGTAGAACATCAGAAACCACCTGGATTGTTAAATTCATTGCCTATTCCCGAGTAGAAATGGGAGCACATTACGATGGATTTTGTGGTGGGGTTACCAAAAACAAGGAGTGGACATGATGCCGTTTGAGTGATAGTTGATCGATTGACGAAGTCGGCTCACTTTCTTGCTATAAAAGATACTATAACCCTGGAAAATTTATCAAAGTTGTACATCAAGGAGATTGTGAAGCTGCATGGTGTGCCGGTATCTATTGTGTCAGATCGCGATCCACGATTTACTTCCCGATTCTGGAGGAGCTTGCAAGAAGCTTTAGGTACGCAGCTAAACATGAGTACAACTTATCATCCGCAAACCGATGGACAGTCTGAGCGCACAATACAAACTCTAGAAGATATGATGCGCACTTGCAGTCTGGACTTTCAAGGAAACTGGGATGATTACTTGCCATTGATCGAGTTTGCATGTAATAACAGTTATCAGGCAAGTATTCAAATGGCTCCTTACGAGGCCTTGTACGGCAGGAGTTGTCGGTCACCAGTATGTTGGACTGAAGTAGGGGAACGTAAACTACTGGGACCTGAGTTGGTGCAAGAAACAACAAAGAAGATCAAGTTGATTCAATCGAGGTTATTATCTGCACAAAGTCGACAGAAAAGCTATACAGATGGAAAGTGCCGAGACTTAGAGTTTCAAGTCGGCGACCCATGTCTTCTTGAAAATCTCTCCATCAAAAGGTATTGTACGATTCGGAAAGCAGGGAAAGTATTGTACGATTCATTGGACCTTTTGAGATTTTGGCTAAAATAGGAGGTGTAGCCTACCGTTTGGCGTTACCACCAGAGCTGGCAAGGGTTCACAATGTATTCCACATATCCATGTTGAGAAAATATGTACATGATCCCTCGCACGTGATACGATATGAACCAATTCAAGTCAAAGAGGACTTAACTTTTGAAGAAAAGCCAGTGATAATTTTGTTCCGCAAGGAACAGGTGTTACGAAACAAAACAATTAAGCTAGTTAAAGTTTTATGGGAATACCATAGCATAGAGGAAGCCACATGGGAACTTGAAGATGTCATTAGAAGCAATCATCCTCAGTTATTTGATGACTAGTGTATATATAAATTTCGAGGACAAAATTTTTTTGTAAGGAGGGGAGATTGTAACGACCCAGAATTTTAATATAATAAAATTATGTGTTTATGGGTCCTCAATGGAGGTTAATTAGTTAATTATTTGTTAAATTAATAAAAAGTGAACTTTGCTCGGGATTGAAGTGCACCGAGGAAATCTCAGTATCGTTTAGCGAAACTCGCACACAGTGTGCCGGTCGACTGCCGGGACACACCCCTACCGTATCGGTTCCGTCATGTACCATTTCACGGGACCGCGGGGCCATTATGTGTAATAAAATTGAGAAAAACGAGAATTTTTCATACTTCCAGAAATTAAGTGGGACCCAATATCTGTTAGAGATCCTAATAGAAATCCGTGCGGTTGGTACTAATGCGTGTCAGTCGGCCGTGGGGACTAATGTCTGTAGTCTCGGCAGTTAGTTATCTCAAACGAAGAAGCGACAGCGTGTTTTGTGTCCGAAATCAGAAAATTAGTGGGTTTTGCAATTTTCTTCCGAACTAAAGTGCAGCTGTCAAAACTCAGTATTTTTCCCCGAAATTTTTACAGTAGGTGTCGGACTGCCCCAAGTTCGGTCACCTAAAGTTTCGTCAAAATCGGACTCTATGTAGTAAGGTTTCGGATACCGGAAATACAAAAACAATTCAAAAACTGGTCAAATAGTCAACCGGTCAAACGAGTTGACCGGTCAACTCCACACCTTATTGGTCATGTGGTTTTGCACATGAACCCATCTCATTTCTTATATAAGGAGGGTTAAAACCCTCATTACCTCACAAAAATTTTGCAGAGACAGTATTCTGCCATAGCACTTTAGAGAGAAAATGAGGAGAGAGAAAGGAAGAGAGAAAGAGGAGAGAGAAAGGAAGAGAGAGAAAGGGAAAGGGAGGTCCCCTTAGGATTTTTCGACGTCCCCGACACGTTGGCGGCGTCTGATTTTCTCTCCGGTGTCTCGTTTTGCGTGTAGAGAGTGAAAGAGAAAAAGGTAGAGAGAGAAAGTTGCATGCACTCTACCTTGGGGTTGATCATCCTTCCGAGCGCGTTGGCGGTGTCCGTTTCGACTCTAGTCGCCTCGAAACGCGTGAAGCAAGTAAAACCCTTCTTTTCTTCTCTTTTTTTCACTTATTTTGCTATATTATTTCATGTGATGTATATGCATGTCTTTTGACGTGAATGAAAAAGGGGCGGAGACCCCTATGTGATGTTGCGATTGTATGTGGTCTCTCGGGGAGCCCAGATCGGGTCCCGGGTAAATTGTATCGCCACTCTAGGGTGACGAAAAATTGTTTTGCATGTCTTGTAAGGCTATGGAGACATCCATTAGCTTGAGAACGTTCCCTAACGGGACGGTGTGTTAACGGAGTTAGTTCACGGGCACAAGGCCCAAGTATTTCAGTTAATCAAGCGAGGCTTGGGTTAACTGGGGTTAACCTGTGGTTAGAAAATCTAACCAGGGTTAAGTATAGTCCGTGGTTCCTCTTTGGCTAGGTCAGGAGAGACGTTGTCCAGCATGGCCCGGGGTTCCTCCGTGACTGATAGTCGGGAGATGTCGGTCTGTTTGTCTAGGTCGTCCGTGGTGCCTCTTGGACTAGGTCAGGGGTGGCGGTGTCCTGCATGGCCCGTGGTTCCTCCGTGACTGGTAGTCAGGAGATGTCGGTGTCCTAGGGAGTTTAAAGTGGCTAAACATCAGATAGTGTATAGTCCGGGGTTCCTCTTTGGGTGGGTTAGAAAATGTCGACACCGTGTCTATCGGGGTCCCTTCTTGGTGGAACGTCAGGAGATGTCGGCATTGGTATAGATGTCGGGGTTCCTCCGTAGACTAGCCAGAAGATGACGGTAGGCAGGTTGGTCGGGGTTCCTTCATAACTGATACCCAGGGCGATGGCGGCGAATACACGGTAGATGTGGCCAGTCAATTGAATGGAAAAATATGTCCTTATTGGGTGAATGCCCATGTTGTGTGTGTAAGCTTCAGATACGAAGTGGTCTGAGTTGGTATACTCAGGGTTAGTGTATTGTCTGAGTTGGTGGACTCATGGTTCGGTATGGAATCATCAGATTCCAGGTGAGTTGGGTTGGCATACCCAAGGTTTGGTCATATTCAGGTGAAAGCCGGAACAGCGTGTGTGAGTCTAAATGACTCAAATGTATTATGGTTATGATTTAGAGACTTTAAGCTAAACATTTGTGGGCTGTGGCCAATTAATAGAGTCTTAGGACTCGAAATGAAACATGATTGATGATCGAAACGATAATTTGGTAATATAATACATTCATAACTGAACCTCATAATTGGAAAGTAATGTGAGGTCGGGAACCTCTGTTAGGGTGACGTAACCCTAAGTGACCCTAGGGTCACAATTTATTATATACTGTTCTATTTTACTGTAATATGCAAATTGAACTGCTTATTATATCATTATTGATGCGTGTTATTATGTGGAAAATAGTTTCGAAGGATTGTGGTTTTATTGGGCTTTATAGCTCACTGACTTTTTGTGTCAGCAGATCTTGGAGCTGCTGACCAGTAAGTGAAAAGTCTATCTGGATATTTTGGAAGCTTGTACAAGTTGTACCTGGCGTGATAGAGACGCCTACTTTTGTAAAACAAACTTGATGTAAATAATACAGGTATATGGTTTCTATAATGACTATTGTGATGACAGGTGTTATTTGCTTTTTGGAAGCATCTGATAAATGTTTAAATTTCCCGCATTTTCGCTGGTAAAGTCTTCCGCTTGCATGATTTGACGAACGGACACGCGTCTCGGAACTTGATTCCTAGGCGCGGGTTCGGGGCGTCACAAAATTGATATGGAAAAAGCCTATGATCATGTCAATCAGATTTTCTTGGAGCATATATTGGGGAAAATGAGCTTTGATATTAGATGGATGAGATTCTGTGTCTCCATGGTTTCCTTCTCCATTCTGGTTATAGGATTCCCGCAAGTTATTTTAGGAATTCTAGGGGTTTATTTCAGGTTGATTCGCTTTCGCCGTTTCTTTTCATCATGGTCATCGAAGCCTTGAGTATGATGTTCTCAAGGATGGAGGGGTAGGTGTTAGACGGATTCCCCTTTGGGAATGTGGGACTTGTGATTTCTCACCTTAAATTTGTGGGTGACACTTTAATCCTTTGTGATTTCTCTAGCAGGCAACTGGCCTATCTTAGGTGTCTCTTCCTTGGTTTTGAAGCGGTCTCGGGGCTAAGGATCAACCTAGGCAAGAGTAATTTTTGGGGTGGGATGTTCTAAATGTGGAGGAACTCGCTTCTTGTTTGGGATGTAAAGTGAAATCCTTGCTCTCTTCATACTTAGGCTTACTACTTGGGGTCAGCTAAAATCTAAATTGGTGTGGTCCCCTTGTTGACCGCTTTTCATGAAATTAGAGGGGTGATTATCTTTGTAAAGAACGGGACATTTAACACTTGTGAAGACTATCCTTAGTAGCCTCCCCATGTATTTTGTCACTCCAAAGTCCTAAATGTACCGGTTTCCATAGTCAACAAGTTGAAAAGGATACGACAACAATTTATATGGAATGAACTAATCGAAATTGAAAAATACCACTTAATAGATTGGAATTATATCTCTCTTCAAATGAAGACAAGTGATTTGATTCATTTGAATATAAGACCTTTGACGGAGGTCAAGAGGTCTCTCTTGGGAAAATGGTTATGGCAGTTTGGGGAGGAAAGGGGGAGCGATTGTCACAAAATATGGTAAGAAATTTGCTTGGCAGTTCAAAGATGTTCAAGTGTTGCATGGTGTCAACTTGTGGAAAGCAATCTTGAACGTCAAAGAGTTCTCTAAGCATATCAGATATAGGTTGGGCAATGGGGTGGAGGTGAAATTTTGGGACGATTTATGGATGGCCAATAACCGACCCTTTGAGAAGATTTTGGGAATCTTTTCTCATTATATGTGGAGAGGATATATGCTTGTGGCATCCTGCTTTGAGGAGGGTGTCCATACAACTGTTTAGACCTCTAGGTTTAGAGTTGCCTCAATGAATGAGGTGGATGACCTCCTTCGATTGTTAACCCACTTATCTACTTCCACCCCTTACCCTTAGCATAAGAATGATGACCTCTAATCTAGGGACAACAAAGCTCAGTTCACAATGAGATCCTTTTTACATTCTTTGCAAGTCAATCCTAGCTTGCCTTTCTCTATCGGGTTGTATGGAATCCTGACATTTCATCTGAAGTATTTTTTTTCTTTGGATGACAACGCTAAAATAGAGGGTGGACGATGGCTAACTGCTGTTATGTGCTTTAGGGCGGAAGAGTCAGTTGATCACTTATTGTTACACTACCCCTTTGCATCTGCCCTATGGATTCAATTCCTCACTCCCCTATGGATTGTTTGGATCTTTCCTAATTCTCTTCGGGATTCCTTATCTTGTTGGTTTTCGGTTACTATGGAGGCTCCAACCTTTGATTATGTGGGCTATGTTACTATGAACTAAAAGGTGGTCCATTTGAAGCAAAAGAAATAGAAGAGTCTTTAATGTCGTTGCATCTTCAGAGGAGTGAGTCTTCTAGAGAACTCGCCAATTTTTATTAGCTTGGTCCTCTGAAACTAAAAGGAGGGCTTTTGAGGAGGCAGAGTTACTTTCTTTGCCATGATCTAGTAGTAATGTCATGTTTTGGTCTTGGCTTTCTTTTTTCTGTTCTACTGAACCTTTATTGTATTTTTTATTGTACTTTATTTCTAATATATATCACATTTACGATAAAGAAGAAGGATATTTTAGTTTTTTTTAGTATCCAAAAATAAATAAAATAATCATTTTAATTCATTTATACTAGCTTAGGTTTGTAATAAATATATTTTAAGTGTTCTCAGGGTGATTTATTAGATCCCTACAAAAACCCATTTTTTTAGAAAATAATTTTATCAATTTTTTTGGAGAATAAAAAAAATTGGTTTTGAATATACAAGTAGGGATTTAAAATAAATATTAAGTATTTAGATTTGAAATATTTATACCAAGGTATCGATTGTTGACTTATTAGACCTATAGACTAATCCTTATTAATGTTAATTAAAATTTATTTTTAATTTTATATTAAAATATTTAAAAAAAATGTAAAAACATATTTTTCGTAGATTCTAATTAGTATAATAATTTTTTGAAATGCCAGAAATGAATGTTTTATTAATAAATTATGATTATATTCGTCTCAATTTATGTTGTATATATGTATTGGTGCAGTTCTAGGAAGTAATGCATTGTGGTAACTCATAGAGAGTTATTTAGTTCAAATGGTAGGTATAAGACTAACAATCATATTTTTAGGTTATCTTTGCATAAAAATAAGTTTGGTTTTAAGTTTCATTGAGTTTCCAAAGTTTCTTGAATTTTTACGGCATTTTCATTTACTCGATACATATTGATATGTTTCCTATTTTGGAATTATCTATATGTACCTCAATACTGATATTTTGAAACCTAGGCCATAAGTCTTGAGTAAATTCACCTTGAGGGCTAGGAGAGGACTATTACTTTTGTCGAACAAAACCACTTTATTTTGATAGAAGCAATGACCTTGAATTTATCTTTGGGAACTTTAGTTTCAGTTGAAGCGATCAAACTAAACTTATGTTTAGTCATATACTCACCTCTAGGCTTTTTAGGATTCGTTAAGCTCCCTCACTTTCCAGCACTATTCCTCTTCATTTAATATTTGTTTGGCTCCTCAGATTTTCACCTGCAGATTCGAATGTCTATGCCTGTGTCTTCAGAGTTTATGACCCTAAGTAATAGATCCTTTTGAGCTAGAAGCTCTAAGGGGTTTGAATAACGCTTGGTCGGCCAATTTTAGGTCCTCCCTAAGATTCACATCTTTGTCACTTTCTGTAATTGTACACTCATCAAACACCTGTTTTCGATTCGAACTTAGAACCCCGTGATTGAGTCACTAAAAAGTCGTGTACTTGGAGGGTTTAGCTTTAAGTATGCAGGTGCGGCTTTATTATGTATGCAATACTTCCCCTCTTGTAATTGCTTATTAACTTGCTACTACCTCTGAAACATCAATGACTCAATTTGTCGAATACTTGATAAGTTCATCTATAAATGATTATAATACAATACAAAAAATTCATTCTTCTATTATGATATATGGTAAAATTGAGGTGCTTCCTAGACCTCTTCGGGCCTGAGTTTTGAGAGACATTAGAAATTAATCATGCTCTTGGCTCTCCCTGATATAGGATAGAGAGCAATTCAGAATTAAGGCTGGAAAGTAGACTGTGAGGTAGAATTGAGGAAAGATAGAGGGGGAACATGGGGCAGGAAGAAGGGAATAGCTGAATAGGTACCATCAAATAGCTTTCATGCAAGAAGAATTTTTCTCTAAGAAGTCACTAAATTGACGTCTCTCCTTTCCATATTTCTAATTGTATAGTCACAATGTCGGTTATCCGACCATTGGCCTAGGCAGGACCTGTAGCGCATGCAATGCGTTCTCTCAAGCATTGTATAAGAAGCAGCTGTCGAGTGGAGCTAATGTTTTGGGAATTTCTGGAAAATCTGTTGTTTCTCTCTTAAGAAAATCGTCTTTTGAGCTGCCTATACGATGTTTGGGGAGTATAGCCATCATATCTTCCAAAGGTCCATTTTGGAAGAGAATCAAATTATATGCAAGGTCTTGTTCAAAGTTGGATGATAGATTGACATTATGTGATCTCAAGGTTCAAGTTGAAGACAATCCTCTAATTAGAGAGCTGCTTGTATCATTTGTTCTCAAAAACCTCCTCACCCTAAATGCTAAATTTGGCTGAAACCCTTGGTGTGGCAAATGGGTGATCAAATACCAACACTTTGGTGTGCATGGGAGCTATTCATTGATATTTTCAGGGTTTGCCTTTGGTCACTCATTGTAACATTCTGTAGTGAAGATGAGAGTTTTTTCTGAGTGGCTTCAGCTGGCTACGGATTGCCAAGTTAAGGATAATACATATTACTTTTATATCTGAAAATGATTACACTAAAGACACTGTAGATTGGCACTGAAAGGCTAGGAGATATCCAGCAGCCACACTATTTTTGTTGAGCGAGTTAAACACCTGGTTAGTATGTGAATGCCTATATCCATGTGGTTCTTTATCCTTCAGAGTATACAAGTTCTGTCAATGCAATATTGATGAAGATGCTTGTGGACCCATCATATATTTATGCAATTGTACTTCTGTCTTTGTTGATATCTGGTATGGTCCGGTCATAACCCAGCTCACTGAAAAAGAAAAATATCATTTTCAAATAATTTTGGAGAGAACATTTGATCATTTCGTTGCCAACAAAGATAAATGTGGGGTACCTACCTACAAAAGTACTTGGTAGATCATAGATGTGGGGTATCTATATAAGAGTGGTCTAACAAGATATATGAATGAGCATGTCATTATTATTACAACTGAGAAGATATGAATGAGCATGTCATTATTATTGCAACTGAGAGAATGTAGCAATTCAATAGTTAATTCCTTCACTCTTTGGTTCTTCACACTTGAGAGTCATGGCATTAAAGCTCCTTCCTGCTCTCCTCAGTCCTGCATCCTGCCCAGCCAAGTGACTGTTTTGTCATTGCTTTAGCTTGTAATGAACTGATGATCATAATGACTCAAAAGCCTTCAATTTAGTTGCTAAGAATTATGTTAATTATTAGATATAAAAGTAGAATTTCCGTAAAGAGAGGTCCTAGTATTACCTACATACCCTCAATAGAAGAGGAGTCAGCGCCTCTATCAGGATCTTTGAATTAGTTCTGTTTTTATTAATGTGCCAGATTCTGTGTTCTTTTCTTATTTAAGGTTAAAGTCATGATTACTCACATGGTACTTACAACCATATTTATTTCTGATGGTTGTATGCATCATGGAATTACTCATGAAACCGTTTTGTCTACGCACTGAACTCAATTATGCTGTCCCTTGTTCATTGTATTCCTTTGTCATTACAGATAACAACAGTGAAAGTCAGTAATGTTTCTTTAGGTGCATCTGAGCGAGACGTCAAGGAGTTCTTTTCCTTTTCTGGTGACATTGAATATGTTGAAATGCAGAGGTTAGTTATGTAAATAATGCCAATTTTCTTTCCGCCTCTTCTTTCCTGAGTTCCATAGAGATCAAGCTTATCATATACTTTTTGCAGTGATAATGAGCGGTCTCAAATTGCATATGTTACCTTCAAGGATGCACAAGGGGCAGAGACTGCGATTCTTCTTTCGGTGCATTCACTTCTCGAGACCTTTTCATATTATCTCATTAATATTATTTTTTATGTTCAGTGATATCACACACCACATCATTTGTTGGTAATATGATAAAAAATTTCATCTTTTTTTACATGACTAAAGTTCGTACTACTTACCATTCACGTATACCCAACTCATTCTCCTTTTGGAAGCAATTATATATTGTAATAGCATTGACATATTAAAGCATTAGAACAAAACCTATGGCCATTTTCTGGTTATTTTCTAAAACTTCCTTAAACTGTAAGGTTTATCAAAGAGGAAAACTGTGGTACTCTTTGCAATATATTCCTGACATCCTTGTGCTGGGGGTTCAGGTCCCACCATCAGAATAGTTCCAGCTAGGAGGTTACCTGTGTGTAAAAATAAAGTATTAGCCTATTATATCGTCTCAACCATTTGATCCTATTGCAATCTATTGAACAAAGAAATATGGATAATTGTCAAAAAGAAAAGTTTGTATTGAGTGAATATGCCATCCTGCTGTTAGATCATGGAACTGGTTGGATCCAAGTGTGTCTGAAGTCTGAACTCGGTTCGAACTGTACGTGGCTAACGTCGATCAGTTTGACTCTTATCCTGGATTCAGTTTCAGTATTCACTTTGAGATCTGAAACTGCCACCTATTAAAAATCCGATTGATTCCAAGACCTGGATCGAGATCTGTTACCGAACCTAGAATCCATATCTTACCCCGGACCCGATGTATTCTGCCAATGCACCTCTTTTCAATTAGCTCCTATTTCAAGGATCTATTTCTCTGAAAAATAAAGGCACAACCCACTCCATTTCATGCCATTCGGGCTGAAATTTCCCTAGGAGATCTTCTAGTCAAGATTTATTTAATAATTGAATTGGCCTGATGAGGTGCGGAAGATCAATTTACTTATTAAAGACATGTAACATACCGCCACGCTTCTGCAGCCGACGTCCTCGGCGGCTCTCACTCTAGGGCAGGGCAATTCTTAGGATTTTTTTTCCATAGCCCTCCCCAGGTAGCCCTTTATGTGACTCGAACTCGTGACGTGGTGTTTGGCTCTGATAATAATGATAAGTGCCTTTGACCAATACTCCTTAAAAGACCGACCTGATGAGGGGCGGACGATCAATTTACTTATTCAAGACACGTAACATACCACCACGCTTCCACAGTCGACGTCGTCAGCGGCTCTCACTCTAGGGCGGGGCAAAAATATGGATTTTTTCCATAGCCCTCCCTAGGTAGCCCCTTTCGCGGTGGCTTTCACTATGAGGCAGGGCAATTCTCAGGACTTTTTTCCATAGCCCTCCCCAGGTTATGCCTGCAAATCTGTGTATTGACTATTGAGGATAGAAGAACACTTTCATGGTGAAGTATCTTCCATGGTATGGTACTTTGGTTAGCGACATGAATGATCTTAAGAGTCAACATCTCTTTGAAGGAACTATGGTTGATTGCTCTTGGAAAAGGTCAAATCGTAGTGAAGAACTTCTCCGGTTTGGTCTTCTTTGGAAGTGTTTTGACTCTATATTTTTACCATTTGCTGAAGACAGATGGCATAGCCCCTCGATATACAAGTCGCATCTGTGTGTACTTCCAATGGCTTAGTGTGATCTGACAATTGCAATACGGGGTCATCAATCACTGCCTGCTTTAGGTCCTCGCTCTTTGACACTCTTCTGATCAGTGCAGTGCCATGATAAGTTTGTACGTCCTTTAGGAGATTTTTTGAGTTGAGCAGCCCTCTTCGAGTAACCTACGATGAATCTTCAGTAATAGTTAATGAGCCCTAAAAAAGATCTTAGCTCACTCACCTTGGTAGGTGCTTGCCACTCCTCAATGGCTCTAATGCCACAATGCTCCAATGCCCTAGGAATAGGATCTCCGTCTGTCCAAAGCAAAAGACCATTTCTCTTTCTTTACATAGAGACAATTCTTTATTAATACCTTAAAAACGGTCCAGAGGGGTGGTTAACGTGGTCGTTTAACGAATGACTATAGCCCACGATCAAAGTATACCACCAGTCGTCTAAGTACTGGTGAAATTGCTCATTTATGAGGGTCCAGAACGTGGTAGGGGCATTGGTGAGTCCAAAAGGCATAACCAAATCAAACGGACCGAACCTTGCTTGTCACACAAGTTGTCTTTGGCTCGTCTCCTTCTGCGATATGCACCCGTTAGTAGCCCGCATATACTTAACGGATCCAACTTCGAGAAGTATCTCGCGTTCGGTCGAAGAAGTCTGCAATCAAAGTGGATACTTGTTCTTGATGGTTAGTGTGACGCCCCGAACCCGCGCCTAGGGAATCAAGTTCCGAGACGCGTGTCCGTTCGTCAAATCATGCAAGCGGAAGACTTTACCCGCGAAAATACGGGAAATTTAAATATTTATCAAATGCTCCCAAAAAGCAAATAATACCTGTCATCACAATAGCCATCATACAAATCATATACCTGTATTATTTACATCAAGTTTGTTTTACAAAAGTAGGCGTCTCTATCATGCCAGGTACAACTTGTACAAGCTTCCAAAATATCCAGATAGATTTTTCACTTACTGGTCAGCAACTCCAAGATCTGCTGACACAAAAAGTCAGTGAGCTATGAAGCCCAATAAAACCACAATCCTTCTAAACTATTTTTCACATAATAACACGCATCAATAATGATATAATAAGCAGTTCAATTTGCATGTTACAGTAAAATAGAACAATATATAATAAATTGTGACCCAAGGTCACTTAGGGTTACGTCACCCTAACAGAGGTTCCCGACCTCACAATTACTTTCTAATTATGAGGTTCAGTTATGAATGTATTATATTACCAAATTATCGTTTCGATCATCAATCATGTTTCATTTCGAGTCCTAAGACTCTATTAATTGGCCACAGCCCACAAATGTTTAGCTTAAAGTCTCTAAATCATAACCATAATACATTGAGTCATTTAGACTCACACACGCTGTTCCGGCTTTCACCCGAACATGACAAAACCTTGGGTATACCAACCCAACTCACCTGGAATCCGATGATTCCATACCGAACTATGAGTCCACCAACTCAAACAAATACATCAACTCTGAGTATACCAACTCAGACCACTTCGTATCCGAAGCTTACACACACAACATGGGCATTCACCCAATAAGAACATTTTTCCATTCAATTGACTGGCCACATCTACCGTGTATTCACCGCCATCGCCCTGGGTATCAGTTATGAAGGAACCCCGACCAACCTGCCTACCGTCATCTTCTGGCTAGTCTACGGAGGAACCCTGACATCTATACCAATGCCGACATCTCCTGACGTTCCACCAAGAAGGGACCACGATAGACACGGTGCCGACATCTTCTAACCCACCCAGAGAGGAACCCCGGACTATACACTATCTGATGTTTAGCCACTTTAAACTCCCTAGGACTCCGACATCTCCTGACTACCAGTCACGGAGGAATCACGGGCCATGCAGGACACCGCCACTCCTGACCTAGTCCAAGAGGCACCACGGACGACCTAGACAAACAGACCGACATCTCCCGACTATCAGTCACGGAGGAACCCCGGGCCTTACTGGGCACCGTCTCTCCTGACCTAGTCAAAGAGGAACCACGGACTATACTGAACCCTGGTTAGATTTTCTAACCACAGGTTAACCCCAGTTAACCCAAGCCTCGCTTGATTAACTGAAATACTTGGGCTTCGTGCCCGTGAACCAACTCCGGTAACACACCGTCCCGTTAGGGAACGTTTTCAAGCTAATGGATGTCTCCATAGCCTTACAAGACATGCAAAACAACTTTTCGTCACCCTAGAGTGGCGATACAATTTACCCGGGACCCGATCTAGGCTTCCCGAGAGACCACATACAATCGCAACATCACATAGGGGTCTCCGCCCCTTTTTCATTCACGTCAAAAGACATGCATATACATCACATGAAATAATATAGCAAAATAAGCGGAAAAAGAGAAGAAAAGATAGGGGTTTTACTGTTTCACGCGTTTTGAGGCCTCGTAGGCAAAAACAGATGTCACCAACGCGTTCCCAACGACGATCAACCCCGGGGTAGAGCGCATGCAACTTTCTCTCTTCACTTTCTCTCTCTACCTTTTTCTCTCTCTCTACACGCAAAACGAGAAGCTGGAGAGAAAATCGGACGCCGCCAACGCGTCGGGGACGTCGAAAAACCTCAAGGGGACCTCCCTTTCCCTTTCTCTTCCTTTCTCTCTCCTCTTTCTCTCTCTTCCTTTCTCTCTCCTCACTTCTCTCTCTAAAGTGCTGTGGCAGAATACTGTTTGCAACTCTAAACCGTGAGCAAATGAGGGGCTGACCTTCATTTATATAAACCTTAAATGGGGTTTAGATCATGTGCAAAAGCACATGACCCATTTGGTGAGGAAAAGTGGTAGTTGACTAAGTCAACTACCTTGACCAATTTGACCAGATTTTCCTATTTTTCACGTATATGCCCTCCGAAACCCTGCTATATGACACCTGACAGTAACGACACTTCAGGTGACCGAACTTGGGGCAGTCCGACACCTACTGTAAAAATTTCGGGGAAAAATACTGAGTTTTGACAGCTGCACTTTAGTCCGGAAGAAAATTGCAAAACCCACTAATTTTCTGATTTCGGACACAAAACACGTCGCTTCTTCATATGAGACAATTAATTGCTGAAACGACAGACGATCATCCTCTCGACCGACCGGCACGCATTAGTGCCAACCGCACGAATTTCTATGAGGATCTCCAGCAGATATTGGGTCTCACTTAATTTCTTAAAATATGGAAATTTTCCGTTTTTCTCAATTTTATCACACATAATGGCCCCGCGAAATGGTACCTGACGGAACCGATACGGTAGGGGTGTGTCCCGGCAGTCGACCGGCACACTGTGTGCGAATTTTCGCCAAATGATACTGAGATTTCCTCGGTGCACTTCAACCCTGAGCAAAATCCCATTCTTATTAATTTAACAAATAATTAACTAATTAACCTTCATTAGGGACCCATAAACACATAATTTTATTATATTAAAATTCCGGGTCGTTACAGTTAGGCTACCTTGTTGAGCGCCCAATAATCAACGCACAAGGCTCCCGCTTCTTCTGAAATAAAATAGGGGTTCCATATTGTGCCTTGGAGGCTGGAATATAAATAATGGGCCTCAATGAGTTCTTGAAATTCTTTCCTGAGCTCAACCAATTCTGGAGGGGCCATCCGCTAACCCCAGCCATTGCAGGGGGTTTGACTCTAGGCTCCAACTCGATCTTGTGGTAGACTGCCCTCCTAGGGGGCACTTGACAACTAACTCGTGGGGTATGATATCCCCAAATTCCTCAAGTACTTGCTGCACTTCTTGAGAAAGAAGTAGTCTTGGTATTGGATCCGCCCTTCTGTTAGCATGAACATGAATTAGATTCGATTCTGATTATTTCTTCTAAAAAAAGAGAACCCCCACCCGAACCATTCTTAAGACCACCAAGCCCTCTCAAATTAGTTCTACGATAGAAGCTTTCAATGTACACCCGGGGACAAATCTTTCACTCACTGAGAAGTGAAAACCTGTGACTAGATCGTCCTGAAGACGGATTCGACGGGAAGAAGTGGCATTTTAAAGTGTTTCTGACTCAACATTTAGGTTTCGGCATAACAGAGCTTGCACTGTCTTTTCACACTTAGGCGCACAACGTGCCATTGGTAAAGATTCTACTACGGTGCCATAAATTCGCAAGCTGATCCTAAGGAATCGTTGTTGTTCATTGGATTCCAGAGGAACTACTTCGTTAGGATTGGGGAATTGCTGCGATTCTTCTAAATAGCCTGGATTCTCCTGTCGCGAGTCACCTTGAAAGTCTTACCTAAACTCTTCCGAGTTAATATGATAAAGCCTATAAAACGACGAGCTACTATCATTTCTTCATTATAAATTGAGATCTTTGAACTTGATGCACAAATAGATGAAATAGCAACAAATAGCATCTTTCTATCCTGCATATCTGTGGAACTCAATCTCATTTAGAAAGCTTATCTCTATCTTCTAGCAACAAAACCAGAAATGGTTTAGGAAAGGACACTTCCGGATGCGCTTGCCCAGCGAGAAAGGCCCTAACCCTGCCAGCCAAATCAAAAGAAAGAAGAGAACTAAACAATACGAGAACACAACTTGTATTTTGTAACTATCTAGAACTCATGTTTAACTTTGAATGCTATTAATAGATTCTACAGCAATAGTCCCTCAAACTCGGGAAGTAATAACGAAAATGGCTGACCCAATAGTGGATTCCATAGCTGCCGCCGTTGGAACCAATGAAGCAAAAAATTGACCCATCATATCATCTCAACAAACGGAAAATACCAAAAAGTTCGAATTCACAGCTAATGACATTGATTCAATTGACATTGACATAAAAGGAATATTTCGTCTATTAAGGAGGATTCCCCGAATACCTGAAATAGAGATGATCATAGAAAATGTGAAATATTTGATAGGATCCATTTCGGGAACGTGGAATGTAAGAGAAATTCAAATGTTTTTTTTTTTTTTTTATCAATAACTCATCTTATTAAAGAAAGACTACCAGCGGGAAAGCTACAAAAGCCATTGAGTTTACAAAAAATAAACTCAACGCTAACCAAACACAAATAAAAGACATCCTACAAAAGGCACAAAAGGATACTACATAATGCCCTGAATGTCCTCCCTTGCGAAGTGCACTCCTACCCTCTCCAAAATTGCCAGCCTTGTACGGTTACAAATTTGGGGCACTGAATGGGAAACATCTTCAAACGTTCGTCGATTACTCTCTTTCCATAATGACCAAGAGATAGCCCTAGGAAGAACTCCCCAAATCATCTCACGAACTCCCTCCCCACTACCCCACCTCCAACAATCTAGTAGGAGACGGAAAGATGAAGGGAACACCCAAGCCACCCCTAACTGAGATAAAAAGAAGCTCCACACCTCCACCACTACTAGGCATTGCACTAGAAGGTGATCCACAGTTTCTTCTACTTGGAGGCACATGATACACCTATTGGCCAAGCTCCATCCTCTATGTTGCAAATCATCCCCCGTCAAGATTTTATCCAAAGCTGCAGTCCATACGAAAAAAGAGACCTTAGAGGGAATTCCGGGCGTCCACACTACTTTATGCGGAAACGTCCCCCCCAAAGACGGAGACAAGGATTGAAACAAGAGTCTAACTGAGAACCTTCCATGGCTGTTCCTGGACCATCTTCTACAATCCCTAACCTCTGGGCTAATAACTATCAAAGAAAGGCGCTCCAAAAGACGTGAGAGATCACCTATTTCCCAATCGTTGAGATCTCGCCGCATCCTCGAACACCAAACGACTCCCTCTGATCTTCTCTCGTACATATCTTCCACAAGAGCCTCCCTGTTTGCTGAAAGGCCATAGAGGGTGTCAAAATCATCCATCAACGGCGAGTTTCCTGTCCATATATCCTTCCAGAATCTAATCTCCGACCCTCTTCCCGCCCAATAGCTAAAAAAGGGAATCACCAAATCAGCATTCACCATAATCCCCTTCCAAAACCCCACACCATGCGATCCCCTTACCCCTCGAGGGATCCATCCTGAAATCTCCCCATACTTAGCTACTATCACAGCCCTCCACAAACTTTCTTTCCTCTCCAAACCTCCACACCCACTTACCTAACAAGGCTTTGTTCATTTGAATGAGCGACTTTAGGTTCAATCCCCCTTCATCCTTAGACTTGCACAACTGAGACCAAGCTACTAGATGGTATAAATCCAGTACGATAACGAAAGTCTTTTCCTTCCGTTTCACGGATGAGAAAAAAGATTTAGGTGTCCATTGGAGGATGATTGTGCACTTCTCTCACTATATCAGTGAGAAAGTGTTGTGTGATAGGTCTCCCAACGGTCGTTTGAATCTTTTCTTTTTTCAAAAAAGAAGGTTTTTTAAGGCCGCTACGGTTGCATCAGATGACTCATTTCATACTCATCCCGTGCGATCTCATGCACTGCCATCATTAAGTCGGGCTTGGGTTGCTTGTGCTTACAAAATCGCTTGCATAAGTCCTCTCTTTTTGCTACTAGAGCAATAGACGACACAGACTGCAAAGTAGAGCCTTAAGATAGAGCGCATAGCTTCCGTAACCTTTGTAGCTCATTCTTTTCTTCGTCTTCTGGGTCCGGAGGAGCGTTGGTGGCGGCCTGCCTTTGATCGATCAAAGGAGCCCGGCGTCGGGCAACGGCACCCGGCGCTCGCGCCTCCAGAACCCATATTATAAAAAAAAAAAAAAAAGGATGAAAGGTAGCACTTGGCATCACCAGAAGAATTGTTTGAAATAAGTGAATTTATCTAGTTGAGGCATTCTTGATTGAGAAAAAATGATTCCCTAGACAGAAAGAGACTCCTTCCTGTACAAGTAGTCCAGAACTATAGAGAGTTGTGGTTGGTTGTTGACCAACGGAAAGCATGGGATGGGAGAAAGAAAGATGCTCAATCTAATAAGGGGCGACTTTAGATGCCGCTGTTAGAACACCACAAGATTCATTCTTTTGGGGTTAATGCTCTCAATGGTGAATCGATCACTCGCTACCCTTTGAGTTATGAGAGGATGGAATGGAAGAAAAGTAATGAAACCTGCGATGGCTACTGAATAACCTCCTTTGAGTTTCTCATCAATAAACCTTTGACATTTGTATTTGTTCGCCAAATCTTGTTCAGTTCCATCCAAGCTCGGTTTTGTCTGAATCTTCGTGGAAGAAGAAGCGGTTCGCTAGCCACTACATCTGTGGATCCCACCAAATCATTAAACATGTTGGCTGCTCGCTCTTTGATCAGTGATTCACCGGCCACTAGATCGATGAAGAATCTCTCCAAAATCTGCTCTTTGATCAGTGATTCACCAGTCACTACATTCAGGGATCCCACCTTATTCTCAAAACTGTTGGCTTGGCACTCCTGTAGGCTCATCTTGCATATAATTTCTGGGCTCATCTTGCATACAATTTCTGGGGTTCCCAGGTCCTGCATCCACCAAGAACATTTCTTCCCTTCCTTTCCACTACATAAGAAAAAACCAGAATTAGATCTTGGAAATGATCGACTAAAATAGATGCTCATCATAAGCTTTTTTTTTTATTCCTCTTCCTATTGATCAGAAGCATCCAGCAGCGCCACGCCAGTAGAAAGAGTTAAGCTACTAAGCTACGCTGCTGTTGTGGAACTCGGTAGAAGCGATTTGCTGCTTCTGCCTCTCTAGGCTTCACAATAGCTGCCCCCCTATATAGACTGAGAAATTCTTCCTCTATTTATGATAATTTTGGGTTCCGTTTTTTAGATGACTAGATCTCTCATTTCGGATATCACGATTCCCAATGAGAGGAAGAAAGAAAGTAGGGGCTGCTAACTCACTCCAATGCCTTCTAAGAAGCGGTGCACGTGGGAGCGAGGAAGAATAGAGATCTCGTTCTTTTCTTTCTTTTTCCATAAACTTCTTGCTTTTTTCTTGCATCTTCCCCCTTCCTGGCATAGACACCAGCTCTTCTTCGATGAGAAAGATGCACCCGTATTGGCAATAAGAGAAAGCACCCTTGAAATCAGTATAGATCTGCTTTATATATATGATGGAATGGAATTTCATCCACGTTCAAATTGACATCAATAGCCAAGCAAACAAACTTCCACGATGCGAGGTCGATGTCAAATCTAGGCTGGACTCAATGTCAGCAAATCTGTGTATTTTTCCCCCTTGAGAAATCTCAAATATTACATTTTGCTGATGCTATAAGAGATTTTTTGCTGTTATCTCACTCCTAGTAGTGCATGAGCTCTGTGCGTTTCTATTTCTTTTTCGGTTTCCTATTCTCACTCATATGATATAATCGTTTTGACATCTCAGGGAGCAACAATAGTTGATCTGTCTGTCATCATAACTCCAGCTCCAGATTACCAGCTGCCACCTGCTGCTTTAGTACCTGCTGCTGTAAGAGCTTATGTACAAAGGCTGTTTTCTCTTATGTCACATCAAATGGATGTTTCTAATCTAATTATTGTTCAATCTCCTCAGGCAGCAGAAAACAAGACTGCAGGTGGAGCAGAATCTGCTGTCCAAAAGGCAGAGGATGTTGTCAGCAGCATGCTTGCCAAGGGCTTCATATTGGGAAAAGATGCGGTCGGCAAAGCAAAGTCCTTTGATGAGAAGCACCAGTTCACATCCACAGCCACTGCCAAGGTTGTTTCTCTTGACAAAAAAATTGGGCTCAGCGAGAAGATCAGCATTGGTACATCCGTTGTGAATGACAAAGTCAGGGAAATGGACCAGAAGTTTCAGGTTTCCGAGAAAACCAAATCAGCATTTGCAGCTGCTGAGCAAAAGGTCAGTAGTGCCGGATCTGCCATCATGAAGAACCGGTATGTATTCACCAGTGCTTCATGGGTCACTGGTGCCTTCAATAAGGTAGCCAAGGCAGCAGGGGAAGTGGGGCAGAAGACAAAAGAGAAGGTCGGCATGGCCGAGGAGGAACATAATAGAGGAATCACTGAGGACTACGCTCAGGTTCTGTCCGAGTCTCCAAAAGCTGCACCAAGTGAGCATCCTTCCAAGCCCTTGCCTGCACAAGGCTTGATCCTTTGATCTAAAACTCTGTAAATTTCTTTTCTAGGCTTTTGGATTCTATCATCTATGATTACCTTCTTTTCATTTAGTTTGAAATATGGTAAATGTAGAACAGGATTTCCCCATTGTAGGATACCGCAACCATAAATGACTTTTTTTTTGTTACAATATGAATAAGTTGAATATTCAGAAGACACTGTATCATTGTTGGTGTGGCTGATGAATTTACATGCTTGTGCTAGGTCATGTGATTTGTGCACATGGATGCATGTGTTTCCATTCTCAAATGTATGTTTGTCTCCCGATATTGCTACTGCAGCATCTGATTGCCTCTTATCTTCTCTTTAGGAACGTAGACATTATGTGACCTGCCGCATCCTCAAATTTCTTCTGTCTTTGTTCTTTCTGGTTTTATAAAGTTATATAATTTGGCGCTGATATCTTCGTTAGATCCCAAGGCTACTCGTCAGATCCTTGAGTCATGAGCATCTGAATTAGATTTCCCTCTTTTATGCCCGTTCTCAAGTAAAAGTTTATTTGACATAGCCTACTTTAGCATATAGACCTTTTAAGTCTAGTCTAGTCTAGTCCAGAATCAGCTCTACAGCAAGTCAGCACCTCATAACCTTGAATCTGAATATGGAATTGTGGAACATTGAGTGACTTCGTCATTGGTTTAGTTTGACAGATGCTTCATTCAATTGATCCAATTCGAAACTTATTTTTCTTGTTTTCTTATCAAGGGAACAAACAATGCTGGTTCAGTTTTTTTTTTGTAGGGGAAACTGCTTAAGAGGACCGTTGCTACTGTTGAGGTCAACGGGGGAGACTGTGTCATGTCTAATATGTGTATATGTAGATATAGATATCATTTGTCAGGAACACGGCATTTTTTTGGTTGTTAGGTCTCCAAGGAGGGGTTTAAGGAACAGGGCTTCATCCGCGTTTTGCTCCATAGATTAGCTCAAAGCATTCTCATATCATATAGCGTAATCTGCTCAGTTTGAGTTAGTACTAACACCTTCTTACAAAGCTTAGAGTCGCGAGTCTTCATGGTTTCGTATTAAACACGCGCAAAGACCGTTGGAATAGGTGCAACTTAGTTTCAGTGCTGGCCAAGCCACACCCCTAAGCTCAGCTCTTAGCATTCGTCGAGCAGAATCAGAGGTTACTGATAACTGTGATCATTGAGACTCATAATGCTTTTTGACCTAAACCTGAAAACATTCATTTCCTAGAAGTGTTCTATGCTCTAAGCTGGGACAGAGCCACTAATTTGTTCACAAATAGTGTTGGGAGCCGCAAGAAATGGTAGAACTTTGGACCGGCATAACTTTTGATCCAGGCATCCGTTTATAGTATGTTTTTGGGGCTAACTTAGAAAGACGAATCCAGATAAAATAGTTACTCGGTTTTTTGATTCTCAGATTACCATTTTGATGTCATTTAGATGATTTTTAAGTTTTTGGAACATTTTTTTTTTCATTTTAGGGGTCTTTTTGTAATTAACTGTATGGGCATTTTAAAAAAAAATTTCTTGTAATTGTTTTTACTGTTAATCTTTATGATCTTGGATGGTCAGGATCGATCTTAGAGTTGAGTTTTTTTTTTTTTAAGGCTCTTTTATACATTTGTAAGCAGTTTTGCATTTACCTTAATCTTAATACAAGAACTCAGACTCTTCTTTCTCCCATCTTCTCCTCTTTGTTGTGATCTTGCCTACATTGAGTTGTTAAAGACAATGGCTAAGATGTTCAATCGTCCCCTTTCCCCTTGTGGGGTCTGGAGTTTGGAATCCTACAATTGAATTTGTAACCCTGGTGGCATGTAAATAAGATGAAATCTTGTTCTAACTCACCTAAGTGAATAAAGTCTTCGTAGGCAAGTCACCCCACCTTAGCTGTTCATAATGCCACTCTTTTGGATTCGTTGTCCTTGTCAAGATATATGTAAGGAGAATTTAATGGACTCACTTCTTTTTCTTCTGTAAGAGCGTTTAATCCCTACAATTTGGGGTTTGACCATAATTACCAATAATGGGAAGCGAAAACGAGACTCAAAAAATCATTAGAAAATGAGATATGGGTTACATTAATTGATGAGAAGCACTATATTCTATCAATTATTTACCAAGAAGGCTCTAATAAGGTCTACACCCTATACTATATATTTGGATCTCTCCCATCATGTCTCACATATATAGACCTCTTTGACCATTAAATGGAAATTGATGAAAAGGAGTTTCCTAAAAGGCGAGCCTAGAAATCAACATTCTAGTGAAGAGATTTTCCTACTCTGTACATAGCTACTTCTGTGCAGCTATGAGTTTGACAGCAGGAATCATATTCCACCATTTAAGTCTGTCAAAGGCCACATTCTCAAATAGACTGTTATTGAATATTTTCTTGCTATCTTTTTTTTTTTTTTTTTTGTATGGGACACACGGTTAGGCCGCAATCCCGGTTAGCAAGTCAGCATCTGTTCTAAGTTAAAGGCGGGTGGAGAGTGCAACCCACTCTCACCCTCTCGGGAATGGAACCCGGAACCTCCTTCCTAAGGAAGGGATACACCTACCACTGGGCTATTCCGAGGGGGTGTCTTGCTATCTTTATTCACTGCCCTTTAGGCCTTCCCTGCCCTTATGATAGAAATGCTATTTACAAACAGTCCCACTTTCGCTGTTCTCCTCCCAAAGAAATGTTAAAGAAACTTTATAGCCAGTTAAGCAGAAATGTTGATGAAATATTTATGGAAGTTTATGCTCTACCACTCCTTTATCTAGTGACAGTTTTTGATGCCTCATCTAATGCGCTGGTTGGGACTATCAGCTAGATCTCATAACGATCATCCGGATATTATCATCTAGGAGATTTGGGTGGAAAGGTGTAAGTGCATATAAAGTAATTTGAAGAAGCCTCAAAACAAGTATTAATTATATCAAAAGATGGGTCGCTGATATCGGGATTAACATAAACAGCCTAGGCCCAAGCCACTAGATTGGATAGCAAATCTAACTTTATGGATAGTGGGGATAATGATATTAAGAGGAGCATCTAATATAAATAGCTATGTCTAATGAACCAAGTTGCTCACGAACAAACTCGGCTTGAGTTCGTTTATTAAAGCCCAAGCTTGTTTATTTAATAAACAAAACAAGTTCAAGCTTGATCTTCAAGCTCATTTAATTAACAAAAAAGCTTGAAACGTGTAGTGAATGAAGGAGAAGGTTGATTGTTGATGTGATTTTCGGAATCCCCGTATGGAAGGATCCATTCATCAGGAGGGGGTGTTGAATCCCAAGAATGATTCTTAGCATACTCCCAAAGGTGATCTTTTGTAAGGTCTCTAGAAGATGATGATGATGCTATGACTAAGGAAAGAAGAAGAAGATATATTCAGGATTTTGATTTATTACAATATAAAGAATGATAAAAATCAAGATGAAGATACACTATACGAAGAATATGATATAGAAAATATATGTATACAGTTCAAAGAATAGTGAATAGATCAATAGAAGAGATGCGTAAGTAAAACTTACTAGTAAGAAGGACGATCTTTCTTTGATTAATCTCTGATATTGGTAATCTGATTGCAAGAATGATCACGATACAATAACTCTCTTGAAAAATAGAAGAAATGCCAGAGGAAGAAGACGAGGAGGATACCGGATTCTTGTTTGGTTTTGAAAAGATTGCTAAAAAGGTTTTAAAGGAAGGTGAAGAATTCGAAGAGATAAACATTAAAGGCAGATTCGGAACCCTGGATAAGGGGAAGCACGGATGAGGGAAGTTATCATTAAGTTTCCAATTTTCAAAAAAGAAAAGTGACAACTAGATGACGGCGTTGGTTAGCCGGCTGGCAGTGATGAAAGGATTGATATTAAATGCAATAAATACAAAGGATTGCGTCTGATGGTTAGTATGAAATCTTGAACCGTCATTTCCGTAAAAGCTGATAAATGGATTTGATTGTCGTCATGAACTGACAAGCCATCTCAAAAGCAGAGATACTATGAACAATAAAGATACATTCTGATATATCTTGATACATTTTGATATGATCTGACAAAATCTGATACATTCTAGTACAATCTAGTACATTTTGATACGTTGATATATTTCTAATACATTTCTTGTTGATTTTGATAAATCTGATGTATTCGATACATTTCTGATACCTTTTGATATTTTGATGTATTTGGTACATTCTAATACATGTTCTGATATGATTTAAAGTCTTCTGATTGCCTGCGGAGACGTCTTAAAAAGATTATAGATTTTACCGCCTTTGTAGGCAGGGGCTAAATATTGATGATGGAAAATGATGTATTGACACGTGGAAGTTATTTCCTAGTTATATCAGAATTTAAACTAGTTAGAAGCAACATGGATAAAGATTATGATGATTTGGAAGGTCCAGATACCTTAAAGTATGCCACATTCAAGAATATGATTAGGACTCATATCATACTGATTCACTCACTACGCCTTCATGACTGAAGTAGTTGAGTATTCAACAGATGATATGATCAAAGGAACAAATTTTGATAAACTGATAAGCTTTCAAAATCTGATAGAAAGCTCAAAGGCAGCATACTCCGTCAGGACCAAATTCGCCATTGGTAAGATTTCAGTAGAATTAGATTACTGAATGTTTTCTAACGCCATTATGATATTTTATTCTTCAAGGCAGGTCATGAATCAATGACGTTGCGAGCTTATGTTGATCAAAAGCTCGAATGAGTCATACTCCGTTGAGACGAAAAAGGCGGTTATTAGTTCAGCCTCGTCTCCATAGGGATTTGGTGGATTCAGATCACCATGTACCCTATTGCTTTCTCAGGGGATAAAGGTACTGATTACCTTCTACGTGAGAATGGGCGTGTGTGTTCCTCCTATCTTCTATTCCAGCAAAGTATGGATTACTTCCTGAGCTGACAGTCAAGAAGAAATTCTGGGATGTATCTTGTCCTATTTCCCTGTGGGCTATTGGAAGCAAACGCGGCCTCCATAGTCTCATTCTCTCGTACTAGATGATTAAGGCCTGATGGTGGATTTCGCATCCACCCTGAGAATAGTGTCATTGTCCAGTCCTTATGATTTCTCTAGGCAAGGTATCCCAAAGGCGTATGACCCGCCTTTCGTGTACACTGATACATATATATATATATGTATGTATGTATCTGGGGGAAGGATTATGAAATGTGGTTTGGAGGGCTAGGAGAGAATTTGTTAAAGTAAATAAACTCCTTCTTGAGGAAGTTTACTCTTTTAACCTTTGAAGAGTGTATCCAAAAGATTGTTTTCGGTCATGACAATTCAAAGGATTAAACAATAACTGAAGGTTAGTTACTGTGGTTTTGATGAATTGTCGGCTCTTTCTCAATAGAACACGTTTTATTTAACAAATAGGCTCCCTTTAACAGATGTAGGTTCCTTTTAACAAAATGCATCCATTTGTTAATAGCATGACTCCACTTAACAGAATAACAGTTAGCATGTGTCAGAATTAGTTAATTATCACATCAGAGATATTTGGATCAGAGATATTAGTTAAACTCGGAATATTCTCTATAAATAGGAAATACTCATATGGATTGTGAGAGGACAATTTCACAAGGATTCAAGAGATCTTCTAGGAGAAGTCTTCTTCTCTAAAAGAGAGTTTCTCAAATTGAGAGAGGTATTCAAGTGTTCTTGTGTGTTCTTAAGAAGAAAGGTTGTCAATTCATTCTTGTTCTTCACTGTTCCCTCTTCTCTCCCTCCAGATCATGTTCCATTATTTTTTCTCTTCCCTCTTATCTAACTCTTTCAGGAATCCTGGAGAAGTTCGTGTTAGCCTAAAGGTTACAACCATATGACCGTCAATTAGTTTTAATGATAACATAAATAATGAAATGACTCTTGTAATAATAATATCTTCCATGAGCAACTTTTTCCACAGTATTCAAGAAATAAAGAAGTGATTTCAATCAAAACTCAAAAACCTTCAATGAAAAAGTCCAAAAGTCAAAGCATGATGACAATTTCAAATCAAAGCTTCAAGAAGATATTCAATTATAAGCAAAAAAGATTCTGGAAGATTGTCTTGAAGGCACTGCTACCGAAGACCATAGAAGCAAAAGGATCAACTCCATCAAGGTCTAAGTTTAGGTAGTCAGTGGTCTGTCTAGGATTTCTTGTAAAAATCATCAAGTAGTGATTTGGTAAAAATGCTCAAAATACCTTAGATTGACCATAGGTCCCTTGAACAAATATAAAAATATAATTAAGGACCTTAAAACATGATCATCTTACTCATCAAGGTTAAGTACAAAACCTTAGAATCAAATCCTATCTTAAAGATTTTGAAAATAGATTCTGGAAATAAAAATGGTCTATCCAGTCGATCAGATAGACTATCCAGCCGATCAGGCAGACCATCCAGCTGATCAAGCAAGTCCAGTGATCGACTGGATAGAACAATGTTTTTCAAAATTAGTCTGCATGTACTGATCAAATTGGAACTCTTTTTGAATCTATTTTACATCATTCAAAAGATCATTATGAGATGTTAATCATGTTTTATTAATGGCTTAAAAGACTTTGAAAATCATGCAAATCATTAAAATCCAAGTAAACCAAAATCTGAATGATTTTTGGTCTATCCAGCCGATTTGGTGGACCATCCAGTCAATCAGGAGGTCCATCCAGTCGATCAAAAGACCCTTGTGATCGATTGGATAGAACAAAACTCACAAAAAATTGGTTTTTGCCATTCAGCCGATCAAGACTTTGATCTAGGTGATCTGGTGACCATCCAGTCGATCAGAAGACCCTTGTGATCGACTGGATAGCTCAGAAAAATCTGAGACCCATCCTTAATGCTCAACGGCTATATTTATAACAGGTGTGATTTTTCTTTAAATGCTCATCAATGGTAATAAATTCTAGATCACTATAAATATAAATGATTTTTGAAAGATCCAAGGAGAATAACACTCACATTTATACTGTTCTATTGATCAATCTTTCACTCAAGCTAAAAATCCCAATCCTGAGAAAACGATACTTTGTTTTTCTCTTTGAGCTAAAATCCAGATCATTTCTTGAGAGATTTCTTAGAGTGAGCTATTCCAATTAAATCTAACTCGTAAGGAGTTTTTATTTCGGATTGTTAAATCTAAAAATCTTTATTCTTCAGTCAGTCAAAAACCTACCTGTTCTTGCAAAGTGCAGCTGCTGCTTCGGTTTAGTCAGAGAAGGTTGTGCTCTGATTGTGTAAGGTTCCATCCTGACCTGAAGAGGGATTGTACGGTTGCATATCGACCAGAAGAAAGATTATTAAAGGTTTAAGCTTTACCTATGAAGGAGCTTGTACGATCAAGGATCGTAAGGGAGCCTCTTGCGGGTTGCAGAGGCGGGGAGTAGGCTGGAGATAACCGAACCTTGATAACAAACTGAGTTTGCACTTCTTTCTTTCTCTCCTCTATCTCTTAGGATATTTGGTTGTTAAATTTCTATATCAACTGTTAGCTGCATTTCACTTTGATTTTCATATTCCACACTTAATGGTAAACAAATTTTTTTTATCTGTCATTGACCCTATTCACCCCCCCCCCCCCTCTAGGGTCCATATCTGGGCAACAGTTCGAGCTGTTGCAGTGTAACTGAACTTCTTCTAGGCGTACAGAATAACCCAGAAATGTTAAAGAGGAGATTGTTGATGATGATTCATTGATCCTATTCAGCAAACCTACAGTTGCAGACAAAGACTCAAAGATCCAGCTCAGTAATTCGAATCCTCGATTCCAACAACTAGTAAGCATGATCGTGAGAAAACGTCATTACCCGAATAAAAAACACTCATTTTTTTGTTAAGATCATTACATGTATGATTTACCTAAAAGAAAAGTTTATAATCATTGCATTTATAATTTTAAACCTTAAATTCCATGTTAGATGGTTTTACATGTGTTTTCTTTTCTTTTCATTTTTTTTTTTTAATGATTTACAATGTGTGTCAATACTCAACAAGTCGTGTTGATACTTTATATCGATACTAGTTGTGTTCCAAGGTCGAAAATAATCTGTATCGATATGTACCGATATTATCGATATAGGTTAATATGAGTATCGATATGGATATGTGTATCAATTAGGGGTGTCAACGAGCCGAGCTGGGCACTGCTCGTTGGAATTTTACAAAGGCTCGAGCTCGGCTTTGCTCGTTGGAATTTTACAGAGGCTTGAGCTCGGCTCAGCTCGTCCACAGATCATTGAGATCGAGCTCAGCTCGGCTCGATAATTTAAAAAAAAAAATACATTGATAAGCACTAAATTCAATTAAAAAAAATTAAAATGACATTTTTTTCTTTGGGATGTCATGTGTGACACTCATGTGAGAGCTTGCGTTAAAACTTAAACAAAATAATTATGTTAATGTATACTATATAAATTTTACCAAAAAAATGTATACTAAATATATAATATAAATTTAATTTTTAAAGGGTATTATTATAAAATTAATCGAGCTGAGCCACCTATTGTTTAGGTTCAGCTCGTTTATTTTTCGAGCTCACTTTTAAGGCTCGGCTCTGCTCGGCTCAATGAGCCCAAAGTAAAAGCTCAAGCTCATTTTTTTCGAGTCGAGCCGAGCTAGCTCGGCTCATTGACACCCCTAGTATCAATATTATCAATACAGGTCAATATATATGAGTATCGATGTGGGTCAATATGAGTAGATAATATCAATACAAGTCAATATGAGTATCGATACTAGTCAATACAAGGTCTATCAACCACGTATATCAATCAGTATCAATCCTCTATCAATCCTCTGTGCAAAAACTTTGTTATAACTCAGATTTTTTAGCAAATTTTTCATCATTTTTTAAAGAAAATTTGTATTAAAAAGGAGTAAGGAGCTTCATGAAATGAGAAGATGAGAGTGGGAAGCTTCTCCAATTTGATACGCACATACGTGTAAATCCAACTTTTCCCAAGTTCTTTCAAAATCATTCTTTAGAATTGTGAAAAAATAGTTATAAGCCTCTAGTGGGAAGGGTTTTTAAAACGTGAGTTTGAGAACACATCCAAACTTGAGGGCTAATCAAGGAAAACCCCGCCTTTTTTGGTGATATTATTTACCTATTATTAGTCATCAGTTAGTGGTGGTTAGTAGTGGGGGAGTGGACCAATTGCAAGTCATCACCCCATGGAAATAGATCCCATGAAGAGGGGGCCACACCCTACCATTGGAGCAAGCGGCAGGGATAGGTGTATCCCCTATTTTTTTAGGGGCATCCATTGTTTTTGACTGTTCAACAGTAAATAAGGCCCCACAACAGTTTGATTCTGTGAATACATTGCTTTCTTCAACAAACTTCTAGGTCAGCTCGTGGTTCGGAATGGAAGCATATCAATCCAACCAGTGCTCAGCCATCAGAGGTCAATCAAACAAATCCACAATTATCTGTACTGATAAGGCTCTCTTCCCTTTCATTCGCCATAGTTTCCTGATCACTTTAAAAGGAATGAGCTATAGTTGAGAAAGAATGGGAATGTAGGCACCTCCTTTTACTATATAGAAGAACAGCCGTGCATTAAGACAATTCGAACACGAACGAGATAAATGAAATACACTATCAATAGGCCCTCCGCAGAACAGACTATACAAAGTTCCTGGCTAATGATCTAGAAGAGAACTCCCTTCTTTGGCAAGCACAAACAGGCCACCATCACCTCTTGATATCCGAAGATCCTTATCAAGGTAAGTAATCAGAAGCCAGGACTTGGCCCTATCACCTGGAATTGGAATCTTAAGAGGCAACTGGCCAGAGATCCCACGTGAAATGCTTGCCACAGCCTCCTGCAAAGGATTGAGAGTTTGCTGTACAGGCAACAAATTGATTTTCTGTCCGAAAACATCTAAATTTTCAGGTAGATCAAGACTCGACTTTATCTCTGGCGGCTGCAGGGTTCCCTCTGTGAATTGGACCTGCACATTTTAAAAGCTAGATCAGTTAAGGGGATCCATGTTCCATGACAGATCACTCTAACGGAGTAATGCTGGTATATGTACTGGTTTGGAGACATGGAAACTGGGGTATCGATGACAGGCAACTTGTACTTTATGTTTATCAGAAAGTCAAGTATAAGTACAGGGTATCATGGTGGCCTGTCATCTAGGATTTTCTAAGGTGGCATGATATCCAACAAAACCCTCTCTCCAAGCATGTGGAAACTACTGCAGTGTCCGTATCATTACTCTTCTAGCTAACAAATGGAAGGATGAAGGAAGGATTTTTGCATCCCTCCTTGGTGGAGTAGATTATGTGGTCCTTATCCATGGCATGTATTTGGTACACATGCACGGGAGAGTTTGGAGTCGAATCAGAAGTCCCACCAGGGAGAGCTCCCAAATTGATGCTCCAGCTTCAAAGTGATTATAACAATGGTTTATACACCCCAAGCCCATCCCTTGGAAAGAAAAAGGTAGCACCGAAGAAAGTAAAGAGCAAGATGGTGGTTTTGTTGTTCCCGCAAAGCGAAGATTATTCACTTGGCAAATGAAGTGGGTCAACCTCTTTTTGGCTTCGGCCAAACACTTTTTCTCGCTCTGAATCATTGACCAATCTTTGTCAATACCCTCCAAAAGAATGTGATTATCTCATTGAGTCATTTTTGGGGAAATATCTGTTTGGTAAACAGAAAAATGATGGTGGTTTTGTTGTTCCCGCAAAGCGAAGATTATTCACTTGGCGAATGAAGTGGGTCAACCTCTTTTTGGCTTCGGCCAAACACTTTTTCTCGCTCTGAATCATTGACCAATCTTTGTCAATACCCTCCAAAAGAATGTGATTATCTCACTGAGTCACTTTTGGGGAAATATCTGTTTGGTAAACAGAAAAATGATGCTTATGATGATGGTACCTGTATCCTTGAAGGGCTTCGAACTTCAAAAGTAGCAGATGCACTCAAGGAGAAAGTGGCAAAAGGGCCAGACAGTGTGGTGGAGTTCTCTATGGTGAGGCTTCTAGTGTCAACCGCTTGGCATATTCTTTTAACCTTCAACAAAGGTGTTGTCCCAGCTACTAGAAGAGGAAATAGCTCAGAAAATGCCGTGTACCTAATCAGCCAGGAAGCAAAATCAGGATTAACTGCAGTTTGTCTTATAAAGTTTTCTGCTCAGACAGTAGACATCACTATTCGACATATTATTTCTATCCATCAAAATGAAAGCAATAGAGCAAACAGGATCATCAGAATTAGGTCATCTTTGGGAAAGGATGTCTACTAGGTGTGAACTGTTGAATCCCAATCCTCTACATGTATATGCCCCCTTAATGGCAGAGGGGATTTAGATGGAGTTCAGATGTGCAGACATCCTGACCAGAGTATTTCTCATATACAGTTGACTATATGTTTTTGCCGTATAGTACCCGTACTTCCCAAAACGAATCATTGTCGTATTATAGTTAACTATGGTTCAACTCATGGATTCCATTTTCTTATTTTATGAGTTGGGTCAATGCTATACACAAGAGAGAGAGAGAGAGAGAGATTCGGGCAGTTGGCCATGAGAATTTAAAAAAAAACAAGAGGAAAGAAAAGGGAGGAGAGAGGAACATAGGTTGGAAACATAAAAATTCTTCTTCTCTGTACATGTTTATTTTTACTCTAGATTAGAAACATAAAAGAACTAAAAAAAGAGTTCGGATTTAAAAAACAATTGGGCCCATATGCCGATTAAATCAACCTAGGCTCAAATATTAAGATTAAGCCAGCTTAGGGGCATTAGGACAGGTTTAAGAGGAATTACATAAAAAAAATAAAAAGAAAGCAGTGCCTACTGCCTAGGCGGCTGGTCACCTGGGCCCACTGTAGTACTAACTACTAACCCTGTTACATAGCTCCATTCTATCCAAGACCATATTTTTCATTATAGCATATGCCAATTGATCGACATTGTTCTTCAGCCCCCCCCACACACACACAACCCCTTCTTTCAGGACTTTTTAGTTGCACAACCATGGGTGTTCTCACCAATACTGTCAATGGCCTTGGTGGAAATGACAATCATTTCTATCTACTTCCTTGATTTAATCATCTATTGAAGGCTGAAGCTATGCCTAGATTCCTTCAGATGTTTTCATTTCTGATTCTGTTATTCCTGGTTATCCAAGTCATCCATCTCAACTTCCTCGCCACTGCTAAAAGCTCATTCTCAAACACATTTCTAGTTTCTCAACATTCTGCTTTGTTGAAAGATTGTTGTTATTATTGAAAGAGAATATATGAATGAACAATGGATATATATATATATATATATATGGAGAGGTATTAATGAGTCATGCTCATTGAAGTTTGTAATGAGCGGTCCCTCTAGAAAGATGACACGTGGCATATTTTTTTTTGAATCCGTCCATTGGATGTTAAGTTGGGTCCATTGGAGACACGCGTCAAAAGAATCAGTCCGATCGGACATGTTTAGACCATTCAATTGGACCCTAGTTTAGAGCATTAACCCCTTAGGGTTCACTAAACCCTACCTAGGATATAGAAATTGCTGATCATCCCTTCTTTGATCAGACGGTCTATAAATATGCGATTGAGCTAATTGTTTGCCACGTGTCTCTCGAGCAACCCGTCTTGACATCCGATGATCAAATTTTGAAAAAAAATTGTCACATGTCATATTATTAGGTACCGCTCATTACAAGCTTCAATGAAAATGGCTCATTAGAATGCTACTCTCTCTCTCTCTCTATAGAGAGAGAGAGAGAGAGAGAGAGAGAATGTGTGCCCGTGTGTGCGAGCATGTGTGTGAATTACTCCATTGAAGCCCATCAAGAAAGCATAACCTCTTTAGTGAAAGTTCCTCAAAAGGAACGATTAGCTTGCCTCAAACTTTTGGCCCTCAGCCTGATGGTGCCAAGCCATGTTTCAAGATCAGGAGTCCACAAATTTCGTTGTTCTCCACAGTAACTAGTCCCTACATTCCCCAGCATAACAAACAAAACTTCCTCATCGGGGAGGGCAAAGGAGAAGTATATCTCCTAATTATTGTTTAACTCTTTCATGGTTGTCTGCAACAGTTTTCTCACCTTCAGGAGATAAAAGCAAAACATCATCAATGTCTCATGTCTCAATAATTGGGCTACCTCAGAAATGATGTTATCAACATGAAGATCCGAATGACTGCTTGGACCCTCACGCATGCATAAGATAGAAATCTCCACATGGTGTTTCCATATGTTACGTTGTCGTGCCCAAGCAGAGTCTTCTACATTATCCTGATTTAGGCTGCTGTTGCTTTTACTTCAAGGTTTAAATGTCGGAGATTAGTTGCTTATGAAACATGGAAAAGTTTGGAGACAGATCTGAGATCTGTGACGTAACAAATCAAAGCAACCTCGGACTCGAGATTTTATCTGTTTTCTCATCATCATCAAAGCCTTATCCCAATGTATTTGGGGCTCGCTTTCTGAATGTTGTTTTGCAATTCCACTCTATCCAGAGTCATATCTTCTGTTAAAAAGTACAACTGCAAAGCTTTTCTTACCACTTCAATCAATTTCTATTTCAGCCATCCTCTTGTCCTTTTTGAGCCTTCAATCTGCACCAAAGTACTCCATCTCAATGGTTAACAAATCATCCCAGTCAACTCTCCTTTGTTTTTTCTTCCCTATTGGGGCCACTCCTCGATTACCTTGAATGCATCATTTCTGATTTGTCTTTCGTACTCTTGTCATTCATCTATCTCAACATCCTCCCTTAGCTAAAACTCAATCTATTAAAATGTTGTCCTTTCATTGCCCAACATATTGCTCCATGTAGCATGACTTGACTCGTTGTCTTATTTTTTTGATCGGTAAAAGCAAGTCATTAAAAAGAACGAAAAACAGATTCACAAATGGTGAATCACCAAGAACAAGCGTGAAAAGAGAACGAACAAACCAAAACAACCAACCCAACAACAAAAACAAACCCCGCTCAACAAACCCCTTCACAGACTAAAAAATCAACTCATCGAACCCTATTTCTCTCACATCAACTTTCGAAGAGATCCAATCTTGCAACAACAACCTCGAACGGGAGCACAGTCTCTCAGTAGAAAGAGAAGAATTATCTAACACCCTCCTATTCCTCCCCTTCCAAAAGGACCACGAAACCACTCCTGGGAGAAAAACCCAAAGGAGATCGAGAGGGTTCTCTAATGAAACCTGTAGAACCCCGGAACCGAGTTCACTAGCCCGTGAATAGTACTGTGAATAGTGATCATGTATTGTAATTTTTCGAATTTTGAGATAATAAGTTCCGGTAATGGTTGTTTATTGGTTAACTAAGCTTAGGTAATTTTATGAGATTTTATTCATATGTTTAAAATGGTTTCCAGGCAATTGAAAAATTTATGACGAACCGGATTTATCGGGTTTTGCCTAAAACTAGAAAATCAGATTTTGAGTTATAAGGAATTGGATTTTTTAAGTATTTTTATTAGATTCAAATGGGGGGTACTTTCTTATTTTAATTTAAAACTTAAAGTTAATAAAAAGGTTAAAAACATTAACTTAAATGTTTTAAAGTATAAGAATAAGTAGAAGAAGGGGAAAAAGAACAAATCATAGTCCAAAACAGAAACAATCAGGCAAGAACCCAACAGAGCCGATCGATCCATTTTGTGACCAATCGATCTGTCCCACACCGATTGACCGATGCCCATAACCGATCGATCGGTCAGGCTAAATTTTATATAGTGTTTTTATACAAAGAGGGGATTTTCAATTGATTAATCGATCCCCACGACCGATCGATCAGTGGTACCTATTTTGCCTTGTAACCGACCCCTTAGGATATTTTTTTAGGGTGTAAGGGTCTTTGTCTTCGCCCTTCTTGCCTATATAAAGGTTATTTCGTGGCTAGGGTTACAAGAACCCTAAAGAGAAGTTTTTGGGAGAAAGTTTAAGAGAAAAAAAGGGGAGAAAGAAGAGGAGCTTGGGTCTTGCCTTGGGTGTTCTTGTTTTGGTATTGAGTTCGTGTTTTCAACCAAAGAGGGAGCTCCTTCTTGCTTCTCAACTTGTTCTAGAGCACTTAGATCAAAGAGGTTGATCTAGAAAGATAGATACAATCTACTATCTAGCTTTGTTATGAATTCCTTGAATTAGAACGTATTGAATGTGTAGTTTGAATTAATCAAATGAATGGTTTTTCAAGAAAAGGTTGTAGATACTTTCTACTAGCTCTCTATGTTATGATTCATCTATTAACTAATGAAAAGTTATGCTCTGTGGGGTGTAATAACCTATGAAAAAGGAATATGAGATGTTAAGATTTTTAAGGAAAAGGGTGTAGATATCTTTTACTAGTTTCCTTTGTTGTGTTCACTAAATGAAAAGTAAGTTTCCATGAAAATGAATTTCCAAGTTTAATTTCTAAGTTTCTAAGAGGTAGATACCTTCTACTACTTAGTTTGGTTATAATTCTCTGAGTTTACTTTGTTATTCCCTCTATGATGTCTTCTACAAAAGTAATTCTCTATACTTAAGAAACTCTATGTTTTCATGATGTGTGCTACTTATGGATGTGCCTCTATGCTATTAAGGTGTTATATGACCTCCATGATGCTCATAAGGCTATGAACTATGTTTTACGATTTCTAAGTCTTACAAGATGCTCACAAGTCTCACATGTACACTAGTCTCGCATGAATCGGATTTCACATAAGTTGAATGTTCTAAGTTCATAAGAAATGTTTCAAGGAAAACTCACAAAAACTCATAAGTGATTATGTCAAACATTAGGTTGGTATTCTAAGATTGTTTCACAAAGCTCTCAAGGAATAATATATGCTCTCAAGAATCTCAAAAAGCTCATTCATATCTAACAAGACATCATTCATATCTCGCAAGGCATCATGAATATTCCACAAGGCATCATTTGTGGTTCTCACGACTCATAAGACTCTTGAGCACTCATAAGAACTCGTAAGTGACTGACTCACGCAAGACCTCATAAGATACATTTTGTTTTCTACAAAGGCTCAAAAGATAAGGTTTAAAAAGGCATGCACTTGTAAACATATGAATTCCAAGTTTAGTTTAAAGCATGAAATATGAATTGTTAATCCTCCATGTGCTCGCATGATATTATTGCTTTATAACACTGTTAGCTAGTATTTTGTACCCACTGAATATTCCATGCTCAGCCGAATTGTTGACTTCGGTAGGTTCTGTGGATGCACATGCTCCTGAGCCTTGGATAGAGGAGGAGTACTACGAGCCGGAGCTTGCTATGGATCACTACCAGGATAATGGAACTCTAGATAGGGGACTCTATCTAGACTATTGTTAAGTGATGTGAGGGAGAGGGTTATGTATTTTGAAAGTGGGGAATGTCCACTTTAGACTTCATATTTTGATAGTATTGAGAGTGGGACTTGTCCACTTTATACTTTAAGATTTTACTATGTTCTGTGGGTTCAAACTTGAACCTAATGATAGTAGTGTTTATTATAGTTGCTTCCACTTTGTTTCCGCTATATGTTATAACTCATGTACTCTGGTAGGGTGGTATGTATGTCATATGAGTCATACAGGATAGTATAACATGGCGGTCTCAAGCTAATGTATCCCTAACTCCTAAGGGATATTTTGGATTGCGACAAAACCGAAAGCCAACAGGATAACAGCCCCTGGAAAGAGGAGGAAAAAACCCAATCAACCCCAAGTTGGAGAAGAAAGTGCCACCAAAGCTTCCTCACAAAAGGACAATGCATCAACCGATTCCTCCTCCATCAAACACAAATAGCAATGATTAGGGAGACTCCAACCTCTCTTTCTCAAATTGTTCATCGTCATAATCTTATCTAAAACAACTGACCACAAAAAGAAGGAAACCTTTGACGCCACTCCTAGATACCAAACCACCCTGTGGGGGAAAACTAGGGGGAGGGGCGGCTTCACCACCTGCAAGAAAGATTTAACGGAGAAACGCCCTTTAGAATTTCTGGCCTAAACACGACAATCCCTTGCCGATGAAACGACACGCACCGAATCTAACATTCCCAAAAGCAGAGCCAAATCCTGCACCTCCCAATCACTCAACGGTCGCATGAAAGAGGGCTCCAAACCCCTACCCTAGAAGCCCTATCAAACATATCTGCCATTATCGCCAATCTATTTGAGGCGATAGAGAAGAAAGTTGGAAACACTTGCTTCAATGGAGAAGGCCCACACCAAGGATCTAACCAGAACTTGACATCCGCCCCATCCCCAATCACTAGGCGTGTATGCTTGACATACTCATCCCAACCTGCCACGATAACCTTCCAAAGACCAACACCATGAGGACCCCTAGGTGGCCTTGGCTCCTACCTATCTCTGCACCCATGCCTAGCCATAATCACCTCTTTCCACAAATTGTCGCGATCAACCCCAAAGCGCCACAACCATTTTCCCAACAAAGCCTAATTAACTTGCACATGACAAGATGAATCTTTTTTACCATGACCTTCTCATTCTACAAGAAATCCCGTTGCAACCTTTCTAGCTTGGCAGCAACTGAGGCCGGAAATTCTAAACAAATAAAGGAAATATGTTGGAAGGCTACAGAGGATACTCTTCAGCAAGGTGAGCCTCCCTCCTTTAGAAAGGAAAGAAGATTTTCATCCTGACAATCTCTTATGAAACCTCTTAATAATCAGATTCCAAATCAACTTCGAATTGAACGGAGCCCCCAAGGGGAGCCCTAGGTACCTAGTTGGAAGCGCACCAGTCTACATCCTAGACAAAGAGCCAAGTCTTCCAGATTAGAAACCTCCCCCACCACAAAAATCTTACTCTTCAGTTTTATATGTACAAGGTCATATAGAAATCTAAAGCACATCTAAACTTCAGCCATCCAACTACAATTCTTCGGGAAACATCTTTTTCTCTAAAAGAATATGTATTAATAAGGTTCAGTTACATCCATTCTTTCAAATATAAATTAGTGAGCATCTATAAAATTGGGAAATATTGTGCATTTCATTATATTATATGTGGGTGCAATTCACCGAAAGTTGCTCTCATAAAGAATTGTTGAAGTTCCTTGACTCTTAGTCATTAGCGATCAGAAAAAGACCAATTAGTTATTTTTTAAGATGGAAATTAGTCATTCATTTGATGGCGTGTCAGATCACTGGTGAAAACATAATGTATCATGTGTACGAATGTGTATCATGTGCACTGGTGTGTGTATATATATATATATATATATATATCAAGACGAGTAGATGATATAGGAAATTTAATAAATATGCTAAATATCTTAAAATGAAAATTAGAAGATACAAATATGTGTGATACCTAACAAATTCAAAGATATATTACCAAAATAAAGATCAAAAGCAAACAGAAGCAATTTCAATACATAAATTAGTTGATAATGACAGAGTCAAATGGACCTAAAAAGTTTCAACCATGGATCTAATAGATCTTCTATGTATTTGTGATGTACATCAACCAAGAATAATGGCAGTCTCTACTTCTATATTTTTTCAAATAAGTTTAGGAAAAAAAAAAACATTATATTAAATGGATCATAGAGCATGGATTTGATAGTACCGTCAGGGATCTACCACGAAGTAACACTTTATGTTAGATATGTATTTGAATCATCTGTTTCCATAAGAAATACATTAAAAATGTGCCTTCTAAAAAGCTCCATGAGATCATCCAGTCCGCAATTGGATGGGAACATGAGTTTCAGAGCAATAAATTGGAAAGAGTTGTTCTATTTCTGGATGAAAAAGAATTGCCTAAGATGGTGGGAGACAAACCAGGGGAGAAGAGAAAAAGGATCTCAAAACCTTTGAAATCCTTGAGTTAGGTAAGTATGGTCTACAGAAATCGTGATTTTGCCCGTGCTGTACGTGATCCCATAGTTACCAGAGTGAGAAGCGAAATCGAAAAGCGGGAAGCGAGGCTCCTAAAATCCTTGGAAAATGAAAAGCGAGAAACGATTAAAAAGCAATTGAGAAAGCATAAATGTAACAACTTGGGAAGTGAGCAAGAAGCGTTTAAGGAAGCGAGTAAAAATGCGTTCGAAAAAAAGAGTAAGAAGTGATGGGAACTGAATCGAACTTACTTCCCGAACAAGCTTCCTAGGAAGCAAGCTTCTCACCTTGGACATAATTTCCCTGCAACTATGGGTGATCCTAAGCTTTCCAAATCTGTGAGCTTCATTGACCTTGATTTTCTTCATTTCTTTTTCAGCTCAGTTCCCGCTTCTTGGATTTAACATGATTCTTGAATCAGCTTGGATTCCAAGCTTGTTAGGGGCCTGTCTTTAGACCATCCTCCAAGAAAAATGCCATATGACAAATTTTAACCTTGATGTACTTTACTGCTAAAAATCCAATTGTCGATACTTCTAAGTTACATCTTTCCCCTTCATCAGAATCAAATGATAAATTTTGAAACATCCCCTCAGTTTACCAAATTTTATTTTACTTAAATTACGTACTTTTTGTGGGGCAGAAATATTAGAGGTAAAAATGTCATCATCATCCCCAAGGAGTAACATTTATGCATGACCACCATTTTACTGCCCTTGCGGAGCAGGACATTGTCATGTAAAAGTGTCAAATACAAATGATAATCCGGGCAAGGAATACTATTCATGCCTAGGTGACAGAGTAAGTTGATATTCTTTACTATCTATGGTTGAAGGTGTTTCAGTAATGACTACTTATTGTCAGTTAATATGATTTAGCAGCCCAGAAGATGTGACAATTATCAAATGGTGTGACGAGTACACTCCTAAATAATACAATTGGCTTACCTAGATAATACAACAAATCAACATACTTATCATATTAAACTAGTAGTATTCATACTAATAAGTGAAACCTTTTTGTACTTTCAGTTTCTTAAAATAATTGGAAAAATTAACTTAAATCTTCTTGTTAATGGTTGTAGATCCATGGAATTGATTACAAATCCATACATCTAACATCAATATAGCTATTTTGCAACTTTTTAAAAACAAAATTAGAGTAAACAAAAAAAGAGGGAGGGGGAGTGGAGATCATACCTTACGAAATAAGGTTTTCTGGCTTCAATTTGATCTCCACGGAGATTGAATCTTTTTTATATGAAAATACTTGTCTTTTAGGTATGGGAAAAGAGGTTTGAAGCCAAGATCAAAGGTGATGGATAGAATGAATTTTGAAGCCTTGATTAGATTTTAGGGTGTGGATCGATACATTTTGTAGTGTATTGAACATGTCGTAATGTATCAATACAGAATTTCCGATATGTGCGATAATAGGCAACAAAACGAACAAAAAATTTATAGGTAAGCTAAAAAAGAAAAGAAAATAAGATACATACCGGGTGATATGTATACACGTGCTATTTCAAGCGATAAGAGGAACATATACGTAAATAAAAATGAAATGGAAGCTTTTATAAAATAACGAGAGAGAATATTTATATTATTCTCCTTCAACCAATATTGGACTTAAAATAGGACGAAAAATCTTTAACCCTAACAAGCAAGCCTAGTGATATTCGCTCGATAAGCCTTGTGGGTATGTCTATAAAATTATTTCTAAGGTTCTGGCTGGCTGTTTAAAACATGTGATAAGCTTCATTATCTCCCCTTCTCCGGGCATATTTGTCAAAGGAAGACAAATATTGGATGGGGTGCTTATAAGTTATAACTAATGAATGTTTGGACTTGAGATATGATACAAAACATCCTGGAGATAACCATACAACATGCTCAAAGGCTAGTATGGAGATAAAGCATTTGCCACGTGCTCAGGGCTTCGAAGATAGGTTGTTCACCATGCGCCCAAGGTGCCCCAAGGCTTGGTGATATGGCAAAGCCTAGTGCCCTAAGATATGCACACTAGAGATAACTGTGCCACGTGCTCAAATGCTAAGTTGGAGATAGGGCATTCCCCACGTGCTCAAGGCTTCGGAGAAGGGCGTTCACCATGCGCACAACATGCTATGAGACTTGGAGATACTACAAAGCCCCCAAGCTCGAAAATATGTGCCTTGAAGATAATTGTGACACGTGCCCAAAGGCTAGGTTGGAGATAGGACATTCAACACGTGCTCGAGGCTTTAGAGATAAGATGTTCACCATGCACCCAAGTCTCAACATATTCCGAAACTCGAAGATACGACGAAACCCAGTGCCCGAAGATATACGCCCTAGAGATAACTGTGCCACGTGCCCAAAGGCTAGACTGGAGATAGTGCAAGGGCTATGTTCTCTGTGACTCACGCGCCGCGCTTGCCTTGTCTGAACCATGAGTCATGCAGGTTACTCATTTGTCACCATCAACAAATGGTTTACTTTTTAGCTAAGCAACCAGAGCGTAGAGCAGGAGCATTAAATTTCAATTTAAGGTAGGGTCAAGAGCACCTCTGGAGTGCTGATATACATAAATATATGTATACTTTATGGAATTTTCGAAACTATAAAAAAAAATTGTTAAATAATTCACCATTCAAATTTGTAGTACAATAAATAAGATGATCGTTGATATATTAAATGTATCCTTCCAAATTCAATTACCGGATTACCAATAATTAACAAACCTTAGATGAATCTTGTACCCTACAAAGGAAAATGACAAAATATACCCAGCTTAACATGAAAAATGGAGATATAAAAATGAAACTTTATACAAAAACCGAACTCTCTAAGCAGGTGAAACCATGATCTCCTTAAATTTAAATCCCACTCTCTAAACATGTGGAACCGCAATCTCCAGAAACCATAAATTGCACTCTCTATAAACCATAAACCGCGTTCTACAAAAGTTAAAATCGTGCTCCCAAGGTAATTTGGCTCTTAAAACCATAAGATCATGGTTAGAGAGCGAGAGCGAGGTTTGATAACTGGAGCAAGTAGGGAGGTTTGGGTTACTAAGCTTTTTAGGAAGCTACAATTTTGTGCTTACGGTTTATCTTACTTATGTTCCGGTTCACTGTTTGTGAATTTGCATGCTTTTGTACAGTCTTTTACTTAATGAAATTGTGTTTACGGTTTTAAAAAAATGAAAACAAGCATCATAAGTTATTAATCACATAGACCCAATGGATAGTGGACTAGATGCCTTCTAATTATATCTCATGGAAGTATTAAAAAATCAAATTCTTTACTCTTATTACCCACGTCTATTTTTTCCTCAAATCTGAAACTTCGCTTAACTACTTTAATACCTTCACTATCAACTAAGACCTACGTATTATCTAACTGCCCTTAATACTTGTCTTTCAGCTCCATAGTGAAGTAAGAAGTTGCCTAATACCTTCAATATCAACAAAGAACTAAGTACTATCTAACTGCTCCTTAGTCAAGTAAAAGAAGCTGCCTATAGCAACTAATTGGCCCCTATAGAATTTCAATGAAATCCTCATAAATCACGCAACCCTTTATTATCAACGGAATTTTATTGGTGTCCCATTACTTGTTTTCCCTTTGGTAATTGTTAGTTGTGTTTGAAATAAAATATTCCGTAGTAATGTAAATCTTTCCCTTTTGATTGACAAACATATATAATGTATTGAAAGAAAAACACCATCCATTGCAAACATTACACAGACATTAATAAATAAAATCAATATAACAAAAGAATGAACTTACAGCAAAACCCAGTTACCATCAAGAAGTGATGCCGCATCCGTAGGTGCTGGAGTCGGATTTACCGATTCCAGCTGATTAACCAGCTCCAAAACCTCCGCCCTAACTTCGGTTGCAGCTCTGAACCCTAACTCAGTGCCGTAAACCGTGTCTACCAGACACCGTTTCAAGTCCCCGAGCTTATCGGACACTGCTGCCTTTCCATTCCCTGCAATGTAATCATTGCTTCCTTCATCTCCTCCCCACTCACCTTCATCCTTCGGAGGATCGGCATCCGAAAACTTCGTATGCGAAGACTCATCTTTGGATTCCGTCCATTCATCTGCAATACCTGCCGAAACGCCGTCCGATTCCTCCTCATAGATGCTTCCTGCAGAAGTTTCAACTGATTTTTCATTGGAATCGTCGTTTTTTGAAGGTTTTCCGGACAAGCTTTTACTGGAGAATGGATCTGGATCGCGATATTCGCCGGCAGAAAAGAAACGAATAGAGGAGAATCTCCGGTTCGTGGAGACATTGTAGGAGGATAGAAGAAGGTTAGGGGATCGAATTGAGTGTAGACGAATGATTTTAGGGTTTCTGAGAAGAAGAGAAGGGTGTGAGGTGAGAGGTAGCGCCATTTTGGTTTGCAGAGGAAAGAGTCTGCAGGACTGGCCATGGCCAGCTTATTAAACTTTTTATTTAGAGGAAAATACGGATTTAGGCCCGTATTATGAAAAAACTCATATATGGGCTCCGGTTTGAAATATTTATTTGAGGAAAATACGGATTTGGGCCCCGAATTATGAAAAAACCCGTAAATGGGCTCCGGGTTTGAAAACTTATTTTTGTAGGCTCCCACGCGTGGGAGCCAAGTGCACGTGCTGCCCCTTCGCATTTTCTCCCCAAAATACCCTTGGCTTGCTTACCTAGCTTTCTTCCCAAGCTGAAGCTCGGTTACGAACCCTTGTCGTTGCTGTCTTCCCCAACTGAAGCCCTCGGTTATCCTGTGATCCGAAATCCTTCAAGGCGCAAATTTGAAACTTGCAAATCCTTCCCTAAAGTAAAACCCTTGGGTACCCAGTACATCCGGAACTCTACGGACTTCGTAATATCGTATTGAAGAAGAAGAAGAAGAAGAAGCCAAAGAAGAAGAAGAAGAACAACCCTGAAGAAGAAGAACAACCCTGTAAGTTTTAGCGGTTTTTAATAAAATTTCAAACCTAAAAATGGGCCCCACAGTTAACGACTTCATTTTCGATGCTTTCAAGTAACCATTTTCGATGGTTATGACAGTGGTTTTTCGGAATTATTATTGATTTTTGCTCATTTTTCGTGATTTTCAATGGTGAAGTTAAAGTGCATTTTCGACCCTTTTGAGTTTATTTTCGGCAAAAATACATTGCAATTTCGATGGTTCTTACGACAATTTTCGGTGTTTTTTACTCATTTTCGGTATTTTCAGTTATCAATGCTTATTTTCGGTATATTTATGTTTTTGCTTATTTTCGGTATTATTCAATTATGACATTGTTTTTTCGGTATTATTGTTGATGTTGAGCCCAATTTCGGGATTTTCAATGGTTATGTTATAATGCATTTTCGATGGTTTTGTGCTTAATTTCGGCAAAAATACAGCAATTTCGATATTTCGGTATTTTTGTGTCCTGGCAGAGTAAATTTTTGGTATTTTGCTTTCATGACAGTGCCTATTTTTGATGTTTTTGTGTCCTAGCAGTGCCTATTTTCGGTGTTTTTCTGCCTGGCAGTGCATATTTTCGGTATTTTTCTGTGATGACAGTGTCTATTTTCGGTATTTTTTTGTTATCCCAGTGCCTATTTTCGGTATTTTTCTGTTATCCTAGTGCTTATTTTCGGTATTTTTTGCTATGACTGGTTATTGTCAGTACTTTCGATGGTTATTGTTATGATAGTACTTATTGTTTTTCAATTTTGCAGCGACAAGATGCCTCGTATAAAGAGAAAAGCCGGTAGGAAAAAGAAAAAGAGAAAAGATAAAGAAGATAAATATTTTCCTTCGATTAAATGCTCCCAAAGGATATGGTTTGACGAGATAAAACCATTATTAGAGGCCAATCCAGAGAGAAAAAGAATTTGGATGGAGAGCTGCTTTGCCCACCTTTACAACATACCTAAAATATCACTGTGTGGCCAAGCAATCCACCATTTTCTACAGAGGCGTAAAGGAGGGTTACGCTTCGAAGTATGCGGGAAGAGTGTAGAGTTCACAGTGTTGGACTTTACTCTGATCATGGGCCTTAATGCCCAAGTGTCTAAGGCTCCGGTCCTTAAACATGAAGCGCCACCAACCTCTCTCAAGTATCGAAAGTTTCAAAAGTTGGCGGTAATTAAAAAGGCAAGGCTTCTTGAGGAGTTGAAGGGATGTGATGATCATATGGATGCGGTGAAGCTATCACTGGTCCTCTTTATTGAGTTGTTGCTCGTAGGCACCGGCACGCATGTGGGTGTTAACACAGGCCATTTGTGCCTAGTGGATGATTAGGAGGCCTTCAACAAATACCCATGGGGGACTTTGGGTTTTGAGTTGTGCAAGGTTGGCCTAGAAACTGCTCTTTATACGAAGAAGCAGTACAATATAAACGGATGTGCTCTTGCCTTCCAGGTAAACATATGACTACCTAAATTTTGTAAATTTTCCGTGTTAGCTAATTTGTGTTTACTTCTACTTGAACTAATAGTAAAATTTATGACTGATGTCAGATTTGGGCTTATGAGTGCATCCCAACACTTGGGAGGCTGTGTTCTCGTAATGCACCCCTAGGTGCGATGACATTCCCACGGGTTCTGCGGTGGGCGAATACATCCTATCTCAGCTACAAGTCACTTGCAAATGCCATATTCAATTTAAGTAAAGTATGTAATTGGACTTGTTGTTTTACAATATTCAACTTGCAATATCCTTTGTTATTTTACAGATCATTTGTTATTTTATAACATATCCTTTGTTGTTTTACAGATCAAGCTGAGCAATATAAAGCCTACTCCTGCAGAGAAGGAGCAGCAGGTTGTGAAGGATGTGTTTGCACGATTGAGTGCTGAGGGTGATGATGATGAGGAGGGGGGGAGGAGGATGATGAGGAGGGGGAGGAGGAGGATGATGATGATGGTGATGGTGATGGTGGTGATGGGGGTGATGGTGGTGATAGTGACGGTGGTGGTAGCGATGGGGGTGATGGTGGTGATAGTGACGGTGGTGGTAGCGATGGGGGTGATGGTGATGATGATGTCAGTCCAGCCCCATCTCCGGCGAAGAAGAGAAGGTTCGAGCAGATGTCAAAAACGGTACAAATATTGATTGTGATTATTTTTTATGATTTTCGACATTAAATTGTCGAATTTTCGGGATTTTTACTTACTAGTTGTTTGATGTTCAATATTTTTAGGTTCATGATATCAATTCCTCCATTGAGCGGGCAATGGAGAGAGTTTTAGACCGTTATTTTGACCGAGTTGTTGATCGAGTTGTTGACCAAGTTGTCGACCGAGTTGTTGAGCGAGTATCCCCGCAAATAAAAAGCTTGTTTGAGCAATGGGCAGCGCAACAAAAAAAAGATGAAAAAACTTCTGGTGATGAAAAATCTTTCAGTGATAAGATGTCTCCCATATTGAGTCCCGAAGCAGCGCCGACACAGGGACATTCTTTCGTTGATGAGAAGATGGATCCCATCTTCACTCCCGAAGCAGCGCCGACACAGGGACATTCTTTCGTTGATGAGAAGATGGATCCCATCTTCACTCCCGAAGCTGCGCCGACACAGGGACATTCTTTCATTGATGAGAAGATGGATCCCATCATTGAGTTGACTCCCGTAGATTCGAAGGGGGGTGCAGATTCGACGGGGGGTGCAGATTCGAAAGGGGTTGAAGACCTTCTAGAGGTGTGTGTTTACATTCCTAAGACGTGTAATGAGAGTCTGTGAAATGGGTTTTCATGAAGCCGGAACTTATATTTGGCAATATATGCAGGTGTCAAAGAGACCGGTAGTGAAGTCTCAATATCTGTGATCCCCTTTCATTCAAATGAAATGAAGGAAAATGACAATTGGAGCTGCTAACCCCAAAAATCCTTTATCAAAAGAGGAGTCGAAGCAACTGCGCGATTTCATAAAGTCGGGAGCAACTTCAATTTTGATTGAAAAGGTGATGGTCACAGCGGATATTGTGGGAGGGATTTCTAGCTCAACTACGTGGATTGATTTGATGGTAAACCCAGTACTTTTATTGATGAATCCAGTAGCCATTTTCGGTATTTCAGTTTCATTATCGGTATTTCAGTTTCATTTTCGGTATTTCAGTGGTTTTAATGATGAATCCAGTAGTCATTTTCGGAATGTCAGTGGTTTTAATGATGAATCCAGTAGTCATTTTCGGTATTTCTGTATAATTTTCGATATTTCAGTGGTTTTAATGATGAATCCAGTAGCCATTTTCGGTATTTCTGTGTAATTTTTGGTATTTCACTGGTTTTAATGATGAATCCAGTAGCCATTTTCGGTATTTCAGTGTAATTTTCGGTATTTCTGTGGTTTAATTAATGAATCCAATAGCCATTTTCGGTATTTCGGTGTAATTTTCGGTATTTCTGTGGTTTAATTGATGAATCCAGTAACCATTTTCGGTATTTCAGAGCCATTTTCAGTATTTGTCTGTGTAATTTTCGGTACTTCAGTGGTTTTAAGAATGAATCCAGTACCCATTTTCGCCATTACAGCACCCATTTTCGGTATTTAATTCTCATTTGTACATCCATTTTCAGTAGTTGAGGACCATTTTCGGTGGTACTATCACTATCCATTATCGTTATTTTCAGTATTCTTTTGTGAGATTATCTAACATTGGATAAATATGACAGCAAATTGACATGTATACGGAGTTATTGGCTCAAAGAAAGGAGCAATACTCCTCGAAATACAATCAAGTCTGCGCTTTTGGCAAAACTTGGTTCACGGTAACTCATAATACTTTTGTTATGTTTTAGTTTATCCAATATATACATTTATCCAATGTATATCCGTAATTTCTAAGTAACAATAATGTTCGTTATGTTTCAGTATTCGTTATTCAAGGAGTGTCACTTTTTGGACACCTACCATTCAACTTTGAATTCCAAGAAGCTGACTGAGGACATGACTAGTCAGGTGGGGCCAGATATGAAGGCCGCTATCATGGGGGTTCGAGGAGGGACCCCCATGTGGGAATGTGAAAGGATATACTTCCCTGTGAACCCCGCTAGTCACTGGCTATTGGTTGTGCTTGAACCCCCCACAAGGTGTATCCTCCTCTTCGACTCATTCTTCCCACACCCGGCATTACAACATGGAGATCATATCTCAGCTATCACAGTGAGGATGCCTGCACTGTTTCACATGTGTGGTGACAACTCAGCCTTCATAGGTCAAAAATGGGAGGTCGTAGAAGTCAAAAATATACCAAAACAGAAGAATACGTAAGTCTTTCTAAAACATTTAATCTTATATTTACCAATACACTAACATGACTCATCCTAAGCAACTGTAACTGTTTGTTTTGCATATTCAGTCGGGACTGTGGAGTATTCGTTATGAAATATATTGACTTCTTATGCGCTGACTTACCCATTACGTTCACTCAGGTATTTGTACTCACATTGGTAAATATCATCAATCATTTGTAGCATACTGACTTTTTCTAACTATTTTTGTAGGACGATATATCTTCAATGCGGAAGCGAATAGCTTTCGATGTTATGACGGGGTCAGTGAAGGCGTGATAGGCTGTGATAACGTCCCAATGTTGGATGCTGAGGTCCCATGATGAAGAGGAGGGAGAAGATAGGCCGGGGTGCAGTTTATTGATAGACTATTATGGATGGATTGTGATGGACTATTATGGATTGTTGTGATGATGTTGTAATGTTGTAATATTGACTTCTTATAGACTATTTGTGTACAGTCCTGTAATATTGTGTATTTAGAGATGATTTTCGTCATTTATTACAATATCCAGTGCGGATTTTTGGTTTTTTCGTCATATTACAGATTATTTTCAGTTTTACAGGGCTCCATTTCGGCATTTTACAGTGTCCCAGTAGCCATTTTCGGCATAACAGGGCTCAATTTCGGCATTTTTGCCATTTCCAGTAGCCATTTTCGGCTTAACATGGCTGATTTTCGGCATTTTACACTGTCTAGTAGCCATTTTCGGCATAACAGGAGCAATTTTCGGTATTACAGTCCCATTTTCGGTATTCTGCAGTACTGTATTTTCGGCATTTTTGCCATTTCCAGTAGCCATTTTCGCCATTTTTAGCCAATTTCGGTATTTTTCTGTCAAATTCGGCATTTTTGCCATTTTCAGTAGCCATTTTCGGCATTTTTAGCCAATTTCGGTATTTTTCTGTCAATTTCGGTATTTTTCTGTTGAATTCCAGCAGTCATTTTCAGCATTTTTGCCATTTCTAGTAGCCATTTTCGGCATTTTTCGGTTTTTTCCTGTCAATTTCGGCATTTTTCTGTTACAATCCAGTAGCCATTTTCGCCATTTTATTGCCATTTTCCTGTCACTTTCGGCATTTTATTGTCATTTTCTGTCTTTTTCCATCTTTTTTTAGATTCTATAATATTGGATAAATAATAAAGAACCTTGAAACCAACCATTCATTAAGCATTACATGTTTTTCATTACATTCAACATTAGACACTACACTCAACCACCATGGGGAACAAGATTATTACATGTTTGCCTATTGTGCCCAGTTTGTTTACGTCTTCCACATCTTACAGTGGACCTTTCCTCACCCTGTGAGAGAATTCTATTCTTCTTCGGCCTTTCTGAACGTCTTCTTCCCACCGGTGGTTTAATCCTCTCCATCTCTACCATGATTTCAGGTGGGAGGTCCCATGATTTTTTGTCAAGCAGTGGATATATTGACTCTTGGTAGGTGGCTTGGTACGTTAGTGATGTGTAGAATGACGAACAATAGTTGTATGGATCTACCCGATACTTTCTACATCTAGCCAAGGCATGTTCACAAGGCAACCCTATTTTATAGAATTTCCCACAAGTGCAATTCCCATCCAGAAGCTTCACAGTATCTCGATTGTTTTTCCCAACCACATAATACTGATACATAGCAATTCCATGAGAATCTAAATAACGTGCATGTGATTGTCCCTTTTGTATTTGCTCTTCGGCCCATGTTGTTAGCCTGCCATTCATTTGCATAGCACTGATTTTTCGGTTGTAGAACATATTTTGTACCTTCAGTCACACATTCTCCAAAAGCATAGTGACTGGATATTCTCTTGCTTCTTTCAGCAAACTATTCAAACTCTCGGTTATGTTCGTAGTCAGCACATTATACCTCTTCGCACTATAAAAGGCTCGGGCCCATTTCTCTTTTGGTATTGCATCCAACCATTGCACAACGAGAGGGTTTGCAGCTGCGAGTTCTGCCATTATCTCATGAAACTCGCTTTCTCTACATGTCTTCACGGCTTTCCAGAAATACGGAAACAATTGCTTATCCTTGAATGTTGCATACATATTGGCTAATGTGGAATGCGCAGTAGCCATGAATTGCATGTGAGAATACAACAGGGACTTGGCTTATCAAACTAACATGTCGATCTGTTACAATCACTAGATCATCTATGTGTCCAAGTGCTCTTGATAATTGAGTTAAGAAAAAATTGTAAGTAACATTATTCTCCGACTCCGCTATCCCAAGGGCAACTGGAAATATGTGATTGTCTCCGTCTAGAGCTGTTGCGGCAATTAGTATTCCTTTGTACTTTCCCTTTAAATGTGTCCCATCAATGGCTACCACTTTCCGTAAAGTCGTCTGAAAACTTCGAATACACGGTCCAAGAGCCATAAAACATCTTTCAAATGCCCCATTTTCAGGGTCAGCCACTATTGCTGTTACTATGCCCGGATTAGTCCTTTTAAGTTCATGAAAATAGGCAGGGAGTTCAGCATAAGAGTGGTCGTATGAACCTCTAACTGTTTTAATGGCAATCTCCTTAGCTTTCCAAGCTTTCTTGTAACTCATTCTAACCCCATATTCTTCCCACACATCATGAATAATCTCTTTGGGCTTATACGAGACATTTGCCTCAATACGTCCCACAACCATGTCACTCACAACTAAACTGGTTGCTTGTCGATGATCGGTACCACCTAAGGGATATCCACAAGAGTGATGTGAATTATAAGTCTTTATTTTGAAAACACCAACCTCATTCACTTCGATGCACGCAACCTCCAGGTGCAATTATCTATAAGACATCTAACTGTGTACTTTTGTTGATTTGAATCCATAACCTTGAATTGAAAATTGTTTCGCATCGCATATCTAGACAGTACATTTTGTAGACGTCTTTTGTCCTTAAATAATTTCCCAAGCGATATTTCACCAGCTTCCACTCCAGTTTCAAACTCTGATGCTTCCCAATTTACATAGTCATCTACATAGTCATTTAGTTGCATCACATTTGCCAGTGATTGTACTGGAGCTTGTGGTGATGATGGAGCTTGTGCTAACGGTTCTGGATGAGCTTGTGGTGATGCTTCTGGATGAGCTTCTGTATCTACTTGTCTTACTCGACGAAAAGCAGACGCTGAGGAACTAGGAATATCAGCATGCGGGGTATGAGAGTGTATAGTCCTTGTGTCCCACTCTGCTGTTGCCTCTCTATGTAAAAAGTCTTCAAGCTTATCGCAGACACCGTATGTTGCTACATCTTCATCTTGATTAAAATCACTATAAAAATCATGTTCATCTTCATTAGTTGAGCTTGAGTCTATACTTTTTAAACATTCATCACCGTTATCATTTTCAGCCTCCTGAATATGAGTCCCCTTATAGAAAGGAATGACAGTCTCCTGAATATGAGGATCAACAACCTCCTGAACACGCTGATATTCACAACTCGCATCATTCAAACCAAACTGTGGTTGTGGTACAGATTTCCTCACCTTCGATATATATAATGGCGGCAAGTATTTATTTTCTACTTTCCTGACATGTGAAAGAAATGCCTGCAACTCTTCATCGTCTGTAATATCACTGGGAGGGATTGGCGCTGGTGTAGGAATCAAACACCTCACTATAATCTCATACTCTTCCAGTCGAGTGTTAGTCAATTGATAAACTTTATCCAATAGTTTGTCATATGTCATTTTCGAAGATAATTGCAACAACTTTGATTTTCCACCACTGTACACGTACCCTCGAACACGGTCGTCAATGTTCCACTCACCGTCATAACAACAAACTACTGATATCGGCATTATCTGCAATATTGGGAAAACACTCAATCCGTTAAAGTAATCTGAAAATTTTTGAAAATGAGCGCTGTAACCATTGAAAATGCACTGTAATAACCAAAACCGCCGAAGATCACAAAATCATCGAAATAGCACTGTCATATCAAAATTGCAATAACAGAAAACCCCCGAAAATGGGCATTGTATCCATCGAAAAGCTGTGTCAAAACAGAAAACCACCGAAAATGACCATCAAAGCATCGAAACAGAACTGTAATAACAGAACACCACCGAAAAGGAGCATAAAATCATCGAAAATACACTGTAATATCGAAAATGCAATAACAGAAAACCACCAAAAATGACCACAAAACCGCCGAAATAGCACTGTAATAACAGAAAACCACTGAAAATGTGCATAAAATCATCGAAAATGCACTGTTATATTGGAAAACCACTGAAAATGGGCATAAAATCATCGAAAAAGCACTGTTATACTGGAAAACCACCGAAAATGGGCATAAAATCATCGAAAAGCACTGTAAAAGAGAAAATGCAATAACATCAAACCCCCGAAAATGACCACAAAACCGCCGAAAATAAACTCAAAACCACCGAAAATGTGAACTGTAATATTGAAAATGCACTGTAATCACAGATAACCACCGAAAATGAGGAAAAAAAAAATCAAACTTTATCACTACAACCATCGAAAATGAACTCTAATAACAGAAAATGACGAAAATGAGCACATAACCCTAGCAAATACCGAATATGATCACTGTAACCATCGCAAAATGGATCAAAAACATATAAACACTTACCCTATGTTCTTGTTCTTCTACTTCTTCTTCACAAGGGTTTAGCTCAGTTGCAATGAAGGAGAAAGCTTCAATGAAGGGGAAAACTTAAGTCTAGCTCGTTGCAACGAAGGGGAAAGCTTGGGTTTCGGATGAACGCTTCGTTGAAGGGGAAAGCTTGAGCTCAGTCGCACGGTGTTTAAGGGTTCTCTAACAGGGATGGGGGGCATCTTGGAGAAAATTTTTTTGAGGAAACCACGTGCTCCACTAAAATCACTGTAGAAGCCTACAGAAATTATACAGAGAGGGGTATTTTATAATGTACGGAATCAGGATCCTCTCACAAGTCTCAACCATGCAATTAGCAACATTTTCTAATGTTGGCTAATTAGAGTTTTAAAAAATGACACGTGGTGCATTCCCACATTCTACAACTGTCCACTCTAGTGGGAGTATATATTCCGTAAGTAATTTTATTTTCGTTAAAAGTGAGGCAGTTGATATGTTCACCATTTCACTAACTTTACTATTCTACTAATGTAGTAATTGAAATGTGGCCTAATCAGGTGACATCCAAAAAAAACATAACTAAAAATACTTTTCTTTGGATGAAATGATAACATGTAACTAACACACAAGATAGGTGTCCTTCCTCATTTAAATTTAAAAAAATGTGGGTTTATTCATCCTGATTTTTTTCGAATTGTTTCTGAGTCTTAGGGTACTCCTATTTCTGTTAATCCTCTTATGTCCTTTTTTTTTAAGCTTAAAAGATTAAAGATTTCTTTAAAAAGATGGAATAAGGAAGTCTTTGGCAATATTTTTCAAAAGATTAAGGATATTGAAAATCAAATTAGTAATATTGAGGATGATATTCAAAATTCTTGGGATCTTGGGAAGGCTGATATCCTTAATAACCTTAAAGATAAGTTTCAAACTTTTCTTTTGCAAGAAGAGATATTCTAGCGGCAAAAATCACGTATTAAATGGCTTCAAAAATGGGATAATAATACAAAATTTTTTCATATGATCTCTAATTCCAGAAGGGGTAGAAATTGTATTGCTCGGATTCAAGATTCCCAAGGTAATGTGTTGGAATCGAGAGAGGATATTGGTAACGCTGCTGTTTCTTATTTTAAAAACTTATTATCCTCTTCTAATTGTATTATTGATCAAAACTTGATTAACCATATTCCTAGTCTTATTTCGGAAGATGATAATAATTCTATATCTATTTCTCATTCCTTAAAAGAGATTAAAAAAGTTGTTTTTAGTATGTCTGTTGATAGTGCTCCTGGACTGGATGGTTTTTCGGGGCACTTCTATCATTCTTGTTGGAGCATTATTAAGGATGATCTTTTGAGTGCTATTAATTCCTTTTTTATCTATGCAAATATTCCTAAAGCTATTAATGCTACTGTTATAGCTTTAATTCATAAATGTAGTTATCCTCTATCCTTTACTGATTTCAGACCTATTAGCCTTTGTAATTTTCTTTATAAAATCATTTCGCGCCTACTGGCAGATAGAATTGGTAAACTTTTGCCTAACTTAATCTTTGAAGAACCAAGTGGATTTGTTAAGGGGAGAAATATTATTGATAATATAAATCTTGCTCAAGAGATGGTTCAGGATATTGATAGAAAATCACTGGGAGATAATATTATTTTCAAACTTGATATGTCTAAAGCATATAATTGAATGGAATGAAATTTCATTATTTTAGTTCTTCAAAAAATGGGTTTCAATTATGCAGTTACTAGATTGATTCATGGTTGTCTTTTTAATCAATCTTTCTCTATCATTATTAATGGAAGTCTTCAAGGTTTTTTTCAGAGTTCCCAGGGTCTTCGGCGAGGTGATCCTCTTTTCCCTGTACTTTTTATTTTAGTTGAGGAAGTTCTTAGCAGGGGTCTGAAATTTATCTCTGAGAGTCTTTCTCCGAATTAGAAACTGGGAAGATATGGTATGCCTATTTCTCACCTTCTTTTTGCAGATGATACCTTAATATTTTGTAATGGTAGAAAGCATAACATTAAAAAATTATTTAATTTTATCTCTTCTTATGAGGCTTCTTCGAGTCAGTTAATCAACCATGCTAAAGCGCTTTTTATTGCTCCTCCAAACTTTCTAGGGCTAGAAGTGGTGCTATATTTCATTGGGTGGGTATTTCTAATAAGAATTTTCCATTTACTTATCTTAGTGTCCCCATATATAAAGGTCATCTTAAAAATTGCTTTTTTAATCCTTTAATTGATAAAATTCTTAGAAAGATAGAGGGTTGGAAAGGCAAGTTCTTATCTATGGTGGGTAGGCTTATTCTTATTAAGCATGTTTTGTCTTCTATGCCTACTCACCTTTTAGTTGGGATCCATGTTCCGAAAGCTATTTGTAACATTATTGATAGATCTATGGCTAAATTTTTTTAGAACAATAGGATTAACTCTAGAAAGCATCATTGGATTAATTGGAATACTTGTGCTCTTCCCCTTTTGGAAGGTGGTCTAGGCATTAGAAAAATGCATGATTTTTCCTCTGCTTTTAGAATGAAACAAGTCGGAAACTTTATCAATCTGAAAATCTTTGGACTAAATTCTTTAAATCTAAATTTCAATTTACTCATATTTGGTATGCTTCAAATCGCCTTGACTCATCTAAAACTTGGATAAAAATTAGCAAATTTTGTAAAAATGTGATTTGGAATTTGACTGCTTTAATTGGTAATGATACCAAAATTAATTTCTTATTAGATTGTTGGTATGGAGATGCTCCTCTTATAGTTAACTCTTCTAACATTCCTCATACTTTTCCTGTTATCTCGGATATGTTTGATGATAATGGGGGATGAGATTTTAGTCTTGTTTCTGATTATCTTCCTGAATACATTGAGACTGATATTAGAAATGCAGGATTTTTTACTTCTGAATTAGAAGATACGTTTATAAGGAATCTCTGTCCTATAGGTAAGTTTTCAGTTAAATCAGCTTGGAACTCTATTCGCTATTCTGCTCTTCCGAAAGATTGGACTAGGTATGTTTGGAATAATATTATTCCCAAAAAAATCCAAATTTTTGGTTGGAAGGTAATGAATGGAGTTGTTCCTATTGACTTTAAGGTTCAATCTGCTGGTATTCCCTTAACAAAGCTATTGTTCTTGTTGTGCTCAAGGTAATATTGAAACTCTATCTCATCTCTTATTTAAAAGTGATATTGCAGGTGTGTTATGGAGATATTTTGGTAATTTATGTTCAGTTCTTCCTCGACCCAGTGATAATATTCAATGCTTAATTAAGAGATGGTTTAGAGCTTCAGGTAGGCATCATAATGAAGTTCTTCTAGTGCTTCCTCTTATAATCATATGAGAGATTTGGAAAGAAAGATGCTCTCATAGGTTTAAGAATGCGCAAAAGTCTATTGATGTGATTAAGACAAAAATTCAGAAATGGATGGTTGATTTGGGATCCTTACCGATCAGAAAAACTTTGGACCTTTCCATCATCAATATTTTGTCTCCTCCTGATTGTCGAAGAAATACTATTTCTTACATCAAATGGATTCAACCTTCTCAGGATAGAATAAAACTGAATGTGGCTGGTGCTTCTAAAGGCAATTCGGGAATAGCTGGAGGAGGAGGTATTATTCGAGACCACACTGGAAGGATGATAGCTTGCTTTTATGCTTTCTATGGGAATTGTACTAATTATGTTGCAGAATCTTGAGCTCTTTTGGATGGTCTCCTTCTGTGTCAAAGACTTGGATATCTTCAAGTGGATGTTGAATCTGATGCTAAATCTTTAGTTGAAGCTTGGAAGGGAATTTTTAATCATCCTTGGCAGGTGTGGTATTGGAATAAGAAGATCCATCAAGTGTTTCACATTTTCTCTTCTATTAATCACATCTTTAGGGAAGCTAACATGGTTGTAGACTTTCTTGCTAATCAAGGATGTACTTCTCAGACTTCAGGTGAAATTTTTCCTAATCAATTCAGTCCTCATCGTCTCATATCCCTTATTTCTCTTAATCAAGCTGGATTAGGTAATGTTAGATTGGTTAATAGAGATTGAGTTTTGTTAGGTTTTGTTTATTTTGGGTAAGGTTTTATGTCCCCCCTTCTTTTGTATTTGTTTGTTAGGGGTCAGGTTTTTTGTCCCCCCCCCCCCCCCATGTTTTTTGTTTATTCGTTAGGGGTAAGGTTTTATGTCCCTCCCCGGTAAGGTTTTATGTCCCCCCTCCCCCCCATCATTTCTTTTTTATTAATAAATCTTTGATAGGGGTCCGCCAAACCCCCCTCTCCTTTTGAGAGGTTTTTTTTTTAAAAAAAAAAAAACTAACACACTCTAAAAACACACACAGTTAGACATAAGGAAGCCACTAATGTGTCATAAGGGTAAGTCCAAGCAATCACTCCAAAAGGGCATGTCTTAAGGAGGATTGATGGCCCCTTATACACCCCTGTGAAGTCCATTTCTCAACCAATGTGGCACTATAAGAAATCTACCGAGTAGTGACGAAACTTTAGCGATGGAATTTTTTATATCTCTAATACTTCACTTATAGAGACGGAACTCTAATACTTCACTTATAGAGACGGAAAAACATTTCGTCACATCTTTAATGAACATTTCGACAATTTATTATTTTTGTTTTAACAAATTAACCTATAGAGAGGAAAGTATTTCGTCGCTAATGGGATAGTTTATTAGGGATGTTGATATTCTGTCTCTAATAGTAGTAGGGACAATAGTTCACCTGTAATGACAGATGTATTTGTCTTTAAACATAAAAGACCATTAAAGACAAAAATGTATCTGTTACTAAGTATAAAAGATCTTTAGTGACAGAAATATTTCCGTCTCTAAAAATCGAACATTAATAAACTCACTCAACCACAAAAATCACTTTTTTTCTCTTTTTTTTTCTCTCCCGCCTATTTTATCTCCACCACTGCTCCTTTCGGCGACTAGGGTACTTCTCGTTGTCGGTGTCATAGCTCCCTTTGGTAAGTCTCTCTGTCTCTCCATTGATCGGAATAATTGATCCCCTGCGCAGGTTCTCTTCTTGAAAATTGCAAAATCAATTACAGCCTCAAGGTCTTTAGTAGCTCAAATTCCAGTCTCAAGGTATATATTCAGTAGTTGAATGGTGAATGGCTAATCTGGTTTAGTTGTATTTTTCCCTAATTAATTATTTTGGTGTTGGGTTCAAAGGGTTATGTGTGTTTCTGTTACCAGCTCATTCTACATTCTATGCTTTATGTTGAAGAGAATCTCATTTTTATGAGTTTAGGGTGTTGGGTTTTACACTGAATCTTCTTTATTTTTTTCATAAGAATCAAAACCTTAAACCTATTTCTTTGCTTTCATTTAGATTAACCTCTTTACCCCTTTGAAGTGAGTTCTTCTACATTGAAATGTCAAAAGACTCAAAGGGAAGCTTTGGCTCCCAGCTTTGATGCGTCTGCAACTCCACAGTATCTTCACCTTTTCTCCCTTATTAAATGGAAATGTAATCATCTAGTGCTACAGTCCAATGAATCTACTTGACAAAAGAAAATTTAGTGCTATGGATCTTTGGCTTGTAAGCATGCCGTATGCTACCTCTTAATTTCTATTTTTTTCTTATAATTTTCAAATCTCTGAAGCTGTTGACAATGCTCATTCTACTTTCCATTAGCTTGATATCTTTTTGCAATTTTTTTGTCACAGCCCATGCTTGAGATTTCTAGGGACCCTACCCCAAGTACTATACAGGTCCTGGTTGAGTAAGTTTTCAATGCTCGTATCTTTCTTTTCAATGTGCTGTGTTCTATAGAACTAAAATGCTAGAAATTTTATCAAAGTTCTATCTCTGAATTAAACATATCATTGCAAATGGTAGTTTTAAGGATGTGTCTTATAGTGGAGGAGGGAATATCACATTTAAAGGAACTCTAGAAGACAATGCTTATTTCACAACAAGGCTCTTTCAAGGAGAGCTTCTTTTTGAAGATTTGCCAGTCCACTTTACATATTTTGTAAGCAACCTTATTTGTAGACAAAACTTGCAGATATAACAATAACCCTAATGATCATTAAGTTCTTGAAGGTTTGTGGGTCCACATTACATATTCTGTAAGACGAACTTGCAGATATAATAACACTCGTAATGATCATTAAGTTCCATCCAAATCTTAATTGTAAAGAATATGTGAAACAAAAGTGCTTAAGTTTCTTGTAGCCGATGAGAATGCTTGTTAGTCACAGGTTAATCTATAGCTTAAGAGTATTGTAGTTGGTGACCACCATCTATAGACTGAATATTGAGTCTCCGACGAGTCTCTCTTTCCACTAGCATTATCTAGATAGACCAGACCAGGGAAAAAAATTCTCTGAATCTCTAAATCAAATAGAATCAAATTTGCAGGGACAAAATCACCCCACAAATCTGCATTCATGGGCTACTCTTATCTAACATGACACTCTCAGTTACAAAAACTTGCTATTAGCACTTGTGTTCACTATGTCATTAAATAAAAAACAAATAAATGTCCAAAAGTAGTAATGTTTCCATTGTGGTTGTTTTTTGTTTCCATTAATGTGTATCTCTAAGTAGTATGTATTGTTTCCCTTTATGTTCTAAAACAAAAAAAAACATATATATATATATATACACACACAGAAATTTCAAGTGAGGATCTCAAAGAGGAGCTGAAAACAGAAAAGAAAAGAGGGAACCTAATTGATGCAGAGGCTGGAGAGCATCGGATCCCTCTTTCTATAAGTATATAGTAGTCCATTGGCTACAGGGGGGGTGTTATCACCATCAACATTTTCACATTTTTCCTCTTATCACAACACCTAATTGACACTTTCATCATCCAATAAATCCGAAAACAACCACATTTGAGCATCCGATCAAGGTTTGAGTTTTACCGCCTTGATAAAGGAGAGATAGGGATCGATTTGAAACTTTAAAGGTAGAGTGGCATTTTGGTAATTTACAAAAACCAGAGTATCGCCGATCTAGCGCCAGACGTTGAGAGCTAGCTAATACAGACATTCAGACATTCTCTCTCTCTCTCTAAAAGATCTTATTAAAATATTCCAGCAATCAAGTTTTAAAATCCTCTCAGAGATTTCTACGATTGCAGTGATTATAAAGCTAAAATCTCATTGGAAATCAAAAGAAATAGATTGAATCTTAAGCTTAAATTGCTGTAACTTGAAGAAATCAAGAAAACCTAGCTTTTGAGGGAGAAGAAAACTAGTTTTTCTCCCAGATTTCAGGTACAACTTGGAGATCAGATCTCAAACAAGAACACCTACGCAGAATGAGATCCAACACTTGTTCTTCAACAAGAAACAAGTAGAAATATCAAATGAACATGCATGTAAAACTAGAGATCTCCATATTCAAGAATCAGAAACAGATACAAAAAAAAAAAAATCATCTCACCATGTAGTCAATCTCCAAATTCCAGAACAGCAAACGAGTAAAACTAAAACATCAATCACATTCTTTAACGAGATTTGAAAACCATTGAAGAATCACCATTGCCATCAACAACTACTCTAGAAACCATGCAGAAGGCAGTAAAACTCAAAGCTAGATTCACTAGAGAGAGAGGGAAAATTACCGGAGAGCACAAGGGAGCCAGAGCAGTGCAGGAGGAGAAGGTGGCTGGAGCAGGTGAGCATGAGCCAGAGCAGTGCAACTAGAGCAGGTGGCCGGAGCTGGGACCACGGAGTAGGGGAGCACGAGTCGGAGGCGGAGCAGGGGAGCAGGAGAAGTTGGCCGGAGCTGGAAGCACGAACCAGGGGAGCCGAAGTAGAGAGCAGGAGAAGGAGAGGAAGGGAAAAAGTGGAGGGAAAAAGTAGAGGGAAAGGCTCGGGCCCTAAATCCCCAAATGCGGGGCCTTTCGCGGCATTTTTTAAAAAACGCCGTGAAAGGCTCATGTCTTTCGTGGCACTTTTTGAAAAAATGCCATTATAGAGTCCCCCAACTACGACACTTTTTGAAAAAAAGCTGTGATAGAGTCCCCCAACTACGACATTTTTTTCATAAAATGCCGTAATAAAGTGCTCCAATCGACGGCGTTTCTATAAAAAAGTCGGGTTTTAACGTCTTTCGAGGCATTTTTAATTAAACGTTGTTAAAATATTACTGCTAAATGCCTATATTTTTGTAGTGTTATTAGGTTCATGGTAGGTGGGTAGATGAATAAGAGATATTATACAATAACACCAAAGCGTGAGTATAACATCCCTTATAGATCAGACAGAAGATCGAATGCCCCAGGATTCACAAGATGAGATCTGTGAAATTGGAGAAGATAGTTTCTATCTGCCTATTCAAGGCGATGTGATATGCCCAAAGGCAGGATCACATTAAGCCAGTGTCTAGGTTTTCGATGTCAATTAATTCTTCCCAAATTGGCAATACCATTAGAAATAGACCCATAATCTAATTGGTATTAATGAATACAATAGATCCCTAATACTATCTATTTTGTCATTTGATTAGATCATGACAGGCCTACACCCATTGACTGAAATTCTTCGTGATGAAAAGTTAGTAGGAACTAACTATGTAGACTGAAAAAGAAAAATTAGAATAGTATTTGCTGCTGATAACCTTAACCTATGTCTTAAGACACCTAAGCCTGAAATTCCTCCAGATGCTTCACAGGCCTAAAAGGCTGTGTTAGAGCAATGGGAGAGGTCCAATCAGATGACCAAGTGTTACATACTGGCTTCAATGTCTAACATTTTACAAAGCCAACATGATCACATGGATAAGGCTTCTGACATTTTGTAAAACCTTCATGAGATGTTTGGTGAGCAAAATAGGTCAGCTCGACTAGTAAAGTTGAAATCCCTTGTTAACACCAAGATGGCTGATGGAACTCCAGTTAGGGAGCACATCATAAAGATGATAGGCTTATTAAATGAACTGGAAATTCTTGGTGGACAGATGGATGCCATCACTCAAGTTGACACTGTTCTGCAGTCACTCCCTTTGTCCTTCAATTCGTTCGTGTTAAATTATAATATGAACAAGAGTGAAATGTCACTAAGTGAGCTTATGAACTCACTTGTGGCTATAGAAGATTTGATCAAAAAGTCAACTAAAGGTGAAACTTTAATTGTCGATAAAGCTGATACCTCCAAGAAATCTAAAAAGTTTAGAAAATGGACTAAAGGCAATGGAAATTTTAAAGACAATAAGGGTAAAGCAAGAGTTGCCAAAGGTTCTTCAGGAAAAACTGGCAAGGAAAACAAGGGCAATGGAAAGTGTTTCCACTGTGGTAAAATAGGCCACTGGAAGAGGAATTGCAGGACTTACCTCGCAACTCTTAAAAAGGGTAGTGGAAATACTCAAGATATGAGATATGTTGAAGTACATATAACTGTTGAGTCTAACTTTCTGGACGGTCCTCCTAACTCTTGGTGCGTGGATTCTGGATCCACTGTACACGTTTGCAATTCTTTGCGGGGGTTCAAGGAAACTAGAAAGCTGACCAAACAGGAGCAGAAGCTTAAAGTTGGCTCCGGTGCAAATGTTGCAATGAAGTCAATTGGCTTGTTTACTCTTTATTTACCTAATGAAAAGACATTAATTTTAGAAGATTGCCTTTATATGCCTTCAACACATCGTAATTTGATTTCAGTATCTAGACTCTTATTTTATGGATTCTCTATCAATTTTAATTCAATTATCGAAATTAAGATAGATGGAATGGTCTTGATAACTGGTAATCTCATTAATGGTCTTTATTTAATATTTTCATTGGTAAATAATGAATGTCTGCAAAGTGACAATGTCTCATCATCTAGAATGTCTGAAATGAAGAGACATTGCACAGAGTCTACTTATCTTTGGCATAAGAGACTTGGTCACATTAATCTTGATAGGATCAAGAGGTTAGTAAAAGATGGTCCCCTTAACTTCCTCAAGGTAGAACCACTCCCTACATTCGAGTCTTGTCTCGAAGAGAAAATGACCAAGAAGCCTTACCCTAAAAAGGTAGGAAGAGCCGAAGAAAAGTTAAGACTAATACATAGTGATGTATGTGGTCCATTTAACATTGTTGCATGAGGTCAATACCGGTATTTTGTTACATTTACCGATGACTATTCTAGATATGGATATGTCTATTTGATGCAACACAAATCTGACACATTTGAAAAGTTCAAAGAATTCAAATTAGAAGTTAAGAATCAAACTGACAAATCCATAAAGACACTTCGATCAGATCGAGGTGGTGAATACCTCACCAACGAGTTTATGGATTACTTAAGGGATAATGACATTATCTCGCAATGCACAAGTCCTGCCTCTCCTCAACAAAATGGAGTTTCTGAAAGAAGAAACCGGACCTTATTAGATATGGTTCGCTCTATGATGAGCCATGTTGATATTCCTTCGTATCTTTGGGGATATGCTATACAAACTGCCATTTATATTCTGAACCGGGTTCCATCTAAGTCTATTCCATTTACACCCTATGAATTGTGGACTGGGCGAAAACCTAGTTTACAACATCTAAGGGTATGTGGTAGTCCTGCGCATGTTCGCAAACTTGAACCCACTAAGTTGGAATCTAGGACAGAGAAATAGAATTTTGTAGGGTATCCAAAAGAAACTAAGGGTTTCTATTTCTACTCCAAGGCTGACCAAACAATAGTTGTTAGGCTTCATGCTACTTTCTTGGAGGAAGAAATGGATCTCCTAAAGAATGTTGAATTTCATGAGATGAAAGATGACACAGCCAGTATCCAATCTGAACCTAATCCTTCCACTTTAATTTCTCCTAATTCTGTTCTACCGAGAAGGTCTGAAAGAGTTTCTAGACCACCGGATAGACTTCAGTATTACATTAATGAAGTTTATCTAAGTTACCCCTGATGATGAGGATACAGATCCTAATACTTATTAGGAAGCTACATTAGATGTAGATGCATCTTAATGGAATAAAGCCATGAATGCTGAAATAGATTCCATGTATGACAACGGTGTCTAGACTTTAGTAGATATGGTATAAGGCCAATTGGATGCAAATGAATTTACAAAAGGAAGAAGAGTGTCGATGGTAACGTGGAGACCTATAAAGCTAGAATTGTTGTAAAAGGTTATACTCAAATTCAATGAGTTAATTATGAGGATACCTTTTCTCCAGTAGCTATGCTCAAATCCATCAGGATATTGCTAGCTATAGCTGTTGGACATATATGCCCTCGAAAGCCAATAACAGACTTTTCTATGTTGATTAGATAAGCATCATATTCACACAACCAACTATAAAGGGTATTTATATTAATTACTGTTTCATATGATGAAGACATAAAGTTCCATAGGTAGCATTGTAGGAAAATCATGCAAAGGTTGCGAGGAGATATGATTTTCCGGTTCCTTGTAAATCTAATATTGTTCGAAGCCTCTAGAGTACTGGTTGGGCGTCGTACTTCATCATGGCTTGCACATGTGTAGTTCTATGAGATAGTGTGATGAATCTCATTCACAGAGAGTGGTGACTCTTGACTAACATGTGAGTATATGTAGCAAGTACATAATACTGAACGGGATCACTAGTGGATACCCTATGAAATACACTGTCAGATTGTATTAGGGTTATCCATTTGACAAATTGTCCTTAGACCTGAGAGGTTAACATCTTTTCAAACATTTGTCTATATGGCTTTGATGTGCCAATCGGCAATGTCCAATACACAGGACTAACTCCGGGTACGTTGGGTCATGTACACTGTGTTTGGAGAAGTATGTAAACACTCAATAAGGAATCCACAACTCCTTAATTGGAGATAATGATATCAAGGTGATACTTATTGAACTGAACTGTTAAATCCAGTACTGATGCTTTTCGGTAAAATGGTCTTTATCGAAGTTGATATTTTCAATATGGAAATGTATATATAAATATATATATGTCAGTTCTTTTCTAATGTTTCTTCAAAAGTATTTTGGAGGTTCAGTTCATTGAAAAAGTAATCATGAGAAAGGGTTCTATTCATAAGCTAGGGACTAAGATAGTGGAATTGTTCCAATCCCGAAAGCTTACAAGTGATATCGGAATGTGGAAGGATTTATTTGTAAATATATTGTGAGATGGTACTTACAAGCAATTCTCTAATTTCTGGAAGTTAATCACATTGTGTTAATGAACATTAATTGTGATTGGTGGAAGTCTAGGGATATAGATAAAATTCTATAATCCTAATGGAGTATAGGAAAGGTGTTTCCTAGTAACAATGCTTCAACCAAAAAGGTGAAGTACTTGGTCCCACAACCGGAAATAAGAGATCCCTTTAGATCCCACACACAAGGACCTTCTTAAAGTATTTAATTTAATTATTAATTAAATTAATTAATTTCTCTAAGTAATCACTATATGGTATAGTGAAGCTCTAAAAGGTGGAATCACATTAGATGTGAAAAAAACAAATGGGTAGGACCCATTGAGAATTATTATAAAAGAATAATTCAAGTGACTAAGAGGGTTTTGGAAACCCTTTGGGCGTGTGGAGTGGGACCCACCTAGGGTGGGACGCCCACTTCAAGGAGGAATAATAATTATTATTATTTTAATTAGTTTCTAATAACTAATATCCTTATTAGATAAGGTTAGTTAGTTAGTTACTAATTAAAGATTCCCTAATTGTTAGGGATTCCATTAGTTAGTTACTAATTCAAGATTCCTTATTGGATAAGGATAAGATTAGTTACTAATGGATAAGGTTGGTTTCTTTTAAGATTAATCTTAATTGGATTAGGAGAATAATCAATAAAGGAAACTATTGAGGAATCCTAATTGGATTAGGATAAGGTTAATGAATTATAATTGGATTACAATTCAAGCAACCAAGAGGGAACTTATATAAAGGATTGGATGCCCAGCCCTTTAAAATATATAATTCTCCAGAATTTTTTTTTCTTCTCTTCCTCTCCTCAAGTTTATGCCCAGCCCTCTCCCCCTTTGAGGGTGTACGGTCACCCTTCTCCTTCTTCCTTTTTGTTTAGTTTTTGATCTTGATGATCAAGAACAAGTTCTTTGAAGATCAAGATTGGATCTTGTTTGATCAAGAAAGGTTCTTGGATCAAAGAAAAGAAGAAAAGATAAAAGAGCATGAAATTTGGAAGGGCCATTAGCTTCCATTAGAAAAAGCTTTAAAGGAAAAAAGAAGGTTCGGGTGAATCGACAGGAGACTTGACACTTGTGAAGTTTTGCGAGTATTATTCTAACGTGGATTTGACTTAACAATTTCAAAGTCGCAAAGGTGAATGTTATTCCTACCTTCATTGAATAAAATCAATTAGAATCTTAGTCAGATCTTGGGATTCGATATATGCCCCCCAAGAACTGTGTTTCTAAAATATAAAAGAGGTATACTTTCAATAGCTGCACACCATGACTATGAGATATGACAAATGGATGTCAAAACTGCTTTCCTTAATGGAATGCTAGATGAAGACATCTATATGAAGCAACCAGAGGGCTTCATTGCTCCTAACTAGGAGAACATGGTATGCACGCTTAACAAGTCGATATATGGTTTGAAACAAGCTTCAAGAAGCTGGAACCAAAGATTTGATCTTTCGATCAAAGAATTTGGATTCCAAAAGAATTTGGAAGAATCTTGTAAATACAAGAAGGACAGTGGGAGAGCGGTAGTATACCTAATTCTATATGTAGATGACATCCTACTCATTGGGAATGATGTAGGGATATTGTCATCAGTCAAGATATGACTTTCTCAGTATTTCTCAATGAAAGACTTGGGAGAGGCATCCTATATTCTCGGAATAAAGATTCTAAGAGATAGGAAATGCCGAATGTTGGGATTAAATCAAATTTTCTACATAGACAAGATTTTGTCTAGGTACAGTATGAGTGATTGTAAGACAACACTCATTCCTTTTAGACATGAGGTCACTTTGTCTAAAAAGATGGCCCCTACATCAGCTGATGAGATCGAGCAGATGAAGAAGTGCCCTTATGCTTCGGCAGTTGGGAGCCTTATGTATGTCATGCTATGTACTAGACCAGATATCTATGCAGTGGGAATTGTTAGTAGGTTCCAAAGCAATCCAAGTATGAGATAATTGGACTGCAGTGAAGCATATTATGAAGTACCTAAAAAGGACTAGGGATTATGTGTTTACTTTTCACATAGAAGAAGTATCTTCTCGTTAATGAGATTATTGAGAAGAAAGGCATCGTTGTTACAAAGATTAGGTCTCAACTTAATGTTACTGATCCGATGACCAAAACTTTATCAGATAAAGTATTTGTAACACACTTAGATAGTATGAGATTGAAATCTATGGCACAATGACTTTTAGGGTAAGTGGGAGATTGTTAGACATGATGCCTAGAAAAGTCATTTAGATTATTAAAACCTTATTAATTTGATTAATAAATGTTTCTTCTTAATCTATTGTGTATTCATTATGGGTAATTGACTATGATCATGAGATGATCTATACGATATGAGATATCGATAAAGGTCCTTAGGATATATTGTAGGAAAGTTATATGATTAGATTATCACAGGTAGATATAACTTTCCGATTCTTTATACCTTATATAGTCAAAGCTATGGGTGAAGCTGGGCACTTCACTTATATGGCTGCTAGAATGCTAAGATGTTCGCAATAGTTGAGATGTAGTTCTATCTCGAACTATTGTAGTGGAGACTACACATCAGCATATGGGTGCTTAAATTAACACTGACTGATTGCATTCAATGAAAGACCTCTTACATGAACATACTATCAGATAGTTGGTCTCTCATTCACATTGAATGATTTCGATGATCCTTAGATTTGATGAGTTCATCTATGACTGAGCGGTGATCTGACTGTTTTGATTCCACCAACATATTTCCTAACTTAGGGAATACAATATAGTGACAGTTAGATAGTCAGAAAGTTGTTAGAGTCATGATGAATTTCAAACAAGAAATCCATGCTCATTAATTTGAGAGATTATCCAAGTTCTGGGTAAGACAGTTGATTAAGTTCAAATCATGCGCAGGTGATTTTGAAAACAAAATAAGTTTTGAAATATACTTTTATTAAAAGGTATTATACTTATAAAATGATTTTCTCAAAATATTTTACAAGAGAAATTGTTTCTCATGGCTTAATCATAAGTCTTGGAAACCCGGATGATTTCCAATGGGCTATGAGTTAGATAGTATGTCAATCTCAAAGGCCCATTAGGGATAATGTATTTGGAAGAATAAATCGAATTAAAAAGTTCATGTGGCGGGATCCGTAATGGTTAATGTTCATACACTGGGATTTAATTGCAATATGGATATCTCACATCACTTGCAATTCCAATGTAAATCTCATTTAGGGTCAATGTGATAACATTAGGTAAGTCAGGGTAAGAATGTCCCAGAGCAATCTGTGGAGGTGCTCACATAAGAAATACAAGCTCAATAATTGATTAAAAGTTAATCAATTATTTTAAGTGATTAAAAGTTAATCATTTAATTAAATAGATTAAAAGTTAATCTATTGTTTAAATTAATTATTAATTTAAACATATGGATTATTTTAGTAATTATTTAATTAACATAATTAAAGGAGAAATAGGTTTGATCCATATCCATAAACCCATTAAAATGGACCTTTAATATGGGCTTTAGGTTTAAACCCTAGGGTGGGGCGCCCACTTGAGGAATCCTAATTGGATTATGATTTGTTTAATTGAATAATTGTTGAAATATAATTCATTTAATTATGGAATTTAAATCCAATGGTTGGATTTCATTAAGGATTAAGATGGAATTGTAATTAGATTACAAAAGGGAGTTTTAACTCCCCAAAGTCCACGCCCCATAGAAGCTCACACCCCCCCTTGGTGTTGGTCTCCTAGTTTGACTAAGTTTCCTTCTTTGAGTTAGGATGTTGAAATATCCCTTTTAATTAAGAAATCCTCTTATAATAGGGACTCGTTAATTAGTAGGATTACCATAACTAAAGTAGTTATAAATTAAGTAGGAGTTTATTTAATTAATAATAAGAGTTATTATTAATTAATAAATCCTACTAGATAAGATCAAGTTGGAGTAGGATTAGGATAGGATCCTAGTCTATATATACCCTAACACCCTAGACCATTAAGTACTTTTCTCCAGAATTTTTTCTCTTCTCTCCTCTCTCTCTCAAAACCGTGAGACCCTAGGGAGACCCCTAGAGATTTTCGTGAGCTATATAGATGGTGCAAGTTGGGTTTTGCAAATCTAAGATTTTGAACTCTAGTACTTTTGGTGATAGAAGGTCTACACCATTACTCCATCTTCTTCCTCTTACTTATATAATTCCAAAGAAGATTCTAAAGCTTCGTGGGGATAGCGAAGAATAAGGATCGAGCTTCTAGTATTTTTTCGGAGAAATCTCTACAAAGAGTTCTGACGATTCGAGTGGATTTAAGCTTCATCGGTGAAAAGCATTCACCGAGGTGATATGACTAAAACTCTTAGATAATTTTGATGATTTCTATGGTGTTAAGATCTAGGGGATCCAGTTTCTGCATAAATTTTGTATCCTGATCCCCCTACACCTATGCCATATACTGACTTCTCCATCGGAGTGTCTATGACAGGTCGGACAACTGTCCACCTTGCGAGGATGAACCCAAGCTGAACTTTAGATGATTCTGTACAGAAGGTTTAAGAGCGTGTCATATGACAAGGGTACGAATGACGCAAGACTGTAAAAGAGTGTACAAGACCTGAACCATGCAACCTGTGATAGGAACCGCTAGCTAGGAAATTTCCCTTTACAAATTGGCACCGTTTGTGGGAAATCGAACAAAATAGCCAACAATGTCATCCTCGCGAAATTGGGGGCTAGTAGTACGTGTGCTCTCCACGACATTGGGGCTAATGGTGAAGGTCTGTACTTTGTGTGCAATGATTGATTACTAATCTAGTAACTCATTCCTAGACGGAGGGGCAAATCCAGTCACTCATTCCTAGACGGAGGGGAAAATCCGGTCACTCACCTCTTTGGCATGTGGTCTATGTACGAGCTACGAGTCATGCTGGCTCAAGCACTGTATGATGACAAGGCACTTGAACCCGTTGTGGGTAAGAATTGGCACACTACCAATGTTTCATCCTCAAGATACTTGTACCCGTTGTGGGCAAGAATGTCCGCACTACAATGTTTTGTCCTCAAGGAACTTACACCCATTGTGGGAAAGAATAACCGAACTACCAATGTTTCGTCCTCAAGACACTTACACCCGTTGTGGGCAAGAATGACCATACTACCAATGTTTTGTCCTCAAGGCACTTGCACCCATTGTGGGCAAGAATGGCCGCACTATCAATGTTTTGTCCTCAATGTACTTGTACCTGTTGTAGGTAAGAATGGCCACACTACCAATGTTTCGTCCTCAAGGCACTTGTACCCGTTGTGGGTAAGAATGGCCGCACTACCAATGTTTCATCTTCAAGGCACTTGCACCTGTTGTAGGCAAGAATGACCGCACTACCAATATTTTATTCTCAAGTGCTTGCACCTGTTACAGACAAGAATGACCGACCTCTCAATGACTTCGCAATGAAAGGCACTTGCACCTATTCAGGGCAAGGATGGCTGACCACACGATGAAGAGACACTTGCATTTGTTACGAGAAAAAATGGTTGATCTTGTGATGAAACCGATCATGGCATTGCACTTGTTCAGGGCAAGGATGGCCGACCAGGCAATTTAAACCCTATTGTATTCTCGACACCTTGAAAACTCCAAGGCATCGAGAATGGGCTAATTGTAAAGGGTAAAATCTGTATAACCCAACCAACTTACCCCACCGCCTATGACATATGCAAAAGACCACCGACTATGTGCTGGCTATGAGTAGCTGGCAAAACCTTTGCCTATAAAAGTGGATAAAACAGATGATAGAAGAGGGTGGCATGAAAACCAAATTGCACAAAAGAGAAACCAAAGAAGAAGGAAGAGAAATAAGAAGAAGAAAAATTGGGGGCTTGGGGGGTTCGACCATTCAATCCGTGGTCCTCCACCATCCGATTGTCTATGCCACCTCATATAGTAGCCCAATACCTTGATTCTTTAAGTTTATCTGTTTGATATGTCAACGTCACACAACCACCTGCATGGTCACGTAGTTGATTACTTGCCCGAGTACACTCTTGTACGAGTACACTCACCCAGACCTACTTGAGTACACTCTTGTACGAGTACACTCTTGTACGAGTACACTCTTGTACGAGTACACTCACCCCGACCTACCCGAATACACTCCTGGACGAAGATACTCTTGGATGGATTGACATATGATGTACTCGACCCATCCTGTCAAGCCCGTACTCGCCTTGAGAGTACTCGACCTGTCCTATCAAGCCCGTACTCGTCCTGAGAATACTTAACTCGTCCTGTCAAGGCAGTACTTGTACTGAGAGTACTCGACTCGTCCTGCCAAGCCCATACTCATCCTGAGAGTACTCAACCTGTCCTATCAAGCTCGTACTCGTCCTGAGAATACTCGACCCGTCTTGCCAAGCCTGTACTCACCCCGACTTGTCTGAGTACATTCTTGTATGAATGCACACATGATCAAATGCACTCCTGAACTAACACCCATGAGATATGCTCGACCTGTAAACATGTGCAATGCTATCACCTGTATACTTCCATAGTATGTCCATAGGTCATGTTCGACCTTCGCCCTGGTCATGTTCGACCTCGCCTTGGTCACCCGCCTGTGCAATGCTCTTAACCTATATAAATCTCCAACATCCGACTACTCTCTGCCAAATGATCGACAACCATATGGTAAGTATCTCTATACTCGAATACTCATATGCCTATGTCCTATACTGAGTTGCTCATCTGAGTGTCTATGACAGGTCGGACGACCGCTCACCTTGCGAGGACGAACCCGAACTGAACTTTGGATGATTCTGTATGGAAGGTTGAAGTGCTTGTCATATGACAAGGGTATGGATGACGCAAGCCTACAAACGAGTGTACAACACCTGAACCATGGAGCCTGCGACAGGTACTGCTAGCCCGAAAATTTCCCTTTACAAGCAGTACATCAAAGATTCATTGATTCTCCCCACAATGCTAAACTTTAGAGGCCTTCTCAATATGGAATTTGAGGGGACCTTGCTTTGTTTGGTAGAGACTCATTTAATCATCTGGTCTTCAACGAATCAAGCTATAGTGCATAGCTTCGTTGCTAACGCGAACACTAATGGAACATGAAGGGATTCAAAGTTAACTAGAGAAATTGAGTAGATGTCATCTCTAGGGTATAACCAGTCTCGAGGATTATCTAGTCGTTTTCTTATCCTTAGAAAGAAGAGTGTAGTAGGGCCGTAGGGGGTGTTGGCAGGGGCAGAGCCAGGATTCTCTTGTAAGGGGGCTAACAATGGGGGTTTGGGCCGTAGCCCTTGAATTTTTTTTTGGGGGCCAAGTTCATGGAACATCACCTTTGTTTGTGTCCGTTTTGTAAAGAAAATTTTTTTTCTCAAAAATTCAGGGGGGCTAGAGCTCCCAGTCCTCCGGCTCCGCCCCTTTCGTAGGCTACACCCTTATTATTGCTATAGTAAAAAAAAAATCAAAATTTTAGGGGGGGCTAAAGCCCCTCCCTGGGCCCCATGTGGCTCTGCCAGTGGGTGTTGGCCTAATTCATTCCCAAAACCCTCCTATAAATGTGCCATGGCCTAGGCCTGGGCCGAGCCTACTCAAAAATCACAAAATCAGGCCCAAGCCCGGCTCATTGACACCTCTGGAACTAGAGTGCAATAGTGAGAGAGGGGGATCAGATTTGATCTGGCTCTCACCAGACCAAAATCATCCGGCCTAAGGTCTTTGTCCGACATGTGGCAATAAAAAGGGAAGAAGTAATTTCATTGCCCCCTGTTTTTGAACTTATCTCCATTTGATATTTTCTCCCCGTTGTATCACCATGTCACTCCTTTATTTCATTACTAGAAATGAACTATGAGCAGGCGCGGAGCCAGGTGGGGGCCTGTGGCGGCACGTGCCCCCACAGAAAAATTGTAAAAACTGTTTTAATATATATATATATATATAGCCACGGTGGGAATGGGAGATTGAATCACAGGCCAACACATATCCCTTTTAACCCTTAATAACCCACATGCCTACACGCTTCCCTTTTAGCCCTTGTTAACTATGGCTAAGATTCACTCTTTGGGGGTTCAACAATACAACCTTGGTTTTAAAAAAATATTTAACTATGGTTAAGAATTTTTTTCCCTATGGTTAATGTTTTTTAAAAAATGAGATTATATTATTGAAACCCAAGAGTTAGTAAAGCTTAACCATAGTTAATAAGGGTTAAAAGGGACACGTGTTAGCTTGTGAGTGCAATTGAACTCGAGATCCCGACTTCAATTGCAATTGGTTGTGATATATCTTTGGGAATAGAGGCCTTTGCACCCTGAGCTTTGAGTTCGAATCTATCCAATTGCGAGAACTTGGGATTGCACTCACTTACAAAGGGGTGGGAATCAAAGTGGGAGGGTTAATATTTTTTTATAAAATCATGGTTAGATTGTTGAACCCTAAAGATTAGTAGATCTTAACTATAGTTAATTAGAATTAAAAAGAGACATGTGTTGACCGGTGGGTGCGATTGAACTCTCTTGAGTTTAATCGCAATTGACTTGATCCCAACTTATGAACTTTAAAATAAAATCTTTTATACCAAGTTGATTGGTAATATAATTAGGCATAATCATGGATAATGAACAGTTGCCCCTTAAAAAATAGAAAATAATCACCTCCTCGGTCGGTGACACAAGGAGGGGCGTCTCGGCTCCCTTTCCTGCCACGTGTCCCTCTTTTAACTGTCTTTAACTATGGTTAAGATTCACCCACCCCTAGGGTTCACCTCTTTAACCTTTAAAAAACTTAACCCAAGTTCATGGTAGGTGGAAGGGGCGGCTTTGTGAGAGTGAGGAGCAATAGTTTGCTCCTCACCCGTGGAGCGAAATATTGCTTAAAAAAATACTATATTTAATTATTTAATATGACATAGTCATGAGGCAAGAGGACAACTGTTCTTGAACTTTTGAAAAAAAAAATCTTTTATATCATATTATTTAATTATTTAACGAGGCATGACTATAGAGCAAAGGGACGGTTGTCTCATAATAAAGATGAAATGACCTAATAACTTATAGTCATTAAAAAAAAAAAAAGTGGGCGCAGCCTCGAACCCTAGACCCATATTATTTCATACCTACCTATTGATTATTCACAAATCTATCAATAATTACTATCATTTTCATTTAACCATTTTATACCCCACTACTAGAAAATCCTGGCTCCTCCCTGACTATGATGAATAAAAGAAAGAAAGGTTGATTTCACTCACACTCCCACTCGCAGAGAAACGCTTTTTCCACCATTAGAACTTCATCACGTGTGAAGAACAGCAGCGACGGATTTACTGGCGTGATCGGTTTCTGTCTGACTGCAGTTATAAGTCGCATTTACCCCGTACGGTAGCTAATAATTATCGAGTAATGTCGCGGAGAGTAAATTTATAGATGGAGAACACGAAGATCTGAAAAATCCAGCAAACAAAGAGCTCTCCACATTTCCATTTCCGAAAAACACCGACACTGGTATTTATGTTCACTCCTATCTGCTCATTAATTTTCTTACTTTTATTCAATCTCTGCATGCCCTCTTTTTTTCAACCTTTCATGGTGGTTTTGGAACTCTAAAGATCTTGAAATCTTTTAACTTTTTTCCAGGGACGGAAATCAGTCGTGCAGGTATGGAGAGATCGCTTCGTTTTGGAAAGATTTCTATAAGTTTGTCGTTAATGGGTTTTTGCTGTTTCTATTTTCTTTCCCGGTCTGGGGTTTATTTCACAAGTTCTTAATCTTCTTTAACTGCATGTTTTGGATTTGCTCTTCTTAGAGGATTTTTCGGACTTATTTTTGGGATTCTTGGAGTTACTATAAATTCTTCCGTCGGTTCTAAACGTCCTAATACTTTTATTTTCTGATCTCGTTTTGTTTCTTTGTTCCATTTCCGTGTTGGAAAATTCAGGACTGGTTCGAGTGATGCGAAGAACACAAGCTAAATTCAATATTATTTTTTAAAAATAATATATTTTTTAACCTCTGGGGTGAGCGAGGATGTATGGAGATTGCCAAGTTCTGTCATCCCTGGGAGGAAACGTAGTTTCTTCAGACTCGCTCTTCTCGTCGCCGATCCGAAACCCTAATGTCAACTTCATGACTAACATGCCTTTCATTCCTTTCTCTGCCATGACTCCAGTAAGTTTCCTTACAAAACCTCTCTCTAATATATATATATATATATATTTGCTAAAATAGGGTGTATAGAGAAGTTAATGGGTGCCTCCTTGCAGAAAGAAGAAAGTGGGTTACTCAGAGGGAAGGAGGAGGAGATGGAGAGCAGATCGGGTAGCGGACACATTGAAGGAGCGTCAGGGGATGAGCAAGAAAACGACCAGCAACCCAAGAAGAAACGTTATCACAGGCACACTATTCGCCAGATTCAAGAAATGGAGGCGTAGGTTTCCTCTCTCTCTCTCTCTCTCTCTCTCTCTCTCTCATCTTCTAGCTAACTCGTTAGGTTGAAAGATTGCTATCATACGCACTGGTGCTTATTTTAGTATATATATATTTTAACGTATTGGGTTTAGCCTGTTTAAGGAATGTCCGCACCCAGACGACAAGCAGAGGATGAAACTAAGCCACGAACTCGGCCTCAAACCTCGCCAAGTCAAGTTTTGGTTCCAAAACCGACGCACGCAGATGAAGGTGCGCACATTAGCATTTTTATTCCCTATTTTTTTTTTCAGGAGTGCTAGCTTACTCCTATTATCAACCTCCACCAACCGCTTGTTCTGTATGAGAAAGAGTGTGGACCACCACTACTTTCTAATATCCAAGAGGCACGCATATGCGTTGGACTTCCTACAAAGTTACTCCATCAGCTTTCTCAGGAAGTGGATATCTCTGACTTCCACATGAAATTAGTTTGAAAATGGCTAATCAAACATATATATTCTTAACTTCAACTTCTTGACACCTAAAAGTCAATAAAAAGTCTATCCAAATGCCACCTAAATGTACTGGTTGTTGGAGGTAGTGATGAATTAAGAGTACGGCTAACATTCATCTTTTTTTTCCATTTACCCTTTTGCTGTCACCTTAGTTTTTTTTAATTTTTTGGTTCGAGATATACGTTTAGATTGCAATACCCGGTTAGGTGTTAGTATATGTTCAGTTAGTGGGCGGGTGGAGAGTATATACAAACTCCTATCAATACCTCCCCCAAAGCAAGGGATAAACTACCACTAGGACAAAGCCTGGTGTGTTGCTGTCAGCCTGTCACCTTAGTTATAACCATAAAATGCACCTGCTGGCTACCATGTTACACACGCAAAACTCGATTCTCGAGAAGGTTTAATTGTACCAAAAATCGGGGTGTACATTACACCATTACCTCGCGCACTGTAAAGAAGGAGAAGCTCATTAACTTCTAGACAGTTGGAGTACATAATAGACTCAGGGATTCGTAATAAACCCTACCTGTCCTTGTGCTTCCCTAGCAGACCGCTGTTAATTAACCATGACCAGTACTTCAAGGGTTATGAATAAAAGAAGCAAGTATGCTTAGGATAAGTCGCACTGTTACTATTTCTATTTTCTCTTAATTTGTAATTATTGTCGTAAACTTATTACTTATTAGGCACAACAAGATAGATCAGATAACGTGATACTTAGAGCGGAGAACGAGAATCTAAAGAATGAGAACTTCCGCCTGCAAACGGCGTTAAGGAATGTTATATGCCCTAACTGTGGAGGTCCGGCCATTCTAGGAGAGATGTCGTTCGATGAACAGCACCTTCGCCTCGAAAATGCCCGACTCAAAGACGAGGTACTGTCATGATCTTCTGTTATAATTTTTTTGTTATGTTTTCTATAACTAAATCAAGGTAACTATGGCTTTTTTTAAGACTGCACTTTTATGTAAGCATGCTTGTTCTAGCAGTGGACTCATCTCTTTTAAAGAGTAAACATTTTTTTTTTTGGGAGTAATTTCAGTTACTTACCCATATGGATATAAATCAAGACATGGGCCTTGAAGATTAATTATTGAGAAGTTGAGGAAAATGCACCTTGCATGTAAGCATGCTTGTTCTTGCACTGGTACTCCTCTCATCAGGGAGCGCACATATTTTTTGAAGTAATTTAAGAAAGAAGAGTGCTAGCACTATTCTTAGTTTCAGCCAACCAAGTGTTCCAAATTTTTTTTAAAAATAGATGCTAGCCCTACTCTTTTAAAAAAGTGTGTGCTTTAGGTTAAAAGTGTTTTAACCAGTTGCTTCTCACCCTCTACCTACTACTTGTCCATTTTTTTTTATGAGAGTGTTTTAATCATTCCATAATGTACACGTTGTTGGTGGAGGGTGAGGGTAGGGCTAGCACTACTCTTTTAAAAAGTGTGTGCTTTAGGTTAAAAATGTTTTAACCAGTTGTTTTTGGAAGAATTGGTTGACTGAGACTTAATTAAAATAAAAAAAAGGACAGAGTAAGGCTAGCACCCAAAAAGAAATGGGTCTTGAAGAGTCTTGAGCGTTTTATTTTCACGCACCTTTCATGTAATCATTCTTCTTCATTTTGGGGACTCTTTTATTTTTCTGAGAAATTAATGTTAATTATGGATATTCTTTTAGAAATACCATATTGAGAGTTTAATTTAGGACTTTGCTACTGAGACCGCATTAGGGCCGAGACCTCCGAGACCTCGTGCATGTGCATGAGATTTCAGGTGGGGCCCATCATCACATGGTGAGCCCCACCTGAAATCTCGCGCACATGCGCGAGGTCTCGGAGGTCTCGGCCTTTATGCGGTCTCAAAAGCATTTCCCTTTAATTTATTCTTGAAAGTGAATTTTTTTTATTTTATGAAAGATATAAAATGATTACTCAAACTTGGGTTATTAAGATTTGAATAGTTTACAGCTGGAACGCCTCTCTTCCATAGCTTCAAGATACAGCGGCCGACCAATACACTCACTAGGGGGGGCACCCCCTATCCTAATTCCTTCACTGGATCTCGATATGGGTATCTACTCTAGGCATTTCCATTTCCAGGAAACTATGCCAAATTGCACCGACATGATTTCTGTACCTTCGATGCCTGAGGACCCTCACTTACCTGGTGGATGTCTGATCATGGAACATGAAAAGTCTCTTGCACTGGAGCTGGCTATTTCAGCTATAGATGAACTGGTTAAGATGTGCCAGTCAACCAAACCACTTTGGACTCGAAGCAGTGATAATTCAAGGGAAGTGCTCGATGTTGAAGAGCACGCGAGGATGTTTCCATGGCCGATGAACCTCAAGCAGCACTCAAGCGAGTTCAGGAAGGAAGCCACCCGAGACAGCACTGTTGTTATAATGAATAGCATCACCCTGGTCGACGCATTCTTAGATGCTGTAAGTCCCTTCAAGTTATAAGAAGTTTGTTGACAGTTAAAAAACACTTTAAAGCACTATTGAAGTAAAATGTTTGAAGCACTTGCTAAATTTCTAGGGAAAAATGTTAATATATAGCATATTTAAAGTTTGACAGTTCATACTCTCTTTTGGATTATCCTAATTAGGTTATACATCTTTTCTAGGAAAAAGCTTCTGAGACCGCATGGTCTCAGACCTATCGAGCCCACATACCAAAATGGGGAATTTTAGGGTTTTGGCAAAAAGAAATCCTTAGGATTTAAAAAAAGTCCACTAACCCTAAAATTCCCGGGTTTGGGTGTGTGGTCTCGGGTAGGTCTGAGACCATGCTGTTTCAGAAGCTTTTTCCTTTTAATGAAACATATATGAAATGGTTATCCATTTGTATTAGAAAATTATTAATGCTGTTCTTCTACATAATACCCATTTGTTTAACTGATGTTTGACAGTTCACAATCTCTTGAGGATTATCCTAATTAGATTTTAGATAGAATACTTTTAGTTTATGTTAAAATATTTTCACTGTATTCATCTTTTTTACTTTCCATAATCGGATCCACATCCGTCCCACTTGATTTTTCAGAATAAATGGATGGACCTGTTTCCTTCGATTATCTCTAGAGCAAAAACTGTTCAAGTTATAACTACTGGTGTTTCCGGTAATGCAAGTGGTTCCCTTCATCTGGTAAGTATTTCAGTAATCAGTACTCTTTAATTCACAGGGAATTTGCACACGTACATATATACTTAATTAAGATTTATATTCTGTTACAATGAAAAGGCTTGGATGATTTTGAATTATTATTTTGGACAGATGTATGCAGAAATGCAGGTTCTTTCACCTTTGGTGCCCACACGTGAGGCTCATTTCCTTAGGTTTTGCCAACAAAATGTAGAAGAGGGAACTTGGGCTATTGTTGATTTCCCCATTGATAGCTTCCATGACAGTCTTCAACCTTCTTCCCCTAGATACAGAAGACGATCCTCTGGCTGCATTATTCAAGATATGCCCAATGGATACTCGAGGGTGATTTCCAACTATCCATTATTTTTATATTGTTCTTGTCAATGAGGTCCATTTTCCTTTGTTGCATAAAGAACTTATCTTCAGATCTAAGTTTTCACTTTGTTGCAACATGTTCATATATGTGTATGCCAATCTATTCTACAAATTAACCATGTGCCACGAACCAGATTTTTAGTCCTCATCGATCCTACTAGAGGACTTGGGTTATGTCAATTTTAATTAAAGGCGTGCAAACATATGCACATGTTTGAACTTGTGCGTAATTTTCCTCTGCATTATCCTTTCTCATGTAGATATGTGGAGTATTCTTTATGTATAAATTGTACTTTTATTATGCTTGAAATACCATTTTAAAGTCATGCAGATGCTGTTTCATACCTCACATATATAGGCATTATATGTTTGAGCATGGTTCGTGTTTTCTGAATGGCAACATCTTTCCTAGTTCTGATTTTTTAATCCTTCTCTATACAGGTGACATGGGTAGAACATTCTGAGGTAGAGGAAAAACCAGCGCATCAGATATTTAATCACTTTGTGAACAGTGTGATGGCATTTGGGGCGCAACGCTGGTTAGCAATCCTACAACGGCAATGCGAGAGGCATGCAAGCCTAATGGCTAGAAATATATCTGATCTTGGAGGTGCTTCTCTTCCTCGAATCAGATTGAATGTATCTATATATATATATATATATATACACACACACACACACACACACACATATATTTATGTGTGATTTGAATATTACTACTTCTATGTATGCTTTCTGTATGTATATGTGAAAACTTGTACATACATCTTTCTATCTATTTTCATATGGATAGACGGTGAAGGAGAAATTTTCAGACTCGCCAGGCGTCAGTAGCTGATAAAAGGTAGAGATCAAAATACTTCACCTGCAAAAGAAAAGGAGTCGGGTGTACACCCTGAAATATACTCTGATGATAAAGTCAGTAAACGAAAGAGATAATGAATAGTAAAACACTGTAGCACTGAAACACTGAGGGAAATCATGAATATTGGAAAAGATATTCTCTGACTAATAATTTCGTGATCCTATGCACTGAGTCTCAAGGGGGTATTTATAGGTTAAGCTCTAGATGACCATAGATGACTATCGATGGCTTGGATGATCATGCCATTAGCTTGCCACTCATTACCAAATTAGTCTGACAGATCTTGAGTTTTACGTGTCACACGCGGGAGCATACAATCTCTAAGTCGGTTTCGGGTCGAAAACCCATCTGAGGTGACTAGCAATAAATGCTAAAACAGTGCTTTCCACCTAATGTCAGAGACAAATAATCGCCTCCTGAGGATCGGGTCCTGATAGTCGATCTCGCTGTTGACTAAAGCACAGGTTCGTTATTCACAACGAAGACGATATCGTTGTCTTGATGACTACGAGTCTGTTGTCTAGAAGACAACGTTTCCGTTGTAAATAGCATAACGAGTCCGTTGTCATACGCACAACGAATACATACTCAAAAACACATATGAGCTCGTACACACTGTTATAACACCAAAAACATGCTCGTTGTCACAACACACAGATTAATTACAAATTTCATCATTTACAATTAGCCCCTTTATGATGCTTTGAACGTAGTTCAAAGTATCATAAACCTCTTAGTATTGCAGAAGTAAAATACCGTAAGTCACATAAATTGGTTGTACTCCGTTTTTTGTTCTCTGTTCTTTGTCGTTGTATTTGCTCCGTTATACATGCTCCGTTGTCATTGATCTCTTGCTTGCACTATACGCGAAGATATATCGCCACGCCAACTGTAGCACGTCGATGAATCCATCACGCCTCATTAATGCATGGCAGACTGTCATCATTACTTTGCACGAAACTCGAGATGTTTCATTCGCTCTGATGGTTACTCTGTCTTGGAAAAGACAATCAAGCCCTTATTGCCGCTAATGTGTACGCCCGAGGTGGAGGCCAAATTCGTCCTACAAAAGATTAGTCTGTCTGACACGCTATATTCAATTTTTATGGAAATGACTATCTTACCCCTGCACTAGCCCACGTGTATGGCCATGATTGAGGTTATGCTCGTCTTTACATTCTGGAATTGCCTATAAATAGATGTGCGAAGAACTCCTGCTCTCTACTCAAACTTGCACTGTTATTCTACTGGATTTGCATCTTCTGACGATCTGTAGCTCCTTGTTCTCTCTCTGCTTAGTACTATACTCTGTTTGGTGAGACTTCTTTCTCTGCTATTTGTTTTAGTTTGCCATTTGACTCATAGTTTGCTGGTTAATCGTTGTCCTTAGCTCCTTGCTGATTCTCTATATCTTGGAGTACTAGGCATAACACTGATTGTTCCCCTCTCTCTACACTTGCTTTCATTCCTCCATTTACTTTTGTTTTTTCGCCATGGATGCCAAAATAGTTAGAGTTGATAGCGATGATGAAGTTAGTTGCTCTAGTAGCACTCCCCACGACGTAATTGCTACTGCTTTCAAACCCAAACCCAAACCAAAACTAGTATACAAATATGCTCTTGATCACTATAGGACTCGATATGAAATTCCTCCTTACGTTTATCTTTATTTTAATGAATAAGACGTCCACCTCGACTATCATTCCTCTTGCACTACTGTTTACCTTGCTCAATTCGAAGCTGGACTCCGTTCTTGCTACCCTCCAAATAGCCCCTGGACAAATGCACCCGAAATTTTACAAGTACATATCTTTGATGACCAAGTTCAATAGAGATGGATATAACATAGAGGCTAGACACGTCTTCCACTTCCGCCACACTGTGAAGTACCGAGGGACCCCCGAGGATGGAGATAATACCTACTTCTCTTGGAATCAACGACCCAAAATTCTTGATATCGTTACATACCTCCTCGATATAGATAGAGATTAGAAAGAGTTGCCCTTCATTATCTCTGGTGTGTGGAGAAATGAGATTGTCCTTCCTGTTCCCAGTGAATTCTCCTTAGGTTTGTTGATTCTGCTCTATACACAACAGTAAAGGTGGCTGAAAAGAGAGAAATGGACGCAGCTCTGAAAACACTGAGGGTCAAAAGAGCTCGACGAGAAGCGGAATACGACCAAAGGCTTCGAGAGCAACAAGAAAAAGAGATAGCTGCCATAACTTCTGTACCACCTGAGATAGATAGCGACGAAGAACTTTTTAGCTCAGATGACCTACTAGAAGATGATCAACCTCTAATTACCAGAATAAATACTACCAGGATTGCGGCTCCGACTCCTTTGCTTGCTTCTGCCATTGCTGCTGCTCTTGAACCCAATGCTACCTCATTTTCTGCTCCACCACGAGAAAGAACTACAACAGAAAAGCCTGCTGAAGAATGGAATCCAGTCTTTCCACGCGGATACACACCCTACCGTTGCTCACACGACAATGGATCACGATTTTATAGCCATATCTATGCTCTTCGCAATGAGGCTACCTGAAGACATTGCCACAACGAGTAATATGCACTTCATGGGGAAATTCGGTACTGCAACCCGGGATGTTGTCATGGTAAGGACTATATTTCTCTTACACACACTCGTAGTCAACCTGCATATCTCCATACTGATAACATTCTTCCCTTCTAGATGAGCAACATGCTTACAGGGATATACGAAGACAATAATAACATTAGAAATACATCCACCAGATTAAAGGAGAGGGTCTCTAATATGGAGAAGAAGAATGCAGAAGAATCAAAGAAACTGAACTACGAGCTGGCAAAGGCTCAGGCAGAACTGAAGAATGCTAAAGAAAAACTCTCTTTAGCCATCGCACAGCGAGATGCATGTAACGCCCCGAAATACCCCCTAGGAGTTTAGGGATATTTTAGGTGTCACACTACGTACCTATCAAACCATCCTGTAATGCACAAGATAAAATACAGTACTAACAACGATAATCAAAGCGCGGAAGCTAACATATATGCGGAAGCGAAAACTAAATTTTTCTTTTCTTTATAATGATCCAAAATGTAGTATTCCAAGTTAACATAAATACAAAACGCGACTAAGTCTAAGGTGGACATGCCCACCTATCAAAATATCAAAATACATAAGACCCAACACTTTCTCGATCAATAGTCGCCCCCGTGGGGCCAATGGTCTAAGTCTCTCGCCTCCGCCTGAGGCTCGACTACTAGATCCTCATATGGTTCTTCCTCCCCGTAGTCCTCCTCTATCCAAGGACCCTGATCACATATGTCAAGAGGGGCTCGCGCACCTGCCGACATGAAAGTACGGCTGAGCATGGAATACTCAGCGAGTACAAGCTACTAGCTAGCCATAACAATAATAACACACGTAATAGTTATACCATGCAAAGCAGTAATAGAAGCATCACGAACTAAACAGTATTTGACATGGTACAATACAATCATTTAAAAGTGTGTGCATGAATGCAAAAACACCGATAAAACCCAAGCTTGAAACCCATGTCCTGTCTCGATATGCCTCGTAGAAATCATGTATGCGTGCATGCATGAATGCATGATCATCATCTTGTAAACTTTCATCTTGTAACTTGTGAGCCAGAGGCTAGCACCCGAATCTCCCTGGGCTGCCAACCTCCTTGATATGCAATGCACGTGTGAGCCAGAGGTTAGTACCCGAATGTCCCTGGGCTACCAACCTCCTTGATATGCAATGCACTTGTGAGCTAGAGGCTAGTACCCGAATGTCCCTGGGCTACCAACCTCCTTGATATGCAATGCACTTGTGAGCCAGAGGCTAGTACCCGAATTCTTCCTGGGCTACCAACCTCCTTGACATGCAATATTTTCTTGTTGTTTATTATATGCACATGCTCTTGAAATCTCTCGGTTCATGCTATCATGCGTGCTCATGTGCGAGCCAATAATAACAATCGTGGGAATGCGCTTAACAAAAGAGATATGGCATTACAATTCAATTCATAATATTAGCATAGGTAACTTAAGTAATTCACATGACATTGGATCAATTCATCGTCTATAAGAACACATGCATAAAACCTATTTCCATTTTCTTCATCTAAGTCGTTTATTCATAGTTTAGGCATTTTGTCAAACACAACACATGCAATGTTTCTTAATAATTCATCTTGTTCTTTTTAGCGCATATTTTCCATCCAAACATCAAGGTAAGTTCATTATTGGTAAAATACCCATCCACCATTTCCATCGCACACATCACACAACATACATCTCGGCATCCAATCGCCACATCCAACATTCCATCCACACATCCACACCTTTTCCATTATCTTGTTTATATTTAATGAGGGACAACCCATTTCATAAAAAGGAAAACATAATATAAAGAATCACATTTTTATATAGAAAACCTAGATTTTTGCTAGGGAAAGTTAGTAGGGTGTACTAACCTTAGATCAAGGCTTGATCCTTGGTAGAAACCTTGATTGAAGCTCCAACTTGAAAGAAGAACACCTTTGCTTGAAGGAGACTCGAGTTGGGGAAGAAACCCCTTTCAAAAACGTGCTTAGGTTGCTGCCCTAGCTTGGAGAACGCTCTCCACGAGTGCTTGAGCCGTGATCTTGGAGAAAAATCGGACTTGAAGTGATCTAGGGTCTCAAAACCCCTTTGATTCTTCTCCAAAAGCAAAACCCTAGCTTAGGAAACCCTTTCTCCTCTCTTCTAATCCCCCAAATCCTCTAAGTGTTGAGAATGAGCCCTAAAGGCTCGGGTTAAACTCTTAAGGTAAGAGTGAACCGACCAAAAGACCATAATACCCTTACTGAAATTTCTGCAAAACACGAGTGCCGAACACGTTGAGCTGTGAATAGTGCCAAACACGTTGTGCTGTGAATAGTGCCGAACACGTTGTGCTGTGAATAGTGCCGAACACGTTGTGCTGTGAATAGTGCCAAACACGTTGTGCTGTGAATAGTGCCGAACACGTTGTCCGTTGTCTTATGTACAACGTGCCCGTCGTGAGTTGTACAACGTACACGTTGTTTGCTGTACAACGTACCCGTTGTCTGTTACACAACGGATGCACAACGTATACGTTATCAGAGCTAGAGCTACGTTATCAGAGTACGTTGTCTATGCGTTGTCTGTGCCTTATCAGAGCACGTTGTCAAAGCACGTTATCAGAGCTACGTCCTTAGTGCCTTCCGAGCTATCGATTGCCTGCAGGTCCAGACTGTTTTGGCCATATCTTTTGACTCGTTCTTCGGATTTCGACGATTCAACTTGCGTTGGGTTCGTCTTTCGAAAACGCACATTTCTGACGTTTCAGAATTTCCGATTTCTCTCTTATTTATTAATTAGACTATGAGGAAGGCCAAGTAGCTACGAAAATGGTATTCATTAAGTATAGAAAAATCCGGGGTGCTACATTCTCCCCCCCTTACAAAAATTTCGTCCCCAAAATTTGGACGATACATACATGCACAAGACCATAAAAATTACAAGGGAGTGCCAAGGCCTTAAACAAATAACTGGGGATACTTTTCCCGCACTTCGGCTTCTCGTTCCCATGTAGCTTCCTCCCTTGAATGGTGTTGCCATCTCACTAAGACCAAGGGAATGGTCTTGTTACGCAAGACTTGATCTCTCCTATCCAAGATCTGCACCGGTTGTTCAACTAGGGTGAGGTCCTCTCGAATCTCTATCGGATCCAACTCGATGACATGAGAAGGATCCGGGACATACTTTCGAAGCATAGAGACATGGAATACATTGTGGACCGCCTTCATATGAGCGGGTAAAGCAACACGGTAAGCTACCTCACCGACTCGAGCAATGATCTCGAACGGACCCACATATCTCGGGCTAAGCTTGCCTATTTTCCCGAATCGCATAACACCTTTGGTCGGTGAAATACTTACAAACACAAAATCACCGACTCAGAATTCAAGATCCCTCCTTCGGTTGTCGGCATAGCTTTTCTGTTTATCTTGTGCGGTCTTTAACCTCTCCCGGATAAGCTTGACCCTATCCGCGGTTTGTTCAATTAACTCGGGGCCCAAAATCTTTCTTTCTCCCACTTCATCCCAATACAACGGGGATCTACAACTCCTTCCGTACAAAGCCTCCAAAGGCGCCATTTGTATGCTTTCTTGATAACTATTGTTGTAAGCGAATTCCACCAAAGGTAGGTGATCTTCCCAACTTCCCTTGAAGTCTAGCATACATGCTCGGAGCATATCTTCAATAACCTGATTCACCCTCTCGGTTTGCCCGTCGGTCTGTGGGTGGAAAGCTGTGCTAAAGTCTAACCCGGAGCCCATTGCACCTTGAAAACTTTTCCAAAACCTGGATGTGAATCTTGGGTCTCTATCCGACACAATACTCACTGGCACCCCGTGTAATCGGACTATTTCCTTGATGTATAGCTCCGCTAACTGATTGGAGTTGAATGTAGTCCGATACGGTAAGAAATGAGCGGACTTCGTGAGTCTATCAACAACTACTCATATAGCATCGGTCTTCCTAACCGTCTTCGGCAACCCCACGATGAAGTCCATAGAGATATGTTCCCATTTCCACTCGGGAATAGGGAGAGACTGCAAAAGACCCGCCGGTCTCAAATGCTCCACTTTCACCTGTTGGCACACCAAACACCGTGCCACATACTCCGCAACCTCCCTCTTCATGTTTCGCCACCAAAAGTGACTCTTGAGGTTCCGGTACATCTTCGTACCCCCAGGATGCACTGTGTACTTTGAACGGTGAGCTCCATCCCTGATCTCTCTCTAAAGGTCTGCATTGGCTGGGACACAAAGTCTTCCCTTGAATGTAATAGCACCCCGGCTAGTGAGAGAGAAGTCCGTGCTACCCTTGGCAACTTCCTTGTCCCGAAAAGCCAACAAGTCAGCATCCGTGGCTTGATACTCTTGGATCAAATCTATAAGGTACGGCCGAACCGTAACATTTGCCAAAACGGGACTGAGAACGGAGTCATTCACACTGATGTCCAAATTTTCCAAATCTTCTAACAATCTCCATTCTCGCACTAACATGTGAGCCAACAACCCCGGTGGTTTCCTACTCAAGGCATCTGCCACCACGTTTGCTTTTCCCGGGTGATATTGGATAGTGCACTCATAGTCTTTTAAGAACTCAATCTAACGTCGTTGTCGTAAGTTTAACTCTTTTTGGGAAAAGAGATACTTGAGGCTCTTATGGTCCGTGTACACATAGAACTCCACCCCGTACAGATAATGTCGCTAAATTTTGAGTGCAAACACGACCTCCGCAAGCTCCAAGTCGTGAGTGGGGTAGTTCTTTTCATGCTCTTTCAACTGCCTTGATGCATAGGCAATGACTTTCTTGTGTTGCATTAGGACACACCCGAGTCCGACGTGCGAGGCATCACTATACACCTCATACCCAAAAGGTCCAGATGGCACAGTAAGGACAGGGGCTGTGGTGAGGCGTTTCTTCAACTCTTGGAAACTTACTTCACATCGGTCACTCCAACTGAACTTTGCATTTTTCCTTGTCAAGTAGGTGAGAGGTGCAGCCAAACTGGAGAATCTCTCCACAAATCTCCGGTAGTAGCCTGCCAATCCGAGGAAACTACGTATCTCCGTGACGCTCTTGGGCCTCTCCCAACTCATGACTGCCTCAACCTTGGCTGGATCTACAGAAATGCCCTCGGCCGACACCACGTGTCCAAGAAATGCGACCTTCTCTAACCAGAACTCGCACTTACTCAATTTGGCATATAGCCTATGCTCTCTCAACATCTCCAGAGCAAGGCGGAGGTCTCGTGCGTGATCTTCCCGTGTCTGGGAATACACCAAAATGTCATCAATGAATACAATCAAGCATCGATCCAAGTAAGATCGGAACACCCGGTTCATCAAATCCATGAATGCCGCCGGTGCATTCGTCAGCCCAAAAGGCATGACAAGGAACTCGTAATGCCCATACCGAGTCCTGAAAGCCGTCTTCGGAACATCTTCCGCCTTGATCCTTAATTGATGATACCCCGATCTAAGATCAATTTTGGAGAAGAATCTTGCTCCCTTCAGTTGGTCGAACAAGTCATCGATCCTTGGCAAGGGATAACGATTCTTGATAGTTACCTTGTTCAACTGACGGTAGTCTATACACATTCTCATCGACCCGTCTTTCTTCTTTACAAAGAGAACCGGAGCTCCCCACGGTGAGACACTTGGTTGGATGAAACCAAGTTGTTGTAACTCCTCAATCTGTTTCTTCAATTCTTCCAGCTCTATAGGGGCCATTCTATACGGTGCCCTTGAAATCGGGACGGTGCCCGGAGTAAGCTCTATATTGAACTCAATCTCCCGATTCGGAGGTAACCCGGGAAGTTCCTCCGGAAACACGTCCAAGAAATCACTCACGACCGGAATGGCCGAGAAGTTTTGTGCTTCTAGGTTTGCTATACTCAAGGCTGCGAGGCGAGCAATGTCCCTCTCTCTTAATCCTCGTAAGTGAAAAGGCTTACCCCCTTCCGGCTTGAAATTCACCATCTTCTCAAAACACGCAACATGCCCGTGATGGTTTGACAACCAATCCATCCCTAAGATGACATCAAAATCCAAGTCTTGAAAATCTAGGACGATGAGATCGGCTAACAGTTCATTCTCCCCCACTTGAACCACACTATCCCTGAATATCTTGTCCGTATCAACTGACTTGCCGAGTGGAGTTGCAAAGGTCAACTCCTGCTTTAACGGAGTAGCCTCAGTCAAAAATCCATTTGCGAAACTAGGCGACACAAAGGAGTGAGTGGATCCTGTGTCAATCAACACTCGGGCGAGACACTCGTTCACTAATAAAGCGCCTATGCGATTAAGTAGCTACTATTAGTAGATTTCAAACAACAACAAGCATCATACATAGGTAACTCTTAGTATAAATAATCACATAATAAACCATAGAAATTTTACACAACTTAGACTCTAGAATTTTTGCGTACCTTGCACGACATCGTCGGATGCACGTGCGTCTCTCTCGGATAAGGCAAAGACTCGGCCTTGTGTGGCTGTGCGAGGAGGCCGGGTAGACTGTGAGGCCCTCGAAGCCTGAGAAGAGCTAGGCTGAGATGTCTGCCTAATCGGGGGCCTGCTCCCCGAAGACTGAGCTGGCAATTGACGTCGGGGACAATCTCTAACCATGTGACCATGGTCACCACAATGGAAGCAACTTCCTGAAACCCTCCGGCATTCTCCTGCTGGATGCCTCCTTCCACAAAGAGTGCAGACATCGTGTGAATAGGGGAAAGAGCATATCCCGTAGCCTGAGTAACTGCGGGGCGAGGAGCATATGAGGTAGCCGGGCGAAAAGCCGGTGGAGCAAAAGAGCGAGGGGCCTGTGGTGCCGAATACATCCTCTGTGACTGAGCTGGCCCTGTGGACTGATACAAGCTAGTCCTTGCTTTTTTCTCCCCTGAACTACTTGACTGTCCTTTCTCCATTCCTCTCCTCTTAAAGAACTCTTCGGAATTCGACTCGGCCAACAATGCCTTGTCCACAACTTCTGAATATGTCTCATGTCGGAACATTGAGACACGATCCTTGAGGTAGGCCTTCAACCCCCTCTCGAATTTCTGAGCCTTCATAGCCTCGATAGCTATCATGTGTGGAGCAAATCGAGATAGCTCTGAAAATTTGGCTTCATAAGCCGCTACGGACATATTACCTTGCTCCAAGGTAATAAATTTCACTTCCATCTTCTCTCTCATTCCGACCGGAAAGTATTTCTTGTTGAAAGCTTCCAAGAATTCTTCCCAAGTCCAATCTTGACCTTGCCGGGTCAACTCTCAGGTCCGAAGTACAGATTTCCACCAATGGTCGGCCTCGCCTTCAAGCATAAAGGCGGCCCAAGTGACCCTTTCCACTTCCGTAGGTGCCAATACCGAGAATATCTTCTCGAATTGCCGAATCCAACCTTCGGCGACAAGTGGATCAATGCTTCCACAAAAAGTTGAAGGCCTCATCCTCCGAAAAGCTTCTATCCCGGCTTGGGCTCGGTTAGGAGGAGCCGGTATAAGTGCCGCATTAGGCGGAGTGGCCGGTTGCCTTGCCGCCAACATAGCCAAAGTCTCGGCTATGGATGCGAATGCTTGGGCAAAGTCGGGTTGATCATCACCCAATGGAGCATCACCTCCATTACCCCTCGTGTTGTACCCGCGACCCCGGGTATTGCGTCTCATGATTTCTCCTGAGAACGACAATACAACATGAGTCCAACTTGGATACGCATTTAGTACAATTTTCGTAATTCGCTCAATACAAATTCATCAAGCATATTTAATAAGCACAACACAATTAATGCACATATGGTATACAACAAAACATCATCCATACAATCCGTGTTCCTAGCGTAGGACTCTAAGTTTGGTTGAGATTCAACCTATTTTGTCTAAGACTAACTTGTCAGTCCATACTTAGAATACAACTAATGCCTTATTCAATCATGGTCTCTAGTACTACGCGACCCTAGGGACTCTAATGCCTAGAGCTCTGATACCACTCTGTAACACCCCGAAATACCCCTAGGAGTTTAGGGATATTTTAGGTGTCACACTACGTACCTATCAAACCATCTTGTAATGCACAAGATAAAATACAGTACCAACAACGATAATCAGAGCGCGGAAGCTAACATATATGCGGAAGCGAAAACTAAATTTTTCTTTTCTTTATAATGATCCAAAATGTAGTATTCCAAGTTAACATAAATACAAAACGCGCCTAAGTCTAAGGTGGACAGGCCCACCTATCAAAATATCAAAATACATAAGACCCAACACTTTCTCGATCAATAGTCGCCCCCGTGGGGCCAATGGTCTAAGTCTCTCGCCTCCGCCTGAGGCTCGACTACTAGATCCTCATACGGTTCTTCCTCCCCGTAGTTCTCCTCTATCCAAGGACCTTGATCACATATGTCAAGAGGGGCTCGCGTACCTACCGACATGAAAGTACGGCTGAGCATGGAATACTCAGCGAGTACAAGCTACTAGCTAGCCATAACAATAATAACACACGTAATAGTCATACCATGCAAAGCAGTAATAGAAGCATCACGAACTAAACAGTATTTGACATGGTACAATACAATCATTTAAAAGTGTGTGCATGAATGCAAAAACACCGATAAAACCCAAGCTTGAAACCCATGTCCTGTCTCGATATGCCTCGTAGAAATCATGTATGCGTGCATGCATGAATGCATGATCATCATCTTGTAAACTTTCATCTTGTAACTTGTGAGCCAAAGGCTAGCACCCGAATCTCCCTGGGCTGCCAACCTCCTTGATATGCAATGCACGTGTGAGCCAGAGGTTAGTACCCGAATGTCCCTGGGCTACCAACCTCCTTGATATGCAATGCACTTGTGAGCCAGAGGTTAGTACCCGAATGTCCCTGGGCTACCAACCTCCTTGATATGCAATGCACTTGTGAGCCAGAGGCTAGTACCCGAATGTCCCTGGGCTACCAACCTCCTTGATATGCAATGCACTTGTGAGCCAGAGGCTAGTACCCGAATTCTCCCTGGGCTACCAACCTCCTTGACATGCAATATTTTCTTGTTGTTTATTATATACACATGCTCTTGAAATCTCGGTTCATTCTATCATGCGTGCTCATGTGCGAGCCAATAATAACAATCGTGGGAATGCGCTTAACAAAAGAGATATGGCATTACAATTCAATTCATAATATTAGCATAGGTAACTTAAGTAATTCACATGAGATTAGATCAATTCATCGTCTATAAAAACACATGCATAAAACCTATTTCCATTTTCTTCATCTAAGTCGTTTATTCATAGTTTAGGCATTTTGTCAAACACAACACATGCAATGTTTCTTAATAATTCATCTTGTTCTTTTTAGCGCATATTTTCCATCCAAACATCAAGGTAAGTTCATTATTGGTAAAATACACATCCACCATTTCCATCGCACACATCACACAACATACATCTCGGCATCCAATCGCCACATCCAACATTCCATCCACACCTTTTCCATTATCTTGTTTATATTTAATGGGGGATAACCCATTTCATAAAAAGGAAAACATAATATAAAGAATCACATTTTTATATAGAAAACCTAGATTTTTGCTAGGGAAAGTTAGTAGGGTGTACTAACCTTAGATCAAGGCTTGATCCTTGGTAGAAACCTTGATTGAAGCTCCAACTTGAAAGAAGAACACCTTTGCTTGAAGGAGACTTGAGTTGGGGAAGAAACCCCTTTCAAAAACGTGCTTGGGTTGCTGCCCTAGCTTGGAGAACGCTCTCCACGAGTGCTTGAGCCGTGATCTTGGAGAAAAACCGGACTTGAAGTGATCTAGGGTCTCAAAACCCCTTTGATTCTTCTCCAAAAGCAAAACCCTAGCTTAGGAAACCCTTTCTCCTCTCTTCTAATCCCCCAAATCCTCTAAGTGTTGAGAATGAGCCCTAAAGGCTCGGGTTAAACTCTTAAGGTAAGAGTAAACCGACCAAAAGACCATAATACCCTTACTGAAATTTCTGCAAAACACGAGTGCCGAACACGTTGAGCTGTGAATAGTGCCAAACACGTTGTGCTGTGAATAGTGCCGAACACGTTGTGCTGTGAATAGTGCCGAACACGTTGTGCTGTGAATAGTGCCGAACACGTTGTGCTGTGAATAGTGCCAAACACGTTGTGCTGTGAATAGTGCCGAACACGTTGTGCTGTGAATAGTGCCAAACACGTTGTGCTGTGAATAGTGCCGAACACGTTGTCCGTTGTCTTATGTACAACGTGCCCGTCGTGAGCTGTACAACGTACACGTTGTTTGCTGTACAACGTACCCGTTGTCTGTTGCACAACGGATGCACAACGTATACGTTATCAGAGCTAGAGCTACGTTATCAGAGTACGTTGTCTATGCGTTGTCTGTGCCTTATCAGAGCACGTTGTCAGAGCACGTTATCAGAGCTACGTCCTTAGTGCCTTCCGAGCTACGTCCTTAGTGCCTTCCGAGCTATCGATTGCCTGCAGGTCCAGACTGTTTTGGCCATATCTTTTGACTCGTTCGTCGGATTTCGACGATTCAACTTGCGTTGGGTTCGTCTTTTGAAAACGCACATTTCTGACATTTCAGAATTTTCGATTTCTCTCTTATTTATTAATTAGTCTATGAGGAAGGCCAAGTAGCTACGAAAACGGTATTCATTAAGTATAGAAAAATCCGGGGTGCTACAATGCAGCTCGACAAAAGGCTCGTAAAGCTGAAGAAGGAGAGAAGAAAGCACTGAAACAAGCTAAAAGGGCTATCTTTCAGAGTAGCAAATAGGATGAGATCGCCAACACTCTGCGCAGGCAACTCGAAATATCTGAGGCGGAAAAAAAGTCTTGGCAAAGCAACTCGAGGAGGCTAATATCATAAAGGACAAAGAGATCGAGACCGCGAAAGAAGCTGTAACAGGAACTCTCCGCATTCACTTCTAAAATGAGATGGATCGGCTGCTAGACGAAGACCGAAGGGAGACCGAAGACATAATAATGAAGCAGCTCCGGGAACAAGGAAGACTGACCGACATCGATGATGATTCCGATGCATAGCTTTGCCCGTTGTCGCTTCCCGTTGTACATTATTTTATGAATGAAATATTTTTTGCACATATGTCTTGTTCACTGTACTGCACTTTTTAGACACTCACATAAAGCTTATGGTACATATATAATACAGGATAACAAAAAGTAAATTCATATGCTCTTGAGAATGCACGATAATAAACACTTAATATGGATATAACGCAAAGCTATTGGAACCCATGAACCCAGGAAATGACACTCATGAATACATCGAAGAGACAAGACACCGTGCCTGACACTATGCAAATTATTTATCACCAAATCCTTAAGGGACCTGTAGTGGCACATTATGGTAACAAGCCCCGATAGCATTGCAGGCCACTTGATTGCCTAGAGACAATGGATCTGACGGATTCACAGATGCCCCACATTGAGTATTAAGGTTTTGATGATCAGTCACTTGATAGCGCATTTACGATATTTTAGCATTCAATTATTCAAAAAAACGACCTCATGCACCAGACGACCTTATACACCAAAGAATAAATCATTAGCTTAATGTAAGCTCAAGTAACACATTTATCACTGACCTTGGTATCTCCGGATCTTATGTTTGTTACGTTATACTTGCACTATTGAAGATCATACTCACTTGTCAAACATTGATTACGCTAAAAGGGTACTGAAAGGCACTGAGAACACCAGGATAAAATAGACAACGAGAACGAGCTTACGCTAGCGAGACCATGCCAACGAGTCTGAAATCGAGACAACGAAGATGAGTCTATGATAACACGAATATACTTGCACTTGTTCGTCTACTAATCACTTTGCACATAACACTTCAAGGGTATGATAGAATACCGAATTGTACATGTTTCACAACATTGAGTAAGAAAGGAAGTCGTTAGATATATATAATCATCACAGGATAAAAACCTGACAAAAACTTCAGGCAAGGCTCTGAAAACCCCTACCGGTTGATACGATAGCCCCAGCCAGACACAAAAAGCAAAAAAAAACATCTTCAAAAAGGCTGAACAATGCTCACAACTCAAGGGCTCTCTTGTGATTCATCATCAGGAAGCACATATTCATTTAAGAACCCTTCTCGCGCTAACCTCTCCAAATAGGTTTTCAAATCGCGCATCGGTTAGTCGTATAGCCACGACTTTTGTGATACCAGCAATACTCTTGCGCTCTTAGCCCCCTGGTGACGTCACGACTTGTATGAGTAGGCCACTCAAAATTTGGATCATCCTCTATGGCTCTCATGATCGCCGTAGGGCAGGCCATGAACATCACTGGCGTAGCTCGCCTGGAGGAGAGACGTCGCTCTGCTGCTTGAGGATCTCTACCCTGGAGTAATGCACAATTGGACTCAGTTAAGCCCTACGCCCACGCATCGATTCGCTCTTGCAACAACTGCTGCTGACTGGTAAGTTGCGTCAGGAGGGATTGCTGATATTGCAACAGCATAATGATTTGCTCTGCTTGAGATAGCTCTGGCTCCGAGGCTTGCTCTTCCATTGGAGACGCAGGATTTTGATCGGACATGATGGAGGAGATAAGCAAATGGAGGCTTTGATCTCTTCCTCGCAGATATGGAATGGAAGAATACTGACTCATAGGAGAGTCAACTTATCACTATGTATAGTGTAAGCTAACTAGGGTTCGTTTAATTTCGCACTGAATAATCAACTTATCACTTTGTATAGTGTAAGTGATTCAGGAGAAAGCTTCCCATAGACGGTGCCATTTTTGAAGGGAAAATTCCCGGACTCGCCACACGTCAGTAACTAATAAAAGGTAGAGATCAAAATACTTCACCTGCAAAAGAAAAGGAGTCAGGTGTACACCCTGAAATATACTTTGATGATAAAGTCAGTAAACGAAAGAGATAATGAATAGTAAAACACTGAGGGAAATCATGAATATTTGAAAAGATATTCTCTGACTCATAATTTCATGATCCTATGCACTGAGTCTCAAGGGGGTATTTATAGGTTAAGCTCTGGATGACCATAGATGGCTTGGATGACCATGTCATTAGCTTGCCACTCATTACCAAATAAGTCTGACAGATCTTGAGTCTTACGTGTCACATGTGGGAACCTACAATCTCTAAGTCGGTTTCGGGTCGAAAACCCATCTGAGGTGACTAGCAATAAATGCTAAGACAGTGCTTTTCACCTAACGTCAGAGATAAATAATCGCCTCTTGAGGATTGGGTCTTGATAGTCGGTCTCGCTGTTGACTAAAGTACAAGTTCGTTATTCACAACGAAGACGATATCGTTGTCTTGATGACTATGAGTCCGTTGTAAATAGCACAACGGGTCCGTTGTCATACACACAACGAATACGTACTCAAAAACACATATGAGCTCGTACACACTGTTATAATACCAAAAACATGCTCGTAGTCACAACACACAGATTAATTATGAATTTTATCCTTTACAGATGGTATGTAATATGAACATGTTAATGTAATGTACACATGTATATATGTGTATTAATCTATAGTGTATGTAAATTGTAATTCTATATCTATATTTGGAGTATCTATTAATGTTCCCTAGCCTGGCCTGTACAGTCATACCCTCTCCAGAGGCAAGAAAGAACATGATGAAACTGGCCCAAAGATTGATAAGAACATTTTGCGTAAACATCAGCACTTCTGGTGGGCAGTCATGGACGGCTCTCTCTGATTCCTCTAATGACACTGTTAGAATAACCACCAGGAAAAACACAGAGCCAGGCCAACCCAGTGGTGTGATCCTTTGTGCTGTCTCCACAACTTGGCTGCCATTTCCTCACCACCAAGTGTTCGATCTCCTGAGAGATGAGCGCCGCAGAACTCAGGTTCGTGTATACTACATCTTTTCACCTTCGAACCTACAAAAATATATATCATATTGACATGAGGTGTTGTGTTCCACAGTTGGATGTTCTTTCCAGTGGGAATTCGTTACATGAGGTGGCTCACATTGCGAACGGCTCTCATCCTGGGAATTGTATTTCTCTTTTACGCATAAATGTAAGTGTTTTCTTCAGATCCAGAAAGGCCCAACTATTTACTTACATTGGATTGCTTGCCACACTTAATTTCCCCCTTGTGCACACTCCCTTTTCGGGGCAAGATCGAAGATGAGGATTGATTTTGTGTAAGGTCCGAGCCCCACTACAAAATCCTTGTAGTTTTTTGGTTAACTCAACTACACCACAAGTCCATAGCTGAAGGCAAGACAAAGGAAACACACACATCCATGCATACAAAATCCTTGTCTTCTTACCCCTCAAAGGGGGAGAGTGCAATAGAGAAGAGTGTGGCTATCAAAATCCTTATATAACTCCCGGAATAAGTGTGAATTTTGAGAATCCTAAATGCAGTAAGCTAGTTTGAGTCGCCCACATGCACTCTCCTCTTTTTAGGGGCAAAGAGACCAGGATTTTGTGTCAAGCTCTTGTGGTGGGTACTCATGAATAAGGAAATACCATTTGTACTCATGATTAAGGAAATGCCATTTTTTTAATCAAATGTGTTTGATTAATATGAAGTTATTTTCTCAAATGATTAAAGAAACACCAATTTAAATAAAGTTTTTGCTAGGCACACTCTCTTGATTTTGCACTCTCTCCTTTTGGGACAAGGATTTTGTGGTGGAACCACAAGGATTGACCATGATTTGAAATCCTGGTTTCGCCCGACCCCCCTGATATCGATAGGATGTAAATATCGGAAAACAAGGTTTCAATGAAAAAGTGAAATCTTGTTATCTTGGTGAGATTTTGGAAGTATTTTTTTTATTAAAATTCTGAAATATTCTGGTATTTTTATCAAAATTTATATATTTATTTTTAAAATAAAATAATATTTATATAACTATATTGAATTTTAATAAAAATATTATTTTTTGAGATACGCAATTTCAGTAAATATCTATATATATAATAAAATATTGAGAAATGCTAGCCCTAATCTCAGTCAAACTCTACTCTCAGTCTCCACCAACCACTTGTCCATTCTTGATGAAAGAGTGCTTTGACCACTATAACTGATTTGAAAATGGATAAGTGATTGGTAGAGGCTGAGAGTAGAGTTTGACCGAGAGTAGGGAAAGCACGCCTCTAAAATATTTAACAAATAGGAATTCCGAAATCCCGCCTGAGAAAACGGTTTGGGTTGAAGGACCAAAATCGCCGAGATTTTCGGGATTTCAACCTCAGGACTGACAAAATCTGTCTTTTGATCTGGAATGAGAGAGTAAATAAGGGGCAAGAGTGTGGTTTGCACTCCCCCAATAACATTATCCAATAAATAATAGTTAGTTCAGCAAATCATAGTCTAATCTATCTGTTTTTCTTCTATTCTCTTCTTTTAATAGTTACAAACACAATTGGGATTTTTTGCATGCATGCAGGCAGCTAGCAACTCATCCCAGAACGTAGAGCTGATGCTGCAAGAGAGTTGCACTGACCAGTCCGGCAGCCTCATTGTCTACACCACTGTCGACGTTGATGCTGTCCAATTGGCAATGAGCGGCGAGGATCCATCCTACATTCCCCTCCTTCCGGTGGGGTTCGCCATACTTCCTGCCGGTCCCACCAATAACGACAGCAGCATTAGCAGCACCGGCAATGCTATCCAATCTACCGAGGACCCAAATTCCGGCTGTCTACTTACAGTAGGCCTCCAGGTGCTGGCAAGCACGATCCCTTCTGCGAAGCTCAACCTCTCAAGTGTTACGGCCGTCAACAATCACATATGTAATGCCGTTCTCCAAATCAATGCCGCCCTAAGCAGCAGTACTAGCAGCACTGTCACTGGCAGCGGTGGAGGCTCCTGCACTGAGCCCACCGCTGCATCCAAGCAGCAGTAATATAGAATTCCACGGCAGAATTACCTAAAGAATCTTCTCCGATAGTTGCTGGCAAGGAAACGCCATCATTTATTCCAAACACGCCACGTATTTTGCACACGCTAATTAATGCCAGTGCGTTTGCTTAGCTTGCACAAGCTTGAATGTGACGTGAGTGTTCTCCTTGCCAGGAACTACTACAGGAGAAGATCGAAGTCTTGCTTATTAGGAATCCTTAGAGGAGGAAAAAGACAAAGGATTTCGGTGGGTCCCACGAGTATCCTCTTAGTGTAAAGGTGGGAGAGTGGAGTTAGCCGTGTTGGTTTTGGTGATCTTGCAAATCATCAAAATGGAAAAAAAAACAGAAAAAAAAGGGAGAAATTCTTAGAGAAGTAGTAGGTTTGGTGTCTTGGGAAATCTGTACCATTAATGGACGTGGAAGAAAAAGTTGGAGGGAGTCAAGAGCGCACCAGGTGTGATCCTTGCTTCCTGGTAAGGTTAAGATGCGCATTGATGTTCGATGCGCTGGCTTCACCGGTCAACAAGGGTGGTGGTTCGGGAATTGACTTCTGCTTACTGAGGGACCTTTATTGTTTCTTTTGTTTTCTGCCGAATCATTGCTTATATTAATTGTGTTGCTGTTGTCATATTCCTCTATAGCTTTTCTATTTTTAATTTTTCCTATTGCTTTTTTATTTTTATTTTTTACTCACTTAGGTCCATTTTTTGCACAGTACTTAAGTCCAATATTTGATTAACAAGAAAATGTGATAAGAAATGAAAAGGATAATAATAAAGAAAACTTTAAAGAATTTATTTATTTATAATTTGTGTTTTCTTGTTAAAAATTCTAGCCCTCCGGACCATATTTCCAAGCTCTCACAATGTAGCGATAAGTGTCGCTTATTGAGGACCAGTAAAATCATCATTTCTTTTCAAATATTATTGTTTTTTTAAACATGCTGAAGAGAAGAGGTGGCAATGTCACATGTTACACCCAGTCTAGCACCATTATAATATGGTCAATGAAGAATCTCTTGCCAAACAGTCCTAGTTCACGAGCTCTTCCATGGCAAGCCTATAACACCTGAAATATGACTATTAAAGATCTAAGAAGAATGGACTTGTGCTTTTGAAAATATGAAGATGCAAAGGTTAAATTGAAATCTTTCTAGAAAAGAAAAGAGGACATAAAGGATCAAGCTCCATGGTCGCAGCAGTGAATCTAGCTCATTCACGTGTAAAAGGGGCTCGACTGGAAGATCTAGACTATTGAGGCGGGTCTTTCTAAAACAAAAGCCATGTCTGAAAGGGTTCCACCAAGCTAGGGCATCCTCTTTCCTATCTATCCATTCTCTCTGTTCTGAAAACATTAAAAGGTTCCGCCAACCTAGGGCATCCTCGTTCCTCTCTATCATTTCTCTCTATTCTCAAAACATAAATTTGAATAACGAAAACCTCGACAAGTTACTTGGGAACACCTCAATGATTTTTCATTTATATATAGTTACCAAGTATGGGTATAATACGACAATGATCTGTTTGGGAAGTACAAGTGTTATATGAGAAAACACAACAAAAGTATGAAAAGAATTAATAATTATAAATAAATAAAATCATGTTATTAACTAATAATAGTCATTTAATGTATATAGAATATGCGTTTAAGATGGTAAAAGTTTGACAAAAACATGCTTATATATTGTACGCATTTAAATGGAATCGCATATTAAACCCATATTAGTCGGCAATATGCTTATAATACATAACACGATAAAAGCACGTCATTTTAAATGGAAACCCCATAAAATTATTATAAGGGTATAATACGGGGATTTGGTAACTATGCTTTCATTTACTTGCTAAATCAACATTTTCCCTAGCTCTTACCTTATAAAAGCACACTCCTTACACTTCTTAAACCACTTATATAATCCCATTTATAAGCATCTAAATTATCATTGTAGTAAGATCTCACTATATCCCCTAACCCCACCTACCCAGCTCATCCTTATTCCTTTCTCGAACCATGCACTAGCATACATTTCAATGAAACAATAACCGCGTGACTATCTCATTTATTTATACGTATTCCTCTTATTTCATGATTGAGGATGACCTCTAGTAGAAAGAGAAGGAGAAGAAGAATTCCTCTTATTTCATGATTGAGGATGACCTCTAGTAGAAAGAGAAGGAGAAGAAGATCCACTAGGTGAATTGGTCCAAACTGTGTTTGGCAAAGGACATTGGAGGTTCTGGGTTACGAGATCCCCATCGGTTTAACTTAGCCCTTCTAACAAAGCAGGGATGGCGCCTAGTGTAGAGACCCGAAGACTAATGCCAACGTGGTTGGATCGTCTCCAAGATCTGGCAGTGCGTTTGTGCATAATCAAGAATTCAGTTTTGAAGCCATTAAAGATGTAAAACAACCTTCAACTCACCTAGGAGAACCTGCACTATTCTTCTCCTGGGAAGAGTTGAATCATTCAGCTTCTCCATTCAGATTTTTGCTCAGACCATACATTAAGGATTTAAAGGTACATCTAATAAAATTTTTGCATTCAAAACTACCTTTTTCTATTGGAATTCTGGACGCTAGACATATGTTGATTCGTTTTGAATCTGCATCGGATTTTCTAGCCATTTGATTGAAGGATGTAAGTATTCAAGGAAAACTCATCAGATTCATTAAATGGACTCCATTGTTTCAAGCTGGATCTGAACCATCTGTGGTTCAAATCTGGTTAAATTTTCCAGGCCTCCCCATTAACCTTTTCAATCCCAAAGATCTAAAATTTTTTTTTTTTTTTTTGGTGACGAGGGTATCCGGGCCTCTTAGAGCACCCGACTAGGTCCCCCGGGCACGTGCAGAGCCCTCTCTCCACACGCACGAGGAAAGTCGGGATAAATCCTGAGGGTGGCCAACGAGAGCAGGGAATCGAACTCAGGACCTCCGCTTCGTGAGGCGTGGTCCTGGTCATCAGCCCCAACCCCCGTTGGTTATCTAAAATTGATAGGATGTATCATCGGAAAAGTATTGCTTGTTAATGGGCCAACTTGAACAATATCCAGACCTAGTTTGGCTCATATATGCATGAAAGTGGATGTGAATAAAGAAATAATAGATCGCTTCTGGTTAGGGTTGGGTTCTAAGGGAAGATGACAGAAGATTGAGTATGATAAAGAACCAACCTTCTGTTCTAACTGTCACAAGATGGGACACGACAAGGATTCGTGCAAGGTAGATGCAAGATTTAAAGGTATTGGCCTTGGCTTCGACCAAAAGAAAAAAAAATCAGTTGTTAAAGATAGGACTGGGCTATCACAGAAAGATGGTGGACTGATCAAGGAATCAACGGTTAGATGGGTTGAGAAAGCTTTTGGAACAAAAAATACTAAGAATGCAAAGGATGTAGAGACAGAGAAGACTGATGTGGAAATAACAAAAGGAAAAAGCCTTACTAGTCCAAAAAATTCTGAAATTAAAGATGACACTCCAAGTCAGAAGATGAGAGAGAAGCAAGGAGAGAGTAGCATGGGGCAGTAGATTATCACATCAGAAATCAAGAATTCAGCATTACCGAAAGATGAAAATGAAAGTAGGAAGGAGGAGAATGCCGCAGAGATGGAAAGGGACTCCAAGGACATTGAGAGTGATGGGGATACCACAGATAATGATGAAGATGAATCCGATCATCTCATGGATGTGGCGAACTCATAATGCAACTTAGAACTTCAGGTGATTAAAGTCATATCAAGAGATATTGATAAGAGGGTGATTAACAGCAAAAGAAAAGATAAAGAAAGGATGCGAATCATGGAAGAGCATGATAAAATTGTAAAGCAAAAGATTAAGAGTTCCGATGAGACCACAAAAGAATCCCAAGAAGTTAGGGGTCTGGTAATGAGTAAGGAAGTGGATCTTGTTAATTCTAGTTATAGAGAGAATATAATGGGGATTGAGGAAGATCATAGGAAATTCCTGGAAGCATTAAAATATGTGAAACCTCATATAAAAGTTCGATCTAAGGAAGAAGCTCATCCGAAGTTAAAAGATCAGTTGAGAACTCCATTGAATACCTCCCCCTCAACTCTTCTCCTAGAGTCACTAGATCGAAGACTCGAGCGGGTCTTCAAACTAAAATCCACAAGGTTTATCTTGTCTAATTCAATCGTTTGGAATATTAGGGGTGCGGGCAACCCAAATTCCCCTTTGTTACGGACTCCACTTCCCTTGAGTTGTTATCCTCTTAGTTAGCCCAGATGATGTCTAGTCAAGCTGCCTTTGTAGCAGAAGTTCGTGCTCAGCATGAAGTCTCCATGGCTTACCAATATGCATTCGCGGATCATATGCGGGGCCACTATCAATCCTTGCATACTTCGGTGGAAGACCTCCGCACTGAGATGTCTCAGTTCCGTACCCACCTGTGGCCTTCTATGGAGTCTCCGAATGATGTTGTTGTTCCGGGAGATGATGCTACTGCCGTTTCACTGGGAGATTCTTAGTTTTGTTCATTTCTAGTTGACTATTTGTGTTTTGGGAGGGCTGAATTGGGTGTATTGGTTGTTGTCTTGGTTGTTATCTCCACCCTATTATGTGGGTTACTGTTATGTTTTGGGACATTGTCGCGACCCAAAACCCACCCTAGGAGTTAGAGTGAATCTTGGACGACTAATCATGACGTACATGATTGCTTGACTAACAAACCTACAACAATACATGGAGCACATACAAAGAGGACAAACTAATGGAAGCATAACTACGAAGCACAGCGGAAGTCTAAACAAAAACCTCTAAGTATATATACATGATCCAAGTTTGTACAAAAAGATACACAAAAAAAAGTTTGGACAGGCCCGCCAAAATACATCAATCTAATCTCTTAAGCTCACACCCACAGCAAATCACTCAGAATCTACCACCTAGTAGTAGCCCTCGACCTGAGGTTCATCCACAGGTTCCTCAACGTACTCCTCCTCCACCCATAGGCCAGGAGCACAGATGTCGAATGGAACAGCAGCTCCCTCAGTACCTGCCGACATAAATGTACGGCTGAGCATGAAATACTCAGCGTGTACCTAATGCTAACCAACAATCATAGCATAACAATAGCAATATATATAAGCAGGAAACAATTCATATAATGACGCAGGAAACAATTCATATAATAACAAGGAAGTAAAGCAATTTATATTTATGCTTGCATCACATAAGAGCCGATAAATCTCTTGAAATCATCGTGCATTTGACTTGATTTGAAATATTCGTTTCATGCTTGAAAACTTGTCATGTTTATCTTGCTTGATCTTGTCTAGCGTGCCATGTCATGCGTGTCATGCTTGCGTGCTTGGACTTTGACATGTTCATGTACTTGTGAGACGCACTTGTGAGATGCACTTGAGAGGGAAGGGAGACCCTTCTTTATGATATGCACTTGAGAGGGAATGGAGACCCTTCTTAATGATATGCACTTGAGAGGGAAGGGAGACCCTTCTTTATGATATGCACTTGATAGAGAAGGGAGAGCCTTCTTTATGAATGCTCGTCTTGTTCTTGTCAAAAGCGAAGCAAAACATGTCGTAAGACATGTCCCACCTCTAAACCTTATTGTTGAAAATGCCAATAAACCATGTCATGCATGCCGTGCTCATGAGATCGTGTACATACTTGCATTTAGAATTAAATATGACATTTGGGGATTTCAACAACACATAGCGTATCAAAATTGAACGAGTAATAATTATGCCATTTAAGGAAAACGAGGAATCACACTATCATATTCCCTAGCAATTTCATAAGTGTTTAGGCATGCATTTCTTAATTTATAACTCATTTTATTCATCTTGGCATTTCATCAAACACGTAGTGTTTACATTATTCGTTAGAGTCTACATCATACTTTTCTAGGTGGGTTTATATTCATAACACACAAGTATGTTTATTATTTGTACAATACCCTTCCCATTTCATTCATCACATCATTCACACGGCATTCATCGCCCAACATCCATTCTCACACCACTTCCATCACATCTCCTATTAAGTTCATACATTGGGGAAATAATAAAGAAGAAAGGAAGAAGATGTATGAACTAGGAGGGTAGCAAAAGGTACCGACCTTATAGAAGCGAGGAAAACGCTCCAAACGTTCGTGGAGTCGCTGCCCTAGCTTGGAGACATGCTCTTCGAGTGCTTGGACCGTGAACTTGAAGAAGTACAAGCTTGTGGTGACCTAGGGTCTTCCAACCCTTTGATTTCTTCTCAAATGTAAACCCTAGGTTAGAATCCCCTTTCTCTTCACTCCTTATCTCCCAAATACTCTAAGTGTTATGAATGAAGCCCTAAGTGTTTAATGAGTTATAAGTGAATAGTGCTAGTGCGCAAGGCATAAAGAGGCCGGATCCTCTCATGCATGTGGGTGTGAATTCAATGATCACCTAGGTGGGTTAAAAACCTATGGGGAACGAGTCATGAGGCATGAGTAGGGTGTTGGACCCAAGGGAAAAGAGTGTGAAAGCACTCGAAGTGTTCTAGGTGTTGAAAGGTATGTTTCGGCATTTCCCTCAACTTCAAGAAGCTCTAGTTTGATCACCGATGATCATAATTGAGTAATTCTTGAATTTTTAGAAATTTATTGGAACTCTCTTCAAGGTTCATGTTGATCATTTTTCCTGATTTTGAGTCGAGGTTGAGTCAAAAGTCCGATTTCCAAAGTCGGGACTGTTGAAAATCTGGACTGTCGAAACCAATTTGCAGATTAGTCAATTTTAGAGCCATTTTTGGAAAAGTAAAACTCAAAATTAGAAGTTTTATAAAACATGAAAGTTGTTCCCCTTCGAAAAATGAATCCAACGTAATTGAATCGTCAAAATCCGACCACCGAGTCAAAAGTTATGGCTAAAATACCGAAGGACATTTTTGCAGACAAACTCGCTCGAGCGAGATCCAAACCCACTCGAGCGAGATCCAAACCCACTCGAGCGAGATAGACCAAAACCGAATTTTTAAGTCCCGGGAGCAACCCGCTCGAGCGAGATGGAAGCCTGCTCGAGCTAGATCACCCAGAAATGTTTTTGTTTTGGGTTTTTCTCAACCCAAACACCTATATATACCCCATTTTCGGGGGACCAAGGTTTCTAACACCTAGAGAAGGATATTTTGAGAGAAAAAAGGAGGAAACTTAAGTTTCCAAAAGGGGGCTTTGTAGTAGATCAAAGAGGAGCTTGAATCATCACTTCCCAAGCTTCCTCAAGCTTGGTCCCATCCTCACATGCCATTGGAGCTTGGATCTTCATCCACAAGCTTGGGTTTCACATCTACAAGCTTCCTCAAGCTTGGATCTCGTCCTCACAAGCCATTGGAGCTTGGATCTTCATCCACAAGCTTGGGTTTCACTTCTACAACCTTCCTCAAGCTTCTTCAAGTATTGGATCAAAAGGATTTCATCCCAAAAGGTAGATACACTCTACTAGGTTCTAATTTCATAAACCATTATCGATAAATATGATTTTCTTGACAAATATAGACATAAATAGCCTTATACATGTGTAAATCAACTTTCCTAGCCATTGATTTCATGGATTCCTTTCTATATCAAGATAAAATCCTATGAATGATGATGTGAGTTAAATGTGATGATGCTATGCTTTCAACCAACAAATAAAAGACGGTATTTATTGAGATGTTTTATATGTTAGTATCCAAAGATGAAAAGCATGTTAAAAGCCACAAGTTTTGGGAAAAACAAGTAGAAAAACCTAATTTTCAATGTGATTGGATGATGTAATGTTATTGTATATGGATTATTGTGATGGGTGAATTATGTTAAGCATTAGCCATATGATCATATGCAAAGTGTTTCCTTTAAATGTCTACTATGTTATATCACAATTGCTACAAGGACACATATGCATATGCATGATCGAGTTTTTCTATATTATGGGTATCCAAAAGAAGAAGTACATGTATATAAGATGCAATACAAGAATAAGAAGAAGAAGAGTATAAGATGCAAATGAACCACATGAAAAGTATAAAATGCAAATGAACCAAATGAACAGTACAAGAACCAAAAGAAGTATAAGAAAAGTACAAGAAGTAAAAGATGTATATGAAAAGTATAAGAAGCACAAGATACATATGGAAAGTACAAGAAACACAAGATGTATATGGAAAGTACAAGAAGCACAAGATGTTACAAGAAATACAAGAAGATGGCAAGTATACAAAAAAAGCCAACGGGGATGTGACGATAGCAGGCCGCCTGAAAGGGAAAGGGATACTGGCATCAGACTCCGATGATAGCAGGCTGCCCAGAAGGGAGATGGATACTGGTCGTCTAACCCGAAGGTAGCCGAAGGCGAGGAGAACATTAGGCCACCCAGCTTACATGGGTACGGGTACTAGTTGTCCGACTCCCGAGGTAGCAAATGATGAATACCAAGGTATTTTAAATACCCGTACAGGATAATAAAAGATAAAAGCTAAGGTATTTTAAATACCTGTATATGCAAAAGTACAAGATGATAAAAGATGACAAGAAGATGTTTTCGATAAAAGATGATAAGAAGATGTAAAAGACAAAAGATGATAAAAAAGATGTTTTCCGATAGTATTTTCCGAGATATATGCACATAATATGATTTTGTTTTCCTTCCTCTGATTTCAGGAATGCATGTGAGATGATTAAACTATGATATGTATGTTGTATTCTTGTTTATGATATTACTATCTAGTGGTTTGTATACGCTGAGTATTCCATGCTCAGCTGTACATATTATGTCGGCAGGTCCCTTTGACATTTGTGACGAACGTCCTCAAGAACCGTGGGTCGAGGAAGGGTATGTTGAGGAGGAGGAGACTTGGGGTAGTCTTCAACAGCAGAGGGCTCAGGAGGAGCAGAGGGCTTTTGTTAGGTGGCCCCATCATGAGTGACGAGAGGGAGAGACTTGTACATAAATTTTGTTGAGCGAGTATGTTCGCTCTTTATTTTGGGTCATGTATAAACTGAGACATATAGTATGGATAGAAATTTTGTAGTACACTTCTGCTACCATATATAGATTGGTATTACGCTTCCACTATCACATGTCTTATATGTTGTACAGGATTTACAGGTTATATGGGATGGTTTAGTAATGAGTTCACGTCACCAGAGTATCCTAACTCCTAGGGGGTATTTTGAGTCGTGACAAAAGGGCATAATGAAGAAGAAACTATAAAGAAAATAGTGTAGCAAAGAAGAATTCTAAGCCATGTATGGTGTTTGTGTCTAAGTCATGTAATGATGTAACTTTGTGTTTTGAAAGGTTTGGGTGAGTTAGTACCGTGTCATGTTCTTCAGTGTTTTTTTGTCACTGAATTGCCGAAGGGGGAGATTGTAAAGTCATAGTCTATATTGGTTTAATTCCGGTGTCAAAAAGGGTAATTAGATAAGTCTTAGTATTGCGTATCATATTTGATCCTGTCGTGAAGATGAAGCTCAAAGAGGTTCGACTGAAGAACATTCCGCCATAAAGCTTTGCTCATGCTACTATGATGGTAAGATACTTAGCTACCTAGTTTACCATAGATGGAATTGGCATAGAAAACATTTAAAAATGCCTAGGTGGTTAGTTTCAACCACGCTGGGAAGTTCAGGAAAATTCTAGAGAGTTTTTGCTTGAACCGTTCGAACGGTTCCTTAATCGTTCGAACGGTTACAGAGAATGTTCTCAAAAATTTATCAAAACTCATTCAGACTGGTGGATAGTAGCCAAAATCGTTCGAACAGTTATTAGACCATTCGAACGGTGCCAGAATAAATTTTTTAATCAATGATACAGTCAACCTGAAGCTATAACCGTTAGAACTGTTATCAGACCGTTCGAACGGTTCCTCCAAAAAACACTTTCTAAATTGATCAAAACTGCTGTTAATGGCTTTCCTAGGTGTTTAATGTTAGACATGATGCCCAGAAAAGTCATTTAGATTGTAAGATTCTTATTAATTTGATTAATAGAGATTTTTTCTTTATCTATTGTGTATTCATTATGGGTAATTGACCATGATCATGAGATGATCTATACGATATGAGATATTGACAAAGGTCCTTAAGATATATAGTAGGAAAGCTATGTAATGGGACTATCATAGGCAGATATAACTTTCCAGTTCCTTATACCTTATATAGTCACAGCTATGGGTGAAGCTGGGCACTTCACTTATATGGCTTCCATAACTCTAAGATGTTCTCAATGGTTGAGATGTAGTTTTATATCAAACTATTGTAGTGGAGACTACACATCAGCATATAGGTGCTTAAATGTACACTAATTGATTGCATTCAATGAGAGACCTCTTGCATAAAAATACTATCAGATAGTTGGTCTCTCATTTACATCGAACCGTTTTAATGATCCTTAGATCTGATGAGTTCATTTATAACTAACAGTCATCTGACTGTTTTGATTCCACCAAATTATTCTCTACCTTAGGGAATACAATACAGTGACAGTTGGATAGTCAAAAAGGTGTTCGAATCATGATGAATTTCAAACAAGAAATTCATACTCATTAATTTGAGAGATTATCCAAGTTCTGGGTAAAACAGTCGATTAAGCTTAAACCCTGCACAAGTGATTTTGAAACAAAATAAGTTTGAAATATATTTTATTAAAATATATTATACTTATAATAAGGTTTTTCTCTAAATGTTTTACATGAGAAAATGTTTCTCATGAATTAATCAAAAGTCTTGGAAACTTAGATGATGTGCAATGGGCTATGAGTTAGATAGTATAAATAATCTCAAAAGCCTATTAGGGATAATGTAATTGGAATGATCAATTGAATTAAAAAGTTCATGTAGCGGGATCCGCATTGGTTAATGTTCTTACACTGGGATTCAATTACAACATGGATATCTCACGTCACTTGCAATTCCGATGTAATTCCTCTTTAGGGTCAATGAGATAACATTGGGTAAGGCAGGGTTAGAATGTCCCAGAGCAATTTGTGGAGATGCTCACATAAGAAATACAAGCTCAAACAATTGATTAAATGTTAATCAATTATTTAAATGATTAAATGTTAATCATTGATTAAATAAATTAAAAGTTAATCTATAGTTTAAATTAATTGTTAATTTAAATTAATAGATTATATTAGTAATTATTAAATTAACCTATTAAAAGGGGAAATGGGTTTGACCCATATCCATAAACCCATAAAGCATAGACCTTATTAGTGGGCCAAAGCCCATGGATTAAAACCCTAGGGTGGGGCACCCACTTTGGCTTTCCTAATTGGATTAGGATATGGTTAGTTGAATTATTATTGAATAATAACTCCTTTATTCATGGAATTAAATTCTAATGCTTGGATAGAAAGGAACAAAGAGATAAGTTGTAATTGGATTACAACTAGGAGTCTAAGACTCCCCTATAGCTCACGCCCCCCCCCCCCCCCCCCCCCCTCCTGTTAGTTTCCTAATTGGATTAGGATTCCTATTTGTGATTAATGGCTTATCCTTTTATTAAGGAATCCCTTTTTGAAAAGGACTCATAAATTAATAGGATTACTATAACTAAAGTAGTTATACATAAACTAGGTTTTTATTTAATTAATAATAAGAGTTATTATTAATAAATAATTACTAAGGGATAAGTTAGAAATGGATTGGGATTAGGACATGATCCAAATCCTATATATACATACCCAACACCCCGAAACCGTACAACTCTCTCTCTCTCTCTCATTCTCTCCTCTTCAAAAACCGTGAGCCCCAAGGGACACTCCCTTGGATTTTTCGTCAGCTTCATAGGGTTCTCCAAGTTGGGTTTTTCAACTTTAGGGTTTTGAACTCTAAGATTATTGGTGATAGAAAGTCTACATCAACAATACATCTACTTCTCTTTGCTACTTCAATACCAAGTTGAGATTCTAAAGCTTCGCGGGGATAGCGAAGAACAAGGATCGAGCTTCAAATATTTCTTCGAGAAATCTCTACAAAGAGTTCTAACGGTTCGAGTTGGTTTTTGCTTCACCGGTGAACATAATTCACCGAGGTAATATGACTAGAACTTGTTGATAGTATTACTTGCTTTCAATGGTGTAAAGATCCTCGAGATCTAGTTTTCTGCACAAATTTTTGTCTGGATTCCCTTCAAGTGGTATAAGAGCACATGGTTAAGGAGTATTTATTGTTTATTTTAAAGAATAATTAAATAGATGAATTAATTAATGAGATGAATTTAATTCTAGTTATTTAATGATGCTCATAGTTTTTATTTTATTTGTTCATGAGATGAATAAATAAATAATTATTTTTATTATATTATCGAATGAGATTTGATACTGATAATTAAATAATTTTAAAAACTAGTATTATATGTGATATAATTAAATTCGAAATAAAGAGTTTATTTTGAAATTTCCTTTTTAAATGATTTGATCATTTAATATATATTTATTAATTTTTTAAAATAATTAATGAATGATTTTTCTTATAAATAGAATTTATTTTAAAATTTTAAAAACCCTATTTTATGATGAGATCATATTTAAGATTTTCAATTCTCTTAATTTTTTATTTTGATCTTGGATGATAGTAGAACCAATCTTGAATAATAGTAAAACCAATCTTTACGAAAGGATCTTGCATTCGATAAATGATCTTGCATTCAAGTAACGAATAAAATATTGTAGAGATTTAAGAAAATTCTATCTTATATTTTAAAAATAATTTTATGGAAATTGTTTTGGGGAAAATACAATAGTTTTACTCTCCGGGGTTTGATCTACATAAGATATAGATTTTATCGAGCAAATTGATAATTGTTATCAATGTTTTAATCTTTTTAAATATCAGAAAATTACTCCATCTGTAACGCCCCGAAATACCCCCTAGGAGTTTAGGGATATTTTAGGTGTCACACTACGTACCTATCAAACCATCCTGTAATGCACAAGATAAAATACAGTACTAACAACGATAATCAGAGCGCGGAAGCTAACACATATGCGGAAGCGTAAGCAAATTTTCATTTCTTCTAATGATCCAAAATAGTATTCCAAGTTAACATAAATACAAGACATGTCTAAGTCTAAGGTGGACAGGCCCACCTATCAAAATATCAAAATATACAAGAACCTCTCATACTCTCCCCTCAACAGTAGTCGAGGTATGGCCACACATCGAGGTCTCGGTCCGCCTGAGACTGTAATAGAATAGCCGGCTCTCTCTCCTCTATATACTCTTCCTCGACCCAAGGCTCCGGGTCGAGGGCTCCCTCAGTACCTGCCGACATGAAAGTACGGCTGAGCATGGAATACTCAGCGAGTACAAGCTACTAGCAGACCATAACAATAATAAAAACACACAATAGTAATATCATACAAGCAGTAATAGAAACATCACCAAAGAAACAGTATAAGCCAAGATACAATACAAGCATCCTGACGTGCGTACATGAATGTGAAAACGCCGATAAAACTCATGCTTGAAAACCCATGTCATGTCCCGGTATGCCTCGTAGAAATCATGTCTGCGTGCATGCATGAATGCATGATCATCATCTTGTAAACCTCCATCTCGTAACTTGTGAGCCAGAGGCTAGCACCCGAATCTCCCTGGGCTGCCAAACTCCTTGATATGCAATGCACTTGTGAGCCAGAGGTTAGTACCCGAATGCCCCTGGGCTACCAACCTCCTTGATATGCAATGTTTGGTTTTCTTGTGAGCCAGAGGCTAGTACCCGAATGTCCCTGGGCTACCAACCTCCTTGACAATATGTGATTTTTATTACTTGTTTAGTTTTCTTGTGAGCCAGAGGCTAGTACCCGAATGTCCCTGGGCTACCAACCTCCTTGACAATAGGTGATTTAGGGGTTATCTTGTGAGCTAGAGGCTAGTACCCGAATTCTCCCTGGGCTACCAACCTCCTTGACATGCAATATTTTCTTGTTGTTTATTATATGCACATGCTCTTGAAATCTCGGTTCATGCTATCATGCGTGCTCATGTGCGTGCCAATAATAACAATCGTGGGAATGCGCTTAACAAAAGAGATATGGCATTACAATTCAATTCATAATATTAGCATAGGTAACTTAAGTAATTCACATGACATTGGATCAATTCATCGTCTATAAGAACACATGCATAAAACTTATTTCTATTTTCTTCATCTAAGTCGTTTATTCATAGTTTAGGCATTTTGTCAAACACTTTCATACATTATTCCTTAGTAGTTTATCTCCTTCTTTTAAATGCATATTTTTCATTCAATCACACAATGGTGAGTTTGTTATTTGCACAATGCCCATCCTCCATTTTCCAATCCACAACCCACACATCATACATCATACATCACACATTCGGCATCCAATCGCCGTATCCAACCTCCATCCAAGCATCTTTACCCTTTCTTTATCTTGTTTATATTTATTATAGATGACACATTTTGCAAGGAATAAAACATACTAACAAGAATCATATTTCATAAGGAAAACCTAGATTTATTGCTAGGGTAAGTTAGTAGGGTGTACTAACCTTAGATCAAGGCTTGATCTTGAAGAAACCTTGAAATAGAAGCTTTATTTGGAAGGAGGAAACCTTTGCTTGAAGGGGACTTGAGTTGGGGAAGAAACCCCTTTCAAAAACGCCGTAGGATCGCTGCCCTAGCTTGGAGAATGAGTCCCCACACGAGCTTGAGCCTTGAACTTGAAGCAACTCGAGTTGGGGCTAGGGTTCTTAAACCCCCCTTGATTTCCTTCTCAAAACCAAACCCTAGGTTAGAGCTTCCTTCTCTTCTCTCTCTATCTCTCAAAATCTCTCAAATGTTGTAAATGATCTCTAAGGCTCGGGCAAGCCTTAAGAAGAAAGGGTTTAACCCCCAAAAGATGAAAAAGCCCTTAATGAAATTTCTGCAAAACGCGAAGACCGAGCGATCGGTGTTTAAGACCGATCGATCGGTTACCTACCGAGCGATCGGTTGATTGACCGAGATCTCGGTCAAAAATCAACTCTCTGGAAAATTTTCCCATACAAAAGTTTCGACCGTGCGATAGCTACCGATCGATCGGTTTTGGACCGATCGATCGCTGACTGGACCGAGCGATCGGTGCTCTGCATGTCTGGACTGTTTTGACCATATCTTTTGACTCACTCGTCCGATTTCGACGATTCAACTTGCGTTGGGTCCGTCTTTCGAAAATGAACATTTCTGATGTTTCAGAATTTCCGATTTCTCTCTTAGTTATTAATTAGACTACGCGGAAGGCCATTCAACTACGAAATGCCTATTCATTTAAAGATGGAAAAGTCTGGGGTGCTACACCATCACCATGTTGCATCTAAGTATATGAGATTATAGTTATGGGTCAAATTTAATCTACGATAAATTGTTTATCATTCATTCATATTGGAGAATAATATGTAGTAGGTTTTGGCAATCTGTAAAGGGTAAATTCATTCGGTTTCCCTGATAAAGGGCGAATGGTAATCTGGTTTTCCTAATGCCATTATTTTATGTATCATGCATTGGTGGAGATGCTGCGAAGGAGGATACTACGATGATGATGATCTCGTTAAGAAGAGAAAGGAAGGAATTGCGAAAAATTTTGTAAATTACCTTTATTCTTATCTCATTCTCTTGCATTCATACATTTTAATTTTATTGACCCATAGTGATTAATCTCATATGAAGTTTATTATTGTTTAATTATCATGAGATGATACTTGTTTATTTTATCATGAGATAATAACTATTATTTATGTTTAATTATTCTGTTGAAATAATTGCCCGATGATATATCATGTGTATATAAGATTGGGGACAAGTCCCTAAGTATTATGATCTTCTACCATACACTATGTGATCTTATAGTGGGGAGTGTGAGTAAGCCGACAAGCCAAAGCCGGGCCCAATCCCCCTCACCTATGTGAGAACATGGAGAAAACTGTAGAAGCAAATAGTGGGAGCAACAACGCCAAAGCGTGAGCTTTCGCTAGGTGTTTATCAGGTTCATGGTAGGTGGGCACATGAATAAGAGATGTCATACAATAACACCAAAGCGTGAGTATAACATCCCTTATAGATTAGACAATAGATCGAACGCTCCAAGATTCACAAGATGAGATCTATTAAAATAGAGAAGATAGTTTCTATCTGCCTATTCAAGGAATGTGATAGTGCCCAAAGGCAGGATTACATTAAGCCAGTGTCTCGATACTTCCTAAATTGGTAATACTATTAGAAACAGACTCATAATCTAATAGTAATTAATGAATACAATAGATCCCTAATATTATCTTATTTGTCATTTGATTAGATCATTACAGGCCTTCACCCATTAACTGAAATTCTTCATGATGAAAAGTTAGTTGGAACTAACTATGTTGACTGGAAAAGAAAGATAATTAGAATAGTATTTACCGCGAATAACCTTGACCTATGTCTTAAGACACCTAATCCCGAAATTCTCATTGATGCATCACTGGCCCAAAATGCTGAGCTGGAGCAATGGGAAAGTTCTAATCAAATGACCAAGTGTTACATACTGGCTTCGATGTCTAACATTTTACAAAGCCAACATGAACACATGGATAAGGCTTCTGACATTTTGTAAAACCTTCATGAGATGTTTGGTGAGCAAAATAGGTCAACTCGACAAGTAAAGTTGAAAACCCTTGTTAACACCAAGATGGCTGAGAGAACTCTAGTCCGAGAGCACATCATAAAGATGATGGGCTTATTAAATGAGTTGGAAATTCTTGGTGGAGAGATGGATGTCATCACTCAAGTTGACTCTGTTCTACAATCACTCCCTTCATCCATCAATGCGTTCGTGTTAGATTATAACATGAACAAGGGTAAAATATCACTAAGTGAGCTTCTGAACTCACTTGTGGCTGCAGAAGATTTGATTAAAAAGTCAACAAATGGTGAAACTTTAATAGTCGCTAAACCTGATACCTCCAAGCGATCTAAAAAGTTTAGAAAAAGGAACAAGGGTAAAGGTAAGTTTAAAGACAATAGGAGTAAGGCAAGAGTTGCCAAAGGTTCTTCAAGAGATGCTGGCAAGGAAAACAAAGGCAAGAGAAAGTGTTTCCACTGTGGTAAAATAGGCCACTAGAAGAGGAACTGTAGGACTTACCACGCAACTCTTAAGAAGAATGGCGCCAATACTCAAGGTATGTGTCGCGCCCCAAAATACCCCTAGGAGTTAAGGGATACTTTAGGTGTGAGTATACATACCTGTCAAACCATCCGGTAATGAACAAGGCTAATATAATGCAATAGAGATAATAAACAGAGTGCGGAAGCTAAAACATGAGTGCGGAAGGGTAAATCACTTTTCTTTTTCTTTCCATAAACCATCTTAGTATTCCAAGTTTATACATAAAACATAAATAGTAGAGGTGGACATGCCCACCTATTAAAATACAAAAGAAATATCGAGCCCACTATGCTCAACAAAAATCTAAATACGGCCAAACGTCTAGATCCCTATCCTCCTGAGACTGCATCGGGATAGGTGGCTCTCTCTCCTCTACATACTCTTCCTTAACCCAGGGCTCAGGGTTGAGGGCATCCACGGTACCTGCCGACATAACGTACAGCTGAGCATGGAATACTCGGTGGGTACAAGCTACTAGCTAACCATAGCAATAACAATCACACAACAACAATGAACACAATACACAATATCGAATTAAAGCAATACTAGCGGCATAAAACAATTAGCATTGAAAGTAAAGCAAAGTGATAATCTTGACATGCTTGGATGAATGCGAAAACTCCGGTAAAATTCGTACTTTAAAAATCATGTTTTATTCTTGAAAATAGTCTTTCGTGTTTCTTTCAAAACTTGCTTGTCATGTTTGAAAATTTGTTTCTTGTCTTGGTCTTGTTCTTGAGAATCCTACATGTTTGTCTTGTCTTGCTTGGAATCACTTGTCTTGCTTGTTCTTGTCATATTCTTGATATGTTCTTGACTTGACTTGCTTGTATACTTGTGAGCCAAAGGTTAGTGCCCTTGAAGCGACTTGTGAGCGGGAATGTAAATTCCCTTCAGCGAAATATAAATGTATAGAAAAGGGTACACCAACCTCCTTGTCTTGTTTTCTTGTAAGTCAGGTGTGACATATCTTACGATATGCCCTACCCTTGACCGGACCGATGTCCGGCTTTATCATTCATGCTTGTTTTACTTGTGAGCCAGGTATGACATATCTTGCAATATGCTCTACCCTTGACCGGCCCGATGTCTAGCTTTATCATTCTTATCGTGAATCATATTCTTGTTCTTGTTTAGTTCCTATACTTTGTACTTTAGAATAATCTCTCGGTAAGACATGCATGTGTGTGTGTGTGGCAATGTGTAATAATCATGATGACATGAACAAATAAAAGGAATCGTGTGTGAGCACTTGTAGTGATCATGATAGCATGTGCAACAAAAGGGAAGATGTATAACATTTTCATTCTTAATATAATCATGCGAGAATTTAGACAACATATGGAGCATTTGATCAACTTATCATTTTTAGGAAAAATCACATAAAGCCCACTTTCATTTTCTTCATTAAATCCATTAGATTCTTGTTTGGGTATTTTATCAAACACATGGCATGCAACACATTCATAGTCATTTCATTTTAATTTCTTAATGCATACATTTCATCAAACCACAAAGTGTATTCATTATGCTTGAAATGCACATCCACCATTTTTCCAACACACATTCATCACTCATACGGCATCCAATCGCCAAACTAATCATACATTCACACCTTTTATTTATCTTATTTATATTTAGGGAAGATGGTACATTTCAAGGAAAATAAGAACACAAGATCAAGAATCATCATTTTCAATAGAGAAACCTAGGCTATTGCTAAGTGAGTTAGTAGAGTGTACTAACCTTGAGATCAAAGCTTGATATTGGAAGAAAAATCCTTGATTGGGAACCTTCAAGCTTGATGGAGAATGATTCTAGCTTGGAATTCTTCAAGCTTGAGCTCCTTGATCTCAATCAGAAAATCTCCTCTTGGATTTCCCCCCGATTTCTCTTCTCCTCTTTCTCGCCTCTTTCTATCCTTTAGGTTTAGAAAACCCCTAAAATGAAATCCCTTAACAAGTCAAGGGTTAAAAACCCTCAAATTCGGCATCAGCTACCACGTGCGATCGATCGTACACTTAACTGTGATTGAGTGTGGATCAATGCGATCGATCGCACATGAATGGATCTGTTGCACATAAACTCAAACACTTTTGTCTGATTTCCCCCTGCATTCGATCAATCGCACACCCTTGCGATCGATTGCAGATACTTGCGATCTCTCGCACCTGGCATTCCATCTATCGCATATGGTCCAGAATGTTTGGGACCAATTTCACCTGCATGCAATCAATCGCACCTAACTTGTAATCGATCGCACTCCCCAGATTTTGTTGTTTTCTCTCATTTTTTCCCACTTTAGTATTTCGGCCATAACTTTTGACTCGTTTTTCGGATTTTGACGATTCAACTTGCGTTGGACTCGTCATTCGAAAAGGAACATTTTTGGTATTTTAGAATCTTCTTTAATTCTTCTTTATTTATTAATTGGACTACATGAAAGGTCAATTGGCTATGAGAACACTATTCATTAGGTACGAAAAGTTCTGGGGCGCTATATTCTCCTCCCTTACAAAAATTTCATCCTCGAAATTTGGACGATGCATACACATACAAAACCGCAACAAAATACAAAAGAATATCAAAGTCCTAAATAAACAGTTGAGGATACTTTTCTCTCACTTTGGCCTCTCGTTCCTATATGGCCTCTTCTCGAGCATGATGTTGCCATTGCACGTGAATTAACGGGATAGTCTTGTTGCGGAGCACTTGATCTTTCTAATCTAAAATCTGAACCGGTTTCTCCACAAGTGTGAGGTCCTTTCTGATTTCTACCGGATTAAGCTCGATGACATGGGATGGGTCTGGGATATATTTTCGGAGCATGGAAATGTGGAACACATTGTGGACTGCCGCCATATGAGTTGAAAGAGCTACTCGGTAAGCAACTTCACCAACTCGCGTGATAATCTCAAAGGGGCCGGCGAATCTCGGACTGAGCTTGCTTCTCTTCCCGAATCTCATAGCGCCCTTGGTCGGCGAAACCCTCACGAATACCATGTCGCCAACCCGAAATTCTAGAGCTCTCCTACGGGTATTAGCGTAGCTCTTTTGTCGATCTTGTGTGGTCTTTAATCTTTCTCGTATGAGCTTGACCCTATCTATTGTCTGTTCAATCAATTTGGGGCTCAAAACCTTTCTTTCTCCGACTTCGTCCCAATACAAGGGAGATCTATAACTCCTCCCGTACAAGGCCTCAAAAGGCACCATCTGGATGCTTGCCTGGTAGCTGTTATTATAAGCAAACTCCACTAAGGGCAAGTGGTCTTCCCAACTTCCCTTGAAGTCTAGCATACATGCCCTGAGCATGTCCTCGATGATTTGGTTCACCCGTTCTGTTTGCTCATCCGTTTGTGGCTGAAAGGCGGTGCTAAAGTCTAGTCGGGAACCCATGGTGCTCTGAAAGCTTTTCCAAAACCTGGATGTAAATCTAGGATCCCGATCCGACATGATGCTTACTGGTACCCCGTGCAACTGAACTATTTCCTTGATGTACAGTGCAGCTAACTGGTTCGAGTTGAATGTAGTTCGGTACGGCAAGAAATGGGTGGACTTTGTTAATATGTCAATCACCACCCATATAGCATCGGAGTTTCTAGCCGTCCTCGGTAAGCCCACAATAAAATCCATGGAGATGTGTTCCCATTTCCACTCGGGAATAGGTAGGGACTGTAAAAGTCCTGCCAGTCTCCTGTGTTCTGCCTTCACTTGTTGGCACACCAAGCACTTGGACACATATTCCGCTACCTCTCTTTTCATGTTCCGCCACTAGAAAAGTCTCTTGAGGTTCCGATACATTTTGGTGCCCCCTGGGTGTACCGTGTACTTAGAACGGTGGGCTTCATCCAAGATCTCTCTTTTAAGCTCTTCGTCGTCAGGAACACATGTTCTTCCATTGAATGTGATATTCCATCTCCACTTGTGGCGAAATCCTCGCTACCCCTACTAATCATCTTGTCTCGATAAGCAAGTAACTGGGTATCCGATTCTTGCAATTCTCGAATCTGGTCGAAGATGTACGGCCTAACGGCGATGTTAGCCATTATCGGTCCAAAAGTAGGAAGGCTAAAACTGATGTCGAGGTTGGATGCATCCTCTAACAACCTCCACTCATGCACCATTATATGAGTCAAAAGTGCAGTAGGCTTTCTGCTAAGTGCATTTGCGACTACATTAGCCTTGCCTGGGTGGTACTGAATAGAACACTCATAATCCTTCAAAAATTTCATCCATTGCCTTCTCCTTAAGTTCAGCTCCATCTGGGAAAAAAAATACTTTAGGCTTTTATGATCCGTGAATACATCAAATTGTTCCCCATAGAGGTAATGTCGCCATATTTTCAAAGCAAACACAACCGCAGCAAGCTCTAGATCATGTGTATGGTAGTTCTTCTCATGATCCTTCAACTGTCGGGAAGCATACGCAATAACCTTCTTTTGCATTAAAACACACCCTAAGCCGACATGCGAGGCATCACTATACACGATGAACCCGCCACTCCCGAATGGCACTGTGAGTACGGGAGCCGTAGTAAGGCGTTTCTTCAACTCCTGGAAGCTAACTTCACATCTATCGCTCCAACTAAACTTGGCATTCTTCCTCGTGAGATAAGTGAGCGGTGCAACTAAACTGGAGAATCCCTCCACAAATCTCCGGTAGTAGCCTACCAACCTGAGGAAACTCCGAATCTTGGTGACACTTCTGGGTCTTTCCCAATTCAATACAGCCTCTACCTTAGCTGGATCTACTGAAATGCCTTCTGCAGACACCACATGGCCAAGGAAAGCCACCTTCTCAAACCAAAATTCATACTTACTCTCGAAGCGTCTCTAGAGTAAGGCAAAGGTCTCGATCATGCTCTTCCCGTGTCGGGGAGTATACTAATATGTCATCTACGAATACCACAACACATTTATTGAGACACGGTCTGAACACCTGGTTCATCAAATCCATGAATGCCGCCGGTGCATTCGTCAAACCAAAAGGCATAACAAGGAACTCGTTGTGCCCATACCGAGTCCTAAGCTGTCTTCGAAATATCTCCCTCCTTGATCTTCAATTGATGATACCCCGACTTTAGATCAATTTTAGAGAAGAATCTTGCTCCTTTCAACTGGTCGAATAATTCGTCTATCCATGGTAAAGGATAACGGTTCTTAATAATGACCTTATTTAATTGTCGGTAATCAATACACATATGCATTGAACCGTCTTTCTTCTTCACGAATAACACTGGGGCACCCCACAGTGAGATACTTGGTCTAATGAATCCCAGGCTTTGTAGTTCTTCTAACTGTACCTTCAACTTCTTGAGTTCAATCGGGGACATTCTATATGGAGCTCTTGAAATTAGAGTTGCGCCCGGAGTAAGCTCTATAGCGAACTCGATCTCTCTATCAGGGGGCAATCCAAGAAGTTCTTCCGGAAACACATCCAAGAACTCACTCACAACCGGAATGGCTAAGGAGTTCGGTGCCTCTGCGTTTGCTATGTTCAAAGTTGCGAGACGGGCAACATCCCTTTCTCTCAATCCTCGAAAGTGAAATGGCTTAACTCCTTCCGGCCTGAAGTTCACCATCTTTTCAAAGAAATCAACATGGTCGTGGTGGTTTGACAACCAGTCCATCCCTAGGATGACGTCGAAATCCAAGTCTTGGAAATCTAGGATGATGAGGTTGGCTAATAGTTCATTCTGCCCCACTTGCACCACACTATCCTTGTACACTCTATCTGTATCAATCGACTTGCCTAGCGGAGTCGCAATGGTTAACTCCCGCTCCAATGGAATAGACTTGGACGCAAAACCCTTCACAAAACTAGGTGAGACAAAGGAGTGAGTGGATCCCGTGTCGATCAACACTCGGGCTAAGCATTCGTTCACTAATAAAGTGCCTGTGTGATTAAATAACTAATATCAATAGATTTCAAACATACATACATCATACATGGGTAACTAACAACATCACATCATAGTAAGCATTTTCAACGTAAAACTTTAACATTTTTGCGTACCTTGCACAACATTATCCGATGCACGTGCGTCCCGCTCTGATAAGGCAAAGACTCATCCTTGAGTTGCTTGACGAGGTGGTCGGGTAGATGGTGAGGGCCTCGATGCCTGAGACGAGCTCTGCTGAGATGCCTGCCTAATAGGGGGCCTACTCCCTTGAGAATGAGCTGGCAAGTGACGACGGGGACAATCTCGAATTATGTGGCCTTGGTCGCCACAATGAAAACAGCTTCCCGTAACTTTCTGGCACTCCCCTGCTAGATGCCTCCTTCCACAAAGGGTGCAGATATCATAAGAATAGGTGGAGGGTGCATATCCTGTCGCATGCGTCACTGCAGGGCGAGGAGCCTGAGTGAGAGCTGGGTGAAAAGCCGGTGGAGCAAAAGGGTGAAGAGCCTGTGGTACAGTATATAGCCTCTGTGACTGGGCTGGCTCTGAAGGGTGATACGACATAGTTCTAGCTCTCTTCTCTGCTGACCCACTAGACTGGCCCTTCTCTATTCCTCTTCTCTTAAAAAATTCCTCGAAATTCGACTCCGCCAAAAGTGCCTTATTCACAACTTCTGAGTATGTCTCATGCCGGAACATTGAGACTCAGTCCTTTAGGTAAGCCTTTAATCCTCTCTCAAATTTTTGGGCTTTCATAGCCTCTGTCGCTATCATATGCGGAGCAAATCTTGATAGCGATGAAAATTTTGCCTCATAAACCATAGACATATTACCTTGCTCCAAGGTAATGAACTCAACTTCTTTCTTTTCTTTCATTCCCACTGGGAAGTATTTCTTGTAGAAAACGTCTAAGAATTCACCCCATGTCCACTCTTGACCTTGTCAGGTCAAATCTCGGGTCCTAAGTGCGGACCTCCACCAATGATCAGCTTCGCCTTCAAGCATAAAGGCGGCCCAAGTGACCCTCTCTGCCTAAGTCAGCGATAGCACTGAGAATGTCTTCTTAAGCTATCTAATCCATCCTTCCACTACTAACAGATCAATGCTTCCATTAAACACCGGAGGCCTCATCCTCCGAAAAGCTTCTATTTTGGCTTGTGCTCAATTTGGAGGAGCAGTTATAAGTGCAGCATTAGGAGGAGTAGCCGGTTGCCTCGCCGCTAGCATAACCAAAGTATTGGCTATTGATGCAAAAGCTTGGGTGAAATCAGGTGGTTCATCACCCGAGGGAGCATCACCTCCATTTCCTCTCGTGTTATATCCATGACCCTGAGCATTGCGTCTCATGATTAGAACCTGAGAACGACAATACAACATGAGTCTAACTTGGATATGCATTCGGTAAAAATTTTCACAATCCTTTCATCACTTCATATCCACTAAACACATAACAACAAAATCGAGGTATTTATGGCAATGGCATAACATACAATCCGTGTTCCTAGCATTGGACTTTAAGTTCGGTTAAGCCTCAACCGGTTTTGACTAAGACTAACTTGTTAGTCTATACTAGGAATATGACTCTTTCGTATAACCCTAATGGCTTGTTCAATCCTGGTATCAAGTACTAAGTGACCCTAGGGACTCTAATGCCTAAGCTCTGATACCACTTCTGTCGTGCCCCAAAATACCCCTAGGAGTTAAGGGATACTTTAGGTGTGACTATACATACCTACCAAACCATCCTGTAATGAACAAGGCTAACATAATGCAATAGAGATAATAAACAGAGTGCGGAAGCTAAAACATGAGTGTGGAAGCGTAAATCACTTTTCTTTTTCTTTCCATAAACCATCTTAGTATTCCATAAAACATAAACAGTAGAGGTGGACATGCCCACCTATCAAAATACAAAAGAAATATCGAGCCTACTATGCTCAACAGAAATCTAAATACGGTCAAATGTCTAGATCCCTATCCTCTTGAGACTGCATCGGGATAGGTGGCTCCCTCTCCTCTACATACTCTTCCTCAACCCAAGGCTCAGGGTTGAGGGCATCCACGGTACCTACCGACATAAACGTACGGCTGAGCATAGAATACTCGGCGAGTACAAGCTACTAGCTAACCATAGCAATAACAATCACACAACAACAATGAACACAATACACAATATCGAATTAAAGCAGTACTAGCAGAATAAATCAATTAACATGGAAAGTAAAGCAAAGTGATAATCTTGACATGCTTGGATGAATGTGAAAACTCCGGTAAAACTCGTACTTTAAAAATCATGTCTTATTCTTAAAAATAGTCTTTCGTGTTTCTTTCAAAACTTGCTTGTCATCTTTGAAAACTTGTTTCTTATCTTGGACTTGTTCGTGAGAATCCCACATGTTTGTTTTGTCTTGCTTGGAATCACTTGTCTTGTTTGTTCTTGTCATATTCTTGACATGTTCTTGACTTGACTTGCTTGTATAGTTGTGAGCCAGAGGTTAGTACCCTTGAAACGACTTATGAGCCGGGAATGTAAATTCCCTTCAGCGAAATATATATGTATAGAAAAGGGTACACGAACCTCGTCTTGTTTTCTTGTGAGCCAGGTGTGACATATCTTATGATATGCCCTACCCTTGACCGGCCTGATGTCCGGCTTTATCATTTATGCTTGTTTTACTTGTGAGTCAGGTATGACATATCTTGCAATATGCCCTACCCTTGATCGAGCCGATGTCCGGCTTTATCATTCGTATCGTGAATCACATTCTTGTTCTTGTTTAGTTCTTATACTTTGTACTTCAGAAAAATTTCTAGATAAGACATACATGTGTGTGTGTGTGGCAATGTGTAGTAATCATGATGACATGAACAAATAAAAGAAATCGTGTGTGTAGCACTTGTAGTGATCTTGATAGCATGTGCAACAAAATGGAAGATGTATAACATTTTCATTCTTAATATAATCATGCGAGAATTTAGTCAACATATGGAGCATTTGATCAACTTATCATTTTGAGGGAAAATCATATAAATCTCACTTTCATTTTCTTCATTAAATCCATTAGATTCTTGTTTGGGTATTTTATCAAACACATGGCATGCAACACATTCATAGTCATTTCATTTTAACTTCTTGGTGCATACATTTCATCAAACCACATAAAGTGTATTCATTATGCTTGAAATGTCCATCCACCATTTTTCCAACACACATTCATCACTCATACGGCATCCAATCACCAAACTAATCATACATTCACACCTTTTATTTATCTTATTTGTATTTAGGGAAGATGGTACATTTCAAGGAAAATAAGAACACAAGATCAAGAATCATCATTTTCAATAGAGAAACTTAGGTTATTGCTAAGTGAATTAGTAGGGTGTACTAACCTTGAGATCAAAGCTTGATCTTGGAAGAAAAACCCTTGATTGGGAACCTTCAAGCTTGATGGAGAATGATTCTAGCTTGGAATTCTTCAAGCTTGAGCTCCTTGATCTCAATCCCAAAATCTCTTCTTGGATTTTCCCCAAATTTCTCTTCTCCTCTTTCTCCCCTTTTTCTCTCCTTTAGGTTTAGAAAACCCCTAAAATGAAATTTCCTAACAAGTCAAGGGTTAAAAACCCTGAAATTCGGCATCAGCTACCGTGTAGGATCGCACACTTAACTGCGCTCGATCGCGGATCAGTGCGATCGATCGCACATGAATGTGATCTGTCGTACATGAACCCGAACACTTTTGTCTGATTTCCTCCTTCATGTGATCAATCACACACTCTTGCGATCGATCGTATATACCTGCGATCTGTCGCACCTGGCATTCCATTTATCGCATATGGTCTAAAATATTTGGGACCAATTTTTCTTGCAAGCAATCAATCGCACCTAACTTGCGATCGATCGCACTCCCCAGATTTTGTTGTTTTCTCTTATTTTTTCTCACTTCAGTATTTTGGTCATAACTTTTGACTCGTTTGTCGGATTTTGACGATTCAATTTGTGTTGGACTCGTCATTCGAAAATGAACATTTTTGATATTTTAGAATCTTCCAATTCTTCTTTATTTATTAATTGGACTTCATGAAAGCCAATTGACTATGAGAACACTGTTCATTAGGTACGAAAAGTTCTGGGGCACTACAATATGAGATGCTTTGAAGTATTGATTACTATTGAGTCAAACTTTCTAGATGGTCCTCCTAACTCATGGTGCATGGATTCTGGATCCACTGTACATGTTTGCAATTATTTGCAAGGGTTCAAGGAAACCAAAAAGCTGACCAAATAGGAGCAGAAGCTTAAAGTTGGCTCGGGTGCAAATGTTGCAGTGAAGTCAATTGGCTTGTTTAGTCTTTATTTACCTGATGGAAATACATTAATTTTAGAAGAATGCTTTTATATGTCTTCTGCACCTAAAAATTTGATTTCTGTATCTAGACTCTTACATTGTGGATTCTTTATCATTTTTAATTCAATAGTTGAAATTAAGAAAGATAGAATGGTCTTGATTACTGGTAATCTAATTAATGGTCGTTATTTAATATTTTCTATGGTAAATAATGAATGTCTGCAAAGTGATAATGCCTCATCATCTAGAATGTCTGGAATGAAGAGACATTGCATAGAGTCTACTTATCTTTGGCATAAGAGACTTGGTCATATTAATTTTGATAGGATCAATAGGTTTGTAAAAGATGGTCCCCTTGAATTCCTCAAGGTAGAACCACTCCCTACTTGCGAGTCTTGTCTCGAAGGGAAGATGACCAAGAAGCCTTACCCTAAAAAGGTAGGAAGAGCCGAAGAAAAGTTGAGACTCGTACATAGTGATGTATGTGATCCATTTAACATTGTTGCACGAGGACAATACCGGTATTTTATCACATTTACCGATGACTATTCTAGATATGGATATGTCTATTTAATGCAACACAAATCTGATACCTTTGAAAAGTTCAAAGAATTCAGATTAGAAGTTGAGAATCAAACAAACAAATCTATAAAGACACTTCGATCAGATCGAGGTGGTGAATACCTCACCAACGATTTTATGGATTACTTAAGGGATAATGTGATTATCTTGCAATGGTCAAGTCCTGCCTCACCTCAAAAAATGGTGTTTCTAAAAGAAGAAACCAGACCTTATTGGATATGGTTCGCTCTATGATGAGCCATGACGATGTACCTTCCTATCTTTGGGGGTATGCTTTACAAACTGCCATTTACATTCTGAACTGGGTTCTTTCGAAGTCTATACTGATTATACCCTATGAATTGTGGACTGGGCGAAAACCTAGTTTACAACATCTAAGGGTATATATGGGGTTGTCCTGCGCATGTTCGCAAACTCGAACCCACTAAGTTGGAATCTAGAACAGAAAAATGGAACTTTGTAGGGTATCCAAAGGAAACTAAGGGTTTCTATTTCTATTCCAAGGCAGACCAAACAATAGTTGTTAGGAATCATGCCACTTTCTTTGAGGACGAAATTGATCTTTTTAAGAAGGTTGAATTTCATGAGATGAAAGACAACTCAGCCAGTGTCCAAGATGAACCTAATCCTTCCACTATTGATTCTTCTAATTCTGTTCCACTGAGAAGGTCTGAAAGAGTTTCTAGACCACCAGATAGACTTCAGTATTACAATAATGAGGCTTATCTAGTTACCCCTGATGATGAGGAAACAGATCCTAATACTTATCAGGAAGCTACATTAGATGTAGATGCATTTCAATGGAATAAAGCCATGAATGCTGAAATAGATTCCATATATGACAATGGCAACTGGACTTTAGTAGATCCACCAGATGGTATAAGGCCAATTGGATGCAAATGGATTTACAAAAAGAAGAAGGGTGTCAAATGGTAATCTGGAGACCTATAAAGCAAGACTTGTTGCAAAGGGTTACACTCAAATTCAAGGAGTTGATTATAAGGATACCTTTTCACCTGTAGTTATGCTCAAATCCATCAGGATATTACTGGCTATAGCTGCACACCATGACTATGAGATATGGCAAATGGATATTAAAACTGCTTTCCTTAATGAAATATTAGATGAAGACATCTATATGAAGCAACCTGAGGGCTTCATTGCTCCTAACCAGGAGAATATGGTATGCAAGCTCAACAAGTTGATATATGGTTTAAAACAAGCTTCCAGAAGCTGGAACCAAAGATTTGATCTTTCGATCAAGGAATTTGGATTCCAAACGAATTTAGAGGAATCTTGTATATACAAGAAGGACAGTGGAAGAGCGGTAGTATTCCTAATTCTTTATGTAAATGACATCCTATTCATTGGGAATGATGTAGGGATGTTGTCATCAATCAAGATTTGGCTTTCTCAGCATTTCTCAATGAAAGACTTAGGAGAGGCATCCTATATTCTCGGAATAAAGATTCTAAGAGATAAGAAATGCCGAATGTTGGGATTGAGCCAGACTTCCTACATAGATAAGATTTTTTCTAGGTATAGTATGAGTGATTGTAAGATAACTCTCATTCCTTTTAGACACGGTGTTAATTTGTCTAAAAAAATGGCCCCTACATCAGCTGATGAGATCGAGTAGATGAAGAGGTGCCCTTATGCTTCGGCATTTGGGAGCCTCATGTATGTCATGTTATGTGCTAGACTGAATATCTATCATGCAGTGAGAGTTGTTAGTTGGTTCCAAAGTAATCCAGGTGTTAATCATTGGACTGCAGTGAAGCACATCATGAAGTATTTGAAAAGGACTAGGGATTACGTCCTTACTTTTAAATCAGAAGATCTAGTTAGATTGGGTTATACTGAATCCAATTTCCAATATTCTGATCCGGACAATAGAGCTTCTACATCATGGTATACGTTCACACTGGGTGGTGCTGTTGTTAGTTAGCGCAGCATAAAGCAAAAGAGTATTGCAGACTCCACCACAGAAGCAGAATATATTACAGCTTCTGAAGCAACAAAAGAAACAGTCTGGTTCAGAAGGTTTTTGCAAAAGCTATGAAATGTTCCTTCAGCACTTGAACCTATTACTCTATTTTGTGATATATAGTAATGGTGCAGTAGCTCATAGCAAAGAACCTAAGAGCCACAAAAAGATGAAACATGTGGAGCGGAAGTATCATCTCATTCATGAGATAATTGAGAGGCAAGATATTGTTGTTACAAAGATTAGGTCTCAACTTAATGTTGTTGACCTGATGACTAAAGTTTTATCAAATAAAGTATTTTTAATACACTTAGATAGTATGGAATTGAAATCTATGACATAGTGACTTTTAGGGCAAGTGAGAGATTGTTAGACATGATGCCCAGAAAAGTCATTTAGATTGTAAGAATCTTATTAATTTGATTAATAGAGACTTCTTCTTTATCTATTGTGTATTCATTATGGGTAATTGACCATGATCATGAGATGATCTATACGATATGAGATATCGACAAAGGTCCTTAGGATGTATTGTAGGAAAACTATGTGATAGGACTATCACAGGCAGATATAGCTTTCTAGTTCCTAATACCTTATATAGTCACAACTATGGGTGAAGCTGGGCACTTCACTTATATGGTTGCCATAATGCTAAGATGTTCTCAATGGTTGAGATGTAGTTCTATCTCAAACTATTGTAGTGGAGACTACACATTAGCATATGGGTGCTTAAATGTACACTGACTGATTACATTTAATGAGAGACCTCTTCCATAAACATATTATCAGATAGTTGGTCTCTCGTTCACATTGAACAGTTTCAATGATCCTTAGATTTTATGAGTTCATTTATAACTGAGCAGTAATCAGACTGTTTTGATTCCACCAAAGCATTCACTACCTTAGGGAATATGATACAGTGACAGTTGAACAGTCAGTGTCGCGACCCAAAACCCACCCTAGGAGTTAGAGTGAATCTTGGACGACTAATCATGACGTACATGATTTGCTTGACCAACAAACCTGCAGCAATACATGGAGCATATATAAAGAGGACAAAATAATAGAAGCATTAACTTAACATAGCACAGTGGAAGACTAACCAAACCTTTAAGCATATACAATGATCCGAGTTGTGTACAAAAGAAATCACAAAAGAAAGTGCGGACATGCCTGCCAAAATACATGCATATAACTCTCAAGCTCACCCACAACCACTCACTCAGAATCTACCAACACCTAATAGTAACCCTCTACTGGAGGTTCCTCCATAGGTTCCTCGACATACTCCTCCTCCACCCAAAGGCTCGGAGCACAGATATCAAAAGGAGCAGCTGCTCCACCATCACCTACCGACATAAGAAGTACGGCTGAGCATGGAATACTCAGCGGGTACCAAACACTAACCAACAGTCATAACATAGCAATAACAATATAAGGTAGGAAGCAATTTATATCATACTGGAAAGTAAACCAGTTTATATTCATGCTTGTATTTCATAAAAGCTGATAAATCTCTTGAAATCATCGTGCGCTTGACTAGACTTGAAATACTCATTTCGTGCTTGAAAACTTGTCATGTCAGTCTTGCTTGATCTTGTCGAGCGTGCCATGTTATGCGTGTCATGCGTGCTTGCTTGGAATTTAATCATGTTCATGTACTTGTGAGATGCGCTTGTGAGATGCACTAGTGAGATGCACTTGGGAGGGAAGGGAGACCCTTCTTTCAATGACATGCACTTGAGAGGGAAGGGAGACCCTTCTTTCATGAGATGTACTTGTGAGTGAGGGGAGTCCCCTCATGGATGGGAGAGAAGTGTAAACCCCCTCCTATGCAATGCTTGTTCTTGTCCACTTGTCAAAAGTGAGCTAGAACATATCGTAAGATATGTCCCACCTCTAACATCCTTATTCTTGAAAATCATCGGTAAACCATGTCATGCATGTCATACTCGTGGAATCGTGTGCATACTTTCATTTGAAATTAAATATGACATTTTAGGGATTTCAACAATACATAGCATATCAATAATTTGAGCAAATAATTATTCATACAACTTAGGAAAAGCAAGAAATCATACTATCATAAGCCCTAACAATTTCATAAGCATTTAAGCATGCATTTCTTGATTTACAACTCGTTTTCTTCACCTTGGCATTTCATCAAACACATGGTGTGTACATTATTCGTTAAAGCCTACATCATACTTTTCTAGGTGGGTTTGTGTTCACAACATACACGTATGTTTATTATTAGTACAATGCCCTTCCTATTTCATTCATCACCATACATACACTCGACATCTATCGCCCTTTCCTCTCCACACAAACATCCATCTCATATTTATATTCATACTTTTAGGGAAAACAAGAAAGAAGGGAAGAAAATGAGAGAATATGAACTAGGAGGGTAGCAAAAGGTACCGACCTTGTTGAAGCGAAGAAAACCCTCCAAAACGTGCGTGGAGCCGCTGCCCTAGCTTTAGAGAACGAGCTCCTCGAGTGCTTGAACCGTGAACTTGAGGAAATCTAAGCTTGAGGTGATCTAGGGTCTTCAACCCCTTCGATTTCTTCTCAAATACAAACCCTAGGTTTGGAATCATCTTTCTCCTCTCTCTTATCTCTCAAATACTCCAAGTGAGGTGAATGAGACTCTAAAGGCTCGGGCAAGCCTTAAGAGGCAAGGGTTTAACGCTCAAAAGACGAAAAAGCCCTTACTGAAATTTCTACAAAACGCGATATACCGATCGATCGGTGGTAAATACCGAGCGATCGGTGTTCTTGACCGAGCTCTCGATCAAAAACATGCTCTCTGGAAAATTTCCTCATACAAAAAAGTTAACCAGTCGATAGATACCGATCGATCGGTTGTGGACCGATCGATCACTAATTTGGACCGAGCGATCGGTTGTGAATCGATCGATCCTTAGCGATCAGTGCTCTGCAGATTTTTGACCCATTTTACTGTTTTAGCCATATCTTTTGACTCATTCGTCGGATTTTGACGATTCAACTTGCGTTGGGTTCGTCCTTCGAAAATGAACATTTCTAACATTTCAGAATTTCTAATTTCTCTCTTATTTATTAATTAGACTACGTTAAAGGCTAATTGGCTAAGAAAGTGCTATTCATTAAGTACGGAAAAGTCCGGGGTTCTACAGTCAGAAAGTTGTTTGAGTTATGATGAATTTCAAACAAGAAATCCATACTCATTAATTTGAGAGATTATCCAAGTTCCGAGTAAAACAGTCGATTAAGCTTAAATCCTGTGCTGGTGATTTTGAAACAAAATAAGTTTGAAATATATTGTATTAAAATATATTATACTTATAAAAAGGTTTTTCTCAAAATATTTTACATGAGAAAATGTTTATCATGGCTTAATCAAAAGTCTTGGAAACCCAGATGATGTGCAATGAGCTATGAGTTAGATAATATAAATAATCTCGAAGACCCATTAGGGATAATGTAATTGGAAGGATTAATTGAATAAAAAAGTTCATGTGGCGGGATCAGTATTAGTTAATGTTCGTACACTGGGATTCATTTGCAACATGGATATCTCACGTCACTTGCAATTCCGATGTAATTCCTATTTAGGGTCAATGGGATAACTTTGGGTAAGCTAGGGTTTGAATGTCCCAGAGCAATCTGTAGAGATACTCACATAAGAAATACAAGCTCAAACAATTGATTAAATGTTAATCAATTATTTAAATGATTAAATGTTAATCATTGATTAAATAGATCAAAAGTTAATCTATAGTTTAATTTATTTGTTAATTTAAATTAAAGGATTATAATAGTAATTATTTAATTAACCTAATAAAAGGGGAAATGAGTTTGACCCATATCCATAAATCCATAAAGCATGGACCTGTTTAGTGGGCTAAAGCCCATGGATTAAAACCCTAAGGTGGGGCGCCCACTTTGGCTTGCCTAATTAGATTAGGATATGGTTAGTTGAATTATTATTGAATAATAACTCCTTTATTTATGGAATTGAATTCCAATGCTTAGATAGAAAGGAACAAAGAGATAAGTTGTAATTGGATTACAACTAGGAGTCTAAGACTCCCCTATAGCTCACACCCTCCCTTGGCTCACCCCCCCCCCCCCCCCCCTCTGTTAGTTTCCTAATTGGATTAGGATTCTTATTTGTGGTTAATGGTTTATCCTTTTAATTAAGGAATCCCTTTTTGAAAAAGACTCCTAAATTAGTAAGATTACTATAACTAAAGTAGTTATAGATAAACTAGGTTGTCATTTAGTTAATAATAAGAGTTATTATTAATAAATAATTACTAAGGGATAAGTTAGAAATGGATTGGGATTAGGACATGATCCAAACCCTATATATACATACCCCAACACCCCAACACCCCAACACCCCAAAACCGTACAGCTCTCTCTCTCTCTCATTCTCTCCTCTTCAAAAACCGTGAGCCCCAAGGTATTATCCTTTGGATTTTCGTGAGCTTCATAAGGTTCTCCAAGTTGGGTTTTTCAACTTTAGGGTTTTGAACTCTAAGGTTATTGGTGATAGAAAGTCTACATCAACAGTCCATCTACTTCTCTTTGCTTCTTCAATACCAAGTTGAGATTCTAAAGCTTCGCGGGGATAGCAAAGAACAAGGATCGAGGTTCGATTATTTCTTCGAGAAATCTCTACAAAGAGTTCTGACGGTTCGAGTTGGTTTTTGCTTTACCGGTGAACATCATTCACCAAGGTAATATAACTAAAACTTGTAGATAGTATTAGTTGCTTTCAATGGTGTAAAGATCCTTGGGATCCAGTTTTCCGTACAATTTTTTGTCTGGATTCCCTTCATTTAAATCAACCCTAAAACGAATTGACATTATTAAGAGAGTTAGGAGAGAGAATTCTAAGAGATATCTAAGGGTCTCCAAATCACTATTTGGTAATGCCCCATTGTTCTCCTCTCTTGTTCTCTAGAGAAGCAAGTTTGATTCCTGAAATTTCTTATTGCTTCATTCGATCTCTATTTTTCTCAAGATCCATCTAAAGAGTTATTAAACCTTCAAATCTCATTATTGCTCCGTTGTGAGTGTTTTTTTACATGAGCCAAAGTCATCAAAGATGGGAATCGATCTTTGGAGATCGTGGTTGAATTACTTTGAGAAGAGGTGGTCGGTGAGGAATCGGAGCTGCTGTGGCAGAGATCGAACTAGTTGAGTTCGTGGTTTGCAATGTGAAGAATCGATACTGAGGAATGGTGTGTCGTGTCTGGTTGGGTAAGATTCGAGTCTTATACTTCTTTTCTTCTCATAGTGAAATTTGTGCTGGACTAGGCCCCATGGTTTTTCCCAAAAGGGTTTTCCATGTAAGAAGTTTGCGTGTTCACTTGTGATTGATTGTTAGTGATTGCTTAAAATTAAAATTCGTAGAATTTGCTAAGTAGATCTATTTACCCCCCTTAAATCAAAGGAATCATTGAACTAAGGAATTTCATATTGGATGTGTATTCTGATTTCGTCGACGAGATTTAGCCAGAAGAGAAAACAGTAGCACTGCGACTGATTTCGTCCACGAGATCTATGGACCTCCACAATTTCATCGACGAGATTTTTGTTTTCTTCTGAAATCTCATCTTGTCTTGATCTAAATGAGGGAAATGAATTCATTGGTCTTATACCTTAACTTTATCATGATTTTGATCATTCTAAGGTCCTTATAAAAATGTGCAATATTATCTAAGGATCCTAAGGTCAATCTATGGTTATGAGCAATTCAACCAATCAACCTTTGGTGACTTCTTACAAAAGTCCTAAAACTCTTACAAGACACAAAATAAACTTTTAAACCTTGTGTGTCTTCACTTCACACTTGATCTTAGATCTTCAATTTGGCTTTGTCTTCATGATCAATCTTCAATCTTCTTGATGATCCTACTTGGACTTTGACTTTTGATATGATCTTCAATATGCTCAACTTGCTTCAATTATTTTCTTATGGCTAAATGGAGGAACCCTCTTTAAGTTTGATTGTATTTTTATCTTTTTGCCTTAGATGATGTGTTAATGCTCTTCATAAGCTGAATTACACTTAAACTCAATAGAACATTAGTACCACAAATGTCATTTTATTATTGTGTTATCATCAAAATCAAAGATGTTACCTTAGGTCAAAAACCTAAAGGCTAACAATCTTCTCCTTTTTGATGATGACATAATAATGGAGTGACATGAGTCAAGCTCCCTCTCAATATATGATTTAAATAGAATATTTGAGGTAAAGCTCCCCCTAAACATATGCATCAATTAAATTTAAGAAATTCATTTATTTGCATAAAGTTTAGATAATTAATTTATGACAATGTTACCATTAATTTTGACAATTAGGCTCAAGATACAATTTATGATTCTAATAGGAGATTAAGTAAGATTTTATTCATTTCATTACATATTTCTCCCTCATAGCAACATCAAAAAGATGAAACAATCTAAGCAAGATGTCAAACAAAGCAAAACAAATCAAACAAATATGGTTACGATCAATTTCGTCGCCGAAATGGGCTTGGCCTAGAGAATTCATCACCAAATTGGAGACAAGAAACACGCTGGAATTTTGAAAAAAGCAACTTGTCGCCAAAATTTTAAGGTGACTTCACTTTCGCCGCCGAAATTGAGACAAGAAACATTATGTTTCTTGTGCTCAATAATACGTCACCAAATTTTTTTTAAAAAAAAGTACCTTGATTTTGTCACCAAAATTAGTGTAAACACTAAGAAATTTTTATTTTTTAAATCTGAATCCAATTTTATTCAATTTATTGATTAATTTAGTTTCCAAATTCTTCATTAGAGCATTCAAAACATTGAAGTCTAATCCTTTTTTGGAGCATATGGCTTCATCGAAACGATGTTGTCTTCCGAGGTGTCTCCCCGAACCCTCATATTTTCCTTAGTCGCGCCAATTTTCTTTATTAGGAATTGAACCATACCAAGAAGACCATGTGTTGATGATGGTTATTGGAAAGTTTGACTTATGAGGTTTGAATTTAAGAACGTTATTCATAATTCAATAAAATAATGACACGTGGCTCAACAGATGTTCTGATATATTATGAATATATTAAAAGCTAAAGATCCTCCTTTGAGATTTGGTTAACAGAATTCCATGAAAGATGGTTAAATAAAGCTATTAAAATAAACATGTTTATCTGATAAATGATGATTTTGGTCATTAATGACCATTGATAAATAATATTTATGTTTTCAGGCTCTTATGCTCTTAGTTCTTCTAAAAAGATTCTACTCCTTAATGACTCTTGCAAATGATGATATTCTTTGCTCTATTAATAGTTGATTATGGTTCTTACGCCATTGATTTTGGTTATACGTTTAACGCCTTTGATGTTGATTCGGGCTCTAAACGCCTTTGGATACTGATATGGGCTCTAACGCCTTTAAATGCTGATTCAGGCTTTAAAGCCATTGAATGCTGTTTTGGGCTTTAACGCCTTTGATAATTAACATGGCTTCAGTGCCTCTCTTTGGCATTCAACGCCTTTCTGATGATGATGGGTATGGTATGGATTAGTACCTCTCTGTGTACCTTTCTGATGACCTATACCAGAAAGAGGATTTGCTTTGTCAGGGGTGAACGGTATGGATTATTACCTCCCCTAGGGAATGAGTGTGGCTATTTCCCCTCATTACCTATTCTAGTGAAGCATGGATTACTTCCTGAACTGACAGTCAGGAGGAAATCATTGGGGATGGATTTTTCCTCAGTTTCTCTTAAGCCCTGACGGGATGGGTGTCTTCGTCCAACACCTCCACTTTCCCTATTGGACTTGAGATGATTATTATTATTATTACTTAGAGGAGTGTTGCTATCTGAACACTTATATATTACTTCAAAGGGACAGTATACTATGAAAGCGTATGACCCGCTTTCACGATGTAGTTACTAACCACTTTGGGGGACGATGATGAGTTGTGGTTTGGAGGGCTTAGATAGAATTTCTTAAAGGATGAGTACTATGAATACCGCTTTTAACCTTTGAAGAAAATATCCGAAATCTTTAGTCATAAAATTTTAAAGGAGGAGTTATAGTGAAAAACGCTTTTATCTTGATAAAATCCAATATTTTCTTTCTAAAGTCAGTTACAAAAACGGTTATGACAGCTGTACAAGTTAGTTATGATTTCTGTTGATCACCTATAAATAGAGGTGACCCCCCTCTTGTTTGAATAAGAAGATTTCCTCTCGTTTCTAACAAGATTTCCTGGAGAAATAAGATTTTTAACCAGAATTTACAGAGAGAGAAAGTAAAGGATTTATCAAGAAAAGTCAGTTGTCACCATTATTCTTCACTGTTCTTTCTTCTTCTTCTTCCTTGTATTGATCTCTGAATCATTTCTTTCAAAATAACTCAATTTAGAATGGTCTGGATAACAGATTTAGGCTAGATTGAGGTTGTAGTGAATCCCATTACTTCGAAATCAAAATCACCCCTCTTCATTTGGCGACTCTGCTAGGGAAATCTGCAACAATTTTGAGAGAAAATGGTGACTAAGAAAGGTGATTCATCTCAAGCACATGTTATTCAAGAAGAAAATAGGTAAGAATCTCATAGTTCCATAGTAGAAAGTCCTGACCTTTCTGCTGTTCTTGGGCCCTTTCTTGCCTAGTTTCAAGCAACCCATGTACAAATGCAAGCTCAGATGCAGGCTATCCAGGCTCAGGTAGTAGCCCAGTTGGCAGCATCAAAGAAACAAATGCAAGAGCTTTTCAAGAAAGCCCGCCATAAAAATAATGTTCACAACTTGGAGGGGTCACAGGAGTGTACACCTTCTCCATCTCGGCATGTTGAGGAAAATGATACTCCTCATGACAATCCTCCTAAGAGAGATCCAGTTCCTTCTTCCCCACCCTGTAATCATCATGAACGAGAAGGGAGGCGTTCCTCATATATGACAGCTGAAGATTTTTTTGAGATGTTCGAAAGAGAGCAAGCAAAACGCTTTGGACTTTCAAACACTTTTGATGCTAGACTACCTTTTTCAGCAAGGATTATGCGAATGGAATATCCATCAGGATATATCACACCCCAGTTTACCCTTTACATTGGAAGGACTGGAAATGCTCAAGAGCATATAATGCGCTTTACTGATGCCCTAAGTAGGTACGCTAATAATGAGGAATTACGCCTTCATGAATTTGCCAAATCTCTTACTGATCGTGCTTTCACCTGATATACTACTTTGGCCCCAAATTCCATTCATTCATGGGAAGAGATGGTCAGTATCTTTTCCAAGATATTCTTCTCAGTAGAAGACCGTGTTACTCTCAATACTTTGTCAAAAGAGCTGTAGAGACCTAATGAGGATCTAACACAATATGTTCATCGCTTTCGGTATTTGGTTTTAGACTGCCATGAACAAACGACTGAAGAACAGCTTGTACAGAGCTTATTTGGAGGTAGCCACTATCTCCTCTTTTGATAAACTTTATGATATTTCTCAAAGGCTCAACACAGTCATATCCAGGACAGCTCCACCAAGGTATGAAGATAGATATGGGAGGAGGGATAAGAGAGAGACAACAATGGCGGTCGATAACTCTGGAAAGTAGCCATTCCAAAGAAATTCCTCCTATCAATCTGACAAAAGACCAATGTTCAACCCTGAAAATGTTCCACCACCTTTCCCTTGCAGTATGGCGGAAGTATTACGTATTGTAGAGGTCTGGATTGTTGACGGCGTTCTGTACTTGCCATCACCTTTCCAAAAACCCACAGAGGAAGACAAGCAGAGTAGCAAATACTGTGTGTATCATCAGACTGTACGCCATTCAGCAAAAGATTGTTTTTCTCTAAGGCGGATTTTCAATGACAAATTAGTTGTTGGACACTTGAAAATTTCAACAACTCCTGAAGGGTCTATCCATCAGGATCCTTTGTCAGACTATAAAGGGAAAGATGTAGTTGTTATAGTTTGTCATAATTCAAATATTATATAAGAAACAGAGATTGAGGAGGAAAATGTTTCTAATATTCCTTCAGCCATTGAAACTCTTTCACAGAGTTTGAAGTTTAAAAACTTTTTTGATCAAATGCATATTTCAAAGGCGGCAAGAATAGCTGCAACAGTGGCTTTGAAGGCAGTTGCAAAGGCTCATTCAGAACATTGTTTCCTTGCCTACTCTGCCGCAAGGAAGGCAATACCAGAAATACAAGATGTAAGTTTTACCGCTGACGACATGAAAACTTCATCTATAGCTCACAACAAGCCTTTGTATGTCACAGCTTTAATAAACTCTATTGAAGCAAAGAGGGCATTGATAGACCCTGATTCTTCTTTGAACCTCGTTCTATTATCAACAGTAGTGGCAATGGGATCAGATCCTTCAAAGATCTCGAAGCAGCCTATAGAAATATCAGGATTTGGAGGACAGCGTCAGAACACCATTGGTTATGCCATTATTAATCTTCAAGTGGGGTCAATCAATTCAGCAATAAGAGTCCATGTCATTGAGGCCAATGTAAGCTATCAGATTCTTCTCGGTCGTCCTTGGATCCACAAATTCCAGTTAATACCATCAACATTCCACCAGTGTATTAAGGGAATATACAAAGGAAGGGTTATCAGGATACCAGCAACTATTACACCATTCGCGAAAGCAGAAGCTCACATCTCAGAAGCATTATTCTATGATGAGCTGGCAGAAGAGGGAGGAACCGCTTTCGAAATAGTCAAAGGAATCATACTACCTTCCTTAATCTCTTCAACGTCATCAGAAGGTTCAAATGCATCAAAGAGACCACGAGACGAAAGCATAAAAACAGAAGCTCAAGGAGGTGGTATCACCAAGGAGCCAAGGATTGGGGGCTGTAAGAGGGTGGTACAATCAGATGGAAAGATTGTTGACAATTTATGACAACCAAAGGAGTCTGACTCATCAAAGAAGGATCAGACTCCCATAATGAAACAAGTATTTCAAACTGAAGAAACAAGTAAAATTGGAGAAGCACCAAAGCAGATGCAGGATGGTGTAAAGGCGGTACAGGAAAGTCTTGAAGAGGTAAATCTTGTAGAAAACTCATCTGAAAAGTGTCCAGTACTTATCAGTTCCAAACTAGCACCGAAAGAAAAAGAAGAATTTGTAAGTTTACTCAAAGAATATAGGGATATTTTTGCATGGAATTATGAAGAAATGCCAAGGTTAGATCCTGCATTGGTCACACATAAGTTGAATATTGAGCCAGGATATGTACCAGTGAAGCAGTTGCCAAGGAAGTTCAGACCAGATATTGAAGATCAAATCAAAATAGAAGTTGAAAAGCTCTTGAAGGTAGGATTTATCAAACCAATTCAGCATCCTATTTGGCTAGCCAATATTTACCAGTTAAGAAGATGAATGGTCAGATTCGTTGCTGCGTTGATTTCAGAGATTTAAACAAGGCATGCCCAAAGGATGAATTCCCTCTACCCAACATGGACTTGTTAGTTGATGCAACAGCAGGCCATGATGCTTTCTTATTCATGGACGGTTACAGTGGGTACAATCAAATCAAGATGGCGGCAGAAGATGTAAAAAAACCGCCTTTCGGACACCTATTGGGAACTTCTATTATACAGTAATGCCATTTGGATTAAGGAATGCTGGGGCTACTTACAAAGAGCTATGACAGCCATTTTGCATGATATGTTCCATAATACAGTGGAAGATTATGTTGATGACATTGTTATCAAGTCTCAAAAGCGTCAGAGCCATGTTGATGATTTAAGGAAAGTTTTTCAACGATGTCGCCAGTATCAGTTAAAAAGGAATCCCTTAAAATGTGCTTTCAAGGTTTCAGCTGGCAAATTCTTGGGGTTCATTGTAAATAGGCATGGCATTGACGTTGACCCAACCAAAGCTCAGGCAATTGCATCCATGACAACCCCAAGCACAGTTAAAGAGTAAAAAAGCTTTTTGGGAAGAGTATCCTACATAAGAAGATTTATTGCAGGGCTGGCAGCTGTTATAGTACCTCTTATGCCACTCTTACGGAAGAATTGTGAATTCAAATGAGAAGCAGTGCATGAAAGAGCTTTTAAACAACTTCAACAGATGATGAGTTCAATAGCTACCATGATGGCACCTATACCACAAAAGTCTTTGGTCTTGTATTTAGCTTCAACAGAAACCGCTATTGGGGCTCTTCTAGCTCAAGAAGATCAGTCTGGTTGTGAGCGGCCAATTTATTATCTCAGGAGGATTCTCAGGGATGCAAAGCTAAGATACCCTCAAATAGAAAGGAGTTGTTTGTCTTTGATCTATGCTTTACAGAAATTCTGCCATTACTTACTGTCTCATAAGATTTTTCTGATAACAAAATCTGATCCAATTAAATATCTCATGTCAAAGCTAGTTCTTTCAGGATGAGCAGCTAAATGGCTTCTTTCATTATCAGAATTTGACATCACATGTCTTTGTCCTCGTGCTATCAAAGGACAAGCAGTAGCAGATTTATTGGCAAACTTCCCAAGAAATGAGGATCTGACATTAAAGGAAGAATTACCAGGAGAATTGCCTGAGACAATGGTAGTTGAGGCAACAGAAGCATGGCTCATGTATTTTGACGGATCAAAAACTATGGATTCAACCGGGGCAGGTATTGTATTAAAAGCTCTTGGAGGAGAGGTAATATCTCTTTCTTTCAAATTGTATTTTCCTTGCTCTAACAATATAGCAGAATATGAAGCTCTTCTCATAGCTTTATCAATTGCTAAGGAGTTAGAGGCCAAGAGAATAAATGTAATGGGGGATTCCAATTTGGTAATTATCCAAATGGAAGGGTCATTCAATATAAAGGATATCGGTCTAGCTCCATACAGAACAGTGGTTCAAAGGATAATGATCAGTTTTGATATGGTGGAATTCAAGTATCAAGAGCGTAGAGGGAATCGCTATGCTGATGCACTTGCTACTTTGGCATCAAAATTAACATTTGAAGGAGAAGCTTCTCAAGTAATGGTCAAAAGGCGTACAGTAGCTACACCTCTGATGGAGGAATTATGCGAAAGAGAATCAAAAGAAGCAGATTGGAGAGAACCAATTTTGACAGATATTAACCGCCTTCATGATTCAACAACAGTTCCTATTACAGCACTGAAAGTCTTAAAAAATTTCTTGCAAATATATGGGATCTATATTTCAAAGGACTTGAAGGCGTCCTGATGAGATGTGTTGGTGTAAAAGAAGCTAAGAAGTAAATGATGCAAATTCATACAAAGATATGTCGGTATAATCCCTCTGTCAACCTGTATAGGAGGTTACAACGTTTTGGGATATATTGGCCAACAATGGAAAATGATACTGCAATGATACAGAAAGAATGTTCTGATTGTCAAATACTGCCGGATAAAGAAGAATGTCACTTCAAAAATTCTTGGGAAGATTGGAAGAAACCATATAATGATTACTTCACAGATGGAATAATGTCTATTGATCCAAAAGAAGCCTTCAAGTTTAAGAAGAAAGTTGCTAAATTCTATTTTAACAAATGAGAATTATTCAGGAAAGGATATAGTGGTATTGCTCTCAGATGTCTGTCTGGAGAAGAGGTTGAACTAGCACTACATGAGGCTCATAGTGGAGATTGTGGTGTTCATCAAGGAAAAAGGAAGCTGTTTCAACACATTTTGGGACTACGATATTATTGGCCTACTATGGAAGTAGATTCACATTTATATGTTCAAAGCTATCATCAATGTCAAATTAGAGGTAATGTTATTCATGCACCTGCCCAATCTCTACAATATGTTTCCACACCCTGGCCCTTTCACACTTGGGGGCTAGATTTAATTGGACTTAGTAATCCTCCTGTTGAAGGACATGTTTGGATCCTTGTGGCTACTAAATATTTCACCAAATAGGTAGAAGCTTTATCATTAAGAAAAGCTACAGGTATCATGGTGGCAAAATTTATTAAAGAAAACACCATCTGCCGCTTTGGAATCCAAAGGAGGTTGTCACTGATAATGGAATGCCTTTCATAAATTCCAATGTGAGGGAATTATTGGAGAGATATGATATCAAGCACAAAAAGTCAACCCCTTATTATCCTAAAGGGAATGAGCAAGCAGAAGCTACTAACAAGACTATTCTGAAGATAATTGGAAAAATGATAGAAGGAGCCCATAAGAAATAGTGTGAAAAGCTTCCAACAGCGCTCTGGGCTTACAAAACCTCAATAAGGACTGCAACAGGAGTTACTCCTTTTCCTTTAGTATATGGATAGAAGCAGTTGTGCCTTTGGAAATCAAGATACCATCTACTGGGATTGAAGCATTTAATGGAGAAATGGCAAGTCTCCAAGTTGGTAGGCTAGTTCAGTTGGAAGTCATGGATGAAAAGCGTGAAGCTATGGCTATGATGACAAAAGAATGCCAAATGAGAGCTGCTAAAGCGTATGACAAAATTGTACAACATAGAACTCTTAAAGAGGGTGACTTGGTCCTCAGAACAGCTATTCATGTCAGGAATGGTACGACAGTAGGGAAGTTCACTCCTAATTGGGAAAGACCATTCTTGATAAGGCAAAGCTTTGACAGCGGTTATTGCCTTTTATCTACGCCATCTGGTGAAATATTACATAACCCTATTAATGTAAAATGGTTGAAGAAGTACTATGCTTAATAAAGAGAATAAACAAACTTTTTGTGTTCATTATGTCAACATTTACAAAAGATTAAGAGAAACGCTTTCACAAAATCTCTAATGTAAAGCCCTTCTCGTTCAGAGATACAAGTCTCTCAGCAGAAGCTCTTAGATGAGTATACTCTTCAGGATCTGCCTTAATCTCATGTTGTAAAGCTTTCAAACTGTCTTGAGTTTCTTCCATCTTCTTTTCTTTTTCTTCTAACATGGCTTAATGGCGGGCAATTTCTTGACGAATAGCATGAATACTGTAGCATCCCGAACTTTTCTATATTTAATGAATAGCACTTTCGTGCCTAATTGGTCTTCCTTGTAGTCTAATTAATAAATAAGTGAGAAATTAGAAATTCTGAAATGTCAAAAATGTTCATTTTCAAAAGACGAACCCAACGCAAGTTGAATCGTTGAAATCGGACGAGCGAGTCAAAAGATATGGTCAAAACAGTCCAGACCTGCAGAGCACCGATCGCTCGGTCCAGTCAGCGATCGATCGGTCCAAAACCGATCGATCGGTAGCTATCGAACGGTCAAAAGTTTTGTATGGGGAAATTTTCCAGAGAGTAGTTTTTTGACCGGTCGATCGGTCAGAACACCGATCGCTCGGTCCCCGTGTTTTGCAGAAATTTTTGTAAGGGCATTTTCGTCTTTTGGGCGTTAAACCCTTACCCATAAAGGCTTGCTCGACCATTTGAACCCTCATTCACTACACTTAGAACATTTAGAGAGAAAGGGAGGAGAAGAAGAGGGTTTTCACCTAGGGTTTCCATTGGAGAGGGAAATCAAAGGTTTTGACAACCCTAGATCATCCCCAAACTTGGATTTGTTTCAAGTTCAAGGCTCAAGCTCGTAGGGGATCTCGTTCTCAAGCTAGTACAGCATTCTCCAAGGTATTTCAAGAGGGTTTTCTTCCCCAAACCTAGTCTCCCTCAGGGAAAGGTTCCTCCTTTCAAGTTGGAGCTCAAATCAAGGTTCCTACCAAGATCAAGCCTTGATCTAAGGTTAGTACACCCTACTAACTTTCCCTAGCAATAATCTAGGCTTTTTATGTAAAATGTGATTCATGTTAGTAAGTTTCCTTCCTTGTAAAATGTATCATTTCTAATAATTATAAACAAGAAAAGGAAAAAGGATATGGATGTGTAAATGGGAGATTGATTGAGGCGATGGGATGCCGAATATATGATGTGTGGTATGTGTAATGGAAAAATGGAGGATGGGCATTTTACCAATAATGAATTCACTTTGATTATTGGATGAAAAATATGCACTAAAAATAAGAAGATGAACTATGGAGGAATATTCCATGTGATGTGTTTGACAAAATGCCTAAACTATGAAATAATAATTTGAAGGAAGAAAAGGGAAATAGGCCTTATGCATGTATTCTTATGAATGGTGAATTGATTTAAATACCATGTTAATTTCTTAAATTTCCATATGCATGTACTATGAATAGAATGAATTGTGATGTCATATCTCTCTTGTTATCCGCATTTTCATGAATTGTACTATTGACACGTACATGAGCATGCATGTTGCACGAACCGAGATTTCAAGAGCATATGCATATAATAACCAACAAGAATATATTGCATGTCAAGGAGGTTGGTAGCCCAGGGACATTCGGGTACTAGCCTCTGGCTCACAAGAAAACCCCAAAACACATATTGTCAAGGAGGTTGGTAGCCCAGGGAGATTCGGGTGCTAGCCTCTGGCTCACAAGAAAACTAAACAAGTAATAAAAATCACATATTGTCAAGGAGGTTGGTAGCCTAGGGACATTCGGGTACTAGCCTCTGGCTCCCAAGAAAACCATATATCAAGGAGGTTGGCAGCCTAGGGAGATTCGGGTGCTAGCCTCTGGCTCACAAGTTACAAGATGCAGGTTTACAAGATGATGACAAGACATTCATGCATGCACGCATACATGATTTCCTCGAGGCAGACCGAGACATGACCTGGGTTTCCAAGCATGAGTTTTATCGGAGTTTTCGCATTCATGCAAGCACGTTATGATGATTGTATTGTACCATGCCTCCTGCTATTTCTCTTGTGATGCTATTACTGCCGTGTACTGTATTCCTGTTGTGGTGCATATTATTATTATGGTTAGTTAGTAGCTTGTACTCGCTGAGTATTCCATGCTTAGCCGTACTTTCATGTCGGCAGGTGCTGAGGGAGCCCTCGACCCGGAGCCTTGGGTCGAGAAAGAATATATAGAGGAGAGAGAGCCGTCTATCCCACTGCAGTCTCAGGCGGACCGAGACCTCGACGTGTGGCCGTACCTCGACTACTGTTGAGGGGAGGATACGAGAGGGTGCTTATGTATTTTGACATTTTGATAGGTGGGCCTGTCCACCTTAGACTTAGACATGTTTTGTATATATATATGTTAACTTGGAATACTCTTTTGGAAACCTTAGGAGAAAAGAAAAAGTTAGTTTACGCTTCCGCATTTATGTTTAGCTTCCGCGCTCTGATTTTTATTGTTTAGTACTTTAATTATCTTGTTCATGACAGGATGGTTTGGCAGGTATGTATAGTCACGCCTAAAGTATCCCTAAACTCCTAGGTAGTATTTTGGGGCGGGCAAATACTGTTTTGTTCATTCAGCACCGCTTTCTTGAGTTCTTCTGCTCTAATTATTTTGCTTGTATAAGAACTGTTCAGCTTAGCAAAATTCTTAGCCTGAATAAATGTGACAGATAAACTACTTAAGAAGTCCATCAACCATTTTACATTGACATTGATGTTTTCTAGCTCTTTCAGCTCCTTGCCCCAATCTTCATAGGTCTTTATCCTCAAAAGCGTAAGATGAGGCTTGATATCTCTGACCCTTCTGATGATAGAGCATATTGTCTATATACTGCCCGCTCTGATAATGGGATTCTTTAAAGAACAAGAAGAGGTGATGTCCTGATAGCGCTTCACTATCTCTGACCACAAAGGAAGAGAGCTTTCAGATATAAGATAGCGTCTCAAGATCTCATCTGAAGAATCAGCTAAAGGCGGTTCAGATGAAGTAGAGAGAGTAGCAACATCTTCACTCATAAAATTGCCCATGAAAGCAGATAAACCTAATGAAACAGTTCTTGGAGGAATTGTTGCATGAATATCAGAATTAGTGATTATCATTTCTTTGTTTGTAGTAATATTGATCTCCATAGTAGAACTGATGGTTTGAGCACCCACATGAACGCTTTCTGGAACATCTTCTGTTTCAGTAACATTATCTCTCCCTTCAATAATTCTTTCTTCAATATTATGTTCTGAAGAACCAATGATAACACTTTCAACAGAAGCAATTATTGGAGCACTAATACTCTCAGTAAAAGGCACAGGTGTCTTAACGCTGTCAGAATAGATAGGACCAGCTGAAAGGGGAAGATCTGCAAGAGGCTACTACTCTGAATTTGAAGTACTGAAGAGAAGAACGCCATTTCACTAGTAGAGGGAGGGTCTACTTCTACAGGCTATTCTAAAAACTCAGCTTCAACAGGAACATGCTCAGCATTAATTTCAAAAGTGCTTACCTCCTTGAGAACTGGAGCATCAGCCGTAGCAGAAGCGGTTATGATATTTTCTTCAATGAGAACTGGAGCATCAGCTGTAGCAGAAGCGGTTATGATATTTTCTTCAATGAGAACTGGAGCATCAGCTGTAGCAGAAGCGGTTATGATATTTTCTTCAATAGTAACAAGCTCTGGTATCTCAGTCTGAATACCTTCAGGAGGTCCTTCAAATAATACATAAATTGTTAGAATGCATTTATTGATACATAATAAAATATGAAGTTAGATATATGATTAAAATTTTATGAGAACAACTAACCTGCGCTTTCAGAATCATCAACAACAGTATTCTCACCCATAGGTGGTGGAGAAGTCTATATACTCCTTTGAAATAATAATGACTTTGCCTTAATAGCTTGTGATCTCATCCTTTTCAGAGAATTCAAAGCCTTTGCTATATCAGTTGTCTTGGCAGGATTCACAGCCTTTGAAAGTATAGGAGCTTTGACAGATTGTTTTTCCTTTTTCCAGAAAGCGGTGAAGAGCTTGACTCACTTTCAGGCCAAATGTTGGCCAAACCTCCAACTTGCACGCCTCGATTGATGGATGAAAAGTGATATCAACTATATTGTCTCTAGGGACATTAAGCCCCATAGGAGTAAATGGAGTTCCAGAGCTCCCTACGTCAGCATCTGCAGACGGTGTTGTTCTCTTCTCTTGAAGCAAAGAAGCTTCGGCCTTTTTTGAAATTTGTTGTTGTAAATTTTGTTTACGAAGGGATAATGGCTCATTATCTCCTTTATCTCCTTCACTTTCAGTAGTAGAATCCTGTAATAGAATGAAATATTTGTGTAAAAGCAAAAAATTTAGAAGCGTATATATATAAGAGAATTTTGAATAAAAAAGTTTTTTTATGTATACTTACTGATTGACTCTTGAGCCTCTTAGATGGAGGGGCTTTCTTCTTTATTGCAGTTTTCTTAATTCTAGGCGCTTTTGGGGTAACCGCATTTGAAGCAGAAATATTTGTAGTCTGAGGAAGAGTAATGTTTTCCTCTCGAGCTTCAGAAGGGCCTTCACCTGCATATTTTGATTTTGGTTTCTTGGGCGAAGAGGCTACCGCTTTTCTTTTCTTGCTTGTACCAGGGGGCTCCTTCAAACACTTTTCTTTATCCATAGCTAGGTTCACTGGTTGACTGATCATTGGCGGACTCTGAATAAAAGCTTTGAAGGTACTAATGCAAGCCTTCCAAAAGAGCTTATAGTTTTTAGTACATCTGCCTACTCTGTGTTCCCCAGCCAGGTAAAAACCAGTGACTAATGGCCTTAAATGGGAAAACCAGCTCTCTAAGATAAAAGCCTTCATAGCTCTTTTGGTAGAAAGAGTTTCAGCAGCACTGTCTGGGACGCCTTGATCTAAGCCAAATTGTCTCAAACACCGATTAGGGTTGTAGGACTCAAGATGAAAGTTGTTGGTCTTACCACCATCAATACTGTAGAGGCCTACCAAATGACCCTTAGACAAAATAGCAAAACAGTGAAGTTTCTACTCATTCTTTAGCATTCATACCCAACAAGGCCAAAGGCTCTTCAGAGTGATAAAGAAATCTTTCAATACCTTTCAAAGGCTCAACATAAGGCCTGAAGTATAAACACTTTTCTTTGTCAATAAAATCAAAAATCAATGCATCCTTCTTTCTAGAAATGCTACTCCACCGCCATGCCCTGAGACTTGGGAGATCTTCAACGGCAGTATTCTCAGCTTGTAAAGGGGAAAATTGTCTAGCTGAGGACGCATAACCAGGAAAGCGTTCCCATAACCACATCTGGAGAAAAGCGGTGTGGACAAACGTCTCTATGTGATAAGCACCCGCTGACCAGGCTTGGTACGTATGGATTTGATCCAAATTTTATACAAAGTTCCTAAAAAATACACCCCTAAGGGGAAATTCTGCCCATTAGCAAGACAGAAGGCCAGAGGGAATAGTCTGTCCAAGACTTTATCTGTTGGAGCGCCTTCGAAGATGTATCTTGACAGCCACATGCAGATGAACTGTAACGACCCCAAAACCCCACCTTGGTCAGAATGGGACTTTGGGTCACATTACTTATCCCTGCTTAACATCCATATCAAATAGGGCAAAACTAAAAGATAATTCTCTCCAAAATAGTAACTATAAAATTTCTTTCAATATAAAAAGATCCATCCAAAATGTCGCCAACTGATATATCAAAAATCTATAACATAACTAAAGCAACATCTACTAATAAGTCTCAAGTCTATTACAAGTTTTCATCCAACAAAACTGAAACTAGAAATAAACTAGTAATACGAGGACTAGTCAAGATCCCGGACTCCCTCAACTAGAAGATCACCTTCTTCTGCTTCCTCAAAATACTCCTTTTCCACTCCAGGAGAAGCCACCTGATCATGAGCTAGACCTGTACAACAATAACAGGTCGACTAAGCATGGAATACTCAGCGGATATCCAAACTAACCAACCATAGTACAAGCATATGTCAAATATCCAAAACATATAACAATTGTAAAGGTCAATAACAGTTTACTACAACGTGAACATAATCAAAGTGCGGAAACATGTGAACATCATGACTTAGCTTGACTCATGTACTTGTGTGACTCTTGAACTTGTGACTCTTGTACTTGTAACATGAATACAATGCATGCTTGTTTTCCCATAAAAAATGGTATCGAGGTCTTTGTATTTAGATCCATGGAGGTGCATCGACAGAAGCATAAGCCCCTAGAGCTCTTTAGATCTCAAATGTTCATGATAATTATCCAGGACTTGAAACCTTATCCATGGAGGGCATCAACGAATACCGGAGCTACTTGAATTTCAGGGTCCTTGTAAAACCATGCAGTGTCCTTGTCCTTGTACTTGTAATTCAATGTCCTTGTACTTGTATTTCAGTGTTCAGAGTCCTTGTACTTGTACTTATCCTTGTCCTTGTCATTATACTTGTATTTCAGTGTTCATGCAATGTCCGTGCCCATGCAGTGACCGTGTTCATGCTTGTGTACCCGTGAGACTTGTAAACTACCACACATGTGCACTTGTGCTTGAGTGTCGTGATTAGTGTCCGAGTTCGGTCATCACTTAGATTCCATCTTCTATCAAGAAACTCCGCTAGGTTACATCTCCCTAGTTAAAGAATTCTTGACATGGAAAACTTCCTCTCAGCATTAGCCTACCCGAATATCAATCACAATGCAACATGATCAAGCATAATTCATTTTAACATAATTCATCTATTATCATGCTCATGCTAACATTTATAATATCATTTCTAAGCATAATTTATCATAGCATATCTTATTGTTCTCATAAAACCTTTCAATATCTTCATTTCCATACTTAGTGTTTACTAGACATTTCATCAAACACCTATCATGCTTTAGTTACGTATACAATGCCCTTCCCATTTTCACATTCTATAACCTTAACCTACTCATCCATAAACCACATTCATCCATTCCAAACCCAATACAAATTCACACATTCACAATCCATCCTCCATTTTAGCCCATCCTCTGCTATTTCCATACATCCATAGTCCATAAACACAATGCATAATTTAATTTAAGTTTCCAAAATACGAATTCATCCATATTGCGAATGCAATTTTTGAAACATCATCAGTTATTTCATTTTTAGAATGCATTGCTTGTTTTTTTACGGCTACTATTAGAAGTGTTTAATTTTGGGTGAATTCCGAAATGGTAATAAACTTTTTTTCCTACATGTGGATACAATGGCTAGTCAAATAATAGTAATGTCATGATTGTTAAGGTAGATATTACAATGAGAAAGACCTCAATGACAACATTACTTCTTGACAAACATTAAACCAAGTGAAGTGAGTAAACAAATATTTTTTTGATTGGCAAAAAGTGATGCCAATTTGGTTAATAGGATTTAAGTACAAAATTTGGATTAAATTGACATGATGTGATTAAGAATGGCTTTGATAGTTGTTCACAATCTAAGAAAATGAAATAGAATTATGTTTTATGAATTGATAGAAAATGCCCTTCTATTAAGCTCTAATTTGTATAGTTTACCAAACAGTCTTTTATAAAGTATAGTTTTTTTCTCTATAAAAAGAGACGTTTCCAAACAGAATTGGGTCTATTTCAAACAGATGTCTACATTTTTAGGTCTATTTGGAATAGCTCTTATTGAATTAGATAAGACCTATAAGACTTGCCAAACAAACCCTTATTATATAAATCCGACACTAATCCATCATTTCTTATACCAAATCAATAATCATAATAATGCCGAAGCTAGATTAGAGAGGATATTGACCTAACTTCACATTCTCATTCTTTAATTCATGCATTTTCATGTAGATCTCTTGATAATCCATAAATAATCTTATCTAAGCATACAAAGCATCTTAATAGCGTTAAGTTAGAAGGATATCAACCTTAGGGATCCTTCCCTTAAGTCCAAATCGCTCCCAAGATGATTTGGGGAAGACCTCAAAGCTCTCCTTGCAAACTCCTAGAAATCTCCTTCTCCATGTAATTTCTCTGTCAAAACCCTAGGTTTGCTCTTTTTCTTTGCTAAATTAGGTTAAAAATAGTTTAGAACCCTAAAAATCTCGAAATACAGTCCCTATTTATAGCCCCAAGGGTTAAAAACTCCAAAAAAACACCTTTTTTAAAAAATCTGGGTCCGCGTGCGATCGATCGCACCTAGACCCGAAAGGAAATCATAAAAACTCGCCTGAATGCGATCGATCGCAAAAATTTGTGATAGATCGCACTATTTTGTGATCGATCGCACCTTATTTGCGATAGATCGCACCTCCCTTTTCCGGATTCCGATAGATTTTACCTTACTTTAGTATTTTGACCATAACTTTTGACTTGCTTATCAGATTTTGATGATTCAACTTGCGTTGGATTCATCTTTCAAAGGGAAACAACTTTTATGTTTTACAAAAATTTTAATTTTGAGTTTTAAATGGTGTAAATGGGCCTACAAGTGGACTAATCTGCAATTTATCAGACAAAACATCGGAAAATCCACTTTTGACTTAGCTTAGGCTCAAAATATGGAAAAATATTAAACATGAACCTCGACGAGGGTTCCAATACCTTTCTAATGATTCAAGAATCACTCAATTTCAATAAACGGTGACAAAACTAAAGCTTCCTAAAGTTCAGGGTGTTTTATGACATCCCTCTCTGACCCTCGGGTTATTTTCATACTCTATCTACCTAGATTCCAATCCCTACTCTCATCTCATGATTCCACTCTTATATGTTCTAACCCACCTAGGTGATCATCGAACACACACTAACATGCATGAGAGGTCCCGACTTCTATATGCCTTGCGCTCTAGCACTAACCACATGACTCCTGGTGTTCTACATGCACACTTAGGGTATTTTCTTATACTCTATGATCATAGATATTTAGAGTATTCGAAGCCTCTTGATTTAGACTCAACATACACCTACATCAAACCATCATTTCACTAAGAAACACCCAAGACTATACATAGAGGCTTTGACCTCTATAAGCACTATTCATTTAACACTTAGAGTATGTTTCATACTCTTTGCTTGCTTTCTCAAAAACACCTCACACCCCTTGACTCATACACTAAACTCACAACAAACTCGGGTCATGAGAAAAACCCTCAAGATAACCAGTTATGCAAGAACACACACATAAAGATACATCAAAGACTAAAAATACCCCTAATAAACTAGGCAATGACATGAAAAAGATTCGGGTCTCTACATGAACGCTGTCAGCTCCAAAGGAGATTTCTACTCTTTCCCATATTTATACTCTCTAATCCCTGTATCCTTGTTCACAGGGGCCTTTTTCCTTGAAGAAATAGCATACCCAGCCGTAAAAGTTTGGCCGCCTTGCATGAGATTCTTTTGCAGTTCCCCAGGCAGGGTTTACTCTTGACTCCCAGACTAGTGCATGCAGAAGTTTTGACGCTTTTATCTCTTCCTTGCTCAAAACAATATCTTGGATATCATTGTTCCCAAAAATTGGTAATCTCCATAACGCCATCACATCCTCTAGAGTGGGAGTAATCTCTCCCCATGAAGTAATAAATGTATGGGTTTGAGTATTCCACCTAGTTACTAGTTGAGAAAAATTGTCAGTATCTTTTCTAATCTCAAAATCTTTTGAAAGCTCTATAGCTTTGAAAATCTCAGCTGAACTGAAGTTTAGGACCATACTCCAGATGAGTAAGAATGTAATCACACCATGCTGTCCACTCTATAGTACAACCGTTATGAGAATTGAAATTAACTTGAGAAAGTGAAAAATCCTTCCTCTCTGTCCTAAACATAGTAGTTGCGAAAGGTGATGGACAAAATCCTTTAGCTCCATCAATGTCATCGTAGGACAAGGCCCATCCATCCGGTGGGACAGCGGTATCCCAGGAATGATGCATAGTTGAATCCCAAAATTCATTACTTAAACTATTTTTTTGAGAAGAAGAAGCCATAGCTAAAAGTGTAAGTTGTAGAAATAAAAAAAAAATAGGATTAGAGTGTGTTCTTATAAATAATAATAATAATAATAAATATATATATATATATATATAATGATAATAATGAATGAATAAAGTGAATAAAACGATATAATGTGTAGATAATCAAACTATTGAGACAAGATAAACAGATAAGAACAGAAAGTGAAACAGTAAATAGTAGCTAAAAAGTAATAATAATTTAAAAAAACAAAGAAACCAAAGGGAACAAAGACTCACCAGAAATATGAAAGATGTTCTGAAAGTCCAAATAGAGATTAAAATCCTTGATTTCTTGAAGAAACCCACAACAAGACCACCAAGAACTCGATCACAGAAGAAAAGATGAAAGTTCAGAGTATACTTGTACAAGGAAGAAGATGAACAGTAAGCAATAATGAACTAATTCTTCGATTTTTGTTTTTTTATATATACTGTTTAAACATTTATGATGCACGGTTCTCAAGGAGCACGTTTTGGTTCAAATTTTGAAAAAGGCATGATCATAATGACCCTGACAGGCTGGCTGCATTATTCTATTGGTTAAGGATTTGGTAAGTTACTGTTTCAAGTAGAAATTGAAAAGACAGTTTTTCAGTATTGAGACGCCATATTTATGACAAGCATATTATTTAATGATTAAAAAAATCTTCTTTAAACAAAGAGTGTTTTTGTCTGCTCAGACGCCTTCGGTATTGTCAAACCTAAAGGCGCCCTCACAGATAGGGGGTTAAATGTTGATGATGGTTATTGGAAAGTTTGACTTATGGGGTTTGAATTTAAGAACATTGTTCATAATTTAATAAAATAATAACACGTGGCTCAACAGATGTTCTGATATATTATGAATATATTAAAAGCTAAAGATCCTCCTTTGAGATTTGGTTAACAGAATTCCATGAAAGATGGTTAGATAAAGCTATTAAAATAAACATGTTTATCTGATAAATGATGATTTTGGTCATTAATGACCATTGATAAATACTATTGATGTTTTTAGGCTCTTATGCTCTTCGTTCTTCTAAAAAGATTCTACTCCTTAATGACTCTTGCAAATGATTATAGTCTTTGTGCTATTAATAGTTGATTATGGTTCTTACGCCAATGATTTTGGTTATAGGTTTAACGCCTTTGTTGCTGATTCGGGCTCCAAACGCCTTTGGATACTGATATGGGCTCTAACGCCTTTAAATGATGATTCAGGCTTTAATGCCTTTGAATGTTGTTTTGGGCTTTAAAGCCTTTGATAATTAACATGGCTTCAGTGCCTCTCTTTGGCTTTCAACGCCTTTCTGATGATGATGGGTATGGTATGGATTAGTACCTCCCTGTGTACCTTTCTGATGACCTATACCATAAAGACGATTTACTTTGTTAGGGATAAACGGTATGGATTATTACCTCCCCGTGGGAATGAGTGTGGCTGTTTCCCCTCATTACCTATTCTAGTGAAGCATGGATTACTTCATGGGCTGACAGTCAGAGAGAAAGCAATGGAGATGGATTTTTCCTCAGTTTCTCTTAAGACCTGACGGGATGGGTGTCGTCGTCCAATACCTCCGCTTTCCTTATTAGACTTGAGATGATTATTATTATTATTATTATTACTTAGAAGAGTGTTGCTATTTGAACACTTATATATTACTTCAAAAGGACAATACACCATGAAAGCGTATGACCCGCTTTCACGATGTAGTTACTAACCGCTTTGGGGGAGGATGATGAGTTGTGGTTTGGAGGGCTTAGATAGAATTTGTTAAAGGATGAGTACTATGAATACCACTTTTAACCTTTGAAGAAAATATCCGAAAGCTTTGGTCATAAAAGCTTAAAGGAGTTATAGTGAAAAACGCCTTTATCTTGATAAAATCCAATATTTTCTCTCTAAAGTCGGTCACAAAAACGGTTATGACAGCTGTACAAGTTAGTTATGACTTATGTTGATCACCTATAAATAGAGGTGACCCCCCCCCCCCCCTCTTGTTTGAATAAGAAGATTTCCCTCCGTTTCTAACAAGATTTCCTAGAGAAATAAGACTTTCAACCAGAATTTACTGTCACGACCCAAAACCCACCTTAAGAGTTAGAGTGAATCTTGGACGACTTGTCATGAGTCACATGACATGCTTGGCAAACCATCCTACAAAATACACTGAGCATATACAATAGAGGACAAAATAACGAAAGCATAAACTACATAGCCCAGCAGAAGACTAACCAAGCCTCTAAGTATATACATATACAATGATCCAAGTTGTGTACAAAAGAAAGTGCGGACAGGCCGGCCAAAATACATGAACATACTCTCTCAAGCTCACCCACGGATTACTCAGAAACTACCACCTAGTAGTACTCATCCACATGAGGCTCCTCCGTAGGTTCCTCAACATCATCCTCCTCCACCCAAGGGTCAGGAGCACAGATATCAAATGGAGCAGCAGCTCCCTCGGTACCTGCCGACATAAACGTATGGCTGAGCATGGAATACTCAGCGTGTACCTAATGCTAACCAACAGTCACAGCATAGCAACAACGTTATGTAAAGCAGGAAGCAATTCATATAATAATAGGAAAGTAAGATAGTTTATATTCATGCTTGTATCACATAAAAGTCGGTAAAACTCTTGAAATCGTCGTGCACTTGACTTGACTCACAATACCCTTTTCGTGCTTGAAAAACTTGTCATGCCTATCTTGCTTGATCTTGTCGAGTGTGCCATGTCATGCGTGCTTGCTTGAAATTTAACATGCTCATGTAACTTATGAGATGCGCTTGTGAGATGCACTTAGTAAGGAAGGGAGACCCTTCTTTCATGATATGCACTTGAGAGGGAATGGAGACCCTTCTTTCATGAGATGTACTTGTGAGTGAGGGGAGTCCCCTCATGGATGGGAGGGAAGTGTAAACTCTCTCCTATGTGCTGCTTGTTCTTGTCCTCTTGTCAAAAGCGAGGTAAAACATATCGTAACATATGTCCCACCTCTAAACCTTATTCTTGAAAACGCTGACAAACCATGTCATGCATGCCGTGCTCGTGGAATCGTGTGCATACTTTCATTTGAAATTAAATATGACATTTGGGAATTTCAAAAATACATAGCATATCAATAATTTGAGCAAATAATTATTCATGCCATTTAGGGAAAGCAAGTAATCACACTATCATAAATCCTAACAAGCTTATAAGCATGCATTCCTTAAGTTACAACTCATTTCTTTCACCTTGGCATTTCATCAAACATGTAGTGTGTACGTTATTTGTCATTACCTAAATCTTACATTTCTAGATGGGTTAAGCTCATGGTGCACATGTGTGTCTATTATTAATACAATGCCCTTCCCATTTCATTCATCACATCACATATATGGCATCCATCGCCTAACATCCATCCTCACACCACATACATTTATCTTCCATTAGGTTCATACATTAGGCAAGATAAAAAAGAAGTAAAGGAAAGAGGGTAAGAACTAGGAAGGTAGCAAAAGGTACCGACCTTGTTGAAGCGAGGAAAACCCTCCAAAACGTGTGTGGAGTCGCTGCCCTAGCTTTGGAGAACATGCTCCTCGCTTGCTTGAGTCGTGGACTTGAAGAACTTCGAGTTTGTGATGATCAAGGGTCTTCCAACCCCTTAATTCCTTCTCAAATGCAAACCCTAGGTTTGGAAACCCCTTTCTACTCTCTCTTATCTCTCAAATACTCCAAGTGAGGTGAATGAGACTCTAAAGGCTCGGGCAAGCCTTTAGAGGCAAGGGTTTAACGCTCAAAAGACGAAAAAGCCCTTACTGAAATTTCTGCAAAACGCGATATACCGATCGATCGGTGGTAAATACAAAGTCATCAGTTGCTTACCGAGCGATCGGTGTTCTTGACCGAACTCTCGGTCAAAAACATGCTCTCTAGAAAATTTTCTCATACAAAAAAGTTAACCATAGATACCAATCGATCGGTTGTGGACCGATAGATCACTAATTTGGACCGAGCGATCGGTTGTGAACCGATCGATCCCTAGCGATCGGTGCTCTGCAGATTTTTGACCCATTTTACCGTTTTGGCCATATCTTTTGACTCGTTCATCGGATTTTGAACATTCAACTTGCGTTGGGTTCGTCCTTCGAAAATGAACATTTCTTATGTTTTAGAATTTTCAATTTCTCCCTTATTTATTAATTTGACTACGTTAAAGGCCAAATGACTACGAAAGTGCTATTCATTAAGTACGGAAAAGTCCGTGGTTCTACATTTGCAGAGAGAGAAAGTAAAGGATTTATCAAGAAAAGTTATTTGTCACCATTATTCTTCACTGTTCTTTCTTTTTTCCCTCTGAATCACTCCCTTCTTTCTTCCCCTTCTTCCTTGTATTATCTCTGAATCATTTCTTTCAAAATAACTCGATTTAGAACAGTCTGGATAACAGATTTAGGCTAGATAGAGGTTGCAGTGAATCCCATCACTTCGAAATCAAAATCACCCCTCTTCACCATGGAAGGTTGACGGAGCGACTTTATTATCTGGAGTGGGTGCAAAGTTATGGCGTGGACCCACAATGGAACAATGCTTTGTACTTCCAGCCCGTGCTCTCGAATCAAATAATTAAACTATTTAATTAATTGATAGCCCATTAAACGATTTAATAGCATCCCATGCTCTCAAATCAAATAATGGAATTTAGGAAAAATTTGAAAGCCTCTTGGAAAATTAATTTAGAAAACTCCTTTTCCCGCTTTAGATTTTCGACTCAAGTTTTGACCCTCAAAACGATTGATTCTGGAAAAACTTTCTTCATGAAAGTTGTAGATCTTTTCGACGGCTTCAAAAGGATGTACTGACAGACCTAAATCGGACTTACGGTCACAAAGTTATGGCCGAAATACCGAAACTGTATCGATTCTTCTAATCAAATACAAATCCGAAAATCCATGAATTAATTTTAATCGAAATAAGCTTTAATCTCCAAGAAAACTTAAGCAAGGGTGTCTAACACCATGGGATTTATTAATTAACATTTAATAAATAAAATCTCATCTATATTTGCTAGCCAAAATATCAATGGGTATCTAAGTGGTATATATCAAAGGGAAAACTTGCCCGAGGCTCATAAGAATAAATTAAACAATTTAATTTAATATAAAAAGGATCTCTGAATCCTTAAAGGGCTTTAACCAAATTTATATCTCTATATACCTATCCCTAATAGAATCAAGAGAGATTTTAAAATCATCCAAAAACTGAAATTAGTATCACACTAATTTCTTGGGGCTTGATTACTCCCTCAATAACTAGAGGGGGATCCCTTAAGCCTAATAATGATTATCCAATAATCAAGAATCTAGAAGATTGATTCATTAGGGCTACCAAAATTCATAGGAAAGGTAATCTTGATATAAATCTTGATTAAACTCAAAAATCAAAGAGAAGCATAGCCCTGGCTTTGATACCAATGAAAGTATGCCACTTTTTAATTTTAGAAACACAGTTCTTGGGGGGCATACATCGAATCCCAAGATCTGACTAAGATTCTAATTGATTTTATTCAATGAAGGTTAGAATAACATTCACCTTTGCGACTTTGAAATTGTTAAGTCAAATCCACGTTAGAATAGTACTCGCAAAACTTCACAAGTGTCAAGTCTCCTGTCGATTCACACGAACCTTCTTTTTCCTTTAAAGCTTTCTCTAATGGAAGTTAATGGCCCTTCCAAATTTCCAGCTCTAGGAATCTTGAATAAAGATCCAATCTTTATTGATCAAGAACTTTTCTTGATGAACAAGATGAATTCTTACTTTTCCTCAAGATCCAATCAAGAAGACAAAAGAAGAGAGAGATGGGTGTGACCGTACACCTCAAGGAGAGAGAGGGGAGGGTGTGAGGTTTTTTAGGAGAGGGAGAGAAGAAAAAATTCTGGAGAATTATGTATCTTAAAGGGGTGGGCATCCAATCCTTTATATAAGTTCTCTCTCGGTTGCTTGAATTGTAATCCAATTATAATTCATTAACCTTATCCTAATCCAATTAGGATTCCTCAATAGTTTCCTTTATTGATTATTCTCCTAATCCAATTAGGATTAATCTTAAAAGAAACCAACCTTATTCATTAGTAACTAATCTTATCCTTATCCAATAAGGAATCTTGAATTAGTAACTAACTAATGGAATCCCTAACAATTAGGGAATCTTTAATTAGTAACTAACTAACTAACTAACCTTATCCAATAAGGTGTTAATTAATTAGAAACTAATTAAAATAATAACAATTATTATTCCTCCTTGAAGTGGGCGTCCCACCCTAGGTGGGTCCCACCCTACACGCCTAAAGGGTTTCCAAAACCCTCTTGGTCACTTGAATTATTCTTTTATAATAATTCCCAATGGGTCCTACCCATTTGGTTTTTCACATCTAATGTGATTCCACCTTTTAGAGCTTCACTATACCATATAGTGATTACTTAGAGAAATTAATTAATTTAATTATAAATTAAATTAAATACTTTAAGAAGGTCCTTGTGTGTGGGATCTAAAGGGATCTCCTATTTCCGGTTGTGGGACCAAGTACTTCACCTTTTTGGTTGAAGCATTGTTACTAGGAAACACCTTTCCTAAAACTCCATTAGGATCATAGAATGTTATCTAAGTCCCTGGACTTCCACCAATCACAATTAATGTCCATTAACACAATGTGATTAACCTCCAGAAATTAGAGAATTGCTTGTAAGTACCATCTCACAATATATTTACAAATAAATCCTTCCACATTCCGATATCACATGTAAGCCTCCGGGATTGGAACAATTCCACTGTCTTAGTCCCTAGCTTATGAATAGAACTCTTTCTCATGATTACTTTTCATTGAACTGAACCTCCAAAACACTTTTGAAGAAACATTAGAAAAGAACTGACATATATATTTATATATATACTTTTCCATATTAAAAATATCAACTTCGATAAAGACCATTTTACCGAAAAGCACCAGTACTGGATTTAACAGTTTAGTTCAACAAGTATCAACTTGATATCATTATCTCCAATTAAGGAGTTGTGGATTCCTTATTGAGTGTTTACACACTTCTCCAAACATAGTGTACATGACCCAACGTACCCGGAGTTAGTCCTGTGTATTGGACATTGCCGATTGGTACATCAAAGCCATATAGACAAATGTCTGAGAAAATGTTAACCTCTCAGGTCTAAGGACAATTTGTCAAATGGATAACCCTAATACAATCTGACAGTGTATTCCATAGGGTATCCACTAGTGACCCCGTTCAGTATTATGTACTTGCTACATATACTCACATGTTAGTCAAGAGTTACCACTCTCTGTGAATGAGATTCATCACACTATCTCATAGAACTACACATGTGCAAGCCATGATGAAGTACGGCGCCCAACCAGTACTCTAGAGGCTTCGAACAATATTAGGTTTACAAGGAACCGGAAAATCATATCTCCTCGCAACCTTTGCATGATTTTCCTACAATGTTACCTATGGAACTTTATGTCATCATCATATGAGACAGTAATTAATATAAATACCCTTTATAGTTGGTTGTGTGAATATGATGTTTGTCTAATCAACATAGAAAAGTCTCTTATTGGCTTTCGAGGGCATATATGTCCAACAAAAAATTCTGGAGAATTCTACTTAATGGTCTAGGGTGTTGGGGTATTTACAGACTAGGATCTTATCCAAATCCTACTCCAACTTGATCTTATCTAGTAGGATTTATTAATTGACAATAACTCTTATTATTAATTAAATAAACTCCTACTTAATCTATAACTACTTTAGTTATAGTAATCCTATTAATTAAAGAGTCCATATTATAAAAGGATTCCTTAATTAAAAGGGATAAGTCAACATCCTACACCAAAGTAGGAAACCTAGTCAAACTAGGAATCCACAAGGGTGAGCGTGAGCTTCTATGGGGCGTGGGATTTGAGAAGTTAAAACTCCTTATTGTAATCTAATTACAATAACATCTTAATCATAATTGCAATCCAACACTTGGATTTTAATTCCATAATAAAATGAATTATATTTCAATAATTATTCAATTAAACAAATCTTAATCCAATTTGGATTCCTCAAGTGAGCGCCCCACCCTAGGGTTTAAACTCATGGGCTTTGGCCCATATTAAAGGTCCATTTTAATGGGTTTATGGATATGGGTCAAACCCATTTCCCCTTTAATTATCTTAATTAAATAATTACTAAAATAATCCCTTAGTTTAAATTAACAATTAATTTAAACAAAAGATTAACTTTTAATCTATTTAATTAAATGATTAACTTTTAATCACTTAAAATAATTGATTAACTTTTAATCAATTGAGCTTGTATTTCTTATGTGAGCACCTCCACAGATTGCTCTGGGACATTCTTACACTTGCTTATCCAATGTTATCCCATTGACCCTAAACGGGAATTACATCGGAATTGCAAGTGACGCGAGATATTCATATTGCAATTGAATCCCAGTGTATGAACATTAACCAATATGGATCCCGCCACATAAACTTTTAAATTCGATTTATCCTTCAAAATACATTATCCATAATGGGCCTTCGAGATTGACATACTATCTAACCCATAGCCCATTGCAAATCATCTGGATTTCCAAGACTTATGATTAAGCCATGAGAAACAATTTCACATGAAAAACATTTTGAAAAAATCTTTTTATAAGTATAATACATTTTAATAAAAGTATATTTCAAAACTTATTTTGTTTTCAAAATCACTTGCGCAGGATTTGAACTTAATCAACTGTCTTACCCGGAACTTGGATAATCTCTTAAATTAATGAGCATGGATTTCTTGTTTGAAATTCATCATGATTTGAACAACTTTCTAATTATCCAACTGTCACTATATTGTATTCCCTAAGTTAGAAAATACGTTGGTGGAATCAAAACAGTCAGATCACTACCCAGTTATAGATGAACTCATTAGATCTAAGGATCATCGAAACTGTTCAATGTGAATGAGAGACCAACTATCTGATAGTATGTTTATGCAAGAGGTCTCTCATTGAATGTAATTAGTCAGTGTATATTTAAGCACCCATATGTTGATGTGTAGTCTCCACTACAATAGTTCGAGATAGAACAACATCTCAACTATTGAGAACATCTTAGCATTCTGGCAACCATATAAGTGAAGTGCCCAGCTTCACCCACAACTGTGACAATATGAGGTATAAGGAACCGGAAAGTTATATCTACCTGTAATAATCTAATCACATAACTTTCCTACAATATATCCTATGGACCTTTATCGATATCTCATATCGTATAGATCATCTCATGATCAAAGTCAATTACCCATAATGAATACACAATAGATTAAGAAGAAGCATTTATTAATCAAATTAATAAGGTTCTAACAATCTAAATGACTTTTCTGGGCATCATGTCCAACAATCTCCTACTTGCCCTAAAAGTCAATGTGTCATAGATTTGAATCCCGTACTGTCTAAGTGTGTTACAAAAACTTTATCTAATAAAGCCTTGGGCATCGGGTCTGCAACATTAAGTTGAGACATAATCTTTGTAACCACTACATCTTGCCTGTCAATGATCTCATGAATGAGATGATACTTCCGCTCCACATGTTTCATCCTTTTGTGGTTCCTAGGTTCTTTGCTATGCGCTAGTGCACCGTTACTATCACAGAACAGAGTAATAGGTCTGAGTGCTGAAGGAACATTTCCTAACTCTTGCAAAAACCTTCTGAACCAGACTGCTTCTTTTGTTGCTTCTGAAGCTGCAATATATTCTGCTTCTATGGTGGAGTCAGCAATATTCTTCTACTTTATGTTGTGCCAATTGACAGCAGCACCACCCAGTGTAAACACATACCCAGATGTGGAAGCTCTATTGTCCAGATCAGATTAGAAATTGGAATCAGTATAACCCAGTCCAACTAAATCTTCTGATTGAAAGGTAAGCACATAATCCCTAGTCCTTTTTAGGTACTTCATAATGTGCTTCACTACAGTCTAATGATTAACACCTAGATTGCTTTGGAATCGACTAACAACTCCCACTACATGACAGATATCCGGTTTAGTACATAATATGACATATATGAGGCTCCCAACTGCCGAAGCATAAGGGCACCTCTTCATCTGCTCGATCTCATCAACTGATGTAGGGGCCATCTTTTTAGACAAAGTGACACCATGTCTAAAAGGAATGAGTGTTGTCTTACAATCACTCATACTATACCTAGACAATATCTTTTCTATGTAGGAAGTTTGGCTCAATCCCAACATTTGGCATTTTCTATCTCTCAGAATCTTTATTCCGAGAATATATGATGTTTATCCCAAGTCTTTAATTGAGAAATGCTGAGAAAGCCATATCTTGACTGATGACAACATCCTACATCATTCCCAATGAGTAGGATGTCATCTACATAAAGAATTAGGTATACTAGCGCTCTCCCACTGTCCTTCTTGTATATACAAGATTCTTCCAAATTCTTTTGGAATCCAAATTCTTTGATCGAAAGATCAAATCTTTGGTTCCAGCTTCTTGAAGCTTGTTTCAAACCATATATCAACTTGTTGAGCTTGCATACCATGTTCTTCTGGTTAGGAGCAATGAAGTCCTCTGGTTGCTTCATATAGATGTCTTCATCTAATATTCCATTAAGGAAAGCAGTTTTGACATCCATTTACTATATCTCATAGTCATGGTGTGCAGCTATAGCTAGCAATATCCTGATGGATTTAAGCATAGCTATAGGTGAAAAGGTATCCTCATAATCAACTCATTGAATTTGAGTATAACCTTTTGCAGCAAGTCTAGCTTTATAGGTCTCCACGTTACCATCGGCACCCTTCTTCCTTTTGTAAATCCATTTGCATCCAATTGGCCTTATATCATCTGGTGAATCTACTAAAGTCCAGATACCGTTGTCATACATGGAATCTATTTCAGTATTCATGGCTTTATTCCATTGAGATGCATCTACATCCAATGTAGCTTCCTGATAAGTATTAGGATCTGTATCCTCATCATCAGGGGTAACTAGATAAACTTCATTATTGTAATACTGAAGTCTATCCAGTGGTCTAGAAACTCTTTCAAACCTTCTCAGTGGAACAAAATTAGGAGAAATTAAAGTGGAAGGATTAGGTTTAGGTTGGATACTGGCTGTGTCATCTTTCATCTCATGAAATTCAACTTTCTTAAGGAGATCCATTTCTTCCTCCAAGAAAGTGGCATAAAGCCTAACAACTATTGTTTGGTCTGCCTTGGAGTAGAAATAGAAACCCTTAGTTTCTTTTGGATATCCTACAAAATTCTATTTTTTTGTCCTAGATTCCAACTTAGTGGGTTCGAGTTTGCGAACATGCGCAGGACAACCTCATACCCTTAGATGTTGTAAACTAGGTTTTCGCCCAGTCCACAATTCATAGGGTGTAAACGGAATAGACTTAGATGGAACCCGGTTTAGAATATGAATGACAGTTTGTATATCCCCAAAGATATGAAGGAACATCGGCATGGCTTATCACAGAGCGAACCATATCTAATAAGGTCCGGTTTCTTCTTTCAGAAACTCCATTTTGTTGAGGAGAGGCAGGACTTGTTCATTGCAAGATAATCTCATTATCACTTAAGTAATCCATAAACTCGCCGGTGAGGTATTCACCACCTCGATCTGATCGAAGTGTCTTTATGGTTTTGTCAGTTTGATTCTCAACTTCTAATCTGAATTCTTTGAACTTTTCAAAGGTGTCAGACTTGTGTTGCATCAAATAGACATCCATATCTGGAATAGTCATCGGTAAATGTAACAAAATACTGGTATTGACCTCGTGCAATAATGTTAAATGGACCACATACATCACTATGTATTAGTCATAACTTTTCTTCGGCTCTTCCTATCTTTTTAGGGTAAGGCTTCTTGGTCATCTTCCCTTCGAGACAAGATTCGCATGTAGGGAGTGGTTCTACCTTGAGGAAGTCAAGGGGACCATCTATTGCTAACCTCTTGATCCTATCAAGATTAATGTGACCAAGTCTCTTATGCCAAAGATAAATAGACTCAGTGCAATGTCTCTTCATTCCAGACATTCTAGATGTTGAGACATTGTCACTTTGCAGACATTCATTATTTACCGATGGAAATATTAAATAAAAACCATTAATTAGATTATCAGTTATCAAGATCATTCTATCTTTCTTAATTTCAACAATTGAATTAAAATTGATACAAAATCCATAAAATAAGAGTCTAGATACTGAAATCAAATTTCGATGTGCAGAAGGCACATAAAAGCAGTCTTCTAAAATTAATGTATTTCCATTAGGTAAATAAAGAGTAAACAAGCCGATTGACTTTACTGCAACATTTGCACCGGAGCCAATTTTAAGCTTCTGCTCCTGTTTGGTCGGCTTTCTGGTTTCCTTGAACCCCTGCAAAGAATTGCAAACATGTACAGTGGATCTAGAAACCACGCACCATGAGTTAGGAGGACCGTCCAGAAAGTTAGACTCAACAGTAATATGTACTTCAAAGTATCTCATACCTTGAGTACTTCCGCTACCCTTCTTAAGAGTTGCGAGGTAAGTCCTGCAATTCCTCTTCCAGTGGCCTATTTTACCATAGTGGAAACACTTTCCATTGCCTTTGTTTTCCTTGCCAGCTTTCCTTGAAGAACCTTTGGCAACTCTTGCCTTACCCTAATTGTCTTTCAACTTTCCTTTGCCTTTCTTCCTTTTTCTAAACTTTTTAGATTTCTTTGAGGTATCAGGTTTATCGACGATTAAAGTTTCACCTTTAGTTGACTTTTTGATCAAATCTTCTGCAGCCACAAATGAGTTCATAAGCTCACTTAGTGACATTTCACTCTTGTTCATGTTATAATTTAACACGAACAAATTGAAGGACGAAGGGAGTGACTACAGAACAGTGTCAACTTGAGTGATAGCATCTATCTCTCCACTAAGAATTTCCAGTTCATTCAATAAGCTCATCATCTTTATGATGTGCTCCCTGACTAGAGTTCCCTCAGCCATCTTAGTGTTAACAAGGGATTTCAACTTTACTTGTCGAGCTGACCTATTTTGCTCACCAAACATCTCATGAAGGTTTTGCAAAATGTCAGAAGCCTTATCCATGTGTTCATGCTAGCTTTGCAAAATGTTAGACATCAAAGCCAGTATGTAATACTTGGTCATCTGATTGGACCTCTCCCATTGCTCTAACTCAGTCTTTTGGGCCGGTGAAACATCTGGAGGAATTTCGGGCTTAGATGTTTTAAGACATAGATCAAGGTTATCCACGGCAAACATAATTCTAATCTTTCTTTTCCAGTCTACATAGTTAGTTCCTACTAACTTTTCATCAAGAAGAATTCCAGTTAATGGGTGTAGGCCTGTCATGATCTAATCAAATGACAAATAAGACAGTATTAGGGATCTATTGTATTCATTAATACCAATTAGATTATGAGTCTGTTTCTAATAGTATTACCAATTTGGGAAGAATTAATTGGCATCGAAAACCTAGACACTGGCTTAATGTGATCTTACCTTTGGGCACATCATCACATCGCCTTGAATAAGCAGATAGAAACTATCTTCTCCAATTTCACAGATCTCATCTTGTAAATCCTGAAGCATTCGATCTTCTGTCTGATCTATAAGGGATGTTATACTCACGCTTTGGCGTTATTGTATAATATCTCTTATTCATGTGCCTACCTACCATTAACCTAATAAACCCCTAGCGAAAGCTCAGGCTTTGGCGTTATTGCTCTCACTATTTACTTATTTAGTTTTCACCATGTTCACTTATAGGTGAGAGGGATTGGGCCCGGCTTTGGCCTGTCAACTTACTCACACTCCCCATTATAGGATCACATAGTGTATGGTAGAAGATCATAATACTTAGGGACTTGTCCCCAGTCTTATATACACATGATATATCAAGAGCAATTATTTCAACAGAATAATTAAACATATAAACAGATATCATCTCATGATAAAATAAGCAGTAGTTATCATCTTATGATAATAAAATATTAGTATACAAGATTAATCGTTATGGGTTAATAAATTAAAATGCATGGATGTAAGATAATATGATAAGAACAAATGTAGCTCACAAACTCCATCGCTATCCCTTCCTTTATCATCTTATGTAGATCACATCGCAACATCTTCCTTCACAGCATCTCCACCAATGCATTAAATAGAATTTAAAAGGCATTAGGGAAACTAGTATTCTATTCGTCATTTTCAGGGAAACCGAATGAATCTGCCTTTTACAGATTGCCAAAACCTACTACATATTAACCTCTAGTATGAATGCATGAATAATAAACAATTTATCATATATTATGACCCATAACTATAATCTCAAATAAAAAAAGATGCTACATGGTGATGGAATACTTTTTCTTATTTTTAAAAGGATTTAAAATTTGATAACAATTATCAAATCGCCCGATAAAAATCTATATCTTATATAGATGAAACCCCGGAAAATATAAAACAATTATATTTTCCATAAAACAATTTTCATAATCAAATAATGCAATTTAGGAAAAATATGAAAGCCTCTTGAAAAATTAATTTAGAAAACTCCATTTCCCGCTTTAGATTTTCGACTCAAGTTTTGACCCTCAAAAATATTGATTCTAGAAAAACTTTCTTCATGAAAGTTGTAGATCTTTTCGACGGCTTCGAAATGATGTACTAACGGACCTAAATTAGACTTACGGTCATATAGTTATAGCCAAAATATTGAAACTGTATCGATTCTTCTAATCAAATACAAATCCGAAAATCCATGAATTAATTTAAATCGAAATAAGCTTTAATCTCCATGAACGCTTAAGCAAGGGTGTCAAACACCACGGGATTTATTAATTAATGATCAATTCATTTAAAAGGAATTTCAAAATAAACTCTTTGTTTTGAATTAAATTATATCACATGTAATACTAGTTTTTAAAATTTATTTAATTATCAAATCTCATTCAATAATATAATAAATATTTATTTATTCATCTTATGAACAAATAAAATAATATAAACTATGAGCAATATTAAATAGATCTAAATTAATTCATCTCATGAATTAAATCATCCATTTAATTACCTTATCAAAATAAACAAAAAATACTCCTAACCATGCGCTCTGATACCAATTGAAGGGGGATCCGGATAAAATTTATTCGGAAACTGGATCCTCTAGATCTTAACACCATAAAAAACATCAAAATTATCTAAGAGTTTTAGTCATATCACCTCGGTGAATGTTTTTCACCGGTGAAGCTTAATTCACTCGAACCGTTAGAACTCTTTGTAGAGATTTCTCTGAAAAAAAATATCAGAAGCTTGATCCTTATTCTTCGCTATCCCCACGAAGCTTTAGAATCTCATTTGAAATTATAGAAGCAAGATGAAGAAGATGGATCAATGGTGTAGACCTTCTATCACCAATAATACTAAGGTTCAAAACCTTAGATTTGCAAACCCAACTAGGACCACCAGTATAGCACACGAAAATCCTTAGGGGTCTCCCCTAGGGCTCACGGTTTGGAGAGAGAGGAGAGGAGAGAAAATATTCTGGAGAATTTTACTTAATGGTCTAGGATGTTGGGGTATTTATAGACTAGGATCTTATCCTAATCCTACTCCAACTTGATCTTATCTAGTAGGATTTATTAATTGACAATAACTCTTATTATTAATTAAATAAATTCCTATTTAATCTATAACTACTTTAGTTATAGTAATCCTATTAATTAAAGGGTCCCTATTATAAGAGGATTTCTTAATTAAAAGGGATAAGTCAACATCCTACACCAAAGTAGGAAACCTAGTCAAACTAGGAATCTACAAGGGTGGGCGTGAGCTTCTATGGGGCGTGAGATTTGAGGAGTTAAAACTCCTTATTGTAATCTAATTACAATAACATCTTAATCCTAATTGCAATCCAACACTTTGATTTTAATTCTATAATAAAATGAATTATATTTCAATAATTATTCAATTAAACAAATCCTAATCCAATTAGGATTCCTCAAGTGGGCGCCCCACCCTAGGGTTTAAACACATGAGCTTTGGCCCATATTAAAGGTCCATTTTAATGGGTTTATGGATATGGGTCAAACCCGTTTCCCCTTTAATTATCTTAATCAAATAATTACTAAAATAATCCCTTAGTTTAAATTAACAATTAATTTAAATAATAGATTAACTTTTAATCTATTTCATTAAATGATTAACTTTTAATCACTTAAAATAATTGATTAACTTTTAATCAATTATTGAGCTTGTATTTCTTATGTGAGCACCTCCACAGATTGCTCTGGGAAATTCTTACACTTGCTTATCCAATGTTATCCCATTGACCCTAAACGGGAATTGCATCGGAATTGTAAGTGACGTGAGATATCCGTATTGCAATTGAATCCCAATGTATGAACATTGACCATTACGGATCCCGCCACATGAACTTTTAAATTCAATTTATCCTTCCAAATACATTATCCCTAATGGGCCTTCTAGATTGACATACTATCTAACCTATAACCCATTGCAAATCATCCGGGTTTCCAAGACTTATGATTAAGCCATGAGAAACAATTTCTCATGAAAAATATTTTTAAAAAATATTTTTATAAGTATAATACCTTTTAATAAAGGTATATTTCAAAACTTATTTTGTTTTCAAAATCACCTGCGCAGGATTTGAACTTAATCAACTGTCTTACCTGGAACTTGGATAATCTCTTAAATTAATGAGCATGGATGTCTTGTTTGAAATTCATCATGACTTGAACAACTTTCTAATTATCCAACTGTCACTGTATTGTATTCCCTAAGTTAGAAAATACGTTAGTGGAATCCAAATAGTCAAATCACTGCCCAGTCATAGATGAACTCATCAGATCTAAGGATCATCGAAACCGTTCAATGTGAATGAGAGACCAACTATCTGATAGTATGTTTATGCAAGAGGTCTCTCATTGAATGCAATCAGTCAGTGTATATTTAAGTACCCATATGCTGATGTGTAGTCTCCACTACAATAGTTCGAGATAGAACAACATCTCAACTATTGAGAACATCTTAGCATTCTGGCAACCATATAAGTGAAGTGCCCAGCTTCACCCACAGTTGTGACTATATAAGGTATAAGGAACCAGAAAGTTATATCTACTTGTGATAATCTAATCACATAACTTTCCTACAATATATCCTATGGACCTTTATCGATATCTCATATCGTATAGATCATCTTATGATCATGGTCAATTACCCATAATGAATACACAATAGATTAAGAAGCATTCACTAATCAAATTAATAAGGTTCTAACAATCTAAATGAATTTTCTGGGCATCATCTCCAACAGGCATGGCTATCAATCATTAGTGGCCAAGAGCTGTTGTGGAATCCGATTATAAGGAGATTATCGACCTGCTATGTTGGGTGAATGATCAAGCCCATGTGGTGATTTGGGTGGTCATGGAAGACATCCCCATTCTCCAACAATCGTGCAGAGAAATCACCTTTTCAATTTGTCAGCCATTTTGTGCTCTTTGGAGTTCGAATCACAGCCAATCACAATTGAACTCAGGGAGAGTTCAATCGTACCCAAGCACCAACACGTGTCCTTTTTAACCACTGTTAAACATGGTTAAGATTCCTTATCCCTCAGGGTTCAACAATATAACTTTGGTTTTTAGAAAAAAATTTCAAAAAAAATTTAATCTTAGGGTTAAAATTTCTTAACCTTAGGTTTAAATTTTTTTAAAAAAACATTTTTTTTCTAAAAACCAAGGTTAGATTATTGAACCCTAAGGGTTAAGGAATCTTAACCATGGTTAATAGGGGTTGAATAGGACACGTGTTGACGTGTGGGTGCGATTGAACTCTCCTTGAGTTCAATCGTGATTGGCTGTAATTCGATCTCACTCTTTGGCACATGACCTTATTCTTAGGATTAGCAATCTAACTTTCATTTAAAAAGAAGAGCAATAGTCACCTCCTTAGGCCGAGGAGGGGACTATTCCTCCTCGCTCTCACAAACACTTGGAACTATGGTTAAAAAAGTAACCACCTCTTGTGGTTACTTTTTTTTAATAATTTTTTCTAAAAACCAAGGGTTGATATGTGAACTCTAAGGGAGAAAAAAAGGGACACGTGGCCCCAAAAAGGGGGGACGAGACGGTAAGTCACCTCCTCGGCCTGAGGAGGTGACTATTTTCCTAAATGAATTAATTTTTTTAAGCTTAACCATAGTGAAAGGGGTGGTATAACAGACATGTGGACACGACATTTGACTACGTTTGTGGGAGATCGAATTACAACTAATCGCGATTGAATTCGAGGAGAGTTCAATCACACCCACAGATCAACACATAACCCTTTTAACTCCTATTAACTATGATTAACATCCACTAACCCTTAGAATTCAACAATCTAACCTTGGTTTTTAAAAATTCTTTTATTTTACAAATTTAACCTTAGGGTTAAAGTTTCTAAAGCTTAGGTTAATATTTTTAAAATATTTTTTTTTTCTAAGAACCAAGGTTAGATTGTTGAACCCTAAGGGTTAATGAATCTTAACCATGGTTAATAAGGGTTAAAGGGGACACGTGTTGACCTATGGGTGTGATTGGACTCTCCCGGAATTCAATTGCTTGGCTGTGATTTGATCCCTGTGATGGGCTAATCACTACCCTTTTAAATATATCTATTTTCTTATAAATCTAAAAAAACATTACTAAATTTAAAGAAAAACCGCAGGGTAAATTACACTCACCTCCCTTGAGGTTTGATGAAATTTCAGATACCTCCCCTCTAGTTTCTGAAATTATATTGCCCTCCCCTGTCAGACTCTTAATATTAACACTGTTAACTAAAGCTTTCCTTTTCCCATTTTACCCCTATTACTTGATTGAGGAGACCGTTTGAAAGCTCAACCAAAGAAAAACATAAACTCCCAAGCCGCCATGTGTCCCTTTTAGTACCCACTAACTATGATTAAGATTTACTCACCCCTAGGGTTTATCCATCTAACTTTAATTTTAGGGAAAAAATAACCTTAGATTGGTTATGCTTAACCGCAATTAAAGAGGGCTCTACAAGCTGCCACGTGTTCCTTTTAACACCTACTAACTATGGTTAAGATTCACTCGTCCTTAGGATTCATTAATCTAACCTTGGTTATAGGAAAATAAAATCAAAAATATTAATCTTAGGTTAATTATGTTTAACCACAGTTAAATGATCTCTATAAGCCACCACATGTCCCTTTTAACACCCATTAACTATGGTTAAAACTCACTCACCCCTAGGGTTCATCCATCAAACCTTAATTTTTAGAAAAAAACCTTAGGTTGCTTATGCTTAACCATAATTAAAGGGAGCTCTACAAGCCGCCATGTGTCCCCTTTAATGCCCACTAACTGTGGTTAAAATTCACTCACCCCTAGGATTCATCCATTTAACATTGATTTTTAGAAAAAAAAAAACCTTAGGTTGATTATGCTTAACCACAATTAAAGGGGGCTTTACAAGCCGCCACGTGTCCCCTTTAACATCCACTAATTGTGCTTAAGATTCACTCACCCCTAGGATTAATCCATCTAACCTTGCTTTTAAGAAAAGAAATAAAAATATTAACCTTAGGTTAATTATGTTTAACCACAGTTAAAAGATCTCTATAAGTCGCCATGTGTCCCTTTTAATACCCACTAACTATGGTTAAGATTCATTCACCCCTAGAGTTCATCTATCTAACATTGGGTTTTAGGAAAAAAAAAAATATATATACTTGATTTTGGAAATATTTATTAACCTTAAGTTGATATTATTAACCTTGGTTAGAAACCAATTATCATTTATTTTATTGAATTAACTAACCTTGTGTTAAAAAAGGGTAATTTAGACATTTAAAATGTTTAAATGAGGACATCATCAAAGTCCATCTATAAAGTAATGGTAAACTTAAGAGAAGGGGGGGTGGTGTTTGTTATAGACCACCAAAGTTGAGGGGAGGGCAGTGTAATTTCAGAAACTAGAGGGGAGGTTTCTGTAATTTCACTAAACCTAAGGGAGGTGAGTGTAATTTATCCAAAACCGTATAAAAGGCCCTATATCGCTGAAGTCTCTCCCTCCACCTCTCTGAAGTCTCAAGCAATCGCCGTTTCACTCTCCACTCAGCACAAAACCCCCTCTTCTCTCTCTCTCTCTCTCATCTCTGACCATCCATCTCCATCATCCTCTCTCTAGCTCACGGTGAAAGGGGCTACACAGCCCTATCTCAACCTCATCTTCTCATACAGATCTTTCTGAAGCCTCCTCTCATACGGTGGCTAAAGGATCCTCTCTCCCTGTCGTTTCTCCACAGTAGCAGCAGGTGAGTTTTTTTTTTTGTAATCTGATTCATATTTAGATTATATTTTTGTTAGTTTAGAAACTATTTGTTTTGATTAGTTCGAATTTTTAGATTAGCTAATTAGTTACTTAAATCTGAATTTTTTAGTTTAATTAATTAATCCGATCTGTTATTAGATTAGTTGTTAATCAGAATTTGTTTTTTTTTAATGTTGCGTTCATCCCTCAATTAATCATAACCATAAAAATACACAATTAGAGTTCTGTATATTATCCCTGATCCAACTCATCTCACATGAAGATAAACTAAAAAATTGAAAATTTTGAACTTAGAAATCTAAGTGTAATTGCATCAAATTGATGCATTTGCACTAGTTTAGGATTAATGACACATTAATTATGCAAAAATTCTTTTCTTTTAGGAAAATTTTGCCAAAGGTAGTGCAAATTGGGTGCACTTCAACTTCGAATGTCAAATGTAGGTACTAAAGTGGGTGATTGGATAAAATTCTAACATGTGATCATTTACAGAGTAGAGGGTGACGAATGACTAACCGATGCTTCTTGTGCTTTCAAGCGGAGGAGTCTGTGAACCATCTCTTGCTACACTGTCCTATTATGTTTGGGATATGAGGTTTTTTTCTTTCCCGTGTAGGGGTAGATTGGGTCTTTCCTTCCTCCTTTCTTAACTTCTTATCCTATTGGCCAAAGATGACTGTGGATGGGGCCACAGAGGCGTTTGGGCAGTGCTCCCGGGGGCGATTTCATGGATGGTTTGGAAGGACAGGAATCTTAGGGTTTTTGAGGATTCCTCCACCTTAATGAAGCGTCTTTGTGATCGGATCCGCATGGTGGTGTTAGAGTGGGCGGGTGTAAATTTTGACGTGGAAGCTTTGAGAGTGGTGTTAGGTTGAAGCAATGTTTTTAGGGCTTTGGGATAAATCTTGGTTGAGTTTATGCACTTGTAAACTTTTCCTAGGTCTTTGTCCTTTTTTAGCACATAGTTGTACTTCCGTTCTCTTCTTTATAAAGCTCTTATTTACCGATCAAAAAAAAAAGTGGGTGATTTCTCAAGTCCTCAAACTTCTTCAAATTCTCAAGTCTCCCCCTCTTTGGTCTTCCATTTTTTTTATAGACTAAGGGATGAAATATCCTTAACTTATAAAAGATATATCAAAATTATCATGCATATATCGAAAGTATTGGCATATTTTGTAAAAAATACATGTAAAGAATATTTCGCACCTCTGCAATATCGGTGATATATTAGAAATATCATGGATATATTGGAAATATCGAGGATATATCAGAAATATCAAGGATATTTCAAACCATGTTTAGAAGGACGTTACTTTGTGGGAAAAGAATTTTGTATCCTTGTCCAAAAAGACATTCTTAAACTCCTTATATGTAGAACAATAAGGCATTGTTCCTAGGGTTCCTTTTCCTACAAAAAATTGAGGAAGACTAGAAGGGTTGGCTCACACATCAACTTTGTGTAGGGGAATGTATTTTTTTTTTTCCTTCTTCTCTCTCCTTCCCCACACTACTATAGTACAAAATCCTTAGAGAGGTCTTAACTGTTAATTCACAGGGTGGTTTAACAAGCATTCGATTAGCCAAGAAAGACTTTTTCTATTTTAGAAAGCCTTGATAATAGCAACAATGCAGACAATGTATGCATCACCCCAAAGGCAACACCAACACTAGCAAATATGGATACTAGTACATGCTCCTTCATGTTGAATGGTTCTGGGTTAAAAGAGAACTCCCCCGACAGTCGGAATTGGATATGTAGGAGTAGGTTGTTGAAAATGATCTTATTTTTTAAAATAGTTTTGGCATATTGCCTTTTAAAACGACCAAAACCCTCCTCTTCATCCGTGTTTAAAAAGGGTGTAAGCATCCTATTACCCCTTTTTTCGTTTAGTTCGACGCTGCTTGGATAATAAAATAAATACTCATTAAGAATTTAAAGGCTCACACTCAAATAGATGATGGATGTTTAGTCTATTCACACACAGGTGTGGCTATGTGAACTATGCTCGCAATGAGCGCGAGCAAGCACGGGTGCAGCCTTGGGCGTAATGGCTCTTTAGCGATACTTTGCACTTTGCACGTGCGTATCGTGCGGCCACATGTGGCCACGTGTCCCCAAAGTAGTGAGTTTGGTGTTCCCCTAATGGAGATCGCGTGGCGATCAGTGTTGATCAAGATTGTCTGATTGAGTACAATGAGTAGACCTCCTAGGCTCAATGTCCTAAGACAGTGCCTAGGTTGCAAGTTGTACTTCCTACGGTTCTCTGACCAGTCATTGACTTGTCAGAGATGTACCCACCTAATCATTCCAGGGGATACTTTGCCCGAGTTAAATCAGAATTGGGCAAAGAGGATTATACTTAATCCAAAACAATGCTTAACCTGGAATCAAATAGATTAGAACATCTTTAAATTATCAAACAGAGACTGGACTGAGAACTGTAATTAGACAGGACCAAACTAAGTCTGTAACAAACAGTGATTTAAGATAATTCTGGACATAACCATATAGTAGATAGAACAAGCCCACTCCAGAAAATTGGAGTAGAATTAACCTTGTGAGTTGTGACCAAACAAAAGTGATTAATCTGAAAATTGATTAACTAATTAATCAATTAGTCTGGGTGATTAAAGGACTTACAAATTGCTGATTTTTTGAAAGAAAAAAGAACCTTTGAAATATATAAGGGAATCCTAAAGGAGGTTAGGTACCCCGTCTTCTACTGAGTAGTGCAAACACGAGGGAAAGACCTGATAGGATTCACTCTGAATTGAATCTCGGAGATAGGGCTGCTATATCCCTTGCACAATGGGAGGCTTCGATTATCTTTAAAAAAAAAGACTCCGTTAGAGCGTCTCTCAGTTGAACAATCCTTGTAACCATTTTGTGCATGATTAAAGGAAATTAATAAATAAAAATTGAAGATATTTTTCAGATCTCCATGGCTACTAGTACATCAGTAAGAACCGTGCCTACTATTGCCGTACCTGGTCCCAAATTTGACGGGAAAAACGACAACCCATGGGTGCAACAAATGGAGTACTTCTTAAAAAAGCTCAAGGACTTGTGTATGTCTTGGTTGAATGTCCCTCCTTCCCATTTGGACTGAATGCCAAGAAAGAAGACATTAAAGAGGCAGCCAAGAAGACACAAATGGATTGATGAGTATAATTGTCGTAACAATTTTTTTAACTATCTCTCTAACTTATGGGAATGCTCAGCATTTTCTACACCTCTAGAGTATTTGAGACTAAAAAGTTCCGACTTGTGACCTATATTGAGTTCAAGATGGTGGATGACAAACCCATCATCGAGCAAACAGAGGAGTTGCAAAAGATCGCTGATGCTATTGTTGCATTGGGGATGACACTGGATAGGAATTTCCATGTTAATGTCATTATCTCAAAGTTGCCTCCATTTCGGAAGTCATACAAGAACAAGCTTATGCAAAAGAAGGAAAAGACATGACGCTCGAAACCCTGATGTACCATGTTAGAGTGGATGATGAATTGTAAAAGAGAGAAAAGAAAGATGAACCCCTTACTTTGTAGTTTTTGCTTTTTAATAGGCTTTCCTCTTGGTTCACAACCTTGTGCGCCTGGCATTGTACTTTTTCTTATATACCCTTATATATATTAGATGATTTATCAATAAAAGAAAGCCCTTGGCTAAGGGCCTAAGGCTCATGTTGTGGAGCCAAGGTCCTAAAGAAATTTTCTTCTAAGAACTAAGAAGAAAGTGTTTAAGAGAGGAAGACCAGTGAGGAAGCATGATAACAAGAACTTTACCCACAGGAAACAGTCGGGTGTTACAACTGTAGAAGAATTGGGCACATCACTTGGGAATGTAGGAATAGGACCAGGCGACCATGTTTCATGAAGGGGAACGAGAAGAAGGAAGTAATGGTAGCCATGGTCACAAAGTTGACTATTAACATGGTTAGAATGGAAGTAGATTGGTGGATCGACACTAGAGCTACTTGCCACATTTGCAATGACCGAAACATGTTCACCTCTTACGAGACAGCAGGTGAGGGAATGAATGTGTATATGAGAAACTTGTCATCTTCCAAGGTTACAAGCAAAGGGACTGTGGAGCCGAAGTTCACCTCGAGGAAGATCAGAAAGAATTTGGTCTCCGTCTCCTCAGTAAGTTTGGTTTTAAGTTAGTTTTGGAGTTTGATAAAGTTTTCTTACAAAGTTTGCTATGTTTTTTTGGTAAAGGTTATTTAACAGGTGGAATGTTCAAGTTGAATGTCATTAATGAAATGAATGTTCTTTCTGCTTTTACCATTCAATTGTTTGATCCAGTGTAGTCAAGGCGTCTAGGCAATGCCTAGGCGATAAAAATAATTAAATTATATATATATATATATATATAATATTAATATATACGCATAACAATTCAAACCTCCTAGGGTTGACAATAATCTGGGCAAATTAACATCTAATATTGTAATGTTTGGATGTAATTCTTTTTCTGCTAAACTATTAATGGTGTTTTTGACCCTGTAAATGAAAATATTTTTAAATACTAAAATATGAGACTTTTTAAACCGGACTTTTGGGTTTTAGTAATATTTTGTTATAATTGTATTTATGAAATTTTAAATTTTGAGAAGTAACATCGCATTTGCAAGTTGAAATTTTGACAAAGGCGCTAAAAAAATGGATTTTGTTCTTGAAACCGGATTAAGGAAAAACTGCCCTCCCTGGTCTAGGTTGAAAAGTTGACTTTTTATTCTTAGGAATTTGGATCTAAGGTATTTTTATTGAATTCAAATGGTGGATATAACCTTACTTACATATAAATATCTTAAATAAATATAAGAAAAGTGTAAAACCATTTACTTAAATGATATTTTTATGTAAATAAGCTGTAAAACGGTAAAGCAGGCTAAATGTTAAAGGGTCTAGGTGACTACCGCCCACCTAGAGAAGTTCCTAGGCGGTGACAGTCCAAAACCACCTAGGCGACGCCTTACCTACACTTGTTGATCTTTGGCATTGTAGACTAGGCCATGTCAATTACAAGCCAAGTTTTGAAGATTGGCCGGTTGAACAGGTAAAATCAGGAGCGACTAGTCAACCGATCCCTAAAACAACCAAACTGGGTCCTTTTCGAAATTGGCTTAAGAACCGGAAACCAGCAAAACCAGCTAGAAAAGGGAAAACAAGAAAAAATAAAAGGACACAATCGAATCGGACCGGTCGAACGTGGCCGGTTCGACCGCCGACCAGTCTTCAAAACTTAGATCCATATACACTATGTATATGTTCGGCCAGTCTTCAAAACTTAATTGTTCAACTCCTTTGAATGAGGTTCGGTTATTTTACATCTGCTACATGATGCAACACACTTTTTATTATCGCCATTATTATGACTTATGATTAATCTTTAGATTAGCCGTGATTTTTAAAAAAAATTTATTTATTTTTTAATAAAATCCACTCAAAGGGAGAGGGGGGTTTGGCGGACCCCTACCTGATTATTAGATGAAAGAAAAATGGGGGGGGGGGGGGGGCATAAAACCTTACCCCTACAAAGACACCACAAGGGGGGGGGGGGGGAGACATAAAACCTTACCCTTCAAAGACTCCACAAGGGGGGACATAAAACCAAAACCCCTAAAACGAAACAAACAGGCAGGGGGAATTAAAACCCCCAGCCCAATACAAGAACACCAACCACAAATAAATACAAAACTAAAATGCTTTATGATAATCGAATATTTCCCAAACCCACTTTATCAAGGAAGAGAAAAGATCTGAGGCGAGAAGGCCTATCCTATCTAGAGATGATTAAACCTGAATGTTGAAGATCACAACCGTAATTGGCTAAAAAATCCGCAACCGGATTTGCTTCCCTGTAAATATGAGAAATAGAGGAGCAAATATTCTTAACTTTGTTGATCTTAATATTCCAATACCAGACATTCCAAGGATGATCACATTTTCCATTCGAGGCTTCCACTAGAGTTTTAGAATCGGATTCAACTTCAATCTGCATATACCCATTATTATCGCAAAGAGTAATACCATTTAGAAGAGCTCTAGTCTCCATCACATAGTTAGAACAATTACCATAAAATGCATAAAAACTAGCTAACATCTCTCCATGATGATTTCGAATAATACCTCCACCACTTGCTAAACCTGGATTGCCTCTAGATGAACCATCAACATTCAATTTAATTCTACCTCGAAAGGGCCGACTCCATTTGACAAAAGAAATATAGTTTCTTTGCAGAGAACAAGGAGCCCCAAAGCTGAAAATTGAAAGATCCAACCTTTTCCTATTAGTAAAGCTCCCCAAATCTGCCATCCAATTCTTGATACGATCAATAATAAGACCAGAAGGTTTCCGAGCTCCTTTGAGTCTACGCGCACATCTTTCTTTCCATATCTCCCATATGATAAAAAGAGGAAGCAAAATGAAAAGCTCATTTTGATATCTTTCAAAGGCTCTGAACCATCGCATCATCAGACATTGAATGATATCACTTGGCTGTAACACAATAGAACAGTGACTAGCAAAATGTCTCAAAATACTATCTGCAATATCTGTAACGACCCGGAATTTTAATAGAATAAAATTATACGTTCATGGGTCCTTAACTGAGGTTGATTAGTTAAGTATTTGTTAAATTTGTGGAAAATCAGGTTTGAAGGCAAGGAGCTTCACCTTGGGCGTTGATCTTTTCCCCGAACGTGTTGGTAGTGTCCGTTTTGCTCCTAGATGTCTCGAAAAGCGCGAAAGAAGTAAAATCCCTCTCCATCTCTTCTCTTTTTCCTTATTTAAGCTACTTTATTTATGTGGAATGGTTTGGTGATATTATGTGTGGATGGAAAAAGGTCGGAAACCTTATGAATGATGTATGGATGAGATGGATGAGAGTAAAAATGGAGCAGAGGGACGGAGCCCTCGGTTTCGGGCTATTTCTAGCTCGGAATTTAGGCTCAGTGTGATTGCGATAAATCGCAGGGGAAGTGCGATTGACCCAGGAAGTTATGAGAGCCTGACTGGGCTTCTATATGTGTGAAGTGATGTGATTTTGACATTGTAAGGCAATGGTAGGGTCCATTGGCCTGGTTAAGTTCCCTATCGGAACTATTCTTGTATGATGTGATGTTTGTTTTAAGGCAATGGTAGGTCTATTGGCCTGGTAAAAGTCCCACCTCAGGACAACCTTTGTGTATGATGTGATGTTGTTGGGACATGGTAAGGCGATGAAATGGTCTATCGGCCGAGTAATGTTCCACACCGGAACGGTATACCATCGGACTTGGTCCACGGGCGTGAGACCCAACTGGTTCAATTATTCTAGCAGGGAGATTTCCTATGGTTAGAAAACCTAACCTACGTAAAATGTTGTCTGTGGTCCCTCTTTGGCTAGGTCCGGAGAGGCGGTAGCTATTATGAGCCCGGGTTCCTCCGTGATTGATAGTCGGGAGAGTTAGGACGGCATTGGGTCATGGGCTCAAGGTCGGATTGGGGTCTATGGACCCAGTGATGTAAACTCAATGATATTACCTTGAGGGGGCATTGGCCTTGGCCTGTGTCGGCAGGTATGCACCCAACAGAGGTTGTGATGATATATGATGGTAGCTGTTAAAGGTGTTGTGTCTGACAGGATTTAATGTCAGAGGTGTTGTGATTGACAGGGGTTAATGTCAGATGTGTTTTGCCTGACAGGATTTGATGTCAGAGGTGTTTCCTAGTTATTAGATGGGTGTTCCTGGTATGTCAGATGTGTTATTCATGACAGGTCAGATGTGTTCCTGGTAATCAGATGTGTTTCCTGACAAGGGTGGCATGTCAGATGTTTTATTCCCAGCAGGTCAGATGTGTTCCTGGTAATCAGAGGTGTTTCCTGACAAGGATGTCATGTCAGAAGTGTTATGTCTGAAAGAGTGATATGTCAGATGTGTACCTGATAGACAGGTGTTTCCTGATGGTCAGGTGTTTCCTGGTGGTCAAGTGTTTCCTGGTGGTCAGGTGTTTCCTGTTAGTTAGAGGTGCGTCCCTGACTTGTCAGATGAGTTTCATTTTCCTGACAGGTTGGATGGGTTTCCTGGCTATCAAATGTGTATCTTGGCTGATCAGATGTGTATCCTGACAATCAGATGTGTATCCTGGTGATCAGATGTGTGTCCTGACAAATGTGGTTGTGTGTGTTGGTGTTCCCACAGAGGAAAAAAATAGAAAGTAATATGTCAGAGGTGTTGTGCCTGACAGGATTTGATGTCAGAGGTGTTTCCTGGTTATTAGATGGGTGTTCCTGGCATGTCAGATGTGTTATTCCTGGCCAGTGTAGTCAAGGCGTCTAGGCGATGCCTAGGCGATTAGCCCCGGCTAGGCGAGGCGTTGCCTAGGCGATGCCTAGGCGTGGCCTAGGCGATAAATTTAATATAAATATATATATATATAATTATATATATATCACGTATATGTATAACATCAAAAAGATCAAAACTCCACACCCACATTCCACAAAAACATAAAATAAAAAGTCTATTACAAGCATTCATCACATATCAAAGACATGTTAACATAGTGGAGTATTAAACATTTCAAAATTTGGGCAAAATACCCAAATTTGTGTCATTGTCTATGTATAATATTAGGCAGAGCCTCCTACGATTGCCCGGGGGGGTGGCAGGGGGGGCAGCGCCCCCCTGCGACGCACGAAGTGCGTCCGCAATCTGGGCCTAATAGGCCAAGATTGCGTCGAAAACGATATTTTTAGTGAAAAAAATTGATATTTTTAGTGAAAAAAACGATTTAGAATTTTATTACTACTTCATTACATGTTTTTATATTTTTTATTTATTCATTGAGAAATTTTGGATTTTTTTTAAGCAAAAAAAAAAAAAAAAAATTTTTTTTGTAGGATCGCCCGCCTAGAGGGGCGCCTAGGCGACCCAGGCCCAAAGTCGCCTAGGCGACGCCTTGACTACACTGTTCCTGGCAGGTCAGATGTGTTCCTGGTAATCAGATGTGTTTCCTGATAAGGGTGTCATGTCAGAGGTGTTATGCCTGACAGAGTGATATGTCAGATGTGTACCTGATAGACAGGTGTTTCCTGATAGTCAGGTGTTTCCTGGTGGTCAGGTGTTTCCTGTTAGTTAGAGGTGCGTCCCTGGCTTGTCAGATGAGTTTCATTTTCCTGACAGGTTGGATGGGTTTCCTGGCTATCAGATGTGTATCCTGGCTGATCAGATGTGTATCCTGGTGATCAGATGTGTATCCTGGCGATCAGATGTGTTTCCTGACAAATGTGGTTGTGTGTGTTGGTGTTCCCACAGAGGAAAAAAATAGAAAGTAATATATCAGAGGTGCTGTGCTTGACATGATTTGATGTCAGAGGTGTTTCCTGGTTATTAGATGGGTGTTCCTGGCATGTCAGATGTGTTATTCCTGACAGGTTAGATGTGTTCCTGGTAATTAGATGTGTTTCCTGACAAGGGTGTCATGTCAGAGGTGTTATGCCTGACAGAGTGATATGTCAGATGTGTACCTGATAGACAGGTGTTTCCTGATGGTCAGGTGTTTCCTGTTAGTTAGAGGTGCGTCCCTGGCTTGTCAGATGAGTTTCATTTTCCTGACAGGTTGGATGGGTTTCCTGGCTATCAGATGTGTATCCTGGCTGATCAGATGTGTATCCTGACAATCAGATGTGTATCTTGGCGATCAGATGTGTTTCCTGACAAATGTGGTTGTGTGTGTGTCGGTGTTCCCATAGAGGAAAAATATAAAGTAATTGTCAGAGATGTTGTTCCTGACAGAGTGTGATATGTCAGAGGTGTTGTTCCTGACAGAGTGTGATGTGTCAGAAGTATTGTTCCTGGCAGTTATCGGGTGAAGACCCGGGTTATGTGTAGAATATGATGATTTAAGGATTAATTGAGTCGACATACCCAATGATTGGTTATAATCGGGAAAAGTCCCCGATTGGTTGATGATTGAGTCTGTGGACTCATGGATAGAGGTTGTACACGGGCGAAGACCCAGTTGATCGAGTCTATGGACTCAAGGATAAAGCGTGAGCGGTTATCTGAAACGGTAACTTGGTGTCGTAGACAATGACTGGATAAATTTGACAACTTGGAGGTTGGGAACCTCGAATAGGGTGAGATAGCCCTGAGTGACCTCGGGTCACGAATTATGATATTATTATAATATGAGAATTGTATTGTACTACTATATCATTATTGATGAATGTTATTATGTGGAAAATAGTTTAGATTAGTTGTAGATTTTGCTGGGCTCTATGGCTCACTCCTTCATCTTATGTCTTCAGATTCTGGAGGGATTGTAGATTGGCAAGAAGCTATGCTTGATAAGGTCTGGAAAGTGTTCCGGCGCAGTTGCGGCGCCAAAGTAAGGACTACTGTAGCCAATGAGGTATCGCATTTGCTTATGATGGGTTATTGTGATGACCAGTTGTTATTGCTTATGTAAGCTCATAAGAAAAGTTGAAAATTCCCGCATTTTCGCGGGTAAAGTCTTCCGCATGCGTGGTTATGACGAACGGGCACGTGTCTCGGAATTTGATTCCTTAGGCACGGGTTCGGGGTGTCACAATATCACTATGAAAAAGAAGGTGAGACAATGATTCAATATTACCAGTACTACAACAAGAGCAACAACTAACTAGAGGAATTCTAGTAGATTGAACCATGGTATCAATGGAGACAGCACCATACATAACTTTCCATCTAAAGATTTGAAGTTTTTCGGAATGATGGAATTCCAAATATACTTACTCCAGTCTTTACGATCATTTGGCTGTTTGATAGATTCCCAAGTACTTTTAACAGAAAACTTACCTTTCGGGCTAGGATTCCAAATAAAAGCATCTTCAGACTCAGAAGTAAAAAAACTTGCAGATCTTATAGCTATTTTCAAATGATCAGGAAGATAATCATTAACCAAATTGAAATCCCAAATACCATCATTATCTAACATATTCAAAATAAGAGGAAAATATGGAGGAGTAATGATGGCATTATCGATAAGAGGGGCCTCCCCAAACCAATGATCTAGCCAAAAACTTATCTTAGTACCATTACCAATAAAAGCAGTCGACTTATAGACCACATTCTTACAAAGATGACTAATTTTAATCCAAGTTTTGGAAGAACCAAGACGGTAAGAGGCATTCCAAATATGACTAAATTGAAACTTTGCTTTGAAAAAAGATGACCAAAGATTATTAAATTGTTAAAGGTTCCAAGCTTGTTTCATTCTAAGAGCAATAGAAAAATCGTTCATTTTTCGAATCCCCAAACCACCATCCGGATGGGAAAGAGAACATATATTCCAGTTAATCCAATGACGTTTCTTAGTTTCATTCGTGTTATTCCAAAAAAATTTAGTCATGGATTTGTCAATAAGATTAGTAATTGCTTTAAGAACATGAATATCAGCTTGAAGATAAGTGAGAATAGAAGATAAAACATGTTTAATAAGAATTAATCTCCCACCAGTCGATAAAAACTTAGCTTTCCATCCTTCCACCTTTGAAGTGATTTTATCTATTATAGAATTGATAAAACATTTCTTAAGACGCCCTTTATAAAGAGGAATCCCTAGGTAAATAAAAGGGAATTAAAAATAAAATCACTTCTCATCCTAGTCATCTTATCAGAACAATAAAAAGCACTTTTGGATCGATTAATCAACTGACCTGATGATTTCTCATAAGAAGTAATAAAATTAAAAATTTTCTTAATATTATGTTTTCTACCATTACAAAATATAAGGGTATCATCAGCAAAAAGGTGAGAAATCGGATTCCCGAACCTACCCAATTTGTAACTGGAAGAAAGACTCATAGAGATGGTATTAAGACCCCTACTGAGCACTTCTTCAGCTAAAATGAAAAGAGCTGGGGATAGGGGATCACCTTGACGAAGGCCATGCGAACTCTGAAAAAAACCTTGCAAACACCCATTTATTAGAATAGAAAAAGATTGGTTGTAAAGACATCCACGAATCAGTCTAATAGCATCTTCTTTAAATCCCATTTTTTGCAGGACAGAGAATATGAAAGTCTACTCCGTTCTGTCGTATGCTTTAGACATGTTAAGTTTAAATATAACATTTCCTCCAGGAGATTTCCTGTCTATATCCTGCACCATATCCTAAGCTAAGCTAACATTATCTATAATATGTCCACCTTTCACAAAGGCAATTTATTCATCCGAAATAATGTTAGGAAGCAATAAACCAATTCGACCAGCCAAAATTCGAGATGTAATCTTACAAAGAAAGTTGCAAAGGATAATAGGTTTAAAATCCGAAAAAGACTCAGGAGAGTTGCATTTTGGGATAAGAGGAATAGCAGTAGCATTAATAGCTCTAGGAATCTCAGCATTCATGAAAAAGAATGAAACTGCATGAAAAAGATCATCTTTTATAATGCTCCAACATGATTGATAAAAATGTCTAGAAAACCCATCTGGACCAGGGGAACTATCTGCCGACATGCTAAAAACAACTTTTTTAATTTCTTCTAAAGAGGGAAGAGTAAATATAGAAGTATTATTCTCCTTCGAAATAAGACAAGGAATGTAGTTTAAAATATAAGGATCTAGCATGACATTATAAGAAGAAAGCAAATTTTTTAAAAAAGATACTGCTTCGTTACCTATATCCTCTTGAGAATCCAGCCAGTTTCCTTGAGCATCTTTAATTCTAAATATGCTATTACGACCCCCTTCTAGAATTGGTGACCATGTGAAAAAACTTTGTGTTGTTATCACATTCTTTGAGCCACTTAACTCTAGACTTTTGTCTTCAATAAATCTCTTCTTGGGTAAGAATAGATTGCATTTCAACCTTAAGGTTATTTAAAAGAGGTCTTTGTCGGTTTTGGACTGTAGTGTATATGGATAAAAAAAAAAGAAAAAAGAAAAAAGAAATAAATTTTTTAAAAAAAAAAGTTTTTTCATGAAGAGATTTATTGGAGATGCAATCTATTCTTACCCAAGAAGAGATTTATTGGAGACAAAAGTCTAGAGTTAAGTGGCTCAAAGAAGGTGATAACAACATAAAGTTTTTTCACGTGGTCACCAATTCTAGAAGGGGTCGAAATAACATATTTAGAATTAAAGATGCTCAAGGAAACTGGCTGGATTCTCAGGAGGATATAGGTAACGAAGCAGTATCCTTTTTTAAAAAATTTGCTTTCTTCTGATAATGTCATGCTTGATCCTTATATTTTAAACTACATTCCTTGTCTTATTTCGGAGGAGAATAATACTTCTATACCTACTCTTCCCTCTTTAGAAGAAATTAAAAATGTTATTTTTAACATGTCGGCAGATAGTACTGTTGGTCCAGATGGGTTTTGTGGACATTTTTATCAATCATGTTGGAGCATTATAAAGAATGATCTTTTTCTTGTAGTTTCATTCTTTTTCATGAATGCTGAGATTCCTAGAGCTATTAATACTACTGCTATTGCTCTTATCCCAAAATGCAATTCTCCTGAGTCTTTTTCGGATTTTAGACCTATTATCCTGTGCAACTTTTTTTATAAGGTTACATCTCGAATTTTGGCTGGTCGAATTGGTTTATTACATCCTAACATTATTCCTGATGAATAGAGTGCCTTTGTGAAAGGTAAACATATTATAGATAATGTTAGCTTAGTTCAGGAGATGGTGCAGGATATAGACAGGAAATCTCCTGGAGGGAATGTTATATTTAAACTTGACATGTCTAAAGCATACGACAAAATGGAGTGGACTTTCATATTCTCTGTCCAGCAAAGAATAGGATTTAAAGAAAATGCAATTAGACTGATTCGTGGATGTTTTTATTACCAATCTTTTTCTATTATAATGAATGGGTGTTGGCAAGGTTTTTTTCAGAGTTCGTGTGGCCTTCGTTAAGGTGATCCCCTATCCCCTGCTCTTTTCATTTTAGCTGAAGAAGTGCTCAGTAGGGGTCTTAATACCATCTCTGTGAGTCTTTCTTCCACTTACAAATTGGGTAGGTTCGGGAATTCGATTTCTCACATTCTTTTTGCCGATGATACTCTTATGTTTTGTAATGGTAGGAAACATAATATTAGGGAAAATTTTAATTTTATTACTTCTTATGAGAAATCATCAGGTCAGTTGATTAATCGATCCAAAAGTGCTTTTTATTGTTTTGATAAGATGACTAGGATGAGAAGTGATTCCATTTTTAATTGGGTGGGTATCCCTAGAAAACTCTTCCCTTTTATTTACCAAGAGATTCCTCTTTATAAAGGGCGTCTTAAGAAATGTTTTTTCAATTCTATAATGGATAAAATCACTTCAAAGGTGAAAGGTTGGAAAGCTAAGTTTTTATCGACTGGTGGGAGATTAATTCTTATTAAACATGTTTTATTTTCTATTCTCACTTATCTTCTAGCTGGTATTCATGTTCCTAAAGCAATTACTAATCTTATTGATAAATCCATGGCTAATTTTTTTTGGAATAACACGAATGAAACTAAGAATCGTCATTAGATTAACTGGAATATATGTTCTCTTCCCCATCCGGAAGGTGGTTTGGGGATTCGAGAAAAGAACGATTTTTCTATTGCTCTTAGAATGAAACAAGCTTGGAACCTTTAACAATCTAATAATCTTTGGTCATCTTTTTTCAAAGCAAAGTTTCAATTTAGTCACATTTGGAATGCCTCTTATCGTCCTGGTTCTTCCAAAACCCGGATTAAAATTAGTCATCTTTGTAAGGATGTGGTCTATAAGTTGACTGCTCTTATTGGTAATGATACTAAGATAAGTTTTTGGCTAGATCATTGGTTTGGGGAGGCCCCTCTTATTGATAATGCCATCATTACTCATCCATCTTTTCCTCTTATTTCGAATATGTTAGGTATTTGAGATTTCAATTTGGTTAATGATTATCTTCTTGATCATTTGAAAATAGCTATAAGATCTGAAGGTTTTTTTTACTTCTGAGTCTGAAGATGCTTTTATTTGGAATCCTAGCCTGAAAGGTAAGTTTTTTGTTAAAAGTGCTTGGGAATCTATCAGACAGCCAAATGATCGTAAAGACTGGAGTAAGTATATTTGGAATCCCATCATTCTGAAAAAAAATTCAAATCTTTGGATGGAAGGTTATGTATGGTGTTGTCTCCATTGATACCATGGTTCAAATCTACTGGAATTCCTCTAGTTAGTTGTTGCTCTTGTTGTAGTACTGATAATATTGAATCATTGTCTCACCTTCTTTTTCATAGTGATATTGCAGATGGTATTTTGAGACATTTTGCTAGTCACCGTTCTATTGTGTTAGAGCCAAGTGATACCATTCAATGTTTGATGATGCGATGGTTCAGAGCCTTTGAAAGACATCAAAATGAGTTTTTCATTCTGCTTCCTCTTCTTATCATATGGGAGATATGGAAAGAAAGATGTGCGCGTAGATTCAAAGGAGCTCGGAAACCTTCTGGTCTTATTATTGATCGTATCAAGAATTGGATGGCAGATTTGGGGAGCTTTACTAATAGGAAAAGGTTGGATCTTTCAATTTTCAGCTCTGGGGCTCCTTGTTCTCTGCAAAGAAACTCTATTTCTTTTGTCAAATGGAGTTGGCCCCTTCAAGGTAGAATTAAATTGAATGTTGATGGTGCATCTAGAGGCAATCCGGGTTTAGCAAGTGGTGGAGGTATTATTCGAAATCATCATGAGGAGATGTTAGCTAGTTTTTATGCGTTTTATGGTAATTGTTCTAGCTATGTAGCGGAGACTAGAGCTCTTCTAGATGGTATTACTCTTTGCGATAATAATGGGTATATGCAGATTGAAGTTGAATCCGATTCTAAATCTCTAGTGGAAGCCTGGAATGGAAAATGTGGTCATCCTTGGAATGTCTGGTATTGGAATATTAAGATCAACAAAGTTAAGAATATTTGCTTCTCTATTTCTCATATCTACAGGGAAGCAAATCCGGTTGCGGATTTTTTAGCCAATTACGGCTGTGATCTTTAACATTCAGGTTTAATCCTCTCTAGCCAGGTTAGGCCTTCTCGCCTCAGATCTCTTCTCTTCCTTGATAAAGTGGGTTTGGGAAATATTAGATTGTCATAAAGCATTTTAGTTTTGTATTTGTTTGTGGTTGGTGTTCTTGTATTGGGTTGGGGGTTTTAATTCCCCCTGCCTCTTTGTTTCGTTTTAGGGGTTTTGGTTTTATGTTCCCCCCTTGTGGTGTCTTTGTAGGGGTAAGGTTTTATGTCCCCCCCCTCCAATTTTACTTTCATCTAATAATCAGGTAGGGGTCCGCCAAACCCCCCTCTCCCTTTGAGTGGATTTTATTATTATTATTATTTTTTTAAAAAAAAAAGGCTAATCTAAAGATCAATCATAAGTCATAATAATGGCCGTAATAAAAAGTGTGTTGTATGTAGCAGATGTAAAACAACAAATCTGTGAAATGACTAGTCACTAGTGTTTAGTCAAGAGGATGGAAACGCTACTTTATCACCTTCATAGATGATGCTTCTCGTTATACCTATGTCTATTTGATACAAACTAAGGATGAAGCCTTTGAGATGTTGAAGATATTCAAAGCAAAAGTCGAGAAATCTCTTGATGCCAGGGTCAAAACACTTAGAACCGATAGAGGTTTAGAGTATATTAGATGCTGAATTTTCCAAATTCTATAAAGTTAATTGTACCCATTACGAGCTCACTCTGCTATACACGCCACAACAAAAAGGTATTGCAGAAAGGAACAATCAAACCTTGACAAAATTGGTTAACACTAACACCATGCTTGCCAGTTCAGTTGCACCAAAAGATCTTTGGGATGAAGCAATGACTATGATTTTATTGGACACTTTTTAACAAGTAAAGCTTATAGATACCTAAATTTGGAAACTCTAGCACCGGACACAATAGTGGAGTTATAAGTGTTTACTTCTTTGAACATATGTTTCCATTTAAGGAAAGTTCAGAAGTAGTAGCCTAGTGGAGGGCCAACTAGAGTCAGGTTCCAAGAGAAAAGAACCAAAAACTTTAGCTTTGCCATAACCTAGATGGAATTCAAGAGCTAGAATTCCTTAGGACTTTGATCCTGATTTTGTATGTCTCATTGAGAAAGATCCAGCTAGCCACTCTTAGGCCATGACATCTAATGATATCGCATTCTGGAAATAAGTAATAGAAGATGAGATGTACTCCATCATATCTAATGGGACATGGACTCTTGTTACCCTTGGGTTGCAAACCAATTGGATACAATTGCATGTTCAAGAAGAAAATTAAACTAGACGGAATTATTGGAAAGTACAAAGCCCATCTCATGGATGAAGGGTTCAAGCAATGATAAGGTTTTGACTATTTTGATCAAGGATCTAATTATACACCAGATGGATGTCAAAATGTCATTCCTTAATGAAGATCTTGAAGAATAGGTCTTTATGGAGAATCCAATAGAGTACATTCTTAAGAAAGTCTGCAAATTGGTGAAGTCCCTTTATAAACCCAAACAGTTGCCAAAAGAATGACACAAAAGTTTATGAGAATTCTCTTCGTAGACGGTTATCAAGGTTCTGAATGTTGATATCACTCGACATGTCGAGCTATGGAAAAAAGATATATCGGAAGATAAATCGTTTATCGGTAATTTTTGGAAAAATTGTAAAAAAAGGGGCAAAACATGGAATTTTGCAGTGAAATTTCAGGAGTTATAATAGATGTTAATACATCTTTTAGAATAAATTTTTTTTAAAGCATAACAATGTACATAAGAGATGCAATGAGAATAGAGCAAAGATGTGCGTTCACGAGTGACGATAATGTATGATTGATTCATGTTTCATTCATTATTGAATAGCATATGTTAGTGAATCTTAACCAAAGTTAAAGGGAATTAAAAGGGGACACGTTAATTTTTTATTTTTTATTTCTAAAAACCAAGGTTAAATGCTTTAACCCTAAGGATTTAGTGAATCTTAGTCACAATTAAAGGGAGAGACTTTTAATTTTCTATTTTTTTTTCTAATAGATGCTTTAACCATAAGGGTTAGTAAATCTTAACCATGGTTAAAGGGAGTTGGAAGAGATGTTAATTTTTTTAAAAATCAAGGTTAGATGCTTTAACCCTAAGGATTTGAATCTTAACCACAGTTAAAGGGTGTTAAAAGGGGACACGTTAATTTTTTAATTATTTTTCTGAAAACTAAGGTTAGATACTTTAACCCTAAGGGTTAGTGAATCTTAACCACAATTAAAAGAGTTAAAAGGAGATAAATTAACCACAGGGGGCTAAAACTTGTTAACCATAGTTCAAGGGCAGTTAAAGGGACTTTATGAGCTTATGTAAGGGCATAATTGTCATTTTACTAAAAATTACAAACAAAAGTCTAACAGAACCAAGGGTTGACTGTTGGAAAACCATGAGCTAATTTGCAAAACGTTTACACATAAAAGTGTATTTGCAAATTAGGAAGAACCTAGTAGTTAATATGTAAAATCCCTAAACTTAAAATTAAATAAAACCTTTGATAAGTCATACGAAGAAGGGGAAGGGAGACTCGACTCAGAGCCAGAAGACAATGGAGACCTAGGGCATGCCTGCTAGGGTGATCGGGGACGGCGACAGATGGCGACGGCGACCTCCATGCTCCGGGTATGTTCTTCTTCCTTCATCTTCTCTTCTTCTTCCTCCTTTCTTCTTCCGTCTTTCTCCTCTCTTCTTTTTATTTTTTTCATTTTCTGTTTCAAACAAAATGAACCCTAACAGGGTTTCACGAAAAAAATTCCACAAAAAAAAAACCAGGAAAAAGGGTTTTTGGTCGATATCGGTTGGGTTATCGCTGATATTTCGTTGATATCACCGATATATCGGCGATATCTTCCGATACCATGTAAAAAAATCATAACCATGTGTAGATGTGTCGGTCATGGTCGTTACCGATAAATATCGGCGATATTTCACCGATATTATCGATTTTTTGAACCTTGACGGTTATCAAATTAATGGTGGAGACAAAGAAGTTCTTGTCATTAGAATTGACCCTTCTAGTGTCATGAAGACAGAGAAGTTGCTGTCAAACTTCAAAATGAAGGACTTGGGAGAAGCTGATGTGATTCTTAGAATCAAAATCATCAAGAATGATAAAGGGATTGCTCTTAGCCAATCTAGCTACATTGAGAAGATTCTCAAAAGATTCAATCAACAGGGCTGTGTACCGGCTTAACTCTAGTACACTCCAACATCAAACTTAAGAAGAATCAAGGCAGTAGTGTTGCTCAACTGGAATACTCGTAAGTCATTAACAGCTTAATGTATGCCATGCACTACACCAGGCCAAATATTGCCCACGCAATTGGTATATTGAAGCATATACACAAGCAAACCCAAGAAAAAGCACTATATTGCATTGGTCAGAGTTCCCAAATACCTAATGAGTACGATGACATATGGGGTGCAATATGGAAGGAACCCAGATGTCCTAGAAAGCTACAATGACACATGTCACACATCTTGGAATTCGTGCATGAACGAGTCCATGTCAGTGATAGCGTGGATTTTTACTATTGGAAGAGCCATCTCCTGGAAATCTAAAAAGAAAATGTGCATTACCCATTCCACAATGGAATTAGAGTTTATCGCCTTGTCATCGGTGGGAGAAGACGTGAAATGGCTTGAGAGCTATTACTAGACGTACTAATATGGGGCATTCCTGTGCCGACAATCACAATTTATTGTGACAATCAGACTGCTATGCTTAAATTATATTAAACAATGGTAAATCCAGATATACGTCTGAAGTAAAACATTTAAGGGGTATGATAACTTATGGTAAAATTTCCATCTACAATGTTAAGTCCAAAGAAACTGTGGCAGACTTGTTATCGAAGGCCCTTGGCACGAACTTGGTGATGAGTGTAGATACCCTATTTTGCACGCTTGAGTAATCTTTGACTCGCAATCGATGCATATCCTCCAAAATTCTTCAAGTTCTTCAAAATTGTATTCAACCATAAGGTCTCCTTAAAACCTTCACAAACCACCTTATAACCCTATGAACCTAAGGTAATTTGGTTATTTTAGTCGAAATTCAGGACTCTAGGGGCATAATGGTACTAAGTTATAATCTATTTTTTAAGAAGAAGCGAGAAATGAATATAGGTGTCTCATTCCCTTTATATTTTCGAACAAAATGTTTTCTAATTGGATTGGCGTGGTTAATATTGTATATCAATATGGTCTCTAATTTTCAAAACAATAAAAAGATCTATTATTATCTCACTATCTTATACACTACAGAGCAAACGGTTAGGCCCTTGCAATATAAAAGGAAAAGAATCACTCCAAAAACCATCTCATTCAAGTGTTCTGACACATAAGAAAAATAAAGTTAAAAAATTATAAAATTCGTAATGAACCATTCAATTCATCACCAACACACTTTGTAAGAGGGAGAAAATGTGTCATAACGATAATATACCATTTAAATATATATTTTGAAAATGACAAAACTACCCCTCTTCCATTATGTCCTCAAATAAAAAAATTATCACTTTTAAATGTGGCTCTATTAGAGGTAGCTCGGGTTTGGATTGGGTTAGTTTCAAGTTGGGTACACAATGTCCTTAACTCAAACCCTATTAATTATGTATGATGACCTGTTAGATATAGGAAGACACCCAAACTTGACCAAATTATAAATGGGTTGAGAACCAAAACCAAACTTATCCCACGGGTCCAAAACATCAGCCATAATCCATTGAAGGTTTGAGTGAGTCGGCGGTCGGATATAGGTACCAATAATGTATTGGTCAACATCTCTTAACAAGTAAATGTTGACCAATATTTTACTTTTACCAACTTAATAGTAGGGTCAACATGAGCCAATAGTCACCTAACTCATGAATTCCTTTTTTGAGTTGTTTTATGAGATCATTCTCCTTTTTTTACATCCTTTCTTGTGCATTGCACATGTTTCCTTTAGCTGCTACCATCCACATCGTATGTGAATTAGATAACGTCTATCATGTCTTTTTTCCCCTATTAAGACATTAAACATGAGGGCCCAATTGGACATTTGTCCAATTTTCAGAAACACAATCCCTAAAAATCAGCCTCTCAAGTCATTGTTTATCACGACTATGATGAACTTTCAGGCTTTCATTCTGGTGGGCCATTTGTCTCGACAACTATACCAAACATCGGTTTTTTGCTAGATATTTTTTTAACCCCAGGTTTGGTCAACATTAACCTTAGGAGTTAATGTTGAAAGGTTAATAGGACACGTGGTGCCACAGAAAGCCGGAGAGTCATTCTCAGCTTCTTCTCCCATAGAAAAACCTGATTTTGTAGCGATTAGATATTTTAAAATTGGACAAATGATCAATTTGCTCACCGATTTAAATATATCTAAGGGGAAAAAAGATGTAGTGGACGTTACCAAGTTAATGTGTAGTGTGGACACTAGCATTTACCTATATATATGTAATAGGTATATGCGTGCTAGCCCTACTCTTAGTCAACTCCTACTCTCAGCCGCCACCAACCACCTGTCCATTATGCAACGATTAATGCACTCTCCCCAAAAGAATGAACAGGTGGTTGTGGAGGCTGAGAGTTGATTGAGAATAGGGCTAGCATTCCTCATATATATATATATATATATATATATATATATATATATATATATATATATATGTAGGATTAGTAATATGTGCTTGACGCATAGGCAGTTTTGCTAATGTTTCACGCTATTGAGTAACCATGTGGAGGGGTCCCCCTTGCATGTCATTGACAAAAATTCGATCCGATCGAGTTAAGTTTTTTGTTAGGTGGCACGCAAGGCGGCAAGAGGGGAGCCACACATCAGTTTTTTTTGTTGGTCCAAACACCATTCATGTGGAACTCTATCGTGTGATGCGTGGCCAACACTGTCACATCAGTTTTTTTTGTTGGTCCAAACACCATAGATGTGGAACTCTATTGTGTGATGCATGGGCAACACTGTCTATGCATCAAACACATATTATCCATCCTTATTTACATATTAGAGGAAACCTGTGCGATACACAGAGAAGGATAAAAAAAAAGGGAATGATTTTATAAAATAACTCAAGTAAAGAATTAATGAGTTAGCTAAATAATGGTTCACGTTGGCCCACTATTGAATTGATAGAAGTAATATTGGTTAACATCTACTTGTTAAGGGATGTTGACCAATACATGGTCGGCACTAATACTGGATCTGTCAACTCGCTAAAACCCCTCGACTTTAAATGGATTATGGCTGAGATTATTGACCTATGAGTTAGGTTTTAGGTTTCGTTCTCAACTCGTTTGAGTTTGGGTTGGGCTTCCTAGACCCGATGGGATGATACCTTGTTAACTTATGTGTTGGGTTTGGGTTGAGGTTATTTTTTGTACCCAACCCAAACCCAAGTTACACCTAATTAGAGCCTATGTAGCAAAAGAGGGATAGTGGTCATCTAAAAGAATACATATTTAAATTGGATATTACTGTTATGGCACATTCTTTCTCTCTCCCTCTCCTCTCCCTTGTGCATAAGCAGCACCCCTCCCCCTTTAGATTTTTTTTTTTTTTGTGGACCCCACAATCTCTCTCTCCTCTCCCTTGGGTGTAAGCAACACCCCCCTCCCCCTTCAAAAACTTTTTGTGGACCCACGATCTCTCAATCTCTTATAGTGTGACTAAGTGAGTGGGGAATTAAATGGTGCATCTCAATTTTATATTTTCTTTTCATTTTTCTTACGAGTGGGCACTTGAATGAGTTGATTTTTAAAGTAATTTTTCTTTTTATTATGGTCCCACTAAGTGCTCTGTAGTATATAAGGTAGAAAGATAGTAATATATTTTGTTATATGCATGACATTAAAAGACCATATTGATATCCTCTATAGACCTCACTGGTTCGGTTCGATCACTGGTCCGATTTAAAAAACATTGAATTCAGGTCGTTTTACTCATTCGTAATGCTAGAACAGACCCAAAAGACAATTTATTTATTTAAGCATTTAAGAAACATGTTGGGTTGGAGTCAATTTGAACTTGACCTAAAACCAAGGTTCTTAATGTTGATATTGCACGACATGTCGCACCGGTGGGTTAAAAAATTAAAGATATATCAGGGATACATCGCAAGATGTTTATTGAGAATTTTTTTAAAAATAAAAAAAATGGTGCAAAACATGAAATTTTGTAGTAAAACTTCAGAAAATGTTAAAATAGATATTAATACACATTGGAGAATAAAAATATTTAAAAAACAATGTACATAAGAGATGCAATGAGAAGGGGGCAAAGATTCGCGTTGAATCACTGACGACAATATATGATTGATTCTTATTCATAAATCATAACTAACTTACATAAGATGTTTAATTCATTTCTCAATCAATTATAAATTCATAATTCATAAGATTAATAACAATACAAACATACATAATAATAATCTAACCCACCAAACGGACTACAAGTCTTGCTAATAGATGTTTCTTAAAGTGGTCATGGATTCCATAATTTCGTCATCGTAAGGTGCCTTTGTGAGAGGCAAGCAAATCCTAGATGATATACTAATAGCGAATGACTAAGATTCTGAGCAAAGTCCTAGCTTGTATATTTAAAGTGGTCATGGATTCCATCATTTTGCCATCAACTCGCAAGGCACCTTTGTGAGAAGCAAGCAAATCCTTGACGGTATTCTAATAGTGAATGATTGCTTAGACTCTAGATTGAGGAGCAACCGTCTTGGTATCATTTGTAAATTGGACCTGGAGAAGGCTTTTGACCGTGTGAATTGAGAGTTTCTTGGGTACCTATTAAGGAGAATGGGGTTTGGCACCAAATGGAGAAATTGGATCAAGGCCTGCGAGGAGTCGATTTTTTTTTCCACTTTGGTTAATAGAAGCCTAATTGGCTACTTAAGAAGTTTTCGAGGGTTAAGACAGGGAAACCCTCTTTCTCCCTTCTTTTTTATCATGGTCAAAAAGGTTCCAAGAGATAGATTGGAAAAATTGTAAGGGATATCTTGAGGGTTTTTCGGGCGGTAAGTATAATTTGCTATTTCCCACCTTCAATGATTAGCAAAATGGAAGGGGATATATCATTGTCGGTTTTTTCTGTTAATACAGATAATTTGGCTATTTCTTATCTTCAATTTGTTGATGATATCTTGATCATGTGTGATGCGTGGCTACCTTTTTGTCTTCTTAAGTGCTTTGAGGTAGTTTTTGGGCTTTTAGAGTTAACATGCATAATAGTAAAATGTTTGGCCTTGGTGAGGTGCCCAATTTTCCGAAGAGCTATAGGGTGTTGGGCTACATGATTGGTCATTTCCTAGCAAAATATTTGGGTATGCATCTCGGTGCTGTATTTAAAGCCATATCTATATGGGACCCAGTCCTAGAATTAATAGGAGGTTGGCCACTTGGAAAGCCATTCACTTGTCTAACCCTTATGAAAAGTGGTCTTGCTTGCATTCCTACATATTTTATGTCTTTGCTCCCTATCCTGTGTTTATGGCCAAATTTGGGGAGAGATTACAGAAGGATTTCTTTAGAATGATCAAATAGATGCTAGGAAATATCATCTCGTTGAGTGGGAGGTTGTTTTCCATTCTTTGGGGGAGGAGGGTTGGGTATTAGATCTTTTGTGAGATGAATCTTGACATGCTTAGGAAATGACTATAGAGATTTTGTGTGGAGAGAGAGAGAGAGAGAGAGAGAGAGAGAGGATGGTCATTGTAGCTAAGTATAATAATAGTCTGAATTGGTTCCGAAGGGCAATCCTATAGGGTGGGCTTGTTGAAAGCCATCTTGAAAAGTAGGAAGAAATTCCTAGATCTTTCGCCCTTCAATATTGGCAATGGTGAGGGGGTCACCTTGAAACAATAGACAACACTGCACTTCCTATCTAAGGCCAAGGAAAATAAGGTGGCACCTTAATTGAGATTGGGCGAGGTGGTGTGGGTCCCTAAATTGAGATGGCACCTTAATGATTGGGAAATAGATGAATTCCTGAGTTTTATGAGTCATCTTGAGCGTGTGAAGCCTAATCCTTTAGTTGCCGATTATAGAGTTTGGCTCAAGGACAACAAATTTGTTTTCACTGTGAGATCATTCTGTCGAGCCATCGTTGGTAGTTCTGGTTCCCTATTTCCCCACAGACTGGTGTGGACAGCTTTCCTGTACAAGATTCTCCTGTTGGACCAAATAAAGAGCAGGGGTAAAAGTCTTGCTAATAGATGTTTCTTATGTTTCTCTGAAGAAGTAACCGTGGGACCATGCTAATAGAATTTGGAGTTTTTCCTATCCCGCTTGGGGGTTTAGTGGGTCTTTCCTTGTAGCTTCAAGAATTTATTCTCCAGTTAGTATCCGCGAAATAATTGGTGTGGAGGTTTCTCCATGTCTCTTCTTTTTCAGTTCAATTCCCTTTGAACCTTGTGTGTTTTTTCCCTTTTCATATAATATCATTTTGATTTACTAATAAAAACCCAAAAAGAAAGAAAAAAAGATGGACCCCTTTAGTCCTGCCACCTCAATTTCCACTAGTAAAATCCATGATACAACAGTTGTGTAAACCTATCGTGTCTAGACAGGCTACCTGCCATCATTAATTATCCTCTTCTAAGTCTTCTTTATGTAATCTATGCAACGTATTTTTTTCGTTAATAACAGATGAGTAACACGAAAGCTGGGAAAATACAATGTTGTTATAGTGGCAGAAATAACCATTATAATGGTAAATTGCAGTGATGTTCGATGTGGCTAACCCTACTCTTTTTTGTGAAGAGTTTATTGCAAAGGCCTCAAAATAAATTTAGTCGCCTTCATCTGATTTGTTAAGTGCAGAGAAATGGCAAAGGGTCTGATATGGGCGACGGCAGAGGATTTGACGAGGAATAGAGGGCGAGTCCTCTCTCTGTATCGCCAATTACTGCGGAGCCTCAACTCTCCTAAACTGCCACTAAATTTAGCCGCAAGACTGGCCAAGAAAACTGAGGTCCGTACCATCTTCATGCTGGGTTCCGAGGAGCAATCCCTCCACAATATCGCTGACCTCATTGACGCTGCTGAGTATTCTCTCTCCCTCCTAAGAAAAGGCGAAATCCCCAAGTACATCCAGTGAGTAACTCTTCCTTCTGTTGCTGTTTTATTTCAAAATATATAGTTCTCTCTCTTTATATCTTTTTTTAGAGCCCCCTGTGAGAGATTAGTGGACTAGTTTCACACGTAAATGCATGTCAGCGACTGATGTGGCTGAGTCAGGATGACCTTGTGGATTTTGTATTTCTTTGAGCTGACTGAAAGTGGAACCTTAATCCTTGTTTCGTACGTATGAGCCTAATTCTTTCTCAAGCACCCAATTAAAAACTATGTCACTGTAAAAGGAAGCTTCAGATATTAATTACAGTTCGGTAATTACCATCAAAGGTATACCTATTTTCCTCTTTGGACATGGATATGAATGAACTGTGTACATGGGGGATTGAGTGAGATAGTTTTCATAAGATGGATAAAAATAGCCACATGTGGATATGTTTGATGAAAAAGGCATATTAGCAACATTATAGTCCTTTGCTTTGTAGTTTTTTTTTTTGGTGGAAAGAGAAATCGATGGTCTCACTCCATAGATCTTGATCATCAAGGATAGGGACAACCTCGTCATCTACGAATTCTTCCAGGTAGATCAAGAGTGCCTCACTAACAACTGGTCTTTGTCTTGATGGTTGACTGTCTCTCCTTCTCTACTCCTTGTTTAGGAGTTGATCTATCTCCTCCTCTGGAGTAAATTCATCATCTCTCTCCTCCATGGGGGAACATGTATGATAACAGACAATAGATATTGTCCAGGTCCTTAATGGACTTTTTTTTGTCTTATCTCGAGGAGAGAAAATTGGGAGACTGTTAGCATTCCTGCCTATTATAGCCAAAGGAGTCACGCACATGCTTTTCCTTTAGTGCAATCTCCCTCCTCTCTTATAGTTGTTACCAAGGTTCTAATTATTGATATCGCTCGACATGTCGAGCCGTCCGAAAAGATATATCGGAAATATATTGCAAGATATATCATTTGTCAGTGATTTTTGAAAAAATGACAAAAAAAAAAAAGGGGGCAAAACATGGAATTTTATAGTGGAACTTCAGTAAATGTTAAAATAAATGTCAATACACATTTGAGAATCAAAATATTAAAAAAAACAACAATGCACATAAGAATACAATGGGAAGGAAGCAGAGATGGGCATTGACGACACAATTCCTAAATCATAACTAACTACATAAAATGTTTCATTCATTTCTCAATCAATCATAAATTTATAATTCATAAGATTCATACCAATATAAACATACATAATAATTCAACCCACAAAAAGAATTACAATTAGAACCAGAAAGAGTTACGCAGAGCCATTGCCACATAAGGTTGTACACCCCCATACTCATATTCATACGGCTCATACCCAGAAATATATTCATATGATTCTTTTGGAATTTAAATTTGGGATTTTAAATGGAGGCGACCCGTAATATGTTTAATATTTTTTTAAAAGCTTAATTGTAAGTCTTTTTCTGCTGAACTGTTAGTTGAATTTTTGACATTGTAGATGAAAATATTTGTAAAGACTAAAATATGAGACTTTTTTCACCGGACTTTTGGGTTTTAGTAATGTTTTGATATGGTAGAATTTATAAAATTTTAAGATTTAAGAAATACCTTTGCATTTGAAAGTTGAAATTCTCAAAAAGGCGCTAAAAACGGATTTTATTCTTAAACGGGAAAGTTGATTTTTTATTCTCCAGAATTTGGATATAGGATAATTTTAATTGAATTTAAATGACGGGTATAACTTATTTACATATAAATATCTTAAATAAATTGTTTTCTTGATATTTTATGTAAATAAGATAAAGTGAGGCAAGGCAATGAGAAGCCAAAGTTTTTATTAAATAAATAAAAATATGTCGGTCGATATTGCACGATATCGGTGATATATATCCTTGATATCGTGCGATATCATGTAAAAAAACTTTCGTCATACAAATGTGTCTCACACTTGTGATATCGATAGATATCGGCAATATATCACCAATAATGTCGATTTTTTATTCCTTGGAGGGGGGAGGGGGGGGGGGGGGGGGGGAGATCAATGATCTATCATCAACTTTTCATTCCATGTCCCTAACTTATAAAACATATATCGGAAATATCGAGCAATATATCATAAATATTGGGGATATATCGGGGATATTTTGCAAGGAAAAAAAATACATGTAAAAGATATTTTTTGCCTTTTAATATTGGGGATATATCAAAGATATTTCAAACCATGGTTGTTACCAAGGTTTAGTTGTTTAAAAATGATCAAAATTTCGGTGATTCTGGAAAGGGGGGGGGGGGGGGGGTATCTAAAACAAAATTTATCGAAATTTCAGTATTTTAGACGAATCTCACCGAAAACATTTTTTGATTATTTTAATAAACCAAAATCTTGGACTGAAATAACCCGAGAAAATCCAAATTGGGGCTGAAATTTCGGTATTTCATCAGAAAATTTTCAATATTTTTCCTATTTCTAATTGTTTTGCTTTAGGATTTTACATGTTTTTAAAATTTATGTATATTATATACTATATACGATATAATTTTAAAACTTATACATATACTATAATTATATAATTTACACAGTTTATAGTTTATACATTATATTAAGCATACAATTAGTTTATATTTTATAAACTATAAATATGTTTATACTTTATAGTGTTGCCCAAGGATTGGACCCTTGATGGGAGGGGGGGGGGGGGGGGGTTGAATAGGGTCTATGGCAAATTCAAATTTCTTCCTAAACCCTTGAGCGGAATTTCAATTATACTAATTAAAGGGGAATAGAAATTAAGCAATTTTACAAACAATGCAAAACAATAAAGTAAAGAAAAGGGAAATAGAAAGAGAAAGCAAACACAAGATGTTGTTCTTGAGGTTCGGTAATCCTGCCTATGTCCCTGCCTCAAGCTATACCCACTCGAGGATTCACCACGATTTACTAATCGCACAATCTTCTTGCGGGTGAAGATCAAATCTTACATGTGCAAGAGAATCCCCTCTCTTGACTTCCACAATCTTTTTCCGGGTGAAGATCCAACCTTACAATGAAGCTCTTTACTTCAAGGACAAAAATCCACCGATTCTTGATTTAAAGCACACTTTGTAGAAAGTGATTTTACAATCATAAAAATGCTGCTTACACGAGTTGGATGATCTCTTTAAAGCTCTCTAAAAATCTCCCAAAGATTGGAGTTGAATAGCTCAAGATATGAGATTTGAGATTTCTAGGGTTTACTCAATAGATTTGGAAATCTAAGTTTTTGAGTGAATGATAGAATGATTGGATTGATAGGAGTTCTTATTTTAGTTCATAAATCATTCTAATTTATAGTCGAGAAATTATAGCCGTTGGAGGTGAGTTAAATGCAAAACTAGCTGTTGAAAACTAGCCGTTACAGAGTAAAAACTCTGTCCTGCGCTGTCTGATCGACTAGATGAAGACAGTGCCCAAATAACATTCTGGGCATTTGATCTGGTCGACTAGATGGATGATCTGGTCGACTAGATGATGATTTTCACTGAAAATCACTACTTTAACCAATCTAGATGATAGGAATGATTTGCTAGGTCACTTGGCTTAACTTTATCAAGATTTTAATAATTCTTTATGATGTCCTAGGGCCTTAGAATGATATTCAAATATGGTCTAATGTACTTATGGTCAATCTAGGCATTGAGCTTTCAAACAATCAAACTTTTGAGGACTTTTTACAAAAGTTTTAAATACTCTCAAACTAAAATATAAAATATTAAACCTTCTAAGAGAGTCTTCATTCTTCTTTAGCTTAATCTTGATTTGATTTGTCTTCTTTGGCTTCATGATCAATCTTCTTCTTCTTCATGATATGACTTGGACTTGGATATGAGCTTTAATATCTTCAATATGATCCAACTTGATCCAATGACTTGTTTTGACTTGGTAATGAATCTTCTTCATGGAGGTTGGAAGAAAAGATTTTTGTCTTTAGGTGGGCGGATAACGTTGATCAAAAGTGTGTTGTCAAGTCTGCCCATCTTTTACATGTCGTTGTTCAAGTTACCTCGGGCCGTGATCTTAAGGTTGGAGAAGCTTCAACGGGATTTTTTGTGGGGGGGCCGGGGGGACTCCAAGAAGTTGCACCTTGTAAAGTGGGATTGGGTTACGAGACCACTAGAGTTCGGAGGTTTGGGTTTTAGAAGAATCAAATGCATGAACAACGCTTTATTGGGAAAATGGATTTGGCGATTCAACACGGAGAAGACAGCGTTGTGGAGGAGGGTTATTAAGGACAAATTCGGGGTCTGTAGGGGCGATTGGGATCCGAAACCGGTAAGGAAGTCTTATGGGGTGGGTGTTTGGAAAGGGGTAATGACGTCTTTGGCTTTGATTCAAGAGTTTCTGAAATTTAGGATTGGGAATGGGAGTAGGGTGCGATTCTGGGAAGATGACTGGTTGGGGGACGGGTTGTTGTGCAAGAGATTTCCCAATCTCTATAGATTGGTGTTGAGGCGAGATGTGGTGGTGCAGGACTGCTATGTGATACATGATGGTGAGGTTAGATGGGGTCCTCGGTTTAGTAGGGACAACTTTGGGGAAAGAGAATTGGGAGAGTGGCTGGAACTTCAACGGATTCTCACGGCGTGTGTGATTCATCCAGACGCAGAAGATAAAAGAAGATGGGAAGGGGGTGATGAGGAGGAGTTTTCAACAGCCCATTGCTATTCGGTGCTTTGGAAGAAAGATTGGGAGGAGGGGAGGAAAAACAATGCCTTTAAGAAGATCTGGAAACTCAAGATTCCCTCGAAGGTGCAGGCTTTTCTTTGGGCGGCTTCTTTAAACAAAGTTCTTACGATCGACCATTTAGTGCATAGGGGAATAGCTATTCCCAATAGATGTATACTATACAGGCAGGCTGAGGAGACTGTGCATCATCTTTTCCTTCATTGCCCGCAAGCGCAAGTAATTTGGAACCATTATGTGGGTCTATTTGGATTGAGCTGGGTCTCGCAAGGGGATTTGGGGGAAGTGGTGTTGGGGTGGCCGAAAGGGGTGTTTAGCAGGAAAGGGAATGCAATTTGGAAGATGCTTCCGGCGGCGATTTGTTGGGGTTTATGGAGGGAACGGAATAGCAGAATTTTTGAAGAGAAGGAAGAGTCGATGCCCAAAGTCATTCTTAAGATTGGGTGATTGTTATATTCTTGGTCTTCTGTCTTAGTTGCTTTTAAGAAGGTTCAGTGGACTGACTTTCTGTATAATTGGTCAAGTTTTTTGGCTTGAGTTTTTCTCCTTTTTGGGTCTCCTCTGGGCGATGTTTCTTGCGTCGCTTGTATGTTTGTTTATTCTCTAATATAAGTTTTCGTTATCTATCAAAAAAAAAAAAAAAAAAAAAAAAATCTTCTTCATGGAGGGAGTCATTTTCATGTTTTTGCCTTGAATGGTTTGCTAATGCTCTTGGTAGACTGATTTTCACATAAACTCAATTGAGACATTAGTAACACAAATATCATTACATTATTGTGTTATCATCAAAATCATTAAGGAAACCTATGGTGGAAACACAGTCTAACATATAGTACATAGTTTATACATGAATATAATAGAGTATCACTTACCTAATTAAAAATTATTTAGATAAATCAATAGCTTAGTATAAATGTCCTAATAATTAGTTTTTTTTAGTTTAAATAGGTTGTTGAAATGTTAAAGGGTCTTTAGTATCCTAACTTATTAGGTATCTTATTATAATAATGGATCAATAAATAATTTGTCGCGCCCCAAAGTCCCATCTTGGTTGAATAGGACTTTCGATCTGTGACACTGAATATCCAACTTACTTAACAACATAAATGCATACCAAAATAAGAATCTCAAAATTTCTCTTTAACATTAATAAAATTCAATTGATAATCCTTATAATCTAGTAATCATCAATATAATTGACCAATCATTAACATAATAATTCGGATCCTTCCATATGATCACAAACTCCAATAATTCAACCTAAGTAATATCTAATTTAAATTGTCTTATTACAACCTTTGTAAAGCAAATAGAATATTACTGAATCAATAGTAAGGGTATCGGTCCAAGTCAATCTCTCTTTTCCTATAATCACCTTCGGGTTCCTCTTTCTTCGTATTCTTCTTCAACCCAACGTGTTGGGGCACATATATCGAATCCTAAACCTACCAATAGTAACAGTTTGACTGAGCATTGAAAACACTCAGTGGATATACAACATAATTAACAATATAAATATCATGCATTTTTTGTCATATCATACTTCACAATATCAGAGTGCGAAAACATATAAACAATTCATATAATCCTTCCATGACATTTTCAGACTAATGAGTTGTGCGAACTTATGATACATATGCAAACTCATGTCCATTCATGCTAGGTCCATACCAGTTCCATGCCATTCTTGGCTTACCAATCCGTACTAAGGCTATATCAGTCACATCATTCTAGGTCTGTACCATTTCCATGCCATTACAGGCTTACCATTTCGTATCAAGGCTTTATCAGTCACATCATTTTATGTCTGTACCAGTTGCATGTAATTTCATGCTTATACATTCTCATAAGGTCCATACCATTTATACCAGGGTCCTATCAGTCGTGGGTACATGTGTAGACTCACCAACTCATGGACTTATGTAGACTTAGCAACATACCATGTCGTGAGACTTGTGCTTGATCGTGTCATACTTAAACTTTCATCTAGGGTATCTCTTAGGTTTCGATATCTTACCATCGAAACTCCACTATAATGACCCTTACCGAGATAGTTAGAGAATTCTAGGTTAATAGTATTATCCTCTAAGCATTAACCTATCCGGAATTTTATCCTTATATATGCCTAAATAGTCATAATTTAACATGTGAACATCATACCGTAATAATTATCATTCAATAGGGTATTAACATTGGAGTGATTGAATGAGCGATTGGAATGATAGGAGTTCTTTATTTTATTCATAATTCATTCCTATTTGTAGCCCTTGAGAAAATATGGCCGTTGGAGGCTTCTTGGGACCTCAAAGAGCAGTTAAAAACTAGCCGTTGGGCGTTTTCCGCATGCACTCGTTGACGAGTACATCCAGTCTTCGCAAAGTCAGGCAGCAAATTCAATCCAGTAGCTACTGCTACTCCACACGTCGACGAGTGCTGAGAACCGAGTCTCACTCGTCGACGAGTCCTCTGTAATTTTAACGAAATTCCTCTTTTCTTAACCAAATTGATAGGCATGATTTCCATGGTCTATTCCTTTATCTTTAACAAGATATTTATCAAGTTTTAGGTCCTTAGAAAGATATCCAAATGGGCCTTAAGGTACCTATGGTCAATCTAAGTAATTGAGCAATTCAACTGACCAAACTTTAGGGACTTCTTACATAAGTCATAGACTCTTTAAATAAAACAATTAAACCTTCTTCGAGTCTTCATTCTTTTAGTCTTTGATCTTGAATTGATTTTATCTTTAAGCTTCATGATCCGACTTGGACTTTGGCTTTGATTTTCAATATACTCAACTTGATTCAATTGCTTTCTTATGGCTTGATGGAGAATCTTTCTTGCTTGGTTGATATTTTCATCCTTTTTGCCTTGGATGATGTGTTAATGCTCTTCAAAAGCTGAATTACACTTAACCTCAATAGAATATTAGTAATACAAATGTCATTCTATTATTGTGTTATCATCAAAATAAAAAACCTAAAGGCTAACACCTCCCTTCATGCACCTTCTCATATTATCTACTTTCCTTTCCTATATGACTCTTTGATCTCTGTGTATAATTATCCACTATCTAGGGGTGAGACTGAGCTGAGCCGAGTAGTGGAATGTTCAGGCTTGGCTTGTTAAATTGCAAAGGTGTTCAGGTTTGGCTCAAAGTTGACCATCTTTGTTATAGCCCGGCTCGTGCTAAACACCCTAAACTTGAGCTCAAGCCGAACATGAATAGTTAAATTTGTTTATGCAATGCATTCAAAATGAAAGATACATCACAGATGCAAAGAGCACAAACAATAAGTGTAAGCTTCAATTTTAATTTTAAATTCAATTGTGTATCTCTTTATCATTAACTATTTTCTAGAATCTCAGTAGACATTTGAAAAATACTCTAATTTGGATTTTTTCTCATCGCTTTGAATCCCAGATATGTGATTTTTCTTACTCTATAGTCAAGAATTACTTTAGTAGTTTGTTTGAAGATCGGTGAAAGCTTTGGACATGGAGAGATTGGTTTCTTTGTTTCCCTATGCTTAGTTTTCCTTTAAGCATAACTCACTCTCTACTGATCCACTTGAGATCTCACCAAGTCCTGTGCTTGAAAGTGGAGATGAAGTAGAGTTGAAAGGCTCTTCTGGCAGACGAAAGGCCAGAATCTCATTGTTGGAGTATCATCATTGCATGTCTTATATGGTTTGGAGGTGTTGTGTACGAGAAATGACAAGATAACATCAGGCTGTCACAGTATGGATACGTGGCCAAGAGAGATTTTCTTTAAGGTTCTATACATATTATTATCAACTAATTTTCTTTGATTTTTCTTCTACCTCTAGTTGTTTTCTTTGGCGGAGACATGTAAGGCTCGGGCCTTTGCAAGTCTAGAGACATCAACTGCTTGTGCTTTTTTTGTGTCTGAGAATTTATGAGTGAACTTATAAGACTTTGAAATTCATTGTTTCATTTGACATGAGACAATGTTGTTGGTAATTTAACTTCAGAAATCAGCTTCTTCTCTCTTATATTATTTTTGTTATCCATCATAGAGGCAACTTAAGAATTATTATTTTTATCATTTTCTTTGATGGATTGTTATATTTACGGGGGCGTTTGGCATTGTCCCAGGGGGGACGATTCTCCGTTCCGTTTCTAGAATCGCGTTAGACATCGCCTGTTTCCTGAACGTATCACAAGATCGTTCCGTTTTGAGGGGTAATTTTTCGGAACAAAAAAAAGTCATTCTGCGGAACGGAATGATGAGGTTGTCAATCGATCTAGTCCTATTTATTTTGATATTTCACTCTAAAAAGTAGTTGTGAAAAAACTTTTGCCTCTTCTCTCACTCATCCGAAGCTCCTCCTCCGACATCTCCTTATTAGGGACTGCAAGATATTCCTCCCCCCTTTTCTCTCCCTTCTTACTCTCTTTATCTCCTTGCTGACATCATCATTGATTGTAAAAACGAAGCTGCGTTGTTAGGTATGTCTAATTTCGGGCTTATCTGTTAGGTTTTTCGCCTTTTAAGGTTGACCTATGAAGACTGTTGCCACATGAGAATGATCTTGAAGGGATTGGGCATTCGAGTGGATGAGAGGGACGTATCCATGCATAATGGGTTGAGGGAGGAGTTGAACAAGCTATTGGGGCTGGGTTTAATGGTGGTGGATTGCCAAGGTATTTGTGAAGGATAGGTACATTAGTGGGGCCGAGGAGGTGCAACAGATGCATGAGGATAAGGAACTCAAAAAGGTTATAGAAGTATGCATGGTGGTGGTGTTGGACATATATGCCCTCGAAAGCCAATAAGAGACTTTTCTATGTTGATTAGACAAACATCATATTCACACAACCAACTATAAAGGGTATTTATATTAATTACTGTCTCATATGATGATGACATAAAGTTCCATAGGTAACATTGTAGGAAAATCATGCTAAGGTTGCGAGGAGATATGATTTTCCGGTTCCTTGTAAACCTAATATTGTTCGAAGCCTCTAGAGTACTGGTTAAGCGCCGTACTTCATCATGACTTGCACATGTGTAGTTCTATGAGATAGTGTGATGAATCTCATTCACAGAGAGTGGTGACTCTTGACTAACATGTGAGTATATGTAGCAAGTATATAATACTGAACGGGGTCACTAGTGGATACCCTATGGAATACACTGTCAGATTGTATTAGGGTTATCCATTTGACAAATTGTCCTTAGACCTGAGAGGTTAACATCTTCTCAGACATTTGTTTATATGGCTTTGATGTGCTAATCGGCAATGTCCAATACACAGGACTAACTCCGAGTACGTTGGGTCATGTACACTATGTTTGGAGAAGTGTGTAAACACTCAATAAGGAATCCACAACTCCTTAATTGGAGATAATGATATCAAGGTGATACTTGTTGAACTGAACTGTTAAATCCAGTACTGGTGCTTTTCGGTAAAATGGTCTTTATCGAAGTTGATATTTTTAATATGGAAAAGTATATATAAATATATATGTCAGTTCTTTTCTAATGTTTCTTCAAAAGTGTTTTGGAGGTTCAGTTCAATAAAAAGTAATCATGAGAAAGAGTTTTATTCATAAGCTAGGGACTAAGACAGTGGAATTGTTCCAATCCCGGAAGCTTACAAGTGATATCGGAATGTGGAAGAATTTATTTGTAAATATATTGTGAGATGGTACTTACAAGCAATTCTCTAATTTCTGGAGGTTAATCACATTGTGTTAATGGACATTAATTGTGATTGGTGGAAGTCCAGGGACTTAGATAACATTCTATAATCCTAATGGAGTATAGGAAAGGTGTTTCCTAGTAACAATGCTTCAACCAAAAAGGTGAAGTACTTGGTCCCACAACCGGAAATAGGAGATCCCTTTAGATCCCACACACAAGGACCTTCTTAAAGTATTTAATTTAATTTATAATTAAATTAATTAATTTCTCTAAGTAATCACTATATGGTATAGTGAAGCTCTAAAAGGTGGAATCACATTAGATGTGAAAAACCAAATGGGTAGGACCCATTGGGAATTATTATAAAAGAATAATTCAAGTGACCAAGAGGGTTTTGGAAACCCTTTGGGCGTGTGGAGTGGGACCCACCTAGGGTGGGACGCCCACTTTATGGAGGAAGTTTTATTTTAATTAGTTTCTAATTAGTTAACACCTTATTGGATAAGGTTAGTTAGATAGTTAGTTAGTTACTAATTAAAGATTCCCTAATTGTTAGGGATTCCATTAGTTAGTTACTAATTCAAGATTCCTTATTGGATAAGGATAAGATTAGTTACTAATGGATAAGGTTGGTTTCTTTTAAGATTAATCCTAATTGGATTAGGAGAATAATCAATAAAGGAAACTATTGAGGAATCCTAATTGGATTAGGATAAGGTTAATGAATTATAATTGGATTACAATTCAAGCAACCAAGAGGGAACTTATATAAAGGATTGGATGCCCAGCCCTTTAAGATATATAATTCTCCAGAATTATTTCTTCTCTCCCTCTCCTAAAAACCTCACGCCCTCCCCTCTCTCTCCTTGAGGTGTACGGTCACACCCATCTCTCTCTTCTTTTGTCTTCTTGATTGGATCTTGAGGAAAAGCAAGAATTCATCTTGTTCATTAAGAAAGGTTCTTGATCAATAAAGATTGGATCTTTATTCAAGATTCCTAGAGCTGGAAATTTGGAAGGGCCATTAGCTTCCATTAGAGAAAGCTTTAAAGGAAAAAGAAGGTTCGTGTGAATCGACAGGAGACTTGACACTTGTGAAGTTTTGCGAGTACTATTCTAACGTGGATTTGACTTAACAATTTCAAAGTCGCAAAGGTGAATGTTATTCTAACCTTCATTGAATAAAATCAATTAGAATCTTAGTCAGATCTTGGGATTCGATGAATGCCCCCCAAGAACTGTGTTTCTAAAATTAAAAAGAGGCATACTTTCAGGTGGACGAAAATGGGGGCATGGAAATAAAAATCGCCGAAACCGATACAAAACGGGCGATGCTTATCGTTTATTTTAGGTATTTACGTTTGAATTCATTGTGTAATTGTAACTATGTTTGCTATTTTTTCTTTGAGTCACTTCTCATGACTTTAATATTTGATAAATTTTGTTTCTATAACTAATTTGATTTTTTCTGAATTTAATTTGATTTTTTTTAGTGAAAAGAAATATTAAATGTATCGTCCGAAACCGATACCGAAACCTTTACGTATAGGTTTTGGTTGGGACTGACACCTCCCCTGAAACCGTATTTTTAATCCTTGGGTGGGGGTGATGAGGTTTGTGAGGCCTGTGGGGATGTTAAGTTTATGACGTGTGAGAGATGTTCAGGGAGCTTTAAGATTTTTTTTGATGGTGATTAGGAGGGAGAGGAAGGTGAATGGGGGTTTCAACGTTGCCCTGATTGTAATGAGAATGGCTTAATTTCTGCTCTGTTTGTTGCTATTAGTTTCAATTGCATGGACATGATTTTTTCCTTTCATTTTTCAATTTTATTTATTTGTAAATGTGAGGGATAACAAAAGAAAGAATGCAGCAAGTAATGTCTCTATGGAGTCTATTTTGGGATGGTAAGTAGATTCTTCTGAGTTTTGTGCCACAACTCTTTGTATACTTTTATTATTAGGAAAAGTGTGACTAATTATAGGTTCTATAGAAATGAACTTGTTTTTTTCCACTTTTCTTCCCGAGACTATTGTTGTCGGGTGCCTGTTTAATGGGCCATAACTTCTGATATGTTGATGTGATGAACTATTTTCTTAATTCCTAAAATATGATCTATTGCTTAATGATCTCATCGATGGTCATAATAAGTCCATTGGCTGGGAGGCTACGATCATCCCTCAATGTTCTTATGATGACAGGGCATGTGTACCAATCTACTCAATGGATCATCTTTTTATAAAAATGGATTTATTTTTTATTTATATAAATATTTGGTAATCTTAGATCGATTTGAATGAAAATTGGTAATCTACATCAGTAGGGGTCCAACTCGTATCAACTAGAAAAAGTTGTTAGACATGATGCCCAAAAAAGTCATTTAGATTGTAAGATTCTTATTAATTAGATTAATAGAGACATCTTCTTTATCTATTGTGTATTCATCATGGGTAATTGGCCATGACCATGAGATGATCTATACGATATGAGATATCGACAAAGGTCCATAGGATATATTGTAAGAAAGCTATGTGATGGGACTATTACAGGCAGAAACTTTCCAGTTCCTTATACCTTATATAGTCAAAGCCATGGGTGAATTTGGGCACTTCACTTATATGGCTGCCACTATCTTAAGATGTTCTCAATAGTTGAGATGTACTTTTATCTCAAACTATTGTAGTGGAGACTACACATCAGCATATGGGTGCTTAAATGTACATTGACTGATTGCATGTAATGAGAGACCTCTTGCATAAACATACTATCAGATAGTTGGTCTCTCATTCACATTGAACAGTTTCAATGATCCTTAGATCTGATGAGTTCATTTATAACTGAGCAGTAATCTGACTATTTTGATTACACTAAAGTATTCTCTACCTTAAGGACTACGATACGGTGACAGTTGGATAGTCAAAAAGCTGTTTGAGTCATGATGAATTTCAAACAAGAAATCCTTACTCATTAATTTGAGAGATTATCCAAGTTCTGGGTAAGACAGTCGATTAAGCTTAAATCCTGCGTAGGTAATTTTGAAACAAAATAAGTTTGAAATATATTTTTATTAAAATATATTATACTTATAAGAAGATTTTCTCAAAATGTTTTATATGAGAAAAAGTTTCTCATGGCTTAATCAAATATCTTGGAAACCCGGATGATTTGCAATGGGCTATAGATAGTATAAATAATCTCGAAGGCCCATTAGGGATAATGTAATTGGAAGGATCAATTGAATTAAAAAGTTCATGAGGCGGGATCCTTAATGGTTAATGTTCTTACACTGGGATTTAATTGCAACATGGATATCTCATGTCACTTGTAATTTCGATATAATTCTTATTTAGGGTCAATGGGATAACATTGGGTAAGCTAGGGTTAGAATGTCCCAGAGCAATCTGTGGAGATGCTCATATAAGAAATACAAGCTCAATAATAGATTAAATGTTAATTTATAAATTAAGTGATTAAATGTTAATCATTAATAAAATAGATTAGATGTTAATCTATGGTTTAAATTAATTGTTAATTTAAATTAAATGATAATATTTATAATTATTTAATTAACATTAAAAAAAGGGAAATGGGTTTGACCCATATCCATAAAATCATAATGGTATGGACCTTATTAGTGGGCCCAAGCCCATGGAGTAAATCCCATGGGTGGGGCGCCCACTTATTGTTTCCTAATTAGATTAGGATAATGTTAGTTAATTAATTATTGTTTATTAACTCCTTAAATTATGGGATTAGATTCCATTCTTGGTAAACAAGAATTAAAAGAGAAAAAGATGGAATTTCATTAAAACTTGGAGACCAAGCACCATGGGCTCATGCCCCCTATAGCTCAAGCCCACCCCTTTGTGGGGTTTCCTAATTGGAATATAATTCCTAGTTGTTAGGTTGTTCAGATTCCTTGAATCTAGGAATTAGTTACATCCCTTTAATTATGGAATCCTTTTAGGAAAAGGAGTACCAAATTAGAAGGTTTGTAACAACTAATTAATTATGAATTAATTAGAAGTCTATTATTTAGAAACTCTCTTTAAATAGGGATGTTTCCTAATTGGTGTAGGATTTGAATTTGTTCAAAGTCTATAAAATCCTCAACACACCAAAACATGGAGAGCAGATTTTCATTATTAATTTTCTCTTCCCCTCTCTCCAAACCGTGAGCCTCTAGGGAGATTTTTCTCCCTCCAATTTCGTGAGCCCTCCCCTTTGGTGTTTTCAAGTTTTGAAGCTAGGGTTTTGAACCCTTAGTGTTTGAGTGATCGAAAGTCTACACCAACATCTCTTCTTCTCGTCTTTGTTTCTTTAAGACCAAGAAAAGGTTCAAAGGCTTCGCGGGGATAGCGAAGAACAAGGATCGAGTTTCTAGTATTTCTTTGAGAAATCTCTACAAAGAGTTCTGACGGTTCGAGTTGGTTTGTACTTCACCGGTGAACATCATTCACCGAGGTAATTATCTAAACATGTAGATAGAATTATTTGTATTCTATGGTGTAAAGATCCACGGGATCCAATATTCCGCATTAATTTTTTATCTGGATTCCTTACAAGTGATATCAGAGCTCATGGTTAAGGAGTATTTTTTATTTATTTTAAAAGATATGTAAATAGATAATTTAATTAATGAGATGAATTTAATTTAGATATATTTAATAATGCTCTAGTTTTATTTTATTTGTTCATGAGATGAATAAATAAATAATTATTTTTTATTATATTGTCGAATGAGATTTGATAATTATAATTAAATAATTTTAAAAACTAGTATTGTATATGTAATATAATATTCTAAATAAATAGTTTATTTTGAAAATCCATTTAAATGATTTAATCATTTAATATGTATTTATTAATTGTTTAAAATAATTAATGAATGATTTTTTTCATAAATAGAATTTATCTGAAAATTTTAAAAACCCTATTTTTTGATGAGATCATATTTAGGATTTTTGATTCTCTTAATTTTTTATTTTAATCTTGGATAATAGTAGAACCAATCTTTATGAAAGGATCTTTCATTCAATTAATGAATAAGATATTGTAGAGATTTAAGAAAATTCTATCTAATATTTTAAAAATTAATTTATGAAAATTGTTTTATGGAAAATATATTTGTTTTATTTTTTGGGGTTTGATCTATATAAGATATAGATTTTATCGAGCAAATTGATAATTGTTATCAAATTTGAAATCTTTTAAAATATCAAAAAAATTACTCCAATCACCATGTTGCATCTAATTATATGAGATTATAGTTCTGGGTCAAATTTATTGTTTGATAAATTTTTTATCATACATTCATATTAGAGAATAATATGTAGTAGGATTTTGGCAAATTTGTAAAGGACAGATTCATTCGGTTTCCCTGAAAAGGGCGAATGGAATACTGGTTTTTCTAATGCCATTTAATTTCCATATTATGCATTGGTGGAAATGCTGTGAAGGAGGATACTGCGATGATGATCTCGATAAGATGATAAAGGAAGGGATCACGAAGGAGTTTGCGAGTTACCTTTATTCTTATCTCATTCTCTTGTATTTTAATTTTATTGACCCATAGCGATTAATCTCATATGATGTTTGTTATTGTTTAATTATAATGAGATGATACTTATTTATTTTATTACGAGATGATATCTATTTAAATATGTCTAATTATTCTGTTGAAATAATTACACAATTATATATCACGTGTATATAAAACTGGGGATAAGTTCCTAAGTATTATGATCTTCTACCATAGACTATGTGATCTTAAAGTGGGGAGTGTGAGTAAGCTGACAGGCCAAAGCCGGGCCCAATCCCTCTCACCTATGTGAAAATATGGTGAAAACTTCATAAGCAAATAGTGGGAGCAATAACACCAAAGCGTGAGCTTTCGTTAGGTGTTTATTAGGTTCATGGTAGGTGGGCACATGAATAAGAGATGTCATACAATAACGCCAAAGTGTGAGTATAACATCCCTTATAGATCAGACAGAAGATCGAATGCTCCAAGATTCACAAGATGAGATCTGTGAAAATGGAGAAGATAGTTTCTATCTGCCTATTCAAGGCGATGTGATAATGTGTCCAAAGGCAGGATTACACTAAGCCAGTGTCTAGGTATTCGATGCCAATTGAAACTTCCTAAATTGACAATACTATTAGAAATAGACCCATAATCTAATAGTAATTAATGAATTCAATAGATCTTTAATACTATCTTATTTGTCATTTGATTAGATCATGACAGGCCTTCACCCATTAACTGAAATTCTTTGTGATGAAAGCTAGTTGGAACTAACTATGTTGACTGGAAAAAAAAGATTAGAATAGTATTTGCCGCGGATAACTTGGACCTATGTCTTAAGACATCTAAACCCGAAATTTCTATCGATGCATCACCGGCCCAAAAGGCTGAGTTGGAGCAATGGGAGAGGTCCAATCAGATGATCAAGTGTTACATTCTGGCTTCGATGTCTAACATTTTGCAAAGCCAGCATGAACACATGGATAAGGCTTCTGACATTTTGCAAAACCTGCATGAGATGTTTGGTGAGCAAAATAGGTTAACTCGACAAGTAAAGTTGAAAACCCTTGTTAATACCAAGATGGCTGAGGGAACTCCAGTCAGAGAGCATATCATAAAGATGATGGACTTATTGAATGAGCCGAAAATTCTTGGTGGAGAGATGGATGTCATCACTCAGGTTGACACTGTTCTGCAGTCACTTCCTTTGTCCTTCAATGCGTTCGTGTTAAATTATAACATGAACAAGAGTGAAATGTCACTAAGTGAGCTTATGAATTCACTTGTGGCTGTAGAAAATTTGATCAAAAAGTCAACAAAGGTGAAACTTTAATAGTTGATAAAACCGATACCTCTAAGCGATTTAAAAAGTTTAGAAAGGGGAACAAGGGCAAAGGTAAGTTTCAAGATGATAGGGGTAAGGCAAGAGTTGCCAAAGGTTCTTCAGGTGATGCTCGCAAGGAAAACAAAGGTAAGGGAAAGTGTTTCCACTGTGGTAAAATAGGCCACTAGAAGAGGAACTATAGGACTTACCTTGCAACTCTTAAGAAGGGTGATGCCAATACTCAAGGTATGAGATGCTTTGAAGTATTAATTACTGTTGAGTCAAACTTTCTGGATGGTCCTCCTAACTCATGGTGCGTGGATTCTGGATCCACTGTACATGTTTGCAGGGGTTCAAGGAAACCAGAAAGCCGACCAAACAGGAGCAGAAGCTTAAAGTTGGCTCGAGTGCAAATGTTGCAGTGAAGTCAATTGACTTGTTTACTCTTTATTTACTTAATGGAAAGGCATTAATTTTAGAAGACTGTTTTTATGTGCCTTCTGCACACATGAATTTGATTTCAGTATCTAGACTCTTACTTTGTAGATTCTCATCGTTTTTAATTCAATTGTTGAAATTAAGAAAGATGGAATGGTCTTGATTACTGGTAATCTCATTAATAGTCTTTATTTAATATTTCCTTTGGTAAATAATGAATGTTTGCAAAGTGACAATGCCTCGTCATCTAGAATGTCTGGAATGAAGAGACATTGCACACAGGGATGGCAATATGACTCATCCCCGTAGGGGCCCCGACCCACTCTTATAGGGGCGGTTTTTTTTCAAAAAAATCGGGGGCGAGGCGGGGACGGTATAATAAAATAATACCCGACTCGGGGGCGGGGTGGGGGCGGTTTTAGTATACCCCGCTCCAATGCCCCGCCCCGGGCTTGCATATTTTTTTTATTTTTTATATATAATATATATAAAAAAAAAAGGCAAGGGGGCGGGGCGGGTCTGGGGTGGGGATTTTATAAGCGGGGCGGGGCCGGTTTCACCATATGTATGCCCTGGTTGGGAGCAGGGCGTGGCGGGGTGGCTTTATAATTGGGGCGTGGGCGGGGTGGTAGAAAACCACCCCGCCCTGCCCCATTGCCATTCCTAATTGCACAGATTTTACTTATCTTTGGCATAAGAGACTTGGTCACATTAATCTTGATAGGATCAAGAGGTTGGTAAAAGATGGTCCCTTTGAATTCCTCAAGGTAGAATCACTCCCTACTTGCGAGTCTTGTCTCGAAGGGAAGATGACCAAGAAGCCTTACCCTAAAAAGGTAGGAAGAGCTGAAGAGAAGTTGAGACTTATACATAGTGATGTATGTGGTCCATTTAACATTGTTGCACGAGGGCAATCCCGGTATTTTGTCACATTTACCGATGACTATTCTAGATAGGGATATGTCTATTTGATGCAACACAAATTTGATACTTTTGAGAAGTTCAAAGAATTCAGATTGGAAGTTGAGAATCAAATAGACAAATCCATAAAGACACTTTGATTAGATCGAGGTGGTGAATACCTCACTAACGATTTTATGGATTACTTAAGGGATAATGAGATTTTCTCGCAATGGTCAAGTCCTGCCTCACCTCAACAAAATGGTGTTTCTGAAAGAAGAAACCGGACCTTATTAGATATGGTTCTCTCTATGATGAGTCATGCCGATGTACCTTCCTATCTTTGGGGGTATGCTTTACACATTGCCATTTACATTCTGAACCGGTTTTCTTCTAAGTTTATACTGGTTACACCCTATCAATTGCGGACTGGGCGAAAACCTAGTTTACAACATCTAAGGGTATAGGGTTGTCCTGCGCATGTTCGCAAACTCGAACCCACTAAGTTAGAATCTAGAACCGAAAAATGGAACTTTGTAGGGTATCCAAAAGAAACTAAGGGTTTCTATTTCTACTCCAAGGCAGACCAAACAATAGTTGTTAGGAATCATGCCACTTTCTTGGAGGAAGAAATGGATCTTCTTTAGAAGGTTGAATTTAATGAGATGAAAGACAACTCAGCTAGTATCCAAGATGAACCTAATCCTTCCACTATTGATTCTTCTAATTTTGTTTCACTGAGAAGGTTTGAAAGACTTTCTAGACTACTAGATAGACTTCAGTATTATAATAATGAGGTTTATCTAGTTACCCCTGATGATGAGGATACAGATCCTAATACTTATCAGGAAGCTACATTAGATGTAGATGCATCTCAATGGAATAAAGCCCTGAATGCTGAAATAGATTCCATGTATGACAACAACGTCTGGACTTTAGTAGATCCACCAGATAGTATAAGACCAATTAGATGTAAATGGATTTACAAAAGGAAGAAGGGTGCCGATGGTAACGTGGAGACCTATAAAGCAAGACTTGTTGCAAAAGGTTACACTCAAATTCAAGGAGTTGATTATGAAGATACCTTTTCACCTGTAGCTATGCTCAAATCCATAAGGATATTGCTAGCTATAGCTGCACACCATGACTATGAGATATGACAAATGGATGTCAAAACTGCTTTCTTTAATTGAATGTTAGATGAAGACATCTATATGAAGCAACTTGAGGGCTTCATTGCTCCTAACCAGGAGAACATGGTTTGCAAGTTCAACAAGTCAAAATATGGTTTGAAACAAGCTTCTAGAAGTTGGAACCAAAGATTTGATCTTTCGATCAAAGAATTTGGATTTCAAAAGAATTTAGAGGAATCTTGTATATACAAGGATAGTGGGAGAGCGATAGTATTCCTAATTCTTTATGTAGATGACATCCTACTAATTGGGAATGATGTAGGGATGTTGTCATTAGTCAAGATTTGGTTTTCTCAGCATTTCTCAATGAAAGATTTGGGAGAGGCATCCTATATTCTCGGAAGAAAGATTCTGAGAGATAGAAAATGCTGAATGTTAGGATTGAGCCAAACTTCCTACATAGACAAGATTTTGTCTAGGTACAGTATGAGTGATTGTAAGACAACTTTCATTCTTTTTAGACATGGTGTTACTTTGTCTAAAAAGATGGCCCCTACATCCATAGTCACAAAGTTGGGAATAATTCGGCAGGGTTCAAGTTCGAAAAAATTCAGAAAATTCGAGAAAAATTCAGTAAAATTCTGGAAAAATTCGTGGAAAAGTTGGGATTCAGGAATAATTCGTCAGGGTTCAAGTTCGGAAAAATTCGGGAAAAAATCTGGGAATTTTTTTTAAAATAATTATATAAAATATAAATATGATATTAATTAATATATCTAAGTCTAACAATTTGATTACATATTATACAATATAAGTAGCTAATTGTCAACAATAATATGTTCATAATATCATTTCAACATCCAATTCATTCTAATTTCCAACAAAGCATCCAAATTTACTAAGTCATCATCAACTCTTATTATTATCAACAATAATATGTTCATAATATCATTTCAAAATCCAATTCATTCCAACAAAGCATGAGATACAGTGATACAGTCATTCAAAACATGAGCATCAAATACTTCACAATATAAGTAATTAAGCATGAACATACAGTTAATTCACAATAAATATTAACCCATAAAATGATTATCATCTAATTGGTTAAAAGAATCAATAAACTAATAAAAGTCATACCTTTCAAAGATTAGAAGAGAACTTAAGTAGAAATTAAAAGCCCCTTTCCAGCAGCCACCTAATGGTTATTGGCCCAATACCCTCCAGTCTAAGATTCCTGAAAACCCAAATTTAACCCCAAAAAAAGGTCAGTTTTTGATTTCTAAACAATTTCGAAGAGAAAAGACAGTGTATGCATTATACATTATAAATTTATAATTAAGACCATAATTTTGGGTCGATTCCATTTTGGAATTCAAGGCTACTCTTCTGCATCCATTGGTTCCCTTCTGGAAACTTAACCCCAGTCATCAAGCAAAGTTACTGGTAGTCCCACCCTCATGGCCCCACAAAGCTCTCACTGTCTCACTCTCACATACAGTCACCAATGAATATCCCTTTGCTTGAAACTTGAAAGGGATCCTAGGGATTTTCATAGATTTCTCCAGAAACCATGAAAACCATTACCAAAGAACAAACCCCATTAGAAAAAAATAAAAGAAAAAAACCCATATCAAAAGAAAAAAAAGAAGAAAGATACAAGAGAAAAGAAAACCCAATAATACTAAGAAACCATAGAAGCTGGAAATCCAAAGTAAAGAGAGATGAAAGTTTGAGCATCAGTTTTAAAAAGCTCAATATTTTGAAGCTTCATGGAGAATAATCAACGTCAAATACTTATGTCTTTCATCATCTGCTCATACCTCATCTTTCTACAAAAAAAAATAGAAGAAAAAAGAAAACATAAATCGAAGTACTCGATTTCACCCCCAAGTGCTGTGGAAGCCTCTTTGAGCTTCTCGTTGTTTATAGTCTGCCGAAAGTTTGGGGTATTGCATGGAAATGAGTCAAATCCTCTACGGTGTACAGGATAGAGGAAACCCTCTCTCAGAAACATCTATGGCTGACCAAAGGGTTGGAAGAAACCCTCTCTCAGAAACCCTATAAGCCCTCTTCCTCTTCTTTTTCAATAAACCCTATAAAGGAAACAAAGACAAACCCTAAAAAAAAGTGAGAGAGGGGGCTTACTAGTCGAGAGGTGAGAGGCAGAGGCGAGAGGCGAGACCATCTTCTTCTTTCTTTCCTCTTCTCCTTCTCTTCTTCAGTGTCTGCTCTCTTCTTTGATCGTCGAACAGTAAACCCTTATCAAAGGGTTTTGTTTTTCATATAAACCAAATGACAAAATTACCCCTACGCATAGAAATAACCGCAAAAAACCTGAGCGATTAAATCGCGCAAAGCGCGACTTAAACGTTAAATTCGCGAAAAACACGATTAAATCGCGAATCGGTGACTTATTCATTTAAATGCTGATTTAATCAGGGAGGCTTTAATTCGTGATTTATTCAAAAAATTAGCGATTTTTGTGACTATGCCTACATCAGCTGATGAGATCGAGTAGATGAAGAGGTGTCCTTATGCTTCGGCAGTTGGGAATCTCATGTATGCCATGCTATGTATTAGACGGGATATCTGTCATGTAGTGGGAGTTGTTAGTCGGCTCCAAAGCAATTCAGGTGTAAATCATTGGACTGCTGTGAAGCACATCATGAAGTACCTGAAAAGGACTAGGGATTAATGTGCTTACTTTTCACTTAGAGGAAGTATCATCTCATTAATGAGATTACTGAGAGGCAAGATATTATTGTTACAAATATTAGGTCTCAACTTAATGTTGGTGACTGATGACTAAGGCTTTATCAGATAAAGTATTTGTAACACACTTAGATAATATGAGATTGAAATCTATGACACAGTGACTTTTAGGGCAAGCGGGATTTTGTTAGACATGATGCCTAGAAAAGTCATTTAGATTGTAAAATTCTTATTAATTAGATAAATAGAGACGTCTTCTTTATCTATTGTGTATTCATTATGGGTAATTAACCATGATTATGAGATGATCTATACGATATGAGATATCGACAAAGGTCCATAAGATATATTGTAGGAAAGCTATGTGATGGGACTATCACAGGTAGATATAACTTTCCAGTTCCTAAACCTTATATAGTCAAAGCTATGGGTGAATCTGGGCACTTCACTTATACGGCTGCCACTATCCTAAGATGTTCACAATAGTTGGATGTAGTTTTATCTCAAACTATTGTAGTGGAGACTACACATCAGCATATTGGTGCTTAAATGTACACTGACTGATTGACATGCAATGAGAGACCTCTTGCATAAACATACTATCAGATAGTTGGTCTCTCATTCACATTGAACAGTTTCAATGATCCTTAGATCTGATGAGTTCATTTATAACTGAGCAGTAATCTGACTGTTTTGATTACACTAAACTATTCTCTACCTTAGGGACTACGATACGGTGACAGTCGGATAGTCAAAAAGCTATTCGAGTCATGATGAATTTCAAATAAGAAATCTATACTCATTTATTTGAGAGATATCCAAGTTCTGGGTAAGACAGTCGATTAAGCTTAAATCCTGCGCAGGTGATTTTGAAACAGAATAAGTTTGAAATATATTTTTATTAAAATATATTATACTTATAAAAAGTTTTTCTCAAAATGTTTTACATGAGAAAAAGTTTGTCATGACTTAATCAAAAGTCTTGGAAACCCGGATGATTTGCAATGGGCTATGAGTTAGTATGATAATGTAATTGGAAGGATCAATTGAATTAAAAAGTTCATGTGGCGAGATCCTTAATGGTTAATGTTCTTACACTGAGATTCAATTGCAACATGGATATCTTACGTCACTTGTAATTCCGATATAATTCCTATTTAGGGTCAATGGGATAACATTGGGTAAGCCAGGGTTAGAATGTCCCAGAGCAATCTGTAGAGATGCTCATATAAGAAATATAAGCTCAATAATAGATTAAATGTTAATCTATAAATTAAGTGATTAAATGTTAATCATTAATAAAATAGATTAAATGTTAATATATGGTTTAAATTAATTGTTAATTTAAATTAAAGGATAATATTTATAATTATTTAATTAACATTAAAGAAGGGGAAATGGGTTTTACCCATATCCATAAAACCATAATGGTATGGACCTTATTAGTGGGCCCAAGCCCATGGAATAAATCCCATGGGTGGGGCGCCCACTTATTGTTTCCTAATTAGATTAGGATAATGTTAGTTAATTAATTATTGTTTATTAACTGCTTAAATTATGAGATTAGATTCCATTCTTGGTAAACAAGAATTAAAAGAGGAGAAAAGATGAAATTTCATTAAAACTTGGAGACAAAGCATCATGGGCTCACGCCCCCCTATAGCTCACGCCCACCCCTTTGTGGGGTTTCCTAATTGGAATATAATTCCTAATTGTTAGGTTGTTGGGATTCCTTGGATCTAGGAATTAGTTACACCCCTTTAATTATGGAGTCCTTTTAGGAAAATAAATCCCAAATTAGAAGGTTTGTAACAACTAATTAATTATGAATTAATTAGAAGTCCATTATTTAGAAACTCTCTTTAAATAGGGATGTTTCCTAATTGGTGTAGGATTTGAATTTATTCAAAGTCTATAAAATCCTCAACACACCAAAACTTGGAGAGCAGATTTTCATTATTAATTTTCTCTTTCCCTCTCTCCAAACCGTGAGCCTCTAGGGAGATTTTTCTCCCTCCAATTTCGTGAGCCCTCCCCCTTGGTGTTTTCAAGTTTTGAAGCTAGGGTTTTGAACCCTTAGTGTTTGAGTGATAGAAAGTCTACACCAACATCTCTTTTTCTCCTCTTTGTTTCTTCAAGACCAAGAAAAGATTCAAAGGCTTCGTGGGGATAGCGAAGAACAAGGATCGAGTTTCGAGTATTTCTTTGAGAAATCTCTTCAAGTTGGTTTTTGCTTCTCCGGTGAACATCATTCACCGAGGTAATTATCTAAACATATAGATAGAATTATTTGTATTCTATGGTGTAAAGATCCTCGGGATCCAGTATTCCGCATAAATTTTTTATCTGGATTCCCTTCAAAAGTGTGCGCGTAAGTTTATGCTTCTCTTTTTTGATCTTGGATTAAGGGTAATTATTGGCATGGTAACAAAGTTCTACATTTTTTTTTGAAAAAGTCGTGAATTTTTCGCCAAACAATTAATCATGAACTAATATATAATATAAGAAATTTAATTGTTTAAAGTCTTATTTTTTTCCGGACATTTTCTTCCTTTTCCCCAAACTTTTTGCATTTTGCATTTCCCCCCTGAATTTTCCTCTAGCCGAAGAATTCCCGAATTCCAACTTGGTGACTATAGTTTTGGGATATATTTCCTCTCTAGATCACTTTCTTTCTTCAGAGTGCAAACTTAGTTCTTGTATTCATATTCTTTGTGCTCATTAAGGCGATTCAGATAAGATCTCGTTTCCTACCATGGTTTAACCGTTTAAAACATCATCACATTTCTTATTGTTTCCAATGAAACATTTCCATTTCCTTGGGGATTGATATGAAATCTGCATCCAATATCGAAATTACAGTATTTTCGACACATTTGCTACAAAACTCTTCTTTTACACAGGTATTGGAATGAAACCTACCTGTGTGGTTTACAAAATTGACATTTTGGTAGACTTTGGTGGAAACATTTTGGCTTCATTATTGATAAACGATATCCACTTGAAGTATAAATAGTATAAAGTTTTGGCAACATGTTTTAGTGAAATATTACAAAACTTATATAAATTACATGACTTCGGTCGACATGAACCAAAGTCCACTAACTTCATTTGGTTTTGCTATAAAAACTCAATTTTTTTCTTTCAAAAACTCGTTTTCTCCCATTTTCTTTAATCAGTTCCTACATTGGAGGATTTAAAACTTGCTTTTAGTCATTCAGCTTCAATAGTTTGCCTAAAAACACTCATAAGCATCAAATTCATGCATCTTCATATATTTTAAGGATTCAAACTAGATTTGTATATGAAATTCGGATAGAGGACCGCATGGTCCTCTTCCAAGCTGATCACACCAATCAAATTTCAACACATCGGGAAAGAGAAATAAAGTTAAAATAAAATAACAGTTTTCACTGCCACATGTCAATTTGCAATTGGGTGGTCCGTTTCGAAGAGGACCCTGTGGTCCATTTTCCAATTCGGAAAAACTGGGAAAAATCCAAATTTCACTAAATTTCACCCTAAAATGTTTCCAGTTGAATATTTAATATGTTAATTAAATGCACCCATTGTACAACTGTCAAATTATTCTTCTTTTTTTGGGATTTTTATAGTTTTAATCTCAAAATTAATTAAAGAAATTTTTATTATACACAGTACACTAATATTTTTGAAATATGAAGGTTTTAATGTAGTTATGGGTGTGGATGTTTTTTGCAAAATATTTAATTACTTTCATAAAAAGATAATTTTAAAAAACATTATTTTAAACATTTTAGTTAGTTATAAATTATACAATAATTAAGCAAATGGTCGTACTCATTTATCATTATAATGAATATTTATCATTATAATGAATGCGGCCCTATGATTATGGCTGAGTCTTATGGATTTACCGATAGTCTTGGTTAGGAGCACAAGGCTATGGGTCTTTTTATATGATTGCAGATATTGCTTATCACCCAAATTTCCCAGAATTATGGATGCCTATGGGTATTGATGCTCAAATTTAAGAGCAATACATTTGGGAGTATATTAGTTGCTACCAGAGTTACATGTCTTGGGCTCAAAACTGCCATTACTTGCAATAGCAGCTTCGTGAACTCACTCGTCGGAACACAAATGATGACTTCAAGCCACATCAAAGCTCTATGTAGTTATGAGCCTGACTCATTATTTAAGAGTTTCAAAGTGTTATCTTGTGGTATACCTCTTTTTATAAATGTATTATCATATAAACTCATTTATGTGCATATTTGGCTTTATAGTTTTAGACAGGGTATGGGCCTTCACATGATTTTTATACTTGATGCTATATATGCATCTATTTAGTTATATAATGAGTTATTGATGTGAATTATACTTAGTTGTTCATTCCCAAAATTTTTATTTTAGATTTTCAACGTTTCCTTAATATTTCTTGCATTTCTTTAATTTTACTGTACTTTGTTGGATTTCCTTAAACTTCCTCGAAACATTTCCACTTCCCTAGTGGCCAAAGTTTACACTACACCGAAATTTAAAACCTTGTTTCCGATACGTGCAAAGATCAATGATACAACTTCTAAGAACTTGGGCTGGACCTTACTTTATATTTTCTCATTTTCTCGACGATTATGGTTTTTTTCTTTTATTTATCTTCTAAATTTTTTTGGGACCTAGTATTAGATCATGATAGCTATGATTTTTTTTTCCTTTACAAGATATTTAAGATTATGTGGTATTTGTGCTGATTTTGGCTGAATTAGGGCTAGATGTTAGGCTGTTGAAGTGGAATCAAAGTTACTTAATTGGCAATTAGTTATTACAAATAAATATCTATTATTACTAGACTGATGTGCAGATTTGTTCTTGAACCAAAACTCGATATTATGTGGCTTAGATTAGTTAACAAATTGTATCTGATTCATACAACTACAAGACTTTCAGTGAGGTTTTATACTAGTATTTCTGGTGGTTTTATTGTGTCATTTTTAAACTGTAAGGACATTTTATTGAAGTGGTTTTGAGTTTTTATGCACAACAGATGTAAATTAATACCTATTGGCTAGTTACTTTTTCAACAGAAATTGAGATGCATAATGGTGTTATTGCTGTTGCAGGTAGAGACTGATTTCCTAACGAATGAAAATGGGGATGGAGGAGATGAACTCATCCAGGGATGGAGGAGAGGAACTCATCGCTAAAAACCTCAATTTCAACAGCTTGCCCTTTATGAGAAGTAGCTATACAAAAAGAATGCCAAAGATGTGTTAAAATATGTGAGTAATTTAGTACACCAAACTCTAAAAAGTTTTGTTCCCATTTGATCATGGTTTTGTCACCTAAGAATGCTTGTGTTTGTCTATAAATTTAATTAACTTTCTGGACAAGAAAACAAAACAATTATTTGGGTTATTTTCAGGTTCCTACAAATAGTAAGAAAATAAGGGGAAAATCCATTTTCTCACTAAAAGAAATTTTACAATGTAAAACCTTTTACCGGTACGCAAGAGTGGCCTTGGTGATCTGAAATTAAATAATATAAGAACATTAACTTTTTAAATGATGGTTCCATTACCATAGATGTTGGTGGTGTTGGGGAGCACAGATGGTAGAATTCTCCAACCTAAACGATCATTCGGGACTATCCACTCGGTGGACCTCCTCTGAATAATCAGTAGCCTGGAAAGCATGCCAATTTGATGATCCTAACCTTCAGGTATATGGACTTTTTTCAATCATTAACAAAACTACGCATTAAATTTTGGCTATTACTCTTATCATAACAACCAATCAGTGGATATGGTTTCCGCGTCCATCCAAGAGATGGTTCACCCACGGAGCTAGCTTGGTTATGAGTGGATAGGCCTCGTGTTTTGGCTATGTTGCCCAATACTGCTATGTATATGTCCTCAAAAAACTACAAGTAATGGACAGGAAGATGAAAATATGATCTCAACCTAAAAATTTACCATATGTAGAACCAACTTTTAGAAAGCAAAACTCACTTTGAATATGAATTAGAAGCAGAAACTCCAAAAATCAAGTGTGCGTTTTAGCTTGTTTGAGGCATTTAATCACTCTCAACTAAGAGAATGCGTTTGGTTAGCACCACTTTTGCAGAAGTGATAATGGAAAATATGCTCAACGGTTTATCAGTTAGGAACTGTTTTTCTTTTGAAATATAATTTTTTTTTAAAATTGTTTAACAGGTTTCTTTTGTGGGTTCTGACAGAAATCCAAAAATGTGTGCAATGTAGACGTTAATCGTTTTTGCCGATAATCACTGTTTTCTTTGGGTAATAAACAGGTAAATGACCATAATCTTTTTTATATCTCAAGTACTTTTCTGTATCAGTGTTTATGCAATTTGAATACAAGTACCTTAAATATTTGAGGAATAAGAGGTTATGAGAAGTTGGCATCTTGTGGTTGAATATATGGTCCTTAAACCAAAGATGAGTTTTTTCTTTGTAGCAGGAAAGTTGCTAACACATTGAGCATGAAAGAAGATCAAACATTTTGTGTGGTGAAAATAACCTGCAAATATGAAACAGAAAATACACAAGAACACAGGATTTACGTGGTTCACTCAATATGGGCTACTACGTCCATAGAGAGGTCACCTTTTTCACTAGTGAAAAGTAAAGAGAAAACAACATTTTTCACTAGTGAAAAGTAAAGAGAATACATAGTATTTCTGTTTGCTTTTTCATTTTTAAATTGCGTGGATTATTGGTCAATATATATATATTATGTACTCGATAGAAACCTGAGTTGAAACAAACTCCTACTCCAATTTGGAAAATTCAAAAATTGTTTTGATGCGCCGGCATTCACTTGATCCAGATCAGTCTCGCTCGAGTGAGGTTGTCCAAACTCGAGAGCTTGAATGGGTCAATCAGATTTCATACTTACTGGATTTTCAAGTTCACTCTAGCGCAATACATCATATTTGTAGGATTGCCACTTGTGTGAATCTTCATATACAATTTCTTTTTTCGATATCGCATCTCCAATGAAGTGTAAACTCACATCAATACGTTTTGTTCTTGAGTGGTAAACTTGATTCTCCGCCAAGTGTATAGCACTTTGACTATCACAATATAGAACCAGGAATCATCTTCTCCTATTTTAACACCTCAACTAAATGGCTTCTTTGACTGCTTATGAAGCTGTCATGTATTCAACCTCAGTTGTAGACAATGTTGTAGTGGTTGTAACATGGATCTCTAACTAATTGGCCCTCCTCCAAGTGTAAATACATTCCCTGTAATAGACCTTCTCTTGTCTAAGCTCCCTGCATAGTCTGAATCGACATACTCTACAACCTTGCATTAATCTTTTCTGTTGAACATAATGCCAACATTAATGGTATCCTTCCAAGTGCTTCAAGTTCCACTTCACTGCCTACCAGTACTCCTTTCCAGGATTTTTCATGTACGGACTAACGACACTAACACCTTGTGAGATGTCAAGCATAGTGCACATCATAGTATTTAGAAAGTTGCCCAGGGCACTTGCATATGAAAATTCTACCATATTTTCCTTTTCTTCATCTATAACTGAGAAGAAAATCTGAAATGAGCCATCAATGGTGTACTAACAGGCTTTACATCTTGCATCCAAAATTTTGCAATGACTCTCTTTAAGTACCTCTCTTGTGATAGAAATAATTTTCTTAACTTTCTATTTCTTTGAATTTTCATGCCTAGAATTACTCTTGTTTCACCTAGGTTTTTCATCTCAAACCCGCAACTGAGTTACTTCTTTAAAACATTCATATTTGACATGTTTTTACCAGAAATTAACATATTATCCACATAAAGTGCTAAAAAAGTAAAAGACTTATCTCTAAGTATTATTATGAAATAGAGATAATAATCATACTCACTTCTAGCATACCCATTCTCTAGCTAAATGAGTCAAAACGCTTGTACCATGTTTGTACCACTTCCTGGGAGATTGCTTCAAACCATACAAAGACTTCTTCAATTTGTAGACATGTTATGCATTCTCTTTCTTGAAATTTCTCTGGCTATCGCATGTAAATTTGCTCTTCTAGCTATCTATGTAGGAAAGCTGTATTTACATCTAACTATTTAAGCTCAGGATCTTGCATAGCTATAATTGACAACATTGTTCTAATAGAAGTATGTTTTACCATCAGAGAGAATATTTCATTGAAATTTAGCAAATCCCTTTGCTACTAACCTAGCCTTCAACTTTACCTCGTTGTTTTCAGTAGTTGGTTCTTTCTTTTTGAAAATCCACTTGCAATTGAATACTTTCTTCCCATTTGACAGTTCTACAAGATTGCATGTCTAGTTTTTTTATTTATTAAAATCGTTGACATTCTTGGGAATGATTTTAAAATCATTTCACCCACATGACATCAACCCCTCTTATGAAGATCTTGAAATAAAGATCTATTATTGTCGTACACTACTTCAATCGGAATCGCCTCTTGCATAGTTGACACTGCTTAGAGTTTGGACAGCGTGCCTAGAAGATAATTTAAGTTATCTTTAGAACTATTGAGATTTTATATTTAGAAGAATAAAAATAAATAAATCAATGAATGTAAAATATAATGCATTCATGCTTTTTAGTCCTATCGTTTGGTCTACTATTTTAAAATCATTAGGACCGTACACTCATTTGCATCCCACATGTACTCTGCTAGTATATAAAAAAAAAATTAGGGATGAGTGTCATTGAGTCAGTTATACAGGGGTATGGTAGCAAAATAACTACCCAATACTAAGATGCTATATATGATATCATGTATACATTAGTTAAATGGTATATGGTTTCTTACCAAAAAAAGAAAATGGTATATGGTATCTATCAGGTGTTGCTCAAGCCTATCCCTTATGTCAGTGGGCCTAAATAATTTGGGCCCAACAGGGCTTGTGGCTTTTATGCAGGCTTAGGAGGGCTGGGGTGGCCATGGGCTTATCCAGGGCCAGCTGCCCCTTGAACTTTTGGAACAAAAAAATATGATGTTATATAATAGTCTTTAATAGGGCATAGCCATGGAGCAAGTGCAGCTGCTCTTAAGCTGTTGAAGACAAATATCTTTATTTAATTATTTAAGAGCATATCCTGGGCAAGGTGAGATGGCTGCCATCCTAAAGAATCATTTGATATGTACAAAATTTTAGGACGAGATGACACACACGAACTTGGTCATAAAAAAAAATATCGAGGCATAGCCCCCCATTGGAACTCCCCCAGCGTAGAGGATTTGGTTCCATAGCTAGTTACAACCAGACTCGGGTGGAGTCCAATTACGCAACCGAGGTCGCCACGTATCCCTTTTGATATCCCTTAATTGTGGTTAAGATTCACCCACCCCTAAGGTTCACCCAACTAATACTTGGTTTTCAGAAGAAAAAATAATAATAATTTTTTATTCAAATATATTTTTTTTTCTGAAAACCAAAGATTGGTGTGTCAACTTAGGGGTGGATGAATCTTAACCATGGTTAAGGAGTGTCAAAAAGACACATGGCGATCTCAGCAGCATAACCGGGCTCCCCAAGTCCGGTTATAATCGTAAAGGATTTGGTTCCATAACAAAGGAACCAAATCCGATCAAGAGAAGGAGTAAAGTTCTTAGACAATATATAAGTTCCCCCACTGCCTTCTCCAAATCCGACAAAACTTGAGTTGAAGTCCGTAGCTACGACCCAAGGCACGGCAAAGGACTGAGCAAAGACTCACGAGAGACTGCTCCACAAACCTAATCTCAAGTCTCAACACGTCTGAGTTGTTACCAACCATACACACACACACCACCGAGATGACTGACGGACTTAAAGAGTGCCTTTAATCCACGACCTTACAGTGAATAACCTGGTCTGTGACTGTCGTGCAAAGCACGGCGACAGAAAAAAACACACCAGGGTCCCAAAGGACCCATGTACACCCATCAAGGGCTAATTTATAATAATTAACGATGCCCCATTTGGGAGCATACGCCTCTCTAGCCCCACCATTGATACTTCTCATTGTTTCAACAAAACCCACGAATATATACGGATCATATTCAATCGCGTCACCACATGTCTCTTTTAACCCCCATCAATAGTGGTTAATGGGGGGTGTCCCAAACCCTTCGAGGCAAGGACTAGTTTTTGGGTGTTCGCACCAACCCACTTGGAATTCTCCCAAGGAACACATCGGACAGTCAAATTTCATAACAATCTACTATGTGTCAAGTTTTTACGGGGAAAACTTGATCCCACGATCACCCTAATGAGAGGAGCCCCGCCCCACAAAAAAACCCCCGCGCCCCCCCGGGCCCCCAAAGGGGGCAGCGTGCGTTCCCATAACCGTCATGCTATCATACTAGTTATTTACGCTTCCATTGTTCTCATGCTTGATATATATCAGATGTTTATTTTGAATTTAATCATGTCTTTCATATTCTAAATTCGTAACACTTGTCTTTAAATTATTATTTTTTTTAAATAGTTAAACTCCGCTACAGATCAAGGTTGGAGGCTTTACTAATAAGTACACGAGGTATCAGAGCAGGCCCGCATCCGCAACTTGTCTTTGACCCTTTTTTTCTGTTCCTTTTGATCTCTCTTTTCTGGTTTAGGCCTTTTTCCGGCGGTCGCACTAGTTGCCCCAGCGCCCGTCGCAGGGCTCAAGTGGTTTGTACCGTGCACCATCCTTCAATCTCTTTCAACCCAATTTCACATACCTCTTTTCTCCCTTTTTCTCGTGAGCCTGACCAGTGAGTGAGACTGTTTCATTTTGGAGTCTGTTCTTGTGAGACAAGAGCCCTCAGTGGAGCTGGTCCGGAGAGGCTGGTAGTAGCTATTATGAGACCGGATTCCTCCGTGACTTATAGTCGGAGAGAGTTGTGGAGAGTGAGGACGCATTGGGTCAGGATCAAGGTCGGATGGGGTATATGGACCCAGTGATGTAAACTCAATGATTTACTTGAGGGGGCATTGGCCGTGCCGCAGGTGCACCCAACAGAGGTTGTGTGTATTAGATGGTAGCTGTTAGAGTGTTGTGTTGGACAGGATGTGATGTCAGATGGTGGTGTTGGGCTTGACGGGGTTATGTCAGATGTGTTTTGCTGACAAAATGTGATTTCAGAGGTGTTGTGCATGACAGATTGATTGTTCGTCTGTCAGAGGTGTTTCTGGTTATTAGATGGGGTTCCTGGTATGTTAGATGGCTATCATGACAGGTCAGTGTGTTCCTGGTAATATTTTTTAGATGTGTTTCCTGACAAGGGTGGCTGTCAGATGTTTATTCAGCAGGTCAATGGTGTTCCCTGTACTCAGAGGTGGTGTTTCCTGACAAGGGTGGCATGTCAGATGGTGTCATGCTGAAAGAGTGATATGTCAGATGTGTACCTGATAGACGGTGTTTTCCTGAGGTCAGAGTGTTCTGGTGGTCAGGTGTTTCTGTGTTAGTTAGATGTGCGTCCTGACGTGTCAGAGGGAGTTTCAGTTTCCTGACAGGTGGATGGGTTTCCTGATATCAAATGGGTATCCTGGCGATAGATGTGTATCATGACAATCAGATGTGTAATCATGGTGATCAGATGTGTTTCCTGACAAATGTGGTTTTGTGTGTGTTGGTGTTCCACAGAGGACAAAAATAGAAAGTAATATGTCAGAGTGTTGGTGTGACAGGAGTTGATGTCAGAGGTGTTTATGGTTATTAGAGGGGTCCTGGGCATGTCAGATGTTTATTACGGCAGGGTCAGAGGTTCCTGGTAATCAGATGTGTTTCCTGATAAGGGTGTCATGTCCAAGGCGTTGTTTTATTGCCTGACAGAGAATTTGGATATTGGTAGATGTAGTAGGCGACTTGTAGTTACAGGTGATGTGTTCCTGGTAATGGATCAGTCAGAGGTGTTATGCCTGACAGCGATATTCAGCGTGTACCTCTGATAGACAGGTTTCCTGATAGTCAGGTGTTTGCCTGGTGGTCAGGTTTCCTGTTAAGTTAGAGGTGCTGTGGTGTCACTGGCTTGTCAGATGAGTTCATTTTCTGACAGGTTGGATGGGGTTTTTGGCTATCAGATGTGTATCCTGGCTGATCAGATGTGTATCCTGGTGATAATAGCAGATGTGTATCCTGGCGAGTCAGATGTGTTTCCTGACAATGTGGTTGTGTGTGTTGGTGTTCCCACAGAGGAAAAAAACAGAAAGTAATATGTCAGAGGTGCTGTGCTTGACATGATTTGATGTCAGAGGTGATTCTGGTTATTAGATGGGTGTTCCTGGCATGGCAGATTGTTATTCTGACAGGTTAGATGTGTTCCTGGTAATTAGATGTGTTTTCCTGACAAGGGTGTCCTGTCAGAGGTGTTATGCTTGGATGACAGAGTGGATATGTCAGATGTGTACCTGATAGACAGGTGTTTCCTGATGGTCAGGTGTTTCCTGTTAGTCAGAGGTGCGTCCCTTGGCTTGTCAGATGAGTTCATTTTCCCTGATAGGTTGGATGGGTTTCCTGGCTATCAGATGTGTATCCTGGAGCTGATCAGATGTGTATCCTGACAATCAGAGCCGCCCCGATGTGTATCCTGGCGATCAGATGGGTTTTCCCTGACAAATGTGGTTGTGTGTGTGTCGGTGTCCCATAGAGGAAAAATATAAGTAATGTCTTGTCAAGAGATGTTGTGTTCCTGACAGAGTGTGATATGTCAGAGGTGTTGTTTCCTGACAGAGTGTGATGTGTCAGAAGTATTGTTCCTGGGAGGTTATCGGGTGAGACCCGGGTTATGCTGTAGAATATGATGATTTAAGGATTAATTGAGTCGACATACCCAATGATTGGTTATAATCGGGAAAAGTCCCCGATTGGTGATGATTGAGTCTGTGGACTCATGGATAGGGTTGTACACGGCGAAGGCCCCAGTTGATCGAGTCTATGGAATTGACTCAAGGATAAAGCGTGAGCGGTTATTGAAACGGTAATTGGTGTCGTAGACAAATGACTGGATAAATTGACAACTTGGAGGTTGGGAACCTCGAATAGGGTGAGATAGCCCTGAGTGACTCGGGTACGAATTACGAATATTATTATAATATGAGACTTGTATGTACTACTATATCATTATTGATGAATGTATTATGTGGAAAATAGTTTAGAGAGTTGTAGATTTTGCTGGGCTCTATGGCTCACTCCTTCATCTTATGTCTTCAGATTCGGAGCGATTGTAGATTGGCAAGCAAGCTAGCATGCTTGATAAGTCTGGAAAGTGTTCCGGCGCAGTTGCGTGCCAAAGTAAGGACTACTGTAGCCAGTGAGGTATCGATTTGCTTATGATGGGTTATTGTGATGACCAGTTGTTATTGCTTATGTAAGCCATAAGAAAAGTTGAAAAATTCCCGCATTTCGCGGGTAAAGTCTTCCGCATGCGTGGTTATGACGAACGGGCACGTGCTCGGAATTTGATTCCTAGGCAACGGGTTCGGGGTGTCACAATATCACTATGAAAAGAAGGTTGAGACAATGATTCAATATTACCAGTACTACAACAAGAGCAACAACTAACTAGAGGAATTCTAGTTTGTAGATTGAACCATGGTATCATGGAGACAACACCAACATAACTTTCGTCTTATCTAAAGATTTGAGTTTTTTTCGGAATGATGGAATTCCAAATATACTTACTCCAGTCTTTACGATCATTTGGCTGTTTGATAGATTCCCAAGTACTTTTAACAGAAAACTTACCTTTCGGGCTAGGATTCCAAATAAAAGCATCTTCAGACTCAGAAGTAAAAAAAATTGCAGATCTTATAGCTATTTTCAAATGATCAGGAAGATAATCATTAACCAAAAGTGAAATCCCAAATACCATCATTATCTAAACATATTCAAAAATAAGAGGAAAATATGGAGGAGTAATGATGCATTATCGATAAGAGGGGCCTCCCCAAACCAATGATCTAGCCAAAAACTTATCTTAGTACCATTACCAATAAAAGCAGTCGACTTATAGACCACATTCTTACAAAGATGACTAATTTTAATCCAAGTTTTGGAAGAACCAAGACGGTAAGAGGCATTCCAAATATGACTAAATTGAAACATTGCTTTGAAAAAAGATGACCAAAGATTATTAGATTGTTAAAGGTTCCAAGCTTGTTTCATTCTAAGAGCAATAGAAAAATCGTTCATTTTTCGAATCCCCAAACCACCATCCGGATGGGAAAGAGAACATATATTCCAGTTAATTCAATGACGTTTCTTAGTTTCATTCGTGTTATTCCAAAAAAATTTAGTCATGGATTTGTCAATAAGATTAGTAATTGCTTTAGGAACATGAATATCAGCTTGAAGATAAGTGAGAATAGAAGATAAAACATGTTTAATAAGAATTAATCTTCCACCAGTCGATAAAAACTTAGCTTTCCATCCTTCCACCTTTGAAGTGATTTTATCTATTATAGAATTGAAAAAACATTTCTTAAGACGCCCTTTATAAAGAGGAATCCCTAGGTAAATAAAAGGGAATTAAAAATAAAATCACTTCTCATCCTAGTCATCTTATCAGAACAATAAAAAGCACTTTTGGATCGATTAATCAACTGACCTGATGATTTCTCATAAGAAGTAATAAAATTAAAAATTTTCTTAATATTATGTTTTCTACCATTACAAAATATAAGGGTATCATCAGCAAAAAGGTGAGAAATCGGATTCCCGAACCTACCCAATTTGTAAGTGGAAGAAAGACTCAGAGAGATGGTATTAAGACCCCTACTGAGCACTTCTTCAGCTAAAAAAGAGCTGGGGATAGGGGATCACCTTGACGAAGGCCACGCGAACTCTGAAAAAAACCTTGCAAACACCCATTTATTAGAATAGAAAAAGATTGGTTGTAAAGACATCCACGAATCAGTCTAATAGCATCTTCTTTAAATCCCATTTTTTGCAGGACAGAGAATATGAAAGTCTACTCCGTTCTGTCGTATGCTTTAGACATGTTAAGTTTAAATATAACATTTCCTCCAGGAGATTTCCTGTCTATATCCTGCACCATATCCTAAGCTAAGCTAACATTATTTATAATATGTCCACCTTTCACAAAGGCAATCTATTCATCCGAAATAATGTTAGGAAGCAATAAACCAATTCGACCAGCCAAAATTCGAGATGTAATCTTACAAAGAAAGTTGCAAAGGATAATAGGTTTAAAATCCGAAAAAGACTCAGGAGAGTTGCATTTTGGGATAAGAGGAATAGCAGTAGCATTAATAGCTCTAGGAATCTCAGCATTCATGAAAAAGAATGAAATTGCATGAAAAAGATCATCTTTTATAATGCTCCAACATGATTGATAAAAATGTCTAGAAAACCCATCTGGACCAGGGGAACTATCTGCCGACATGCTAAAAACAACTTTTTTAATTTCTTCTAAAGAGGGAAGAGTAAATATAGAAGTATTATTCTCCTTCGAAATAAGACAAGGAATGTAGTTTAAAATATAAGGATCTAGCATGACATTATAAGAAGAAAGCAAATTTTTTTAAAAAGATACCGCTTCGTTACCTATATCCTCTTGAGAATCCAGCCAGTTTCCTTGAGCATCTTTAATTCTAAATATGCTATTACGACCCCCTTCTAGAATTGGTGACCATGTGAAAAAACTTTGTGTTGTTATCACATTCTTTGAGCCACTTAACTCTAGACTTTTGTCTTCAATAAATCTCTTCTTGGGTAAGAATAGATTGCATTTCAACCTTAAGGTTATTTAAAAGAGGTCTTTGTCGGTTTTGGACTGTAGTGTATATGGATAAAAAAAAAAGAAAAAAGAAAAAAGAAATAAATTTTTTTTAAAAAAAAGTTTTTTCATGAAGAGATTTATTGGAGATGCAATCTATTCTTACCCAAGAAGAGATTTATTGGAGACAAAAGTCTAGAGTTAAGTGGCTCAAAGAAGGTGATAACAACATAAAGTTTTTTCACATGGTCACCAATTCTAGAAGGGGTCGAAATAACATATTTAGAATTAAAGATGCTCAAGGAAACTGGCTGGATTCTCAGGAGGATATAGGTAATGAAGCAGTATCCTTTTTTTAAAAATTTGCTTTCTTCTGATAATGTCATGCTTGATCCTTATATTTTAAACTACATTCCTTGTCTTATTTCGGAGGAGAATAATACTTCTATACCTACTCTTCCCTCTTTAGAAGAAATTAAAAATGTTATTTTTAACATGTCGGCAGATAGTACTGTTGGTCCAGATGGGTTTTGTGGACATTTTTATCAATCATGTTGGAGCATTATAAAGAATGATCTTTTTCTTGTAGTTTCATTCTTTTTCATGAATGCTGAGATTCCTAGAGCTATTAATACTACTGCTATTGCTCTTATCCCAAAATGCAACTCTCCTGAGTCTTTTTCGGATTTTAGACCTATTATCCTGTGCAACTTTTTTTATAAAGTTACATCTCGAATTTTGGCTGGTCGAATTGGTTTATTACTTCCTAACATTATTTCTGATGAATAGAGTGCCTTTGTGAAAGGTAAACATATTATAGATAATGTTAGCTTAGTTCATGAGATGGTGCAGGATATAGACAGGAAATCTCCTGGAGGGAATGTTATATTTAAACTTGACATGTCTAAAGCATACGACAAAATGGAGTGGACTTTCATATTCTCTGTCCAGCAAAGAATAGGATTTAAAGAAGATGCAATTAGACTGATTCGTGGATGTTTTTTTTACCAATCTTTTTCTATTATAATGAATGGGTGTTGGCAAGGTTTTTTTTAGAGTTCGTGTGGCCTTCGTTAAGGTGATCCCCTATCCCCTGCTCTTTTCATTTTAGCTGAAGAAGTGCTCAGTAGGGGTCTTAATACCATCTCTGTGAGTCTTTCTTCCACTTACAAATTGGGTAGGTTCGGGAATTCGATTTCTCACATTCTTTTTGCCGATGATACTCTTATGTTTTGTAATGGTAGGAAACATAGTATTAGGGAAAATTTTAATTTTATTACTTCTTATGAGAAATCATCAGGTCAGTTGATTAATCGATCCAAAAGTGCTTTTTATTGTTTTGATAAGATGACTAGGATGAGAAGTGATTCTATTTTTAATTGGGTGGGTATCCCTAGAAAACTCTTCCCTTTTATTTACCAAGGGATTCCTCTTTATAAAGGGCGTCTTAAGAAATGTTTTTTCAATTCTATAATAGATAAAATCACTTCAAAGGTGGAAGGTTGGAAAGCTAAGTTTTTATCGACTGGTGGGAGATTAATTCTTATTAAACATGTTTTATTTTCTATTCTCACTTATCTTCTAGCTGGTATTCATGTTCCTAAAGCAATTACTAATCTTATTGATAAATCCATGACTAATTTTTTTTGGAATAACACGAATGAAACTAAGAATTGTCATTAGATTAACTGGAATATATGTTCTCTTCCCCATCCGGAAGGTGGTTTGGGGATTCGAGAAAAGAACGATTTTTCTATTGCTCTTAGAATGAAACAAGCTTGGAACCTTTAACAATCTAATAATCTTTGGTCATCTTTTTTCAAAGCAAAGTTTCAATTTAGTCACATTTGGAATGCCTCTTATCGTCCTGGTTCTTCCAAAACCTGGATTAAAATTAGTCATCTTTGTAAGGATGTGGTCTATAAGTCGACTGCTATTATTGGTAATGATACTAAGATAAGTTTTTGGCTAGATCATTGGTTTGGGGAGGCCCCTCTTATTGATAATGCCATCATTACTCATCCATCTTTTCCTCTTATTTCGAATATGTTAGGTATTTGAGATTTCAATTTGGTTAATGATTATCTTCCTGATCATTTGAAAATAGCTATAAGATCTGAAGGTTTTTTTTACTTCTGAGTCTGAAGATGCTTCTATTTGGAATCCTAGCCTGAAAGGTAAGTTTTTTGTTAAAAGTGCTTGGGAATCTATCAGACAGCTAAATGATCGTAAAGACTGGAGTAAGTATATTTGGAATCCCATCATTCTGAAAAAAAATTCAAATCTTTGGATGGAAGGTTATGTATGGTGCTGTCTCCATTGATACCATGGTTCAATTTACTGGAATTCCTCTAGTTAGTTGTTGCTCTTGTTGTAGTACTGATAATATTGAATCATTGTCTCACCTTCTTTTTCATAGTGATATTGCAAATGGTATTTTGAGACATTTTGCTAGTCACTGTTCTATTGTGTTAGAGCCAAGTGATACCATTCAATGTTTGATGATGCGATGGTTCAGAGCCTTTGAAAGACATCAAAATGAGTTTTTCATTCTGCTTCCTCTTCTTATCATATGGGAGATATGGAAAGAAAGATGTGCGCGTAGATTCAAAGGAGCTCGGAAACCTTCTGGTCTTATTATTGATCGTATCAAGAATTGGATGGCAGATTTGGGGAGCTTTACTAATAGGAAAATGTTGGATCTTTCAATTTTCAGCTCTGGGGCTCCTTGTTCTCTGCAAAGAAACTCTATTTCTTTTGTCAAATGGAGTTGGCCCCTTCAAGGTAGAATTAAATTGAATGTTGATGGTGCATCTAGAGGCAATCCGGGTTTAGCAAGTGGTGGAGGTATTATTCGAAATCATCATGGGGAGATGTTAGCTAGTTTTTATGCGTTTTATGGTAATTGTTCTAGCTATGTAGCGGAGACTAGAGCTCTTCTAGATGGTATTACTCTTTGCGATAATAATGGGTATATGCAGATTGAAGTTGAATCCGATTCTAAATCTCTAGTGGAAGCCTGGAATGGAAAATGTGGTCATCCTTGGAATGTCTGGTATTGGAATATTAAGATCAACAAAGTTAAGAATATTTGCTTCTCTATTTCTCATATCTACGGGGAAGCAAATCCGGTTGCGGATTTTTTAGCCAATTACGGCTGTGATCTTTAACATTCAGGTTTAATCCTCTCTAGCCAGGTTAGGCCTTCTCGCCTCAGATCTCTTCTCTTCCTTGATAAAGTGGGTTTGGGAAATATTAGATTGTCATAAAGCATTTTAGTTTTGTATTTGTTTGTGGTTGGTGTTCTTGTATTGGGTTGGGGGTTTTAATTCCCCCTGCCTCTTTGTTTCGTTTTAGGGGTTTTGGTTTTATGTTCCCCCCTTGTGGTGTCTTTGTAGGGGTAAGGTTTTATGTCCCCCCCCTCCAATTTTTCTTTCATCTAATAATCAGGTAGGGGTCCGCCAAACCCCCCTCTCCCTTTGAGTGGATTTTATTATTATTATTATTTTTTTTAAAAAACAAGGCTAATCTAAAGATCAATCATTAGTCATAATAATGGCCGTAATAAAAAGTGTGTTGCATGTAGCAGATGTAAAACAACAAATCTGTGAAATGACTAGTCACTAGTGTTTAGTCAAGAGGATGGAAACGCTACTTTATCACCTTCATAGATGATGCTTCTCGTTATACCTATGTCTATTTGATACAAACTAAGGATGAAGCCTTTGAGATGTTGAAGATATTCAAAGCAAAAGTCGAGAAATCTCTTGATGCCAGGGTCAAAACACTTAGAACCGATAGAGGTTTAGAGTATATTAGATGCTGAATTTTCCAAATTCTATAAAGTTAATTGTACCCATTACGAGCTCACTCTGCTATACACGCCACAACAAAAAGGTATTGCAGAAAGGAACAATCAAACCTTGACAAAATTGGTTAACACTAACACCATGCTTGCCAGTTCAGTTGCACCAAAAGATCTTTGGGATGAAGCAATGACTATGATTTTATTGGACACTTTTTCACAAGCAAAGCTTATAGATACCTAAATTTGGAAACTCTAGCACCGGACACAATAGTGGAGTTATAAGTGTTTACTTCTTTGAACATATGTTTCCATTTAAGGAAAGTTCAGAAGTAGTAGCCTAGTGGAGGGCCAACTAGAGTCAGGTTCCAAGAGAAAAGAACCAAAAACTTTAGCTTTGCCATAACCTAGATGGAATTCAAGAGCTAGAATTCCTTAGGACTTTGATCCTGATTTTGTATGTCTCATTGAGAAAGATCCAGCTAGCCACTCTTAGGCCATGACATCTAATGATATCGCATTCTGGAAATAAGTAATAGAAGATGAGATGTACTCCATCATATCTAATGGGACATGGACTCTTGTTACCCTTGGGTTGCAAACCAATTGGATACAATTGCATGTTGAAGAAGAAAATTAAACTAGACGGAACTATTGGAAAGTACAAAGCCCATCTCATGGATGAAGGGTTCAAGCAATGATAAGGTTTTGACTATTTTGATCAAGGATCTAATTATACACCAGATGGATGTCAAAATGTCATTCCTTAATGAAGATCTTGAAGAATAGGTCTTTATGGAGAATCCAATAGAGTACATTCTTAAGAAAGTCTGCAAATTGGTGAAGTCCCTTTATAAACCCAAACAGTTGCCAAAAGAATGACACAAAAGTTTATGAGAATTCTCTTCGTAGACGGTTATCAAGGTTCTGAATGTTGATATCACTCGACATGTCGAGCCATGGAAAAATGATATATCGGAAGATATATCGTTTATCGGTAATTTTTGGAAAAATTGTAAAAAAAGGGGCAAAACATGGAATTTTGCAGTGAAATTTCAGGAGTTATAATAGATGTTAATACATCTTTTAGAATAAATTTTTTTTAAAGCATAACAATGTACATAAGAGATGCAATGAGAATAGAGCAAAGATGTGCGTTGACGAGTGACGATAATGTATGATTGATTCATGTTTCATTCATTATTGAATAGCATATGTTAGTGAATCTTAACCAAAGTTAAAGGGAATTAAAAGGGGACACGTTAATTTTTTATTTTTTATTTCTAAAAACCAAGGTTAAATGCTTTAACCCTAAGGATTTAGTGAATCTTAGTCACAATTAAAGGGAGAGACTTTTAATTTTCTATTTTTTTTTCTAATAGATGCTTTAACCATAAGGGTTAGTAAATCTTAACCATGGTTAAAGGGAGTTGAAAGAGATGTTAATTTTTTTAAAAATCAAGGTTAGATGCTTTAACCCTAAGGATTTGAATCTTAACCACAGTTAAAGGGTGTTAAAAGGGGACACGTTATTTTTTAATTATTTTTCTGAAAACTAAGGTTAGATACTTTAACCCTAAGGGTTAGTGAATCTTAACCACAATTAAAAGAGTTAAAAGGAGATAAATTAACCACAGGGGGCTAAAACTTGTTAACCATAGTTCAAGGGCAGTTAAAGGGACTTTATGAGCTTATGTAAGGGCATAATTGTCATTTTACTAAAAATTACAAACAAAAGTCTAACAGAACCAAGGGTTGACTGTTGGAAAACCATGAGCTAATTTGCAAAACGTTTACACATAAAAGTGTATTTGCAAATTAGGAAGAACCTAGCAGTTAATATGTAAAATCCCTAAACTTAAAATTAAATAAAACCTTTGATAAGTCATACGAAGAAGGGGAAGGGAGACTCGACTCAGAGCCAGAAGACAATGGAGACCTAGGGCATGCCTGCTAGGGTGATCGGGGACGGCGACAGATGGCGACGGCGACCTCCATGCTCCGGGTATGTTCTTCTTCCTTCATCCTCTCTTCTTCTTCCTCCTTTCTCCTCTCTTCTTCCGTCTTTCTCCTCTCTTTTTTTTATTTTTTTCATTTTCTGTTTCAAACAAAATGAACCCTAACAGGGTTTCACGAAAAAAATTCCACAAAAAAAAAACCAGGAAAAAGGGTTTTTGGTCGATATCGGTTGGGTTATCGCTGATATTTCGTTGATATCACCGATATATCGGCGATATCTTCCGATACCATGTAAAAAAATCATAACCATGTGTAGATGTGTCGGTCATGGTCGTTACCGATAAATATCGGCGATATTTCACCGATATTATCGATTTTTTGAACCTTGACGGTTATCAAATTAATGGTGGAGACAAAAAAGTTCTTGTCATTAGAATTGACCCTTCTAGTGTCATGAAGACAGAGAAGTTGCTGTCAAACTTTAAAATGAAGGACTTGGGAGAAGCTGATGTGATTCTTAGAATCAAAATCATCAAGAATGATAAAGGGATTGCTCTTAGCCAATCTAGCTACATCGAGAAGATTCTCAAAAGATTCAATCAACAGGACTGTGTACCGGCTCAACTCTAGTAGACTCCAACATCAAACTTAAGAAGAATCAAGGCAGTAGTGTTGCTCAACTGGAATACTCGTAAGTCATTAACAGCTTAATGTATGCCATGCACTACACCAGGCCAAATATTGCCCATGCAATTGGTATATTGAAGCATATACACAAGCAAACCCAAGAAAAAGCACTATATTGCATTGGTCAGAGTTCCCAAATACCTAATGAGTACGATGACATATGGGGTGCAATATGGAAGGAACCCAGATGTCCTAGAAAGCTACAATGACACATGTCACACATCTTGGAATTCGTGCATGAACGAGTCCATGTCAGTGATAGCGTGGATTTTTACTATTGGAAGAGCCATCTCCTGGAAATCTAAAAAGAAAATGTGCATTACCCATTCCACAATGCAATTAGAGTTTATCGCCTTGTCATCGGTGGGAGAAGACGTGAAATGGCTTGAGAGCTATTACTAGACGTACTAATATGGGGCATTCCTGTGCCGACAATCACAATTTATTGTGACAATCAGACTGCAATGCTTAAATTATATTAAACAATGGTAAATCCAGATATACGTCTGAAGTAAAACATTTAAGGGGTATGATAACTTATGGTAAAATTTCCATCTACTATGTTAAGTCCAAAGAAACTGTGGCAGACTTGTTATCGAAGGCCCTTGGCACGAACTTGGTGATGAGTGTAGATACCCTATTTTGCACGCTTGAGTAATCTTTGACTCGCAATCGATGCATATCCTCCAAAATTCTTCAAGTTCTTCAAAATTGTATTCAACCATAAGGTCTCCTTAAAACCTTCACAAACCACCTTATAACCCTATGAACCTAAGGTAATTTGGTTATTTTAGTCGAAATTCAGGACTCTAGGGGCATAATGGTACTAAGTTATAATCTATTTTTTAAGAAGAAGCGAGAAATGAATATAGGTGTCTCATTCCCTTTATATTTTCGAACAAAATGTTTTCTAATTGGACCGGCGTGGTTAATATTGTATATCAATATGGTCTCTAATTTTCAAAACAATAAAAAGATCTATTATTATCTCACTATCTTATACACTACAGAGCAAACGGTTAGGCCCTTGCAATATAAAAGGAAAAGAATCACTCCAAAAACCATCTCATTCAAGTGTTCTGACACATAAGAAAAATAAAGTTAAAAAATTATAAAATTCGTAATGAACCATTCAATTCATCACCAACACACTTTGTAAGAGGGAGAAAATGTGTCATAACGATAATATACCATTTAAATATATATTTTGAAAATGACAAAACTACCCCTCTTCCATTATGTCCTCAAATAAAAAAATTATCACTTTTAAATGTGGCTCTATGAGAGGTAGCTCGGGTTTGGATTGGGTTAGTTTCAAGTTGGGTACACAATGTCCTTAACTCAAACCCTATTAATTATGTATGATGACCTGTTAGATATAGGAAGACACCCAAACTTGACCAAATTATAAATGGGTTGAGAACCAAAACCAAACTTATCCCACGGGTCCAAAACATCAGCCATAATCCATCGAAATGTCGGGGTTTGAGTGAGTCGGCGGTCGGATATAGGTACCAATAATGTATTGGTCACAAGTAAATGTTGACCAATATTTTACTTTTACCAACTTAATAGTAGGGTCAACATGAGCCAATAGTCACCTAACTCATGAATTCCTTTTTTGAGTTGTTTTATGAGATCATTCTCCTTTTTTTACATCCTTTCTTGTGCATTGCACATGTTTCCTTTAGCTGCTACCATCCACATCGTATGTGAATTAGATAACGTCTATCATGTCTTTTTTCCTCTATTAAGACATTAAACATGAGGGCCCAATTGGACATTTGTCCAATTTTCAGAAACACAATCCCTAAAAATCAGCCTCTCAAGTCATTGTTTATCACGACTATGATGAACTTTCAGGCTTTCATTCTGGTGGGCCATTTGTCTCGACAACTATACCAAACATCGGTTTTTTGCTAGATATTTTTTTAACCCCAGGTTTGGTCAACATTAACCTTAGGAGTTAATGTTGAAAGGTTAATAGGACACGTGGTGCCACAGAAAGCCGGAGAGTCATTCTCAGCTTCTTCTCCCATAGAAAAACCTGATTTTGTAGCGATTAGATATTTTAAAATTGGACAAACGATCAATTTGCTCACCGATTTAAATATATCTAAGGGGAAAAAAGATGTAGTGGACGTTACCAAGTTAATGTGTAGTGTGGACACTAGCATTTACCTATATATTTGTAATAGGTATATGCGTGCTAGCCCTACTCTTAGTCAACTCCTACTCTCAGCCGCCACCAACCACCTGTCTATTATGCAACGATTAATGCACTCTCCCCAAAAGAATGAACAGGTGGTTGTGGAGGCTGAGAGTTGATTGAGAATAGGGCTAGCATTCCTCATATATATATATATATGTAGGATTAGTAATATGTGCTTGACGCATAGGTAGTTTTGCTAATGTGTCACGCTATTGAGTAACCATGTGGAGGGGTCCCCCTTGCATGTCATTGACAAAAATTCGATCCGATCGAGTTAAGTTTTTTGTTAGGTGGCACGCAAGGCGGCAAGAGGGGAGCCACACATCAGTTTTTTTTGTTGGTCCAAACACCATTCATGTGGAACTCTATCGTGTGATGCGTGGCCAACACTGTCACATCAGTTTTTTTTGTTGGTCCAAACACCATAGATGTGGAACTCTATTGTGTGATGCATGGGCAACACTCTCTATGCATCAAACACATATTATCCATCCTTATTTACATATTAGAGGAAACCTGTGCGATACACAGAGAAGGATAAAAAAAAGGGGAATGATTTTATAAAATAACTCAAGTAAAGAATTAATGAGTTAGCTAAATAATGGTTCACGTTGGCCCACTATTGAATTGATAGAAGTAATATTGGTTAACATCTACTTGTTAAGGGATGTTGACCAATACATGGTCGGCACCAATACTGGATCTGTCAACTCGCTAAAACCCCTCGACTTTTAAATGGATTATGGCTGAGATTATTGACCTATGAGTTAGGTTTTAGGTTTCGTTCTCAACTCGTTTGAGTTTGGGTTGGGCTTCCTAGACCCGATGGGATGATACCTTGTTAACTTATGTGTTGGGTTTGGGTTGAGGTTATTTTTTGTACCCAACCCAAACCCAAGTTACACCTAATTAGAGCCCATGTAGCAAAAGAGGGATAGTGGTCATCTAAAAGAATACATATTTAAATTGGATATTACTGTTATGGCACATTCTTTCTCTCTCCCTCTCCTCTCCCTTGTGCATAAGTAGCACCCCTCCCCCTTTAGATTTTTTTTTTTTTGTGGACCCCACAATCTCTCTCTCCTCTCCCTTGGGTGTAAGCAACACCCCCCTCCCCCTTCAAAAACTTTTTGTGGACCCACGATCTCTCAATCTCTTATAGTGTGACTAAGTGAGTGGGGAATTAAATGGTGCATCTCAATTTTATATTTTCTTTTCCTTTTATTTTTCTTACGAGTGGGCACTTGAATGAGTTGATTTTTAAAGTAATTTTTCTTTTTATTATGGTCCCACTAAGTGCTCTGTAGTATATAAGGTAGAAAGATAGTAATATATTTTGTTATATGCATGACATTAAAAGACCATATTGATATCCTCTATAGACCTCACTGGTTCGATCACTGGTCCGATTTAAAAAACATTGAATTCAGGTCGTTTTACTCATTCGTAATGCTAGAACAGACCCAAAAGACAATTTATTTATTTAAGCATTTAAGAAACATGTTGGGTTGGAGTCAATTTGAACTTGACCTAAAACCAAGGTTCTTAATGTTGATATTGCACGACATGTCGCACCGGTGGGTTAAAAAATTAAAGATATATCGGGGATACATCGCAAGATGTTTATTGAGAATTTTTTTAAAAATAAAAAAAATGGTGCAAAACATGAAATTTTGTAGTAAAACTTCAGAAAATGTTAAAATAGATATTAATACACATTGGAGAATAAAAAATATTTAAAAAAACAATGTACATAAGAGATGCAATGAGAAGGGGGCAAAGATTCGCGTTGAATCACTGACGACAATATATGATTGATTCTTATTCATAAATCATAACTAACTTACATAAGATGTTTCATTCATTTCTCAATCAATTATAAATTCATAATTCATAAGATTAATAACAATACAAACATACATAATAATAATAATCTAACCCACCAAACGGACTACAAGTCTTGCTAATAGATGTTTCTTAAAGTGGTCATGGATTCCATAATTTCGTCATCGTAAGGTGCCTTTGTGAGAGGCAAGCAAATCCTAGATGATATACTAATAGCGAATGACTAAGATTCTGAGCAAAGTCCTAGCTTGTATATTTAAAGTGGTCATGGATTCCATCATTTTGCCATCAACTCGCAAGGCACCTTTGTGAGAAGCAAGCAAATCCTTGACGGTATTCTAATAGTGAATGATTGCTTAGACTCTAGATTGAGGAGCAACTGTCTTGGTATCATTTGTAAATTGGACCTGGAGAAGGCTTTTGACCGTGTGAATTGAGAGTTTCTTGGGTACCTATTAAGGAGAATGGGGTTTGGCACCAAATGGAGAAATTGGATCAAGGCCTGCGAGGAGTCGATTTTTTTTTCCACTTTGGTTAATAGAAGCCTAATTGGCTACTTAAGAAGTTTTCGAGGGTTAAGACAGGGAAACCCTCTTTCTCCCTTCTTTTTTATCATGGTCAAAAAGGCTCCAAGAGATGGATTGGAAAAATTGTAAGGGATATCTTGAGGGTTTTTCGGGCGGTAAGTATAATTTGCTATTTCCCACCTTCAATGATTAGCAAAATGGAAGGGGATATATCATTGTCGGTTTTTTCTGTTAATACGGATAATTTGGCTATTTCTTATCTTCAATTTGTTGATGATATCTTGATCATGTGTGATGCGTGGCTACCTTTTTGTCTTCTTAAGTGCTTTGAGGTAGTTTTTGGGCTTTTAGAGTTAACATGCATAATAGTAAAATGTTTGGCCTTGGCGAGGTGCCCAATTTTCCGAAGAGCTATAGGGTGTTGGGCTACATGATTGGTCATTTCCTAGCAAAATATTTGGGTATGCATCTCGGTGCTGTATTTAAAGCCATCTCTATATGGGACCCAGTCCTAGAATTAATAGGAGGTTGGCCACTTGGAAAGCCATTCACTTGTCTAACCCTTATGAAAAGTGGTCTTGCTTGCATTCCTACATATTTTATGTCTTTGCTCCCTATCCTGTGTTTATGGCCAAATTTGGGGAGAGATTACAGAGGGATTTCTTTAGAATGATCAAATAGATGCTAGGAAATATCATCTCGTTGAGTGGGAGGTTGTTTTCCATTCTTTTGGGGAGGAGGGTTGGGTATTAGATCTTTTGTGAGATGAATCTTGACATGCTTAGGAAATGACTAGAGAGATTTTGTGTGGAGAGAGAGAGAGAGAGAGAGAGAGAGAGGATGGTCATTGTAGCTAAGTATAATAATAGTCTGAATTGGTTCCGAAGGGCAATCCTATAGGGTGGGCTTGTTGAAAGCCATCTTGAAAAGTAGGAAGAAATTCCTAGATCTTTCGCCCTTCAATATTTGCAATGGTGAGGGGGTCACCTTGAAACAATAGACAACACTGCACTTCCTATCTAAGGCCAAGGAAAATAAGGTGGCACCTTAATTGAGATTGGGCGAGGTGGTGTGGGTCCCTAAATTGAGATGGCACCTTAATGATTGGGAAATAGATGAATTCCTGAGTTTTTTGAGTCATCTTGAGCGTGTGAAGCCTAATCCTTTAGTTGCCGATTATAGAATTTGGCTCAAGGACAACAAATTTGTTTTCACTGTGAGATCATTCTGTCGAGCCATCGTTGGTAGTTCTGGTTCCCTATTTCCCCACAGATTGGTGTGGACAGCTTTCCTGTACAAGATTCTCCTGTTGGACCAAATAAAGAGCAGGGGTAAAAGTCTTGCTAATAGATGTTTCTTATGTTTCTCTGAAGAAGTAACCGTGGGACCATGCTAATAGAATTTGGAGTTTTTCCTATCCCGCTTGGGGGTTTAGTGGGTCTTTCCTTGTAGCTTCAAGAATTTATTCTCCAGTTAGTATCCGCGAAATAATTGGTGTGGAGGTTTCTCCATGTCTCTTCTTTTTCAGTTCAATTCCCTTTGAACATTGTGTGTTTTTTCCCTTTTCATATAATATCATTTTGATTTACTAATAAAAACCCAAAAAGAAAGAAAAAAAGATGGACCCCTTTAGTCCTGCCACCTCAATTTCCACTAGTAAAATCCATGATACAACAGGTGTGTAAACCTATCGTGTCTAGACAGGCTACCTGCCATCATTAATTATCCTCTTCTAAGTCTTCTTTATGTAATCTATGCAACGTATTTTTTTCGCTAATAACAGATGAGTAACACGAAAGCTGGGAAAATACAATGTTGTTATAGTGGCAGAAATAACCATTATAATGGTAAATTGCAGTGATGTTCGATGTGGCTAACCCTACTCTTTTTTGTGAAGAGTTTATTGCAAAGGCCTCAAAATAAATTTAGTCGCCTTCATCTGACTTGTTAAGTGCAGAGAAATGGCCAAGGGTCTGATATGGGCGACGGCAGAGGATTTGACGAGGAATAGAGGGCGAGTCCTCTCTCTGTATCGCCAATTACTGCGGAGCCTCAACTCTCCTAAACTGCCACTAAATTTAGCCGCAAGACTGGCCAAGAAAACTGAGGTCCGTACCATCTTCATGCTGGGTTCCGAGGAGCAATCCCTCCACAATATCGCTGACCTCATTGACGCTGCTGAGTATTCTCTCTCCCTCCTAAGAAAAGGCGAAATCCCCAAGTACATCCAGTGAGTAACTCTTCCTTCTGTTGCTGTTTTATTTCAATATATATAGTTCTCTCTCTTTATATCTTTTTTTAGAGCCCCCTGTGTGAGATTAGTGGACTAGTTTCACACGTAAATGCATGTCAGCGACTGATGTGGCTGAGTCAGGATGACCTTGTGGATTTTGTATTTCTTTGAGCTGACTGAAAGTGGAACCTTAATCCTTGTTTCGTACGTATGAGCCTAATTCTTTCTCAAGCACCCAATTAAAAACCATGTCACTGTAAAAGGAAGCTTCAGATATTAATTACAGTTCGGTAATTACCATTAAAGGTATACCTATTTTCCTCTTTGGACATGGATATGAATGAACTGTGTACATGGGGGATTGAGTGAGATAGTTTTCATAAGATGGATAAAAATAGCCACATGTGGATATGTTTGATGAAAAAGGCATATTAGCAACATTATAGTCCTTTGCTTTGTAGTTTTTTTTTTTTGGTGGAAAGAGAAATCGATGGTCTCACTCCATAGATCTTGATCATCAAGGATAGGGACAACCTCGTCATCTACGAATTCTTCCAGGTAGATCAAGAGTGCCTCACTAACAAATGGTCTTTGTCTTGATGGTTGACTGTCTCTCCTTCTCTACTCCTTGTTTAGGAGTTGATCTATCTCCTCCTCTGGAGTAAATTCATCATCTCTCTCCTCCATGGGGGAACATGTATGATAACAGACAATAGATATTGTCCAGGTCCTTAATGGACTTTTTTTTGTCTTCTCTCGAGGAGAGAAAATTGGGAGACTGTTAGCATTCCTGCCTATTATAGCCAAAGGAGTCACGCACATGCTTTTCCTTTAGTGCAATCTCCCTCCTCTCCTATAGTTGTTACCAAGGTTCTAATTATTGATATCGCTCGACATGTCGAGCCGTCCAAAAAGATATTTCGGAAATATATTGCAAGATATATCATTTGTCAGTGATTTTTGAAAAAATGACAAAAAAAAAAAGGGGGCAAAACATGGAATTTTATAGTGGAACTTCAGTAAATGTTAAAATAAATGTCAATACACATTTGAGAATCAAAATATTAAAAAAAACAACAATGCACATAAGAATACAATGGGAAGGAAGCAAAGATGGGCATTGACGACACAATTCCTAAATCATAACTAACTACATAAAATGTTTCATTCATTTCTCAATCAATCATAAATTTATAATTCATAAGATTCATACCAATATAAACATACATAATAATTCAACCCACAAAAAGAATTACAATTAGAACCAGAAAGAGTTATGCAGAGCCATTGCCACATAAGGTTGTACACCCCCATACTCATATTCATACGGCTCATACCCAGAAATATATTCATATGATTCTTTTGGAATTTAAATTTGGGATTTTAAATGGAGGCGACCCGTAATATGTTTAATATTTTTTTTAAAGCTTAATTGTAAGTCTTTTTCTGCTGAACTGTTAGTTGAATTTTTGACATTGTAGATGAAAATATTTGTAAAGACTAAAATATGAGACTTTTTTCACCGGACTTTTGGGTTTTAGTAATGTTTTGATATGGTAGAATTTATAAAATTTAAGAAATACCTTTGCATTTGAAAGTTGAAATTCTCAAAAAGGCGCTAAAAACGGATTTTATTCTTAAACGGGAAAGTTGATTTTTTATTCTCCAGAATTTGGATATAGGATAATTTTAATTGAATTTAAATGGCGGGTATAACTTATTTACATATAAATATCTTAAATAAATTGTTTTCTTGATATTTTATGTAAATAAGATAAAGTGAGGCAAGGCAATGAGAAGCCAAAGTTTTTATTAAATAAATAAAAATATATCGGTCGATATTGCACGATATCGGTGATATATATCCTTGATATCGTGCGATATCATGTAAAAAAACTTTCGTCATACAGATGTGTCACACACTTGTGATATCGATAGATATCGGCAATATATCACCAATAATGTCGATTTTTTATTCCTTGGAGGGGGGAGGGGGGGGGGGGTATCATCAACTTTTCATTCCATGTCTCTAACTTATAAAATATATATCGGAAATATCGAGCAATATATCATAAATATTGGGGATATATCGGGGATATTTTGCAAGGAAAAAAAATACATGTAAAAGATATTTTTTACCTTTTAATATCGGGGATATATCAAAGATATTTCAAACCATGGTTGTTACCAAGGTTTAGTTGTTTAAAAATGATCAAAATTTCGGTGATTCCGGAAAGGGGGGGGGGGGGGGGGGGGGGTATCTAAAACAAAATTTATCGAAATTTCAGTATTTTAGACGAATCTCACCGAAAACATTTTTTGATTATTTTAATAAACCAAAATCTTGGACTGAAATAACCCGAGAAAATCCAAATTGGGGCTGAAATTTCGGTATTTCATCAGAAAATTTTCAATATTTTTCCTATTTCTGATTGTTTTGCTTTAGGATTTTACATGTTTTTAAAATTTATGTATATTATATACTATATACGATATAATTTTAAAACTTATACATATACTATAATTATATAATTTACACAGTTTATAGTTTATACATTATATTAAGCATACAATTAGTTTATATTTTATAAACTATAAATATGTTTATACTTTATAGTGTTGCCCAAGGATTGGACCCTTGATGGGAGGGGGGAGGGGTTGAATAGGGTCTATGGCAAATTCAAATTTCTTCCTAAACCCTTGAGCGGAATTTCAATTATACTAATTAAAGGGGAATAGAAATTAAGCAATTTTACAAACAATGCAAAACAATAAAGTAAAGAGAAGGGAAATAGAAAGAGAAAGCAAACACAAGATGTTGTTCTCGAGGTTCGGTAATTCCGCCTATGTCCCTGCCTCAAGCTATACCCACTTGAGGATTCACCACGATTTACTAATCGCACAATCTTCTTACGGGTGAAGATCAAATCTTACATGTGCAAGAGAATCCCCTCTCTTGACTTCCACAATCTTTTTCCGGGTGAAGATCCAACCTTACAATGAAGCTCTTTATTTCAAGGACAAAAATCCACCGATTCTTGATTTAAAGCACACTTTGTAGAAAGTGATTTTACAATCATAAAAATGCTGCTTACACGAGTTGGATGATCTCTGTAAAGCTCTCTAAAAATCTCCCAAAGATTGGAGTTGAATAGCTCAAGATATGAGATTTGGGATTTCTAGGGTTTACTCAATAGATTTAGAAATCTAAGTTTTTGAGTGAATGATAGAATGATTGGATTGATAGGAGTTCTTATTTTAGTTCATAAATCATTCTAATTTATAGTCGAGAAATTATAGCCGTTGGAGGTGAGTTAAATGCAAAACTAGCTGTTGAAAACTAGCCGTTACAGAGTAAAAACTCGGTCCTGCGCTGTCTGGTCGACTAGATGAAGACAGTGCCCAAATAACATTCTGGGCATTTGATCTGGTCGACTAGATGGATGATCCGGTCGACTAGATGATGATTTTCACTGAAAATCACTACTTTAACCAATCTAGATGATAGGAATGATTTGTTAGGTCACTTGGCTTAACTTTATCAAGATTTTAATAATTCTTTATGATGTCTTAGCGTCTTAGAATGATATTCAAATATGGTCTAATGTACTTATGGTCAATCTAGGCATTGAGCTTTCAAACAATCAAACTTTTGAGGACTTTTTACAAAAGTTTTAAATACTCTCAAACTAAAATATAAAATATTAAACCTTCTAAGAGAGTCTTCATTCTTCTTTAGCTTGATCTTGATTTGATTTGTCTTCTTTGGCTTCATGATCAATCTTCTTCTTCTTCATGATATGACTTAGACTTGGATATGAGCTTTAATATCTTCAATATGATCCAACTTGATCCAATGACTTGTTTTGACTTGGTAATGAATCTTCTTCATGGAGGGAGTCATTTTCATGTTTTTGCCTTGAATGGTTTGCTAATGCTCTTGGTAGATTGATTTTCACATAAACTCAATTGAGACATTAGTAACACAAATATCATTACATTATTGTGTTATCATCAAAATCATTAAAGAAACCTATGGTGGAAACATAGTCTAACATATAGTACATAGTTTATACATGAATATAATAGAGTATCACTTACCTAATGAAAAATTATTTAGATAAATCAATAGCTTAGTATAAATGTCCTAATAATTAGTTTTTTTTAGTTTAAATAGGTTGTTGAAATGTTAAAGGGTCTTTAGTATCCTAACTTATTAGGTATCTTATTATAATAATGGATCAATAAATAATTTGTCGCGCCCCAAAGTCCCATCTTGGTTGAATAGGACTTTCGATCTGTGACACTGAATATCCAACTTACTTAACAACATAAATGCATACCAAAATAAGAATCTCAAAATTTCTCTTTAACATTAATAAAATTCAATTGATAATCCTTATAATCTAGTAATCATCAATATAATTGACCAATCATTAACATAATAATTCGGATCCTTCCATATGATCACAAACTCCAATAATTCAACCTAAGTAATATCTAATTTAAATTGTCTTATTACAACCTTTCTAAAGCAAATAGAATATTACTGAATCAATAGTAAGGGTATCGGTCCAAGTCAATCTCTCTTTTCCTATAATCACCTTCGGGTTCCTCTTTCTTCGTATTCTTCTTCAACCCAACGTGTTGGGGCACATATATCGAATCCTAAACCTACCAATAGTAACAGTTTGACTGAGCATTGAAAACACTCAGTGGATATACAACATAATTAACAATTTGTCATATCATACTTCACAATATCAGAGTGCGGAAACATATAAACAATTCATATAATCCTTCCATGACATTTTCAGACTAATGAGTTGTGCGAACTTATGATACATATGCAAACTCATGTCCATTCATGCTAGGTCCATACCAGTTCCATGCCATTCTTGGCTTACCAATCCGTACTAAGGCTATATCAGTCACATCATTCTAGGTCTGTACCATTTCCATGCCATTACAGGCTTACCATTTCGTATCAAGGCTTTATCAGTCACATCATTTTATGTCTGTACCAGTTGCATGTAATTTCATGCTTATCCATTCTCATAAGGTCTATACCATTTATACCAGGGTCCTATCAGTCGTGGGTACATGTGTAGACTCACCAACTCATGGACTTATGTAGACTTAGCAACATACCATGTCGTGAGACTTGTGCTTAATCGTGTCATACTTTTCATCTAGGGTATCTCTTAGGTTTCGATATCTTACCATCGAAACTCCACTATAATGACCCTTACCGAGATAGTTAGAGAATTCTAGGTTAATAGTATTATCCTCTAAGCATTAACCTATCCGGAATTTTATCCTTATATATGCCTAAATAGTCATAATTTAACATGTGAACATCATACCGTAATAGTTATCATTCAATAGGGTATTAACATTGGAGTGATTGAATGAGCGATTGGAATGATAGGAGTTCTTTATTTTATTCATAATTCATTCCTATTTGTAGCCCTTGAGAAAATATGGCCGTTGGAGGCTTCTTGGGACCTCAAAGAGCAGTTAAAAACTAGCCGTTGGGCGTTTTCCGCGTGCACTCGTTGACGAGTACATCCAGTCTTCGCAAAGTCAGGCAGCAAATTCAATCCAGTAGCTACTGCTGCTCCACACGTCGACGAGTGCTGAGAACCGAGTCTCACTCGTCGACGAGTCCTCTGTAATTTTACCGAAATTCCTCTTTTCTTAACCAAATTGATAGGCATGATTTCCATGGTCTATTCCTTTATCTTTAACAAGATATTTATCAAGTTTTAGGTCCTTAGAAAGATATCCAAATGGGCCTTAAGGTACCTATGGTCAATCTAAGTAATTGAGCAATTCAACTGACCAAACTTTAGGGACTTCTTACATAAGTCATAGACTCTTTAAATAAAACAATTAAACATTCTTCGAGTCTTCATTCTTTTAGTCTTTGATCTTGAATTGATTTTATCTTTAAGCTTCATGATCCGACTTGGACTTTGGCTTTGATCTTCAATATACTCAACTTGATTCAATTGCTTTCTTATGGCTTGATGGAGAATCTTTCTTGCTTGGTTGATATTTTCATCTTTTTGCCTTGGATGATGTGTTAATGCTCTTCAAAAGCTGAATTACACTTAACCTCAATAGAATATTAGTAATACAAATGTCATTCTATTATTGTGTTATCATCAAAATAAAAAACCTAAAGGCTAACACCTCCCTTCATGCACCTTCTCATATTATCTACTTTCCTTTCCTATATGACTCTTTGATCTCTGTGTATAATTATCCACTATCTAGGGGTGAGATTGAGCTGAGCCGAGTAGTGGAGTGTTCAGGCTTGGCTTGTTAAATTGCAAAGGTGTTCAGGTTTGGCTCAAAGTTGACCATCTTTGTTATAGCCCGGCTCGTGCTAAACACCCTAAACTTGAGCTCAAGCCGAACATGAATAGTTAAATTTGTTTATGCAATGCATTCAAAATGAAAGATACATCACAGATGCAAAGAGCACAAACAATAAGTGTAAGCTTCAATTTTAATTTTAAATTCAATTGTGTATCTCTTTATCATTAACTATTTTCTAGAATCTCAGTAGACATTTGAAAAATACTCTAATTTGAATTTTTTCTCATCGCTTTGAATCCCAGATATGTGATTTTTCTTACTCTGTAGTCAAGAATTACTTTAGTAGTTTGTTTGAAGATCGGTGAAAGCTTTGGAGATGGAGAGATTGGTTTCTTTGTTTCCCTATGCTTAGTTTTCCTTTAAGCATAACTCACTCTCTACTGATCCACTTGAGATCTCACCAAGTCCTGTGCTTGAAAGTGGAGATGAAGTAGAGTTGAAAGGCTCTTCTGGCAGACGAAAGGCCAGAATCTCATTGTTGGAGTATCATCATTGCATGTCTTATATGGTTTGGAGGTGTTGTGTACGAGAAATGACAAGATAACATCAGGCTGTCACAGTATGGATACGTGGCCAAGAGAGATTTTCTTTAAGGTTCTATACATATTATTATCAACTAATTTTCTTTGATTTTTCTTCTACCTCTAGTTGTTTTCTTTGGCGGAGACATGTAAGGCTCGGGCCTTTGCAAGTCTAGAGACATCAACTGCTTGTGCTTTTTTTGTGTCTGAGAATTTATGAGTGAACTTATAAGACTTTGCAATTCATTGTTTCATTTGACATGAGACAATGTTGTTGGTAATTTAACTTTAGAAATCAGCTTCTTCTCTCTTATGATTATTTTTGTTATCCATCATAGAGGCAACTTAAGAATTATTATTTTTATCATTTTCTTTGATGGATTGCTGTATTTACGGGGGCGTTTGGCATTGTCCCAGGGGGGACGATTCTCCGTTCCGTTTCTAGAATCGCGTTAGACATCGCCTGTTTCCTGAACGTATCACAAGATCGTTCCGTTTTGAGGGGTAATTTTTCGGAACAAAAAAAAGTCATTCTGCGGAACGGAATGACGAGGTTGTCAATCGATCTAGTCCTATTTATTTTGATATTTCACTCTAAAAAGTAGTTGTGAAAAAACTTTTGCCTCTTCTCTCACTCATCCGAAGCTCCTCCTCTGACATCTCCTTATTAGGGACTGCAAGATATTCCTCCCCCCTTTTCTCTCCCTTCTTACTCTCTTTATCTCCTTGCTGACATCATCATTGATTGTAAAAACGAAGCTGCGTTGTTAGGTATGTCTAATTTCGGGCTTATCTGTTAGGTTTTTCGCCTTTTAAGGTTGACCTATGAAGACTGTTGCCACATGAGAATGATCTTGAAGGGATTGGGCATTCAAGTGGATGAGAGGGACGTATCCATGCATAATGGGTTGAGGGAGGAGTTGAACAAGCTATTGGAGCTGGGTTCAATGGTGGTGGATTGCCAAGGTATTTGTGAAGGATAGGTACATTAGTGGGGCCGAGGAGGTGCAACAGATGCATGAGGACAAGGAACTCAAGAAGGTTATAGAACTATGCATGGTGGTGGTGTTGGACATATATGCCCTCGAAAGCCAATAAGAGACTTTTCTATGTTGATTAGACAAACATCATATTCACACAACCAACTATAAAGGGTATTTATATTAATTACTGTCTCATATGATGATGACATAAAGTTCCATAGGTAACATTGTAGGAAAATCATGCTAAGGTTGCGAGGAGATATGATTTTCCGGTTCCTTGTAAACCTAATATTGTTCGAAGCCTCTAGAGTACTGGTTAAGCGCCGTACTTCATCATGACTTGCACATGTGTAGTTCTATGAGATAGTGTGATGAATCTCATTCACAGAGAGTGGTGACTCTTGACTAACACGTGAGTATATGTAGCAAGTACATAATACTGAACGGGGTCACTAGTGGATACCCTATGGAATACACTGTCAGATTGTATTAGGGTTATCCATTTGACAAATTGTCCTTAGACCTGAGAGGTTAACATCTTCTCAGACATTTGTTTATATGGCTTTGATGTGCTAATCGGCAATGTCCAATACACAGGACTAACTCCGAGTACGTTGGGTCATGTACACTATGTTTGGAGAAGTGTGTAAACACTCAATAAGGAATCCACAACTCCTTAATTGGAGATAATGATATCAAGGTGATACTTGTTGAACTGAACTGTTAAATCCAGTACTGGTGCTTTTCGGTAAAATGGTCTTTATCGAAGTTGATATTTTTAATATGGAAAAGTATATATAAATATATATGTCAGTTCTTTTCTAATGTTTCTTCAAAAGTGTTTTGGAGGTTCAGTTCAATGAAAAGTAATCATGAGAAAGAGTTTTATTCATAAGCTAGGGACTAAGACAGTGGAATTGTTCCAATCCCGGAAGCTTACAAGTGATATCGGAATGTGGAAGGATTTATTTGTAAATATATTGTGAGATGGTACTTACAAGCAATTCTCTAATTTCTGGAGGTTAATCACATTGTGTTAATGGACATTAATTGTGATTGGTGGAAGTCCAGGGACTTAGATAACATTCTATAATCCTAATGGAGTATAGGAAAGGTGTTTCCTAGTAACAATGCTTCAACCAAAAAGGTGAAGTACTTGGTCCCACAACCGGAAATAGGAGATCCCTTTAGATCCCACACACAAGGACCTTCTTAAAGTATTTAATTTAATTTATAATTAAATTAATTAATTTTTCTAAGTAATCACTATATGGTATAGTGAAGCTCTAAAAGGTGGAATCACATTAGATGTGAAAAACCAAATGGGTAGGACCCATTGGGAATTATTATAAAAGAATAATTCAAGTGACCAAGAGGGTTTTGGAAACCCTTTGGGCGTGTGGAGTAGGACCCACCTAGGGTGGGACGCCCACTTTATGGAGGAAGTTTTATTTTAATTAGTTTCTAATTAATTAACACCTTATTGGATAAGGTTAGTTAGTTAGTTAGTTAGTTACTAATTAAAGATTCCCTAATTGTTAGGGATTCCATTAGTTAGTTACTAATTCAAGATTCCTTATTGGATAAGGATAAGATTAGTTACTAATGGATAAGGTTGGTTTCTTTTAAGATTAATCCTAATTGGATTAGGAGAATAATCAATAAAGGAAACTATTGAGGAATCCTAATTGGATTAGGATAAGGTTAATGAATTATAATTGGATTACAATTCAAGCAACCAAGAGGGAACTTATATAAAGGATTGGATGCCCAGCCTTTAAGATATATAATTCTCCAGAATTTTTCTTCTCTCCCTCTCCTAAAAACCTCACGCCCTCCCCTCTCTCTCCTTGAGGTGTACGGTCACACCCATCTCTCTCTTCTTTTGTCTTCTTGATTGGATCTTGAGGAAAAGCAAGAATTCATCTTGTTCATTAAGAAAGGTTCTTGATCAATAAAGATTGGATCTTTATTCAAGATTCCTAGAGCTGGAAATTTGGAAGGGCCATTAGCTTCCATTAGAGAAAGCTTTAAAGGAAAAAGAAGGTTCGTGTGAATCGACAGGAGACTTGACACTTGTGAAGTTTTGCGAGTACTATTCTAACGTGGATTTGACTTAACAATTTCAAAGTCGCAAAGGTGAATGTTATTCTAACCTTCATTGAATAAAATCAATTAGAATCTTAGTCAGATCTTGGGATTCGATGTATGCCCCCCAAGAACTGTGTTTCTAAAATTAAAAAGAGGCATACTTTCAGGTGGACGAAAATGGGGGCATGGAAATAAAAATCGCCGAAACCGATACAAAACGGGCGATGCTTATCGTTTATTTTAGGTATTTACGTTTGAATTCATTGTGTAATTGTAACTATGTTTGCTATTTTTTCTTTGAGTCACTTCTCATGACTTTAATATTTGATAAATTTTGTTTCTATAACTAATTTGATTTTTTCTGAATTTAATTTGATTTTTTTTAGTGAAAAGAAATATTAAATGTATCGTCCGAAACCTATACCGAAACCTTTACGTATAGGTTTTGGTTGGGACTGACACCTCCCCCGAAACCGTATTTTTAATCCTTGGGTGGGGGTGATGAGGTTTGTGAGGCCTGTGGGGATGTTATGTTTATGACGTGTGAGAGATGTTCAGGGAGCTTTAAGATTTTTTTTGATGGTGATTAGGAGGGAGAGGAAGGTGAATGGGGGTTTCAACGTTGCCCTGATTGTAATGAGAATGGCTTAATTTCTGCTCTGTTTGTTGCTATTAGTTTCAATTGCATGGACATGATTTTTTCCTTTCATTTTTCAATTTTATTTATTTGTAAATGTGAGGGATAACAAAAGAAAGAATGCAGCAAGTAATGTCTCTATGGAGTCTATTTTGGGATGGTAAGTAGATTCTTCTGAGTTTTGTGCCACAACTCTTTGTATACTTTTATTATTAGGAAAAGTGTGACAATAATTATAGGTTCTATAGAAATGAACTTGTTTTTTTCCACTGTTCTTCCCGAGACTATTGTTGTCGGGTGCCTGTTTAATGGGCCATAACTTCTGATATGTTGATGTGATGAACTATTTTCTTAATTCCTAAAATATGATCTATTGCTTAAGGATCTCATCGATGGTCATAATAAGTCCATTGGCTGGGAGGCTACGATCATCCCTCAATGTTCTTATGATGACAGGGCATGTGTACCAATCTACTAAATGGATCATCTTTTTATAAAAATGGATTTATTTTTTATTTATATAAATATTTGGTAATCTTAGATCGATTTGAATGAAAATTGGTAATCTACATCAGTAGGGGTCCAACTTGTATCAACTAGAAAAAGTTGTTAGACATGATGCCCAAAAAGGTCATTTAGATTGTAAGATTCTTATTAATTAGATTAATAGAGACATCTTCTTTATCTATTGTGTATTCATCATGGGTAATTGGCCATGACCATGAGATGATCTATACGATATGAGATATCGACAAAGGTCCATAGGATATATTGTAAGAAAGCTATGTGATGGGACTATTACAGGCAGATATAACTTTCCAGTTCCTTATACCTTATATAGTCAAAGCCATTGGTGAATCTGGGCACTTCACTTATATGGCTGCCACTATCCTAAGATGTTCTCAATAGTTGAGATGTAGTTTTATCTCAAACTATTGTAGTGGAGACTACACATCAGCATATGGGTGCTTAAATGTACATTGACTGATTGCATGTAATGAGAGACTTCTTGCATAAACATACTATCAGATAGTTGGTCTCTCATTCACATTGAACAGTTTCAATGATCCTTAGATCTGATGAGTTCATTTATAACTGAGTAGTAATCTGACTTTTGATTACACTAAAGTATTCTCTACCTTAAGGACTACGATACGGTGACAGTTGGATAGTCAAAAAGCTGTTTGAGTCATGATGAATTTCAAACAAGAAATCCTTACTCATTAATTTGAGAGATTATCCAAGTTCTGGGTAAGACAGTCGATTAAGCTTAAATCCTGCGCAGGTAATTTTGAAACAAAATAAGTTTGAAATATATTTTTATTAAAATATATTATACTTATAAGAAGATTTTCTCAAAATGTTTTATATGAGAAAAAGTTTCTCATGGCTTAATCAAATATCTTGGAAACCCGGATGATTTGCAATGGGCTATGAGTTAGATAGTATAAATAATCTCGAAGGCCCATTAGGGATAATGTAATTGGAAGGATCAATTGAATTAAAAAGTTCATGAGGCGGGATCCTTAATGGTTAATGTTCTTACACTGGGATTCAATTGCAACATGGATATCTCATGTCACTTGTAATTTCGATGTAATTCCTATTTAGGGTCAATGAGATAACATTGGGTAAGCTAGGGTTAGAATGTCCCAGAGCAATCTTTGGAGATGCTCATATAAGAAATACAAGCTCAATAATAGATTAAATGTTAATTTATAAATTAAGTGATTAAATGTTAATCATTAATAAAATAGATTAAATGTTAATCTATGGTTTAAATTAATTGTTAATTTAAATTAAAGGATAATATTTATAATTATTTAATTAACATTAAAAAAAGGGAAATGAGTTTGACCCATATCCATAAAATCATAATGGTATGGACCTTATTAGTGGGCCCAAGCCCATGGAGTAAATCCCATGGGTGGGGCGCCCACTTATTGTTTCCTAATTAGATTAGGATAATGTTAGTTAATTAATTATTGTTTATTAACTCCTTAAATTATGGGATTAGATTCCATTCTTGGTAAACAAGAATTAAAACATAAAAAGATGGAATTTCATTAAAACTTGGAGACCAAGCACCATGGGCTCATGCCCCCCTATAGCTCAAGCCCACCCCTTTGTGGGGTTTCCTAATTGGAATATAATTCCTAGTTGTTAGGTTGTTCGGATTCCTTGAATCTAGGAATTAGTTACATCCCTTTAATTATGGAATCCTTTTAGGAAAAGGAGTACCAAATTAGAAGGTTTGTAACAACTAATTAATTATGAATTAATTTGAAGTCTATTATTTAGAAACTCTCTTTAAATAGGGATGTTTCCTAATTGGTGTAGGATTTGAATTTGTTCAAAGTCTATAAAATCCTCAACACACCAAAACATGGAGAGCAGATTTTCATTATTAATTTTCTCTTCCCCTCTCTCCAAACCGTGAGCCTCTAGGGAGATTTTTCTCCCTCCAATTTCGTGAGCCCTCCCCTTTGGTGTTTTCAAGTTTTGAAGCTAGGGTTTTGAACCCTTAGTGTTTGAGTGATCGAAAGTCTACACCAACATCTCTTCTTCTCGTCTTTGTTTCTTTAAGACCAAGAAAAGGTTCAAAGGCTTCGCGGGGATAGCGAAGAACAAGGATCGAGTTTCGAGTATTTCTTTGAGAAATCTCTACAAAGAGTTCTGACGGTCCGAGTTGGTTTGTACTTCACCGGTGAACATCATTCACCGAGGTAATTATCTAAACATGTAGATAGAATTATTTGTATTCTATGGTGTAAAGATCCACGGGATCCAATATTCCGCATTAATTTTTTATCTGGATTCCTTACAAGTGATATCAGAGCTCATGGTTAGGGAGTATTTTTTTATTTATTTTAAAAGATATTTAAATAGATAATTTAATTAATGAGATGATTTTAATTTAGATATATTTAATAATGCTCTAGTTTTATTTTATTTGTTCATGAGATGAATAAATAAATAATTATTTTTTATTATATTGTCGAATGAGATTTGATAATTATAATTAAATAATTTTAAAAACTAGTATTGTATATGTAATATAATATTCTAAATAAATAGTTTATTTTGAAAACCATTTAAATGATTTGATCATTTAATATGTATTTATTAATTGTTTAAAATAATTAATGAATGATTTTTTTCATAAATAGAATTTATTTGAAAATTTTAAAAACCCTATTTTTTGATGAGATCATATTTAGGATTTTTGATTCTCTTAATTTTTTATTTTAATCTTGGATAATAGTAGAACCAATCTTTATGAAAGGATCTTTCATTCAATTAATGAATAAGATATTGTAGAGATTTAAGAAAATTCTATCTAATATTTTAAAAATTAATTTATGAAAATTGTTTTATGGAAAATATATTTGTTTTATTTTTTGGGGTTTGATCTATATAAGATATAGATTTTATCGAGCAAATTGATAATTGTTATCAAATTTGAAATCTTTTAAAATATCAGAAAAATTACTCCAATCACCATGTTGCATCTAATTATATGAGATTATAGTTCTGGGTCAAATTTATTGTTTGATAAATTGTTTATCATACATTCATATTAGAGAATAATATGTAGTAGGATTTTGGCAAATTTGTAAAGGACAGATTCATTCGGTTTCCCTGAAAAGGGCGAATGGAATACTGGTTTTTCTAATGCCATTTAATTTCCATATTATGCATTGGTGGAAATGCTGTGAAGGAGGATACTGCGATGATGATCTCGATAAGATGATAAAGGAAGGGATCACGAAGGAGTTTGCGAGTTACCTTTATTCTTATCTCATTCTCTTGTATTTTAATTTTATTGACCCATAGCGATTAATCTCATATGATGTTTGTTATTGTTTAATTATAATGAGATGATACTTATTTATTTTATTACGAGATGATATCTATTTAAATATGTCTAATTATTCTGTTGAAATTATTACACAATTATATATCACGTGTATATAAAACTGGGGATAAGTTCCTAAGTATTATGATCTTCTACCATAGACTATGTGATCTTAAAGTGGGGAGTGTGAGTAAGCTGACAGGCCAAAGCCGGGCCCAATCCCTCTCACCTATGTGAAAATATGGTGAAAACTTCATAAGCAAATAGTGGGAGCAATAACACCAAAGCGTGAGCTTTCGTTAGGTGTTTATTAGGTTCATGGTAGGTGGGCACATGAATAAGAGATGTCATACAATAACGCCAAAGTGTGAGTATAACATCCCTTATAGATCAGATAGAAGATCGAATGCTCCAAAATTCACAAGATGAGATTTGTGAAAATGGAGAAGATAGTTTCTATCTGCCTATTCAAGGCGATGTGATAATGTGTCCAAAGGCAAGATTACACTAAGCCAGTGTCTAGGTATTCGATGCCAATTGAAACTTCCTAAATTGACAATACTATTAGAAATAGACCCATAATCTAATAGTAATTAATGAATTCAATAGATTTTTAATACTATCTTATTTGTCATTTGATTAGATCATGACAGGCCTTCACCCATTAACTGAAATTCTTTGTGATGAAAAGCTAGTTGGAACTAACTATGTTGACTGGAAAAGAAAGATTAGAATAGTATTTGCCGCGGATAACTTGGACCTATGTCTTAAGACACCTAAACCCGAAATTTCTATCGATGCATCACCGGCCCAAAAGGCTGAGTTGGAGCAATGGGAGAGGTCCAATCAGATGATCAAGTGTTACATTCTGGCTTCGATGTCTAACATTTTGCAAAGCCAGCATGAACACATGGATAAGGCTTCTGACATTTTGCAAAACCTGCATGAGATGTTTGGTGAGCAAAATAGGTTAACTCGACAAGTAAAGTTGAAAACCCTTGTTAATACCAAGATGGCTGAGGGAACTCCAGTCAGAGAGCATATCATAAAGATGATGGACTTATTGAATGAGCCGAAAATTCTTGGTGGAGAGATGGATGTCATCACTCAGGTTGACACTGTTCTGCAGTCACTTCCTTTGTCCTTCAATGCGTTCGTGTTAAATTATGACATGAACAAGAGTGAAATGTCACTAAGTGAGCTTATGAATTCACTTGTGGCTGTAGAAAATTTGATCAAAATGTCAACAAAGGGTGAAACTTTAATAGTCGATAAAACCGATACCTCTAAGCGATTTAAAAAGTTTAGAAAGGGGAACAAGGGCAAAGGTAAGTTTAAAGATAATAGGGGTAAGGCAAGAGTTGCCAAAGGTTCTTCAGGTGATGCTCGCAAGGAAAACAAAGGTAAGGGAAAGTGTTTCCACTGTGGTAAAATAGGCCACTGGAAGAGGAACTATAGGACTTACCTTGCAACTCTTAAGAAGGGTGACGCCAATACTCAAGGTATGAGATGCTTTGAAGTATTAATTACTGTTGAGTCAAACTTTCTGGATGGTCCTCCTAACTCATGGTGCGTGGATTCTGGATCCACTGTACATGTTTGCAGGGGTTCAAGGAAACCAGAAAGCCGACCAAACAGGAGCAGAAGCTTAAAGTTGGCTCGAGTGCAAATGTTGCAGTGAAGTCAATTGACTTGTTTACTCTTTATTTACTTAATGGAAAGACATTAATTTTAGAAGACTGTTTTTATGTGCCTTCTGCACACATGAATTTGATTTCAGTATCTAGACTCTTACTTTGTAGATTCTCATCGTTTTTAATTCAATTGTTGAAATTAAGAAAGATGGAATGGTCTTGATTACTGATAATCTCATTAATGGTCTTTATTTAATATTTCATTTGGTAAATAATGAATGTTTGTAAAGTGATAATGCCTCGTCATCTAGAATGTCTGGAATGAAGAGACATTGCACACAGGGATGGCAATATGACTCATCCCCGTAGGGGCCCCGACCCACTCTTATAGGGGCGGTTTTTTTTCAAAAAAATCGGGGGCGAGGCGGGGACGGTATAATAAAATAATACCTGACTCGGGGGCGGGGCGGGGGCGGTTTTAGTATACCCCGCTCCAATGCCCCGCCCCGCCCCGGGCCTGCATATTTTTTTTATTTTTTATATATAATATATATAAAAAAAAAAGGCAAGGGGGCGGGGCGGGGCTGGGGTGGGGATTTTATAAGCGGGGCGGGGCCGGTTTCACCATATGTATGCCCTGGTTGGGGGCAGGGCGTGGCGGGGTGGCTTTATAATTGGGGCGTGGGCGGGGTGGTAGAAAACCACCCCGCCCTGCCCCATTGCCATTCCTAATTGCACAGATTTTACTTATCTTTGGCATAAGAGACTTGGTCACATTAATCTTGATAGGATCAGGAGGTTGGTAAAAGATGGTCCCTTTGCATTCCTCAAGGTAGAACCACTCCCTACTTGCGAGTCTTGTCTCGAAGGGAAGATGACCAAGAAGCCTTACCCTAAAAAGGTAGGAAGAGCTGAAGAGAAGTTGAGACTTATACATAGTAATGTATGTGGTCCATTTAACATTGTTGCACGAGGGCAATCCCGGTATTTTGTCACATTTACCGATGACTATTCTAGATAGGGATATGTCTATTTGATGCAACACAAATTTGATACTTTTGAGAAGTTCAAAGAATTCAGATTGGAAGTTGAGAATCAAATAGACAAATCCATAAAGACACTTCGATTAGATCGAGGTGGTGAATACCTCACCAATGATTTTATGGATTACTTAAGGGATAATGAGATTTTCTCGCAATGGTCAAGTCCTGCCTCACCTCAACAAAATGGTGTTTCTGAAAGAAGAAACCGGACGTTATTAGATATGGTTCGCTCTATGATGAGTCATGCCGATGTACCTTCCTATCTTTGGGGGTATGCTTTACACATTGCCATTTACATTCTGAACCGGTTTCCTTCTAAGTTTATACCGGTTACACCCTATCAATTGCGGACTGGGCGAAAACCTAGTTTACAACATCTAAGGGTATAGGGTTGTCCTGCGCATGTTCGCAAACTCGAACCCACTAAGTTAGAATCTAGAACAGAAAAATGGAACTTTGTAGGGTATCCAAAAGAAACTAAGGGTTTCTATTTCTACTCTAAGGCAGACCAAACAATAGTTGTTAGGAATCATGCCACTTTCTTGGAGGAAGAAATGGATCTTCTTTAGAAGGTTGAATTTAATGAGATGAAAGACAACTCAGCCAGTATCCAAGATGAACCTAATCCTTCCACTATTGATTCTTCTAATTTTGTTTCACTGAGAAGGTTTGAAAGACTTTCTAGACTACTAGATAGACTTCAGTATTATAATAATGAGGTTTATCTAGTTACCCCTGATGATGAGGATACAGATCCTAATACTTATCAGGAAGCTACATTAGATGTAGATGCATCTCAATGGAATAAAGCCCTGAATGCTGAAATAGATTCCATGTATGACAACAACGTCTGGACTTTAGTAGATCCACCAGATGGTATAAGACCAATTAGATGTAAATGGATTTACAAAAGGAAGAAGGGTGCCGATGGTAACGTGGAGACCTATAAAGCAAGACTTGTTGCAAAAGGTTACACTCAAATTCAAGGAGTTGATTATGAAGATACCTTTTCACCTGTAGCTATGCTCAAATCCATAAGGATATTGCTAGCTATAACTGCACACCATGACTATGTGATATGACAAATGGATGTCAAAACTGCTTTCTTTAATTGAATGTTAGATGAAGACATCTATATGAAGCAACTTGAGGGCTTCATTGCTCCTAACCTGGAGAACATGGTTTGCAAGTTCAACAAGTCAAAATATGGTTTGAAACAAGCTTCTAGAAGTTGGAACCAAAGATTTGATCTTTCGATCAAAGAATTTGGATTTCAAAAGAATTTAGAGGAATCTTGTATATACAAGGACAGTGGGAGAGCGGTAGTATTCCTAATTCTTTATGTAGATGACATTTTACTCATTGGGAATGATGTAGGGATGTTGTCATCAGTCAAGATTTGGTTTTCTCAGCATTTCTCAATGAAAGATTTGGGAGAGGCATCCTATATTCTCGGAATAAAGATTCTGAGAGATAGAAAATGCCGAATGTTAGGATTGAGCCAAACTTCCTACATAGACAAGATTTTGTCTAGGTACAGTATGAGTGATTGTAAGACAACTTTCATTCTTTTTAGACATGGTGTTACTTTGTCTAAAAAGATGGCCCTTACATCCATAGTCACAAAGTCGGGAATAATTCGGCAGGGTTCAAGTTCGAAAAAATTCAGAAAATTCGAGAAAAATTCAGTAAAATTCTGGAAAAATTCGTGGAAAAGTTGGGATTCAGGAATAATTCGTCAGGGTTCAAGTTCGGAAAAATTCGGGAAAAAATCTGGGAATTTTTTTTTAATAATTATATAAAATATAAATATGATATTAATTAATATATCTAAGTCTAACAATTTGATTACATATTATACAATATAAGTAGCTAATTGTCAACAATAATATGTTCATAATATCATTTCAACATCCAATTCATTCTAATTTCCAACAAAGCATCCAAATTTACTAAGTCATCATCAACTCTTAATATTATCAACAATAATATGTTCATAATATCATTTCAAAATCCAGTTCATTCCAACAAAGCATGAGATACAGTGATACAGTCATTCAAAACATGAGCATCAAATACTTCACAATATAAGTAATTAAGCATGAACATTCAGTTAATTCACAATAAATATTAACCCATAAAATGATTATCATCTAATTGGATAAAAGAATCAATAAACTAATAAAAGTCATACCTTTCAAAGATTAAAAGAGAACTTAAGTAGAAATTAAAAGCCCCTTTCCAGCAGCCACCTAATGGTTATTGGCCCAATACCCTCCAGTCTAAGATTCCTGAAAACCCAAATTTAACCCAAAAAAAAGGTCAGTTTTTGATTTCTAAACAATTTCGAAGAGAAAAGACAGTGTATGCATTATACATTATAAATTTATAATTAAGACCATAATTTTGGGTCGATTCCATTTTGGAATTCAAGGCTACTCTTCTGCATCCATTGGTTCCCTTCTGGAAACTTAACCCCAGTCATCAAGCAAAGTTACTGGTAGTCCCACCCTCATGGCCCCACAAAGCTCTCACTGTCTCACTCTCACATACAGTCACCAATGAATATCCCTTTGCTTGAAACTTGAAAGGGATCCTAGGGATTTTCATAGATTTCTCCAGAAACCATGAAAACCATTACCAAAGAACAAACCCCATTAGAAAAAAATAAAAGAAAAAAACCCATATCAAAAGAAAAAAAAGAAGAAAGATACAAGAGAAAAGAAAACCCAATAATACTAAGAAACCATAGAAGCTGGAAATCCAAAGTAAAGAGAGATGAAAGTTTGAGCATCAGTTTTAAAAAGCTCAATATTTTGAAGCTTCATGGAGAATAATCAACGTCAAATACTTATGTCTTTCATCATCTGCTCATACCTCATCTTTCTACAAAAAAAAAATAGAAGAAAAAAGAAAACATAAATCGAAGTACTCGATTTCACCCCCAAGTGCTGTGGAAGCCTCTTTGAGCTTCTCGTTGTTTATATTCTGCCGAAAGTTTGGGGTATTGCATGGAAATGAGTCAAATCCTCTACGGTGTACAGGATAGAGGAAACCCTCTCTCAGAAACCTCTACGGCTGACCAAAGGGTTGGAAGAAACCCTCTCTTAGAAACCCTATAAGCCCTCTTCCTCTTCTTTTTCAATAAACCCTATAAAGGAAACAAAGACAAACCCTAAAAAAAAGTGAGAGAGGGGGCTTACTAGTCGAGAGGTGAGAGGCAGAGGCGAGAGGCGAGACCATCTTCTTCTTTCTTTCCTCTTCTCCTTCTCTTCTTCAGTGTCTGCTCTCTTCTTTGATCGTCGAACAGTAAACCCTTATCAAAGGGTTTTGTTTTTCATATAAACCAAATGACAAAATTACCCCTACGCATAGAAATAACCGCAAAAAACCTGATCGATTAAATCGCGCAAAGCCCGACTTAAACGTTAAATTCGCGAAAAACACGATTAAATCGCGAATCGGTGACTTATTCATTTAAATGCTGATTTAATCGGGGAGGCTTTAATTCGTGATTTATTAAAAAAATTAGCGATTTTTGTGACTATGCCTACATCAGCTGATGAGATCGAGTAGATGAAGAGGTGTCCTTATGCTTCGGCAGTTGGGAATCTCATGTATGCCATGCTATGTATTAGACGGGATATCTGTCATGTAGTGGGAGTTGTTAGTCGGCTCCAAAGCAATTCAGGTGTAAATCATTGGATTGCTGTGAAGCACATCATGAAGTACCTGAAAAGGACTAGGGATTAATGTGCTTACTTTTCACTTAGAGGAAGTATCATCTCATTAATGAGATTACTGAGAGGCAAGATATTATTGTTACAAATATTAGGTCTCAACTTAATGTTGGTGACTGATGACTAAGGCTTTATCAGATAAAGTATTTGTTAACACACTTAGATAATATGAGATTGAAATCTATGACATAGTGACTTTTAGGGCAAGCGGGATTTTGTTAGACATGATGCCCAGAAAAGTCATTTAGATTGTAAAATTCTTATTAATTAGATAAATAGAGACATCTTCTTTATCTATTGTGTATTCATTATGGGTAATTAACCATGATTATGAGATGATCTATACGATATGAGATATCGACAAAGGTTCATAAGATATATTGTAGGAAAGCTATGTGATGGGACTATCACAGGCAGATATAACTTTCCAGTTCCTAAACCTTATATAGTCAAAGCTATGGGTGAATCTGGGCACTTCACTTATATGGCTGCCACTATCCTAAGATGTTCACAATAGTTGGATGTAGTTTTATCTCAAACTATTGTAGTGGAGACTACACATCAGCATATTGGTGCTTAAATGTACACTGACTGATTGACATGCAATGAGAGACCTCTTGCATAAACATACTATCAGATAGTTGGTCTCTCATTCACATTGAACAGTTTCAATGATCCTTAGATCTGATGAGTTCATTTATAACTGAGCAGTAATCTGACTGTTTTGATTACACTAAAGTATTCTCTACCTTAGGGACTACGATACGGTGACAGTTGGATAGTCAGAAAGCTATTCGAGTCATGATGAATTTCAAATAAGAAATCTATACTCATTTATTTGAGAGATTATCCAAGTTCTGGGTAAGACAGTCGATTAAGCTTAAATCCTGCGCAGATGATTTTGAAACAGAATAAGTTTGAAATATATCTTTATTAAAATATATTATACTTATAAAAAGTTTTTCTCAAAATGTTTTACATGAGAAAAAGTTTGTCATGACTTAATCAAAAGTCTTGGAAACCCGGATGATTTGCAATGGGCTATGAGTTAGTATGATAATGTAATTGGAAGGATCAATTGAATTAAAAAGTTCATGTGGCGAGATCCTTAATGCTTAATGTTCTTACACTGGGATTCAATTGCAACATGGATATCTTACGTCACTTGTAATTCCGATATAATTCCTATTTAGGGTCAATGGGATAACATTGGGTAAGCCAGGGTTAGAATGTCCCAGAGCAATCTGTAGAGATGCTCATATAAGAAATATAAGCTCAATAATAGATTAAATGTTAATCTATAAATTAAGTGATTAAATGTTAATCATTAATAAAATAGATTAAATGTTAATATATGGTTTAAATTAATTGTTAATTTAAATTAAAGGATAATATTTATAATTATTTAATTAACATTAAAGAAGGGGAAATGGGTTTGACCCATATCCATAAAACCATAATGGTATGGACCTTATTAGTGGGCCCAAGCCCATGGAATAAATCCCATGGGTGGGGCGCCCACTTATTGTTTCCTAATTAGATTAGGATAATGTTAGTTAATTAATTATTGTTTATTAACTGCTTAAATTATGAGATTAGATTCCATTCTTGGTAAACAAGAATTAAAAGAGAAGAAGATGAAATTTCATTAAAACTTGGAGACAAAGCATCATGGGCTCACGCCCCCCTATAGCTCACGCCCACCCCTTTGTGGGGTTTCCTAATTGGAATATAATTCCTAATTGTTAGGTTGTTGGGATTCCTTGGATCTAGGAATTAGTTACACCCCTTTAATTATGGAGTCCTTTTAGGAAAATAAATCCCAAATTAGAAGGTTTGTAACAACTAATTAATTATGAATTAATTAGAAGTCCATTATTTAGAAACTCTTTTTAAATAGGGATGTTTCCTAATTGGTGTAGGATTTGAATTTGTTCAAAGTCTATAAAATCCTCAACACACCAAAACATGGAGAGCAGATTTTCATTATTAATTTTCTCTTTCCCTCTCTCCAAACCGTGAGCCTCTAGGGAGATTTTTCTCCCTCCAATTTCGTGAGCCCTCCCCCTTGGTGTTTTCAAGTTTTGAAGCTAGGGTTTTGAACCCTTAGTGTTTGAGTGATAGAAAGTCTACACCAACATCTCTTCTTCTCCTCTTTGTTTCTTCAAGACCAAGAAAAGATTCAAAGGCTTCGTGGGGATAGCGAAGAACAAGGATCGAGTTTCGAGTATTTCTTTGAGAAATCTCTTCAAGTTGGTTTTTGCTTCTCCGGTGAACATCATTCACCTAGGTAATTATCTAAACATATAGATAGAATTATTTGTATTCTATGGTGTAAAGATCCTCGGGATCCAGTATTCCGCATAAATTTTTTATCTGGATTCCCTTCAAAAGTGTGCGCGTAAGTTTATGCTTCTCTTTTTTGATCTTGGATTAAGGGTAATTATTGGCATGGTAACAAAGTTCTACATTTTTTTTTGAAAAAGTCGTGAATTTTTCGCCAAACAATTAATCATGAACTAATATATAATATAAGAAATTTAATTGTTTAAAGTCTTATTTTTTTCCGGACATTTTCTTCCTTTTCCCCAAACTTTTTGCATTTTGCATTTCCCCCCTGAATTTTCCTCTAGCCGAAGAATTCCCGAATTCCAACTTGGTGACTATAGTTTTGGGATATATTTCCTCTCTAGATCACTTTCTTTCTTCAAAGTGCAAACTTAGTTCTTGTATTCATAATCTTTGTGCTCATTAAAGCGATTCAGATAAGATCTCGTTTCCTACCATGGTTTAACCGTTTAAAACATCATCACATTTCTTATTGTTTCCAATGAAACATTTCCATTTCCTTGGGGATTGATATGAAATCTGCATCCAATATCGAAATTACAGTATTTTCGACACATTTCCTACAAAACTCTTCTTTTACACAGGTATTGGAATGAAACCTACCTGTGTGGTTTACAAAATTGACATTTTGGTAGACTTTGGTGGAAACATTTTGGCTTCATTATTGATAAACGATATCCACTTGAAGTATAAATAGTATAAAGTTTTGGCAACATGTTTTAGTGAAATATTACAAAACTTATATAAATTACATGACTTCGGTCGACATGAACCAAAGTCCACTAACTTCATTTGGTTTTGCTATAAAAACTCAATTTTTTTCTTTCAAAAACTCGTTTTCTCCCATTTTCTTTAATCAGTTCCTACATTGGAGGATTTAAAACTTGCTTTTAGTCATTCAGCTTCAATAGTTTGCCTAAAAACACTCATAAGCATCAAATTCATGCATCTTCATATATTTTAAGGATTCAAACTAGATTTGTATATGAAATTCGGACAGAGGACCGCGTGGTCCTCTTCCAAGCTGATCACACCAATCAAATTTCAACACATCGGGAAAGAGAAATAAAGTTAAAATAAAATAACAGTTTTCACTGCCACATGTCAATTTGCAATTGGGTGGTCCGTTTCGAAGAGGACCCTGTGGTCCATTTTCCAATTCGGAAAAACTGGGAAAAATCCAAATTTCACTAAATTTCACCCTAAAATGTTTCCAGTTGAATATTTAATATGTTAATTAAATGCACCCATTGTACAACTGTCAAATTATTCTTCTTTTTTTGGGATTTTTATAGTTTTAATTTCAAAATTAATTAAAGAAATTTTTATTATACACAGTACACTAATATTTTTGAAATATGAAGGTTTTAATGTAGTTATGGGTGTGGATGTTTTTTGCAAAATATTTAATTACTTTCATAAAAAGATAATTTTAAAAAACATTATTTTAAACATTTTAGTTAGTTATAAATTATACAATAATTAAGCAAATGGTCGTACTCATTTATCATTACAATGAATGCGGCCCTATGATTATGGCTGAGTCTTATGGATTTACCGATAGTCTTGGTTAGGAGCACAAGGCTATGGGTCTTTTTATATGATTGCAGATATCGCTTATCACCCAAATTTCCCAGAATTATGGATGCCTATGGGTATTGATGCTCAAATTTAAGAGCAATACATTTGGGAGTATATTAGTTGCTACCAGAGTTACATGTCTTGGGCTCAAAACTGCCATTACTTGCAATAGCAGCTTCGTGAACTCACTCGTCGGAACACAAATGATGACTTCAAGCCACATCAAAGCTCTATGTAGTTATGAGCCTGACTCATTATTTAAGAGTTTCAAAGTGTTATCTTGTGGTATACCTCTTTTTATAAATGTATTATCATATAAACTCATTTATGTGCATATTTGGCTTTATAGTTTTAGACAGGGTATGCGCCTTCACATGATTTTTATACTTGATGCTATATATGCATCTATTTAGTTATATAATGAGTTATTGATGTGTATTATACTTAGTTGTTCATTCCCAAAATTTTTATTTTAGATTTTCAACGTTTCCTTAATATTTCTTGCATTTCTTTAATTTTACTGTACTTTGTTGGATTTCCTTAAACTTCCACGAAACATTTCCACTTCCCTAGTGGCCAAAGTTTACACTACACCGAAATTTAAAACCTTGTTTCCGATACGTGCAAAGATCAATGATACAACTTCTAAGAACTTGGGCTGGACCTTACTTTATATTTTCTCGTTTTCTCGACGATTATGGTTTTTTTCTTTTATTTATCTTCTAAATTTTTTTGGGACCTAGTATTAGATCATGATAGCTATGATTTTTTTTTCCTTTACAAGATATTTAAGATTATGTGGTATTTGTGCTGATTTTGGCTGAATTAGGGCTAGATGTTAGGCTGTTGAAGTGGAATCAAAGTTACTTAATTGGCAATTAGTTATTACAAATAAATATCTATTATTACTAGACTGATGTGCAGATTTGTTCTTGAACCAAAACTCGATATTATGTGGCTTAGATTAGTTAACAAATTCTATCTGATTCATACAACTACAAGACTTTCAGTGAGGTTTTATACTAGTATTTCTGGTGGTTTTATTGTGTCATTTTTAAACTGTAAGGACATTTTATTGAAGTGGTTTTGAGTTTTTATGCACAACAGATGTAAATTAATACCTATTGGCTAGTTACTTTTTCAACAGAAATTGAGATGCATTATGGTGTTATTGCTGTTGCAGGTAGAGACTGATTTCCTAACGAATGAAAATGGGGATGGAGGAGATGAACTCATCCAGGGATGGAGGAGAGGAACTCATCGCTAAAAACCTCAATTTCAACAGCTTGCCCTTTATGAGAAGTAGCTATACAAAAAGAATGCCAAAGATGTGTTAAAATATGTGAGTAATTTAGTACACCAAACTCTAAAAAGTTTTGTTCCCATTTGATCATGGTTTTGTCACCTAAGAATGCTTGTGTTTGTCTATAAATTTAATTAACTTTCTGGACAAGAAAACAAAACAATTATTTGGGTTATTTTCAGGTTCCTACAAATAGTAAGAAAATAAGGGGAAAATCCATTTTCTCACTATAAGAAATTTTACAATGTAAAACCTTTTACCGGTACGCAAGAGTGGCCTTGGTGATCTGGAATTAAATAATATAAGAACATTAACTTTTTAAATGATGGTTCCATTACCATAGATGTTGGTGGTGTTGGGGAGCACAGATGGTAGAATTCTCCAACCTAAACGATCATTCGGGACTATCCACTCGGTGGACCTCCTCTGAATAATCAGTAGCCTGGAAAGCATGCCAATTTGATGATCCTAACCTTCAGGTATATGGACTTTTTTCAATCATTAACAAAACTACGCATTAAATTTTGGCTATTACTCTTATCATAACAACCAATCAGTGGATATGGTTTCCGCGTCCATCCAAGAGATGGTTCACCCACGGAGCTAGCTTGGTTATGAGTGGATAGGCCTCGTGTTTTGGCTATGTTGCCCAATACTGCTATGTATATGTCCTCAAAAAACTACAAGTAATGGACAGGAAGATGAAAATATGATCTCAACCTAAAAATTTACCATAGGTAGAACCAACTTTTAGAAAGCAAAACTCACTTTGAATATGAATTAGAAGCAGAAACTCCAAAAATCAAGTGTGCGTTTTAGCTTGTTTGAGGCATTTAATCACTCTCAACTAAGAGAATGCGTTTGGTTAGCACCACTTTTGCAGAAGTGATAATGGAAAATATGCTCAACGGTTTATCAGTTAGGAACTGTTTTTCTTTTGAAATATAATTTTTTTTAAAAATTGTTTAACAGGTTTCTTTTGTGGGTTCTGACAGAAATCCAAAAATGTGTGCAATGTAGAAGTTAATCGTTTTTGCCGATAATCACTGTTTTCTTTGGGTAATAAACAGGTAAATGACCATAATCTTTTTTATATCTCAAGTACTTTTCTGTATCAGTGTTTATGCAATTTGAATACAAGTACCTTAAATATTTGAGGAATAAGAGGTTATGAGAAGTTGGCATCTTGTGGTTGAATATATGGTCCTTAAACCAAAGATGAGTTTTTTCTTTGTAGCAGGAAAGTTGCTAACACATTGAGCATGAAAGAAGATCAAACATTTTGTGTGGTGAAAATAACCTGCAAATATGAAACAGAAAATACACAAGAACACAGGATTTACGTGGTTCACTCAATATGGGCTACTACGTCCATAGAGAGGTCACCTTTTTCACTAGTGAAAAGTAAAGAGAAAACAACATTTTTCACTAGTGAAAAGTAAAGAGAATACATAGTATTTCTGTTTGCTTTTTCATTTTTAAATTGCGTGGATTATTGGTCAATATATATATATATTATGTACTCGATAGAAACCTGAGTTGAAACAAACTCCTACTCCAATATGGAAAATTCAAAAATTGTTTTGATGCGCCGGCATTCACTTGATCCAGATCAGTCTCGCTCGAGTGAGGTTGTCCAAACTCGAGAGCTTGAATGGGTCAATCAGATTTCATACTTACTGGATTTTCAAGTTCACTCTAGCGCAATACATCATATTTGTAGGATTGCCACTTGTGTGAATCTTCATATACAATTTCTTTTTTCGATATCGCATCTCCAATGAAGTGTAAACTCACATCAATACGTTTTGTTCTTGAGTGGTAAACTTGATTCTCCGCCAAGTGTATAGCACTTTGACTATCACAATATAGAACCAGGAATCATCTTCTCCTATTTTAACACCTCAACTAAATGGCTTCTTTGACTGCTTATGAAGCTGTCATGTATTCAACCTCAGTTGTAGACAATGTTGTAGTGGTTGTAACATGGATCTCTAACTAATTGGCCCTCCTCCAAGTGTAAATACATACCCTGTAATAGACCTTCTCTTGTCTAAGCTCCCTGCATAGTCTGAATCGACATACTCTACAACCTTGCATTTATCTTTTCTGTTGAACATAATGCCAACATTAATGGTATCCTTCCAAGTGCTTCAAGTTCCACTTCACTGCCTACCAGTACTCCTTTCCAGGATTTTTCATGTACGGACTAACGACACTAACACCTTGTGAGATGTCAAGCATAGTGCACATCATAGTATTTAGAAAGTTGCCCAGGGCACTTGCATATGAAAATTCTACCATATTTTCCTTTTCTTCATCTATAACTGAGAAGAAAATCTGAAATGAGCCATCAATGGTGTACTAACAGGCTTTACATCTTGCATCCAAAATTTCGCAATGACTCTCTTTAAGTACCTCTCTTGTGATAGAAATAATTTTCTTAACTTTCTATTTCTTTGAATTTTCATGCCTAGAATTACTCTTGTTTCACCTAGGTTTTTCATCTCAAACCCGCAACTGAGTTACTTCTTTAAAACATTCATATTTGACATGGTTTTACCAGAAATTAACATATTATCCACATAAAGTGCTAAAAAAGTAAAAGACTTATCTCTAAGTATTATTATGAAATAGAGATAATAATCATACTCACTTCTAGCATACCCATTCTCTAGCTAAATGAGTCAAAACGCTTGTACCACTTCCTGGGAGATTGCTTCAAACCATACAAAGACTTCTTCAATTTGTAGACATGTTATGCATTCTCTTTCTTGAAATTTCTCTGGCTATTGCATGTAAATTTGCTCTTCTAGCTATCTATGTAGGAAAGCTGTATTAGAATCTAACTATTTAAGCTCAGGATCTTGCATAGCTATAATTGACAACATTGTTCTAATAGAAGTATGTTTTACCATCAGAGAGAATATTTCATTGAAATTTAGCAAATCCCTTTGCTACTAACCTAGCCTTCAACTTTACCTCGTTGTTTTCAGTAGTTGGTTCTTTCTTTTTGAAAATCCACTTGCAATTGAATACTTACTTCCCATTTGACAGTTCTACAAGATTGCATGTCTAGTTTTTTTATTTATTAAAATCGTTGACATTCTTGGGAATGATTTTAAAATCATTTCACCCACATGACATCAACCCCTCTTATGAAGATCTTGAAATAAAGATCTATTATTGTCGTACACTACTTCAATCGGAATCGCCTCTTGCATAGTTGACACTGCTTAGAGTTTGGACAGCGTGCCTAGAAGATAATTTAAGTTATCTTTAGAACTATTGAGATTTTATATTTAGAAGAATAAAAATAAATAAATCAATGAATGTAAAATATAATGCATTCATGCTTTTTAGTCCTGTCGTTTGGTCTACTATTTTAAAATCATTAGGACCGTACACTCATTTGCATCCCACATGTGCTCTGCTAGTATATAAAAAAAAAATTAGGGATGAGTGTCATTGAGTCAGTTATACAGGGGTATGGTAGCAAAATAACTACCCAATACTAAGATGCTATATATGATATCATGTATACATTAGTTAAATGGTATATGGTTTCTTACCAAAAAAAGAAAATGGTATATGGTATCTATCAGGTGTTGCTCAAGCCTATCCCTTATGTCAGTGGGGGCCTAAATAATTTGGGCCCAATAGGGCTTGTGGCTTTTATGCAGGCTTAGGAGGGCTGGGGTGGCCATGGGCTTATCCAGGGCCAGCTGCCCCTTGAACTTTTGGAACAAAAAAATACGATGTTATATAATAGTCTTTAATAGGGCATAGCCATGGAGCAAGTGCAGCTGCTCTTAAGCTGTTGAAGACAAATATCTTTATTTAATTATTTAAGAGCATATCCTGGGCAAGGTGAGATGGCTGCCATCCTAAAGAATCATTTGATATGTACAAAATTTTAGGACGAGATGACACACACGAACTTGGTCATAAAAAAAAATATCGAGGCATAGCCCCCAATTGGAACTCCCCCAGCGTAGAGGATTTGGTTCCATAGCTAGTTACAACCAGACTCGGGTGGAGTCCAATTATGCAACCGAGGTCGCCACGTATCCCTTTTGATACCCCTTAATTGTGGTTAAGATTCACCCACCCCTAAGGTTCACCCAACTAATACTTGGTTTTTAGAAGAAAAAATAATAATTTTTTTTTATTAAAATATTTTTTTTTTTCTGAAAACCAAAGATTGGTGGGTCAACTTAGGGGTGGATGAATCTTAACCATGGTTAAGGAGTGTCAAAAAGACACATGGCGATCTCAGCAGCATAACCGGGCTCCCCAAGTCCGGTTATAATCGTAGAGGATTTGGTTCCATAGCAAAGGAACCAAATCCGATCAAGAGAAGGAGTAAAGTTCTTAGACAATATATAAGTTCCCCCACTGCCTTCTCCAAATCCGACAAAACTTGAGTTGAAGTCCGTAGCTACGACCCAAGGCACGGCAAAGGACTGAGCAAAGACTCACGAGAGACTGCTCCACAAACCTAATCTCAAGTCTCAACACGTCTGAGTTGTTACCAACCATACACACACACACCACCGAGATGACTGACGGACTTAAAGAGTGCCTTTAATCCACGACCTTACAGTGAATAACCTGGTCTGTGACTGTCGTGCAAAGCACGGCGACAGAAAAAAACACACCAGGGTCCCAAAGGACCCATGTACACCCATCAAGGGCTAATTTATAATAATTAACGATGCCCCATTTGGGAGCATACGCCTCTCTAGCCCCACCATTGATACTTCTCATTTGTTTCAACAAAACCCCCGAATATATACGGATCATATTCAATCGCGTCACCACATGTCTCTTTTAACCCCCATCAATAGTGGTTAATGGGGGGTGTCCCAAACCCTTCGAGGCAAGGACTAGTTTTTGGGTGTTCGCACCAACCCACTCGGAATTCTCCCAAGGAACACATCGGACAGTCAAATTTCATAACAATCTACTATGTGTCAAGTTTTTACGGGGAAAACTTGATCCCACGATCACCCTAATGAGAGGAGCCAAAGGGGCAGGGTTCCCATAATCAGGCTATCATACTTAGTTAATTTATACGCTTCCATTGTTATATGCTTGATATATATCAGATGTTGATTTTGAATTTAAATATTCTTGTATTCTAAATTGTAACACTTGTATTTAAATTATTATTATTTTAAATAGTTAAACTCGTAGATCAAGGTTGAGAGGTTTCTAATAGAGTACACGAATGGTATCAGAGCAGGCGATCCGCAACTTGTTTTGATCCCTTTTTTCTGTTTTGATCTCTCTTTTCTGGTTAGGCCTTTTCTGGCGGGCGGCATAGTTGCCGCCCGTCAGGCTTGCAAGGGTTTGTACTTGAACATCTTCAATCTCTTCAACAAAATATCAATTACCTCTTTTCTTCCCTTTTGTCGTGAGCATGCCAGGGAGTGAAGACTGTTTTTTGGAGTCTTTTGAGACAAGAGCCTCATATCTCCTACTTGCAAGACTTTTTTTTGGGTGATAAAGAGGATTTCATGCGCCTGGGCCCATTCTTCCAATTCCAGTATGCTTGACAGAGCATGAAGTACACAAGTACACTCTTGTACTGTCTCCATTGAGGGACCCCGCTGCATCACCTCAAGCGGATTGTCACGCTACTTACTTGAAATCACACCCACCGCCAATCTAATTAGGAAGCTTGTGATGTTGTTGATTTCCTCCTTGAAGGCTTTTTTAGATTTGTTCAATTGCTATCCTACAATCATCCTTGCCTACCATTATGCTGTGCCACCCCTGGTTGCTTACTACAATCATAACCCCTATCCTCCAACATCTCTAGCCGATTAATTACAGCAGGGGTTCCTCATCATCAGCACCATAATGTTCATCATATGGTGTCCTCCGGCCTCTCCTACCTGAGTTTCGAGTCAACTTACAAGTTTAATGTGCTATCGGAGTTCGATCAAGGGAAGTATAGTTGCAAAAGGCGCTTAGCCACCATCTCATCATCATTCCAAAGATGTATTCGGGGAAGAGAAAAAACATTGTTGTTGATTGTGTAGAGAGAGAGTCTCATTTTTTTTTTTTTTGGCCCATAGTAGCCCATATTAGGACCTGTGACCCCTTTGGCAAGACAAGATGTAAGATCATTAGGATCCACTTTTCAGGCCCAAAGAGGCCATTTTGAAGACCCATGACTCCTTTAGCAAGACCATAGGCACAATCACGTATGTCATTTCGAATTTGGTCCAAAGAAGCCCATTTCATTGCCCAAGAGACAATTCGGCCCATTGAGGCTCTGACCCATTGAGGTCCACTCTTTTTTATTTACCCATAGAGATCTAGCTCATTGTAACCCATATTATTCTCTTTTCATACAACACATCAACAACGGTGATGATTGACAACTATTAAGATCTGCAACGACATTGGAATGACTAGCAAACTACCTTACCTGATTGAGTATTAATCTCACACAGATTTTCAAATCTACATGAGTTTTAAGGGGAAGTAATAGAATACACGTATGACTATGATATGCATGAGATGCACCATATCATTACCATCATCACAATTGGAAGGATTTAGATTTATAATGAGATTAAGATTGAGATTTGATTAGGATTTGATTAGCATTAGATTAGGAATTGTTTGATTTAGTTTCTATATTTATCTATATACTATTATCTATTTAAACCCTACTATGCCTCATTTATCAGCTCATATTCTATTGCCATCTGTTGGACATGGACTTGGAATTTTTACGAGATAGCTAGGATCCTCATATGCTTGTGAGAGTCTCTTAAACAAATGCATTGTTTATGCCTTCAGTCTCATTAATATTAATTGAGTCAACACTAGAAAATTAATAAAGATAACAAAAAATCAAGGAAAAAACAATTGTTGAGACACTGACTGTAGTGACCCTAATTTAAATTAAATATACTTAGGAGTAAATTGGTAAATTATACCCTGACGGTAATTTAGTAATTGATTTTTGGTGTTTGATCATATGGCTATCCTTGGTGGGGTAGGGCTAACCCAATGATTTAATTTAATGAGTTAAATTAATTAAATCTAGGTTATAAACAAACAAGCCTTAGTGGGGATATATTAGTAATTCTCTAAATGGAGTTTAGTATAAAAAGAATTGTTTAACCTAATAGTCAAATTTTTGTTAAACCTAAATTAGGAGAAGTGAGATACGATCGTTTTGGGATGAGAGGAGGAAAGCGGCTGTAAAATTTGGAATTTTGTCGGATCCCGTGGAGAACCCGATGATGGGAATTGGATTGTCCAAGTTAGCTTCAAAGCTCTCCTAAGCAAGCAACCTTTTGCTTTCTTCTCAAAAAAATCAGATCTAGAGGCAAGTGAGTATTTCTATAGTTTAGATGTAGGGTCTATTATGATCACACAAAAATTTTAATGTGTTTTTCTTCTTATGTTAATGATTGTGCGTATGAAAATATGATAGATCAGATAAATATTTTATACAGGTATTATTTTGATTTATTAAATATGTTATGTGTGATTTTAATAAATGATAAAATAATATATTAGATTTTAGGGAAGAAAATATGAGAGATGTAGGAGATTAAAATTAGTGATTTTCGGAATTGAGTTAATTTAAATGAGATTTACCCAGTTTCGGTATATGGGTCATAACTTTATGACATTAAGTTCGATTTTGGTCCGATAGTATATCGTTTCGAAGAGCTCGAAAAGATTTACAACTTTCGTGAAGAAAGTTTTCCTAAAATCAATAGTTTTGTGGGTCAAAACCTTAGTTGAAAGTCAAAAATGGGAAAAATGATATTTTTTCACATTAATTTTCCTAAGATACTTTAATTAAATGTATATATATTATTTGAGTGCGGGAACATTGTTTTGTTGAGATTCCTTTATAATTAATTAGTTAGTTTGTTAGATGGTTGAAAGATACCTCTAACAAATTTATATAATTAGTTACTAAATAATTTGTTAGTAACTTGACTTATATTTTATTAGTTAATTTGTTGAGTGGTTGAAAGATACCCCTAACAAACTTAACTAATTAGTTATTAACCAATTGGTTAGTCACTAAACTCATTTATGCTAGTATAAGAGTTTTACTAAACTCACTAGCATAAAAAAGGGTTTTTCCAAATTCTTGGGAATTTTTGAAACCTTGAACCTCATTATCATGGGAGATTGAGAATTTATAGGGTTATAAATATGTGATATTTATAACTAAAGTTTCAGTTGTAGGAACACAGTTGAAACCTCTTTTGAAATAAAGTATGTTATGCCTGCCTAGATATTAAATTATAAACTATAGCATTGTAGATTTTAATTATGATTATGACTGTTATAACTGTCATTTAATGTCTTGTTATATTTTCATAATAGTTGGAATTCATCTTCTAAAATAATGGTGATTCAATAAACATTGTTTTAACCTTGGTTAAGGGTCATTGAAGGAGTAAGTTGTATAAGACTTCCTTAAATTGATTATGGAGTGATGTTGGGGACCACCCAATGATGGTTTCAGGGTGGTGTAAAGTAACTACCAGAAACAGAGGATTGAGTTGAGTTGTGTAAGACACTCAATTCTCAGATGGGTAAACTGTGTGAGACCCAAGGGATAGGGTAAGCTGTGTGAGACCCCAAGGATTCCCTTGGTCAATAGGGTAAGTTGTGTAAGACCCCTATTGACCGAACTGAACCATAAGTAAAGACTTAATTGAATAATATGCATAATTTGTTAGTCATTTTATCATATGAATTGTTAATGCATTTAAATTATAGTGTATTCTCTTGTTGAGTTGTGGGCTCACCGTTGTTGATTCTTCTTTTTCAGGTGGTGATTAAAAAGAATAGGAATTGCTCTCGTTTGAGCAAGTAAGATCAGCCTTAAAGTTTTCTTCTCTGTTAGAGTGTGAGAGAACTGTAGTGAGGTAAACAATATGAAATCTTTGGATGATTTAGTTTTTAGGAGAACTCATGTTATTGAGTCTTTTAGTTATGCTGATTATTTAAATCTGTTTAATGGGGTATTAAATTATTTTAATTTCCATTAATATTCGAATTTTGTTTCCGGTTCACGCCTTGATATTTATGCAAATATTAGTACTATTGTGTACAGGTTTCGGGGCGTGACATTGACAACAATGTCCATCCCTAAGAGAATTAGATCTCAGTTTTGACCTTTTACATAATGTTTCTCTTGCCTATTATCAGCAAATTATATATTTGTATACTCAATGATGGCAACATGTAATGAGATTGTTTTTATTTCATATAAAAAAAATTTGTTGATGAATTGGCTTTAAATTTTGTTCGTTCCACGAAAGTTTGTCTTGGGAATTGAGTATTCTTAAGAATTCATTGACATTTTAGTGTTTGTTTGATTCAAAACTTTTTCGATTCTCACATACCTTCAGAATTTAATACACCCCGACCTCTCTCAATAGAGAGGTTTCAAGATCCATTCCCCTAGGTAATGAGTAGCAAATTCCCAATATTAACCACTAATCTTGTATTAACGTAGGTAAATGATATCGTCAAATAAAAAAATAAATAAAAACCTATGACTTGGGATTGAAATTTCTACTTAGTTGAGATAGAAAATTTTATTACGTTCAACATATTTAATAAAGACCTTTCTGATTAGGACATCCCCTACTTGGGTTGGCCAATTAAGTAAATATGAAATGATCAAGTGTGATTTCGCCATTTTCAAGAACCTTGTCTCATTGACATCGACTAAAACTCATGGCTTTGCATTGGCAGTTTCTTGAAATGTAAAAAGCTATCTTTTGTCACTTCATGTTGGAAGAATGAATCAAATTTGAGAGCAAAATAAATACCAAAAAAAGTAGAGAGAGATTCACTTTTGCTAGCTCGGATGGTTGTGTGTGTCCCTGTCAAATAGGGTGGTCGGAAAGCAAACCGTGTGACAAAGTACATATTTAAGAAGAAATGCTAGCTTGGAGGCTGACTTTCAAACTCTCACTCAAAAGCATTGTGTAGCTATTTATTTTTAATTGTTTCCCCGTAAGGTTGCGTTTGGATAAACTTTTCTAAGAAAAGAAGGACTTCTTCGGTGAAACTTTTGAGAAGAGTAACTCTTGTGAAAATATGTGATAATCATTCAAACACCAAAATGATGTTTGGTTTGCACACAGTACAAGGAACTTTTTGAAATCCAAACTCACAATTTGTGTTTGGTTTGTACTTACAAAAAACTACTTTTTATATGTTGTGGCCTTGTGGGTCTTACAATTTAAAAATATAAAACATGAATATGTGGAAAGATCACTATCACTGATATGTCTATGCATGAAATATCATTGAATGGAAATCAAAATGAGAAATATCTAATACAAAAGTATTTTCACTAAAGAAATTCAAACACAATATCATTGTAATCATTCAAATGCATCATCACATGCTTGTGTAAGCCTATCTCTAAATTGACTCATCGCTTGTTGCTCTTGTGGTTGGAAAAGGTTTGTCGGGTTGGGTTCATCGTCTTCATCTGAGTTGGAAGAAGCTTCATCGATCCATTGATCATCTTCGTACGCAACAAAAAGTTCATCATTTATGGTTTCCTTCTTAATGAAGTTATGGACAGCCATCACAGCGACAACAATATCTCGTTGAATTCTCAATGAGTAGGGTGCCATAAGCTTTAAGATCAAAAAACTAGCCTTTAACACGCCAAAACAACGCTCGATTACATTCCTAAGCGAAGAATGAGTGTTGTTGAACTTCTCTTTTGTTGTTCTCTCTCTATTGCCGCGTCAAAAGTCTTGGAGATGATAACGAATACCACGGTAAGGTGCAAGAAATCCAGACATGTTAGGATAACCAGCATCCACGACATAATACTTTCCTACACACAAATTAATTATATATTAAAAATAATTTATTCTTATGAAACTCAAATCAAAATTTAAATACGTACCTGATGGCACATGTGGAAAATTAAGTTGTGGTGTTCGTATAGCCTCCAACATCACTCGTGAGTCATTTGCCGTCCCCTCCCAACCAGCAAGTACAAAAGTGAAACGCATATCGAAAGAGCAAGCAGCCATGATATTTTGTGTGCAAACCCCCTTCCTACCCCTGTATGGTACTTGTTTGTCAACTGGCACCACAACACTAATATGACAGCCATCTATCGCACCAATACAATCCTTTTGCACTAAAAGTTAGATAAAATTACAACTTGCTAATAGATTGTGAAGAAAAAAAATATTTAACTTTTTACCTTAAAAACTGGGTGGTATTTCCGATTTTGTCGAATTTCTAGAGGAATGCCATCAAATGAACACATAGGCTTGATGATCTCCATCGAATATGTCAAAACAGCATGCAAGACTTTGTGAAAAACCTGATTAATGGTTTCATCTGTGTAAGCACCCAATTTTTACACCCCATTTCTAATCATGGTTAAACATCTTAACTATGGTTAATCACCCTCTATACCCTAGGTTTAACCCTAGTCAAACCCTAGGCCTAACCCTAGGTAAACCTTAGTTAAGCCCTAGTTAAACCTTAGTCAAACCCTAGGCAAACCCTATGTCAAACCTAAGCAAACCCTAGGTCAAACCCTAGGCCTAACCCTAGGTAAGCACTAGTCAAGCCTTAGTCAAACCCTAGGTCAAACCTAAGCAAACCCTAGTCAAACCCTAGGCCTAACCCTAGATAAACCCTAGGCCTAATCCTAGGATCACCCAAGGCCCTTTTCTATGCCTAGGGACCCAAAATCGTAGCCAAACTACCCTGTGGACCCAAACAGGAGCCCACATTCCAGGAATGGCGGTAGAAACTCTACTGCAATTTCCATATTTAGCAAAATGAATAGTGTTTCAGACCATTGGTGTGAGCCTGTTTAGGCAAAAGTTCAATAATGGCGGTAATAACATTACCGCCATTATCAATTAAGCCTAAATCAGGAATGGCGGTAGATCTACTGCCATTCCTGGTGTTTCTTCAAAAAACTTGCTAGCACCCCCCTGGACCACTCCTCTCCGCCTCCCTCGTGTCCTACACCCTAGCAGCAATCCCCAAAGTGCCCTGAGGTCCTTCCAAGCTTATAAATAAACCCCTCCTCCATCCTTCAAAGCCATTCGAAAATACCCATAGTGAAACTCTATCAGTTTCACTGTGCTATCCGAAACCAACCTCTGTTCTCAGTCCAGAACACTTATGGGAGAACCCTAGAGCCCTAGGGAGCTACCCCTGCACCACCTCAGTCCTCTCCTCTTGCACCACCACCGTGCATAACCTCCTCCAGTGAGCCAGCAGGGTAGGACCCCCTACCCCCCTGGTCCTACTCCAGGGGTCCTTTATTTCTTTGCTTATTGCTGTATAACAAAGGATAGAGGTCCTCTTTGTTGCCCAATAAATGGACCCTAGAGGGGGGGCTGAATAGGGTTTATGACAATTTCAAAATTAAGTTAAGTGATTTTTTCGAAATTAAAAATAATCACTACTACTACCAACAGCTAATAAGAAATAAATAGAGAGAGAGAGTTAGAGATACCAGACACACAATATGATATCTGAGATTTATCCAGATCAATGATCTCTAAGACCTAGAGGGGGGGTGAATAGGTTTATCTAATAATTTCTAACCAATTTTAATTTTTCAATTAATATGTTTAGAAATCAATGAACAATTCAATCAGACAATCCACACAAATCAAACACAGAAGATTTTTACGTGGAAAACCCTAACGGGAAAAAACCACGGGACCTTGTCCAGCAATAAACTTCACTATGAAAAGATATCAAGTACAAGACAAGTCCTTACCAAAACAGAAACGACGTTCCTATGTATAGACTCTTACTCTTGATTTCCACGAACCAGCAGGTTCGATCTCCGCCGTAGCAGCTTCGGTTCCACACCGACCAAATCTTCTCAAGCTACTTCAAAACCATGATCACACACGATCGATCTCCTTCCACGAAGGCTCCGGATCAAACACCAGACACACACACAAGGTGTAGGGTTGTGAATCAATTTAGAAAGTTTCAAACCCTAGAGGGATCTCATACAGATCTGAGATCACACAATGCAAGATCAAATGTTTAGATCTATACTTGCATTCTCTAGGATCAAAGAAAGAGGAGGGATCAACAAAGATCTAATAAAAGCAATAAGAAAAACCCTAGAAGAGTTTCTCAGACCTCTACTCTTTCAAAAAATATCAAAGACACGAATTAGGTCTCCAAAAAGTTGTTTATATAGGGTTTAAAAAAAGAATCCAGAAAAATAAAAATTCCTTTTACGGGGACCGATCGATCGGTGCTCACTACCGATCGCTCGGTCCAAAACGGATCGCTCGGTCCAAAACGGATCGCTCGGTCCAAATGACCGATCGCTCGGTTATAAATCATCTCTCTGGAAAAATACCCCATACAAACTTTTTGTCCAGTCGATAGCCACCGATCGCTCGGTAGGCCACCGATCGATCGGTCTCAATACCGAGCGATCGGTTGAAACAAAATTATTTTCAAACCATGATTCATTTCATTGTTATTTGATTCAAATGAGATCAAACAACTTTGTTAGGTTTAAAACTATCCTCCTAGGTATGTTTAGAGTTATCTAAGCCAAATCCAACCTAGGTAGGGGTCTCTAAGTCCATTACCTGTCTAGATCCAGAGTAGGAGCTTTTTCTTCTCTTTCTTCAATCTTCTTTAAGCTTTAGCTCTTCTCTTCTGACAAGTTGAACATGACTCGACGACTCGACTCACATGACCTATCTAATGATCACGGAATTTGCCAACACCTATTTAGGGATTTACAATATCAGGGTTCAACAACTTGCCTACGTCCCTGCATTTAAGCTTCAACCTTTAAGGATTTTCATGATTCCAATAATTGCACTCTTCTTTACGGGCAGAGAGCAAGTCTTTACAATCCTTTTGCAGGCTTATGAATAACCTTAATAATCCTTTTAGCAGGTTATGGAATAACCTTTTTAAGAGAAACTATCTCTTGGGTGTAAGAAGACACTCTTCTCAAATCGTGCAAGAATTCCTGAATCTTGACTTTTAACAATGACATAAATTTAGTGGATTTAAAATCTAAATTTGAAAGTTCCTAATTGAGCTAGATAAAAATGAAAAACAAAGCTTACAATCTCTCACGATTGATTGGAATTGAATGCTCAAGGAGAAAGGGATTTGGATACAAAGTTGTAGAACCCCGGATCTTTTGCCCAGGTATTGGAATCCGTGCCAAGGCTTTAAGCCTTTGTAAATCTTCCATTTCTATGAAAGAAGAAAATTTTAAAGAACTTTAAGTGTTAAGAAGTGGGATTCTTAAGTCGGATATGTTAAAAATCTGGTTTACTGAACTCCAATTGCAGATCAGTTAACTTTAGGGGTAATTTGTTCAATGAATAAAGAAGAAATTGAAAATTCCAAAACCCCAGAAATGTTTCTTTTCGAATGATGAATCCAATGCAAGTTGAATCGTCAAAATCCGACGAACGAGTCAAGAGTTATTGCCGAAACAGTAAAATAGACTCAAACTTGCAGAGAACCGATCGCTCGGTCCTTATTGGCGATCGATCGGTCCACAACTAATCGATCGGTAGCAATCAACTGGTACACTTTTTGTATGGGGAAAAATTATAGAGAGCGTGTTTTTAACCTATAACTCGGTCAAAACACCGGTCACTCGGTAGGCGACCGATCGCTCGGTATTGACCACTGATCGATAGGTCTATCGCGTTTTGCAGAAATTTCATTAAGGGTTTTTTCGATTTTTGGGCATTTTCACCTTGCCTATAAAGGCTTGCTTGAGCCTAAGGGTTTCATAAACTCTTAGGGCGGCATTTTGAGAGAGAGTAGAGGAGAGAAAGAGTGTTTCTAACCTAGGTTTCCAACTTGAGGAGAAATCAAGGGTTTTGAAAACCCAAGATCACCCCAAAAGGCTTGGATTCTTCAAATCCAAGGCAAGGCACGTGAGGAGCACGTTCTCCAAGCTGGGGCAGTGTCTTCCTCGACAAGAATAAGGGTTTTTCCTCATCTTTTCAAGGTCGGTACCCTATACTACCCTCCTAGTTCATATTCTCCTTTCTTTTCTTTATGTTTCCCCAAATTCTAAGCTTAATAATGTGTTTGAATGAGGGAGATGGATGGTCGTGTATGGGCGATGGATGTCGTGTGTGTGTTGTGATGAATGAAATGGGAAGGGCATTGTACCAATAACGAACATACATGCATGTTGTGAGCATGAACCCACCTAGAAATGAAAGATTTAGGTTTTAATCATAATGCACATACCAAGTGTTCGATGAAATACCACTATGAAGAAAATGATAATCTTTCTTAGAAAATGCATGTGTGAACTCCTCTATTTTCCTAGAATGACATGTTGGTAGATTAAATGCTTGTTAATTGATTGATTGATCATTAAATGCAATGTTTCTATACTATTGTCATCCTTAATTGTACACGAAGCCACAAGCATTGCATGCAGTCCATGAGTAGGGTTTTCAAATATTAAACACCGCGTTTTGTTTTAAGAAAATCAAGGGTTTTATTCTCGATTCACGAACACCATGACAAGGCCAAACATAAGAGTTGGTAATTAGAGGTACGGCATATCTTAAGATATGTTTTGCCTCGCTTTTGACAAGAACAAGAACAAGTATTACATATGAGGGAGTTTACACTTCCCTCCCTTCAATATTGAAAGAGGGGTCTCCCCTCTCTCGCAAGTGCATCTCACAAGTTACATGAACATGTTTAAATTCCAAGCAAGCAAGCATGATCTCATGGCATGACATGCATGACCCGACATGACACGCAATATAAGACAAGCACGACTCGACAAGATCAAGCAAGATAGAACAGGACAAGACAAGGTTTAAACATGAAAAGAGTATTTTAAGTCAAGTCAAGCACATGATTTCAAGAGTTTTTCCAACTTCGATATGATACAAGCATGAACTATAAACTGTTTACTTTTCTTGTTGATTATATAAACTACTTCTTGCTTCACTCTGTCATTACTATGCTATGACTGTTGGTTAGTATTTTGTACCCGCTGAGTATTTATGCTCGATCGTACTTCTCATGTCGGCAGGTGATAGTGGAGCGGCGGCTCCTTTGGCATTGTGCTCCTGGCCCATGGGTGGAAGGGGAGTACGTTGAGGAACCTCCTGTAGAGGGCTACTACTAGGTGATAGATTCTAGGTGACTGTGGGTAAGGTGTGAGAGATTGTATTCGTATATTTTGGCGGGCCTGTCCGCACCTTCTTTTGTTCTCCCATTTTGTACAACTTGGATCATGTGTGTATACTTAGAGGTTTGATTAGTCTTCTGCTGTGCCATATTAGTTATGTTTCCGCTATTATTGTCCTTTATCGTATATGCTCAGTGTATTTTGCAGGATGGTTTGCCAAGCATGTCATGTGAGTCATGACAAGTCGTCCAAGAGTCACTATAACTCCTAGGGTGGGTTTTGGGGCGTGATAGAAGTGGTATCAGGGCCTAGGCTTTAGGTATTTAGGGTCACTTAGAATCCGATGCCACGGCTTGACAAGAGCATATGTCAGGAAGCAAGTTAGGAAGGAACTAAGTCGAAAGCGAGTCATGTTCCAAGTGTGAGACTAAACGTTAGTCTTAGTCTAGAATGGTCACTTCAACCAAGTAAGGGTCTTAGGAATGCTAGAACACCAAAGTATAATATTATAAATACTCTGATGACTTGACGTGATGAATATGATGGTACTATACTATTATATGTGGTATTGATATATGGTATTATATGCTATATGGTTGCATACTACGTACTTATACTATTATGTGTGGTATTGTTATGGGGTATTTTATGTTATGTGGTGTGCATACTATATGTCACGTACTAAGTGAAGACCAATGTTTTATGAATGAATTCCCAATTAGACTCATGAATTGAGTGATACTCAGGCTGGAGTCCAGCCTAGGTGTTAGTTGACAAAAGGGTGGTAGATCCTTGTCATACCCTGTGCTATGGGGTCTTAGTAAGGAATAGCCTTCCGAGTGAGACAGTAGGATTCTCCTTCATCTTACAAAATTAGAATTTTTCAAAAATAGGGAGATAAGTTTTGATATATAATATTATGCGTATCGGGTGTAATTTGACTTGTTAAACTATACTTAATGCGTCTTACATCACATATAAGCATAAGTCGCACATCACGGTATGACAATAAGTGCATGTAACCCCATGACTAGTAGAAACAGATATAGATATCAATATATTTCAAACTCAAGGAACAGATATAATTTTGGACAAGCACACGGATGTCTCATGCACGTTTCTAGATGCGCGTTTGCAGCACTTCCTAGACTCAGTGCTCGGTCTTAGTCTAGACTCAGATGTGCGTTCATTTTGCAGCACGTTCTAGACCCAATGCCCAGTCCAAAATAGTAAAGAAATTACAAACTCCAAAGGGTAGCATGCACTTCATACATAGCATAATCATCATGCATCTCATGATCATCATACATGTCATGCACTCTCATACATAACATGCACTCCATGCATGGCATAAGCATCATGCATAGCATAAGCATCATGCATCGCATGAGCCTCATACATATCATTCACATCATACATTTTCATACATGTCACGCGTATCATACATGGCATGAACATCATACACATATCATAAACATCATATGCATATCCTGCATGCATCATGTAGATCTTAGAAGCATCATACATGTCACCAAAATTAAGGGAATTTCACTTAAATAACTCAAATAAATGAATTAGTCATTAGTCCTAATCCTAAGGTGGGTAATGTCTTAAGTACGTAATCGGTTAATACCTTAACCGAGTGTGAACTTAGCATCGCTAGGAAAACAAATTGTACGATTATACTATTATGATTGTACTTAGATATATACGATGTGCTCACATAGGTTAGGGGCTTGAGTTCAACTTATACTCAGGAGAAGTTATTGCCCTTGAGTAGCAACTAACAAATTAGTCTTAGGCCATAACCGGTTGCAACTCAACCGACCACGTATCTTGGCTTCGCTAGGAACCTTAGAGTATATTATTATAATATGATGTGTGTGTCTTGATGTATGTTTTATACTTTGATCTACTATTATGAAAATGCAATGTCAGAATATGATGGAATACGAGTTAGATTCATGCTTTGCTATCGTCCTCAGGAGTAAACCATGAGACGTGGCAATCAGGGTAGTGGATACCACACTAGGAGAGGTGGAGTATCTCCTCCTCCATCGAGGGATGAGCAGCCTGATCTCACTCAAGTCTTAGGATTCATAGCAAAGACACTAGCAATGCTTGCAGCTAGGCAGCCCTCTACCCCCACTCCTGCGGCAATGCTTGTACCTATCCCTACACATCATGCCACAGGAATTGAGGCACTTTGTAGGATGAGGCCTCCGGTGTTTTATGGCAGCATAGACCCATTGGTTGCAGAAGCATGGGTTAGGTACCAGCCCTTTGGACATACGCAGCTACAGAGTCCTCCTACTACACCACAGGCTCCTTATTCATTTGCTCCACCGGTTCCACTCCCGGCAGGCACCCCGCCTCGCACTATCTCAGGCCATGGGATATGTGGCCTCCACCTACTCTTATGAGGTCTGTACCCTTTGTGGGAGGAGGCATGTGGCAGGAGAGTGTAGGAGGATTTCCGGTGGATGTTTCCACTGTGGTCGATGGGGCCACATGATCAAAGATTGTCCCCACCGTCAGGTACCACCTTATTCTCAGAGAAATAGGTCCCCGGTTAGGCGGTCACCTCCGCAAGGCTCTACACAGGCATCAAACCCCCAGCAGTCCACACCGCCACCTTGCCAGGCTAACCAGGGACAAGCCTTTGCCACGTCAGGACAGAATGCATGAGGATATGAGAGAGAAGAAAATTTTTGTAGAAAGGAATGTATTTTGTGTTTTGTCTTGGGCAGTCAGTTGCCACATGTATGTAATTATGCTACCTTATGTTATGAAAGTTTCCTAACTGTTTGGATTGATATTTCATTTTATGAGAAAACCTAGGTACTTTGCTGACAAGTGAGTGCCAGCCTTATATTGATGAATAAAGGATTAGCATATCATTCAGTAGGCAAGGTTAAGCGTGGGAAAGTATCCTCGTTTGATTTAGTAACGTCCTAATTTCGAGGATGAAATTTTTATAAAGGGGGGAAGATGTAGAACCCTGGATCTTTTGCCCATGTATTGGAATCTGTGCCAAGGCTTAAGCCTTTGTAAATCTTCCATTTCTATGAAAGAAGACAATTTTAAAGAACTTTAAGTGTTAAGAAGTGAGATTCCTAAGTCGGATATGTTAAAAATCCGGTTTACTGAACTCTAATTGAAGATCAGTTAACTTTAGGGGTAATTTATTCAATGAATAAAGATGAAATTGAAACTTCCAAAATCCTAGAAATGTTGCTTTTCGAATGACGAATCCAACGCAAGTTGAATCGTCAAAATCCGACGAACGAGTCAAGAGTTATGGTCGAAACAGTAAAATGGACTCAAACCTGTAGAGAACCGATTGCTCCGTCCTTATTGGCGATCGATCGGTCCACAACCGATCAATCGGTAGCTATCGACTGGTGCGCTTTTTTGTATGGGGAAAAATTCCAGAGAGCGTGTTTTTAACCGATCGCTAGGTCAAAACACCGGTCACTCGGTAGGCGACCGATCGCTCGGTATTGAGCACCGATCGATCGGTCTATCGCATTTTGCAGAAATTTCATTAAGGGTTTTTTCGACTTTTGGGCATTTTCATCTTGCCTATAAAGGCTTGCCCGAGCCTAAGGGTTTCATAAACTCTTAGGGCGGCATTTTGAGAGAGAGTAGAGGAGAGAAAGAGTGTTTCTAACCTAGGTTTCCAACTTGAGGAGAAATCAAGGGTTTTGAAAACCCAAGATCACCCCAAAAGGCTTGGATTCTTCAAATCCAAGGCAAGGCACGTGAGGAGCACGTTCTCCAAGCTGGGGCAGCGTCTTTCTCGGTAAGAATAAGGGTTTTTCCTCATCTTTTCAAGGTCGGTACCCTATTCTACCCTCCTAGTTCATATTCTCCTTTCTTTTCTTTATGTTTCCCCAAATTCTAAGCTTAATAATGTGTTGGAATCAATGAGGGAGATGGATGGTTGTGTATGGGCGATGAATGCCGTGTGTGTGTTGTGATGAATGAAACGAGAAGGGTATTGTACCAATAACGAACATACACGCATGTTGTGAGCATGAACCCACCTAGAAATGAAAGATTTAGGTTTTAATCATAATGCACATACCAAGTGTTCGACGAAATGCCACTATGAAGAAAATGATAATCTTTCTTAGAAAATTCATGTGTGAACTCCTCTATTTTCCTAGAATGACATGTTGGTAGATTAAATGCTTGTTAATTGATTGATTGATCATCAAATGCAATGTTTCTATACTATTGCCATCCTTAATTGTACACGAAGCCACAAGCAAGGCATGTAGTCCATGAGTAGGGTTTCAAACATTAAACACCACGCTTTGTTTTAAGAAAAGCAAGGGTTTTATTCTCGATTCACGAACACCATGACAAGGCCAAACATAAGAGTTGGTAATTAGAGGTACGACATATCTTACGATATGTTTTGCCTCGCTTTTGACAAGAACAAGAACAAGTATTACATATGAGGGAGTTTACACTTCCCTCCCTTCAATATTGAAAGATGGGTCTCCCCTCTCTTGCAGTGCATCTCACAAGTGCATCTCACAAGTTACATGAACTTGTTTAAATTCCAAGCAAGCAAGCATGATCCCATGGCATGACATGCATGACACGACATGACACGCAATATAAGACAAGCACAACTCGACAAGATCAAGCAAGACAGAACAGGACAAGACAAGGTTTAAACACGAAAAGAGTATTTTAAGTCAAGTCAAGCACATGATTTCAAGAGTTTTTCCAACTTCGATATGATAGAAGCATAAACTATAAACTGTTTACTTTTCTTGTTGATTATATGAACTGCTTCCTGCTTCACTCAGTCATTACTATGCTATGACCGTTGGTTAGTATTTGGTACCCGCTGAGTATTCCATGCTCAGCCATACTTCTCATGTTGGCAGGTGATAGTGGAGCGGCGGCTCCTTTGGCATTGGGCTCCTGGCCCATGGGTGGAAGGGGAGTACGTTGAGGAACCTCCTGTAGAGGGCTACTACTAGGTGATAGATTCTAGGTGACTGTGGGTAAGGTGTGAGAGATTGTATTCGTATATTTTGGCGGGCCTGTCCGCACCTTCTTTTGTTCTCCTGCTTTGTACAACTTGGATCATGTGTATACTTAGAGGTTTGGTTAGTCTTCCGCTGTGCCATATTAGTTATATTTCCGCTATTATTGTCCTTTATCGTATATGCTCAGTGTATTTTGCAGGATGGTTTGCCAAGCATGTCATGTGAGTTATGACAAGTCGTCCAAGAGTCACTCTAACTCCTAGGGTGGATTTTGGGGTGTGACAAAAGCATTCAATGCAAAAACAGAATATTGATTGCTTGAGGGTTGTGAGTGATTTATGAATGATAGAACAGTGTATTGAATGCTTAGGAATGCTTCTTTTGTTCATAAATCATCTCCATTTATAGATGAGCAATCAATATGGCGGTTGGGGGTAGCATTTAATGCGAACTAGCCGTAACACGATTTTCCCGCAGACACTCATCGACGAGTGAGAGAAAATCAAGCTGGAGTCGTTGACAAGTGGGAATAGAAGCTATTGCTTCATTTTTGTTCTTTTACTCGTCGATGAGTCTACTGAATTTTTTCAGTAAATTCATCATACTGAGACCAAAAAGATGAGAATCATGCTAGGACCCTTAGGCATTCAAATTAACATTATTTTAATCATTTTTAGGGCATTAGATTGATGTCCAAATTATACTAGGTTTCCTAGGGTCTATCTATGTTAACTTTGAGCAATTCTTTTCCAATGTCTTGAGGAATTTTACAAGGTCCTAGACATTTTTAACTAATACATTAGTCTTCATTTGAGTGATGATCTTCTTTATCTTGATTTGTGGAGCTTTACTTTTGATGGATTTTCATGGATTGTCTTAAGCTCTTGAAGCTTTTTCCTTTAAATGACTAATACTTGGTCTTTTACCTTGATGACCTTGAATGGTTGAACTCTTCAATTCTTCATGACATGAAAGATAATGTTAAGATTCTTTTTCTCTGAAATTTCACATTCTAAATGGAAGAATTAGTATCATAAAGTTTGTTCCATTATTGTGTTATCATTAAAACTATTAAGGGTACTTTAAGTTGTAGCCTTGAGGCTAACAATATCCCCATTTTTGATGATGACATAATAACGTGAATGACTTGGGTTGAGCTCCCCCTCAGTAAATATATGGTTTAAAATTTTGAGGATAGCTCCCCCTCAACATGTGAATAGAAAAAAAAATTCATATTATAATGAAGTTTTAGAGCATTTGTAAGATCATTCAAAAATGTTTATTTTTGAATTGTGGAATCAAGAGAAGTTCTATGAACAAGATTTTAAGGTATAATTGATAACAACACACAAGATTGAACCAAGAGAAGTTCTACAAAGAAGGTCCGTGATTTAATAGTTGTTAACTTAAATTTGCAACCAAGAGAAGCTATACAATGAAGGTCATATCAATTTTCTTGAATTCATTCTTTCATAGAATTCACATTTTCTTCCCCTTGGCATCATCAAAACAGATATAAAGGAGAAAAAGAAAAATAGAGAAGATGTAATAAAAAAAAATGGAATGTCATATAGAGCAAAAAGATACATGATTGGGCATACATTACATCCAACAAGAAAAACAAGAGTCACACAAAAAAAATCAGAAAACTTCATCAAATCTTTTGCCTTTTGATATGCCTGTCAGGCTTTGAGGTAGGTTTCTTGGGCTTGGTAGTCTTGGACAGGTCTTCAGAGTCACTAGAAATGACTTGCTCAGCTGGTTTGTCTTGAGGTTGCTTTGCTTTTGGGTGCTCTGCAAGTGGCACTATAGGAGTTGCTGGAGGAGGCTGACTGTGAGGAGTTTGAGGAGGAGGGTGAGAAGGAATGTTCACATCATTTGGGATGGGCACTAGCTCAAGCTTCTTCTTAATGAGGATCATCTCATCTACAAGCTGATCTACTTTGACAGCCATCTCATCAACTACAGGGGCTTGGGAGTTCAACAGTCCAGTCATGTGCTAAAGATACCTGGCTTGAGCATTTACAGCATTGCCCACACTGGTCATCTCATCACTGAGTTTATCATTAACCACATTGGCCTCAACTACCTTTCTCTCTATCTGTGAGATGATAGAATCCACTCTATTCTTTACAATCTCACTAGATATCTCCATCTCTGTAAACTTAGGCTCAAGCACTGCCTCTCTAGTCTTCAACTCAGACTGAATCAATCCATCCGGGTCTCGAGTGAAGATAGCCTCTCTCTAGTCTCTGCCTGGAACTGCAGCTGACTCTGCCTCATCTCAAGCTGAAATTGCTCCATGCTTGAAGCCATGGATGCAATTTGGGCTGCCATCACACTCATCAGCTCATCAGAAACTAGAGCAAGTCTAGAAGGAGATGCAAAAATCTGCTCAGGCTCATCTCCAAGATCGGAATGCTGTCTATGAGATGAATCCGGGATATCCACATCAATCATAATGTCTCCCCAGTCAGGCTCAGCCTTAGCCTCAGTCTCTACAGCTGACTCAAGAACTGGCTCTGCACTCTCTGGCTAATCTGCTACCTCTACTGGCTCATCTACTGGAGAAGAGGGAAGGATGGGAGAATGGATAAGAGATGGAATGGGGTCTGAGGAAGGAGGTGCTGATGGAGTAGGAACAGAAATGACAGAATAAGTAGAAGAATGGATGGTTTGGCATTCTGGAACCCAAACATTGCTGGACTCTATGAAGGAGTATCCCGTTCTCATAATGGTAGCTTTGGAGTACACATCAGTGTCGAAAATGGATTTCTTGTCCCAATATGTGTCCAAAGGAACTTTGAAATGCTTGAACACACGGGTAAGAGCTAGACCATAGTTTAGTCTGCCAGAAGTTTTCTTGGCAGCATCCTTAATGACATTGGCTATAATGAAAGAAAGGTCAATGTGCTGGGTGGTCAAGATGCACCAAATGAGAAACACATCAAATAAGGTAATGAAGTCTCTGCCACCACCTTTGGGGATAATATCATATATGATGATATGGTGTGCAAGCCTAGCATCAAGGGTAAGGTCCTTGAGCTTACGAGGGATAGGGTTAGTGATCTCTTTGTTGACATTCATCACTTTCAATGCTTCTATTACATTGAAACCCTGATGAGATACCCACTGATTAATGGTCCTTGAGCTTAGGAGGGACAGGGTCAGTGATGTCTTTGTTGACATTCATCACTTTCAATGCTTCTATTATATTGAAACCCTCATGGGATACCCACTGATTAATGGAGTATTCCTGAAAATTTCCATTGGGCAATTTAAGAAAGGTTCTAAGGTTGGCTAAACCAAAGGTGATGAGTTTGCCATGGGCATAAGAGGTGAATTTTTGGGCAGTTTTATCAAAGACAAGGTGAGAATTTAATTGCTTTATAAGGTCAGGATACATAGGCTCACATAATTCAAGGAACCTATGCCATCTAAGATTTTTGAATTTAGAAGCAATAACATCAAGATCAATGTCTTTGAAAAGATCAAAATCTGGAATTTTACCTAAAACTGGTTCCCTTTTGATGAAGTATCTTGCATAGTTCTCTTGTGCCACCTTGCTCTGTGGCCTTGCTCTTTGAATTCTCTCCGATTTCTTCTTACCTTTCTCAGCTGCGGAGGGCTTCTTCTTTGGCACTGAAGGAATCTTAGTTCATGGAGCAATAGGGATGGAGGGAGATGAAGGAAATGGGTTTTTGGTGGAGATTTGAAGAGAAAGGAAGGGAGTTTGGAGCTTTTGGATAGCGAGGGAAGAGAAATTTGAATGAGTGAACAGTGAAAAATGAGGGATTTTAGGTTTCTTTTTATAGATCCGATGACACTCGTCGACGAGTAGGTCTGACTCGTCACTGAGTGGCTTCAAAATCTGAAAAATTATTACTCACTCGTCGATGAGTAGCTAGAACTCATCACCGAGTGGCTCAAAATCAGCTACTGGAATGCTCACTCGTCGACAAGTACAATCCTGTACTCTGACTCATCGACGAGTCAATGCACGGAATTTGAAATTCTGAGAATTTCAACTTCTGGATTGATTCCTTAAGCCCTTAAATCTTTTCATTCATGGTTGAAAGATATTTTAAGACATTAAAAACTCACAATCAAGTTGACAATCATAATAAACATAATCCAACCAAAATTTATCAAAATTTTCAACTTAGGCAAAGCTTTTCATTGTATGTCACCAAGTTTGGTCATACCCAATTCTCTTCTTAATGAACTAAATCTTTCATAAGGAAGAGGTTTGGTAAAGATGTCTGCAAGTTGGTTGTTTGTTTCAAGAAATTCCAACATTACATCCCCATTTTGAACATGATCCTTTATGAAATGATATCTAATTTCAATATGTTTGGTTCTTGAATGTTGAATTGGATTCTTTGTCATACAAATAGCACTTGTGTTTTCACATTTAATTAGAATTTTATCATAAAACAATTTGAAGTCCTCTAATTGTTGTTTCATGTATAGTGTTTAAGCACAACAACTCCCAACTACTACATACTCAGCCTCAACTGTAGATAGAGTTACAGAGTTTTGTTTCTTACAAGACCATGAAACTAATGAGTGTCCTAAGAAGTGACAAGTGTCACTAGTGCTTTTCTGATCAACTTTTTCCCCAGTAAAGTCAGCATTAGAATAATTAACTAGTTCTAGTGATGTGCTCTTAGGATACCATAGTCCTAGTTCAATTGTTCCAATTAAATATTTGAAAATTCTTTTTATAGCAGTCATATGTGATTCTTTAGGATTAACTTGAAATCTAGCACACATGCACACACTAAACATAATATCAGGTATACTAGCAATCAAATATAATAAACTATCAATCATACCTCGATATTTTGTTTCTTCCACTCTAATGTCATTTTCATCTTTATCCAATTTTGTGGTTGGACTCATGGGAATATCAGCATCTTTTGAGTTGTCCATCCCAAAATTTTTGAGCAACTCTTTAGTGTACTTGACTTGATTTATGAAGATGCCTTCCTTTGTTTGCTTGATTTGAAGTCCGAGGAAGAAGTTTAGCTCCCCCATCATGCTCATGATCTCAAATTCATCTTGCATGCATTTAGCAAATTCTTGACAAAGAGATTCATTAGTAGATCCAAAAATAATGTCATCAACATAGATTTGCACTAAAAGCATATCATCATTTTTGGACTCTATAAATAAGGTAGTATTTATTTTTCCTTTAATGAACTCATTTTCAAGTAGGAAACCACTTAGTCATCCTGTAATCCCATTGAGAAGTTGTGTGCCTCTCAGGGTAACTACTTTAGGTGAGTTACGTGTAAACCTAAGGGTTCCTGTATAAGATCATACAAGATTAATACTGTTGTCAATAGGGTCAACTACGTGTAAACCTTATTGACTACTTTAGGTGAGCTATATGAATTCCTCAAGCATGCTCTTATGTTTATAGCTCATAGATGATTTATTTTGATCATGCATAAATTATATGTTTAAGAAAAATGATGAATGTTGTTCATGCATGCATTTCATGATTTAAATTTTAGTAAAAGATGTTGTAAGGAACAAAAGAGCACAATTTTCATCTATATGAGAACAGTTAGGGAAAAGAAAAGAAAACTAGAAAAAGAGTAAAAGGGAAAGAAAATAGAAAAATGTTTTTGATTCAAGTGTATAGAAATTCAAGGGTAGCATCTTTTCTAGCATAATTTCTTTGAAGCTATGGATGGAATTGGATGGTGTTCCATGTATAAACTGAGGAGCCATTTGGATGGGAGGATGTTGGGATCCCTTTCGAATGGGCCATGTAGCAAGAGTACACACTCACGCACTAAACTCTCACACACAGACCTAAGGTAGCCAACACTAAGGTTCAAAACCTCGTCGAAATCTCGTATATTTCGACGAGATATCTCAATCTCAGAGGGTCCTGAGACATCTGAACCAAAAATTAAAAATTTTACAATATTTTGAGAATTTCGATCGAGATTTACGAAATTTCATAAATTTCGACCGAAATTCTAGATTCATTGTTTTGATTGTTTTTTTTTTACCATTTTTCGTTCATTATCTCGCTGAAGCCCGTGAAGTCGTGAGCTCATTGAACTGAACTCCATTGTTATTTAAACAATGGTTAAACCCCTCAAGGCCTCAACTCAAAAATCCATGGGAAAGAACTAAGAAAGAAGAAGGATAGGAAAAAAAAAGAATTCGAGAAGGATTTAACCTTTAGGGAGGACTAAGGAGGGTACATACCCGTAGCAGACTGTAGAGGACCTCCTCGCCGCCGCCGTCGTCGTCGCCATCGCCATGGTTCTCTTGTCGAGTGTCTCCTGCTATCGATGAGTCTCAACTCTCAACCCCCCTCTACTGTCGATTTGAGATTCTTAAGAATTAGAGATTTAAGTTATAAAGATCATTTTACGAAACAGATCCTTAGTTATTCAATAATAACTAAAATATATTTATTTATAAATAATTTTCATTCATTTAAAAAAATATATATATTTAAGAGAGAGAGACCCCTCCCTTATACTACAATATTTTTTTTAGAGAGACCACTCCCTTACATTACAAATTTTTTTTTGAAAGTGACCTCTCCATTACATTACAATTTATACACTAATGACATTAAAAAAAATTGTATAAAATAAGAGTGTTAGTAGTGGAGGCCTAATAATATTTCATAAATTAAAAATCGCAAAACTTTACTTAGCACATGATTATACTTCACTTTACGATATTAAATAAAAACTTTATATTAAAATTCTCATGCTTTTAAGTTTTAACAATATGGTAAGGATGAGTTGGTGTGTGTTATAAAAAAAAAAGGGACTCTCTATATTAGACTTAGAACTTAGAAAGACTCTATTACATATGTTTACGAAAATAACGATTTATAATTTTTACATGGGTAGATAATATATTTAAATTTATAATTTTATTTTTTAAATTTCATATAGATTACTTTAGTATATATACTACTTATTTAAACCAAAGAAGAACATTGCTCTTCGCCGTTACGTTTTGGCCTGTTACTTGAGAATTGAGATAAAGGACTCTCTAAAAGATATTTAGAATTTCTATATTAGTTCAACAATCCTTAATCAGAGCATGAGTAAACATAAGTGCTAGTGTCAGTGCCGGTGACAGTTATCCATTATTATCCAGCGTATCCTTAATCTGAGCAAGAGTAATATTATTTTCTTAGAAGTCCTGCTTGTTTACATCAAAAATAAATAAATAAAAACCTAAAAAACTATAGCTCAATAGATAGCACTCAATAGACATAGAGGTCCTGCAGTTTACATCAAAAATAAAAATAAAAATACTTGAATTGGGGTCCTGCACATTTGAATAACATTGAATTTAAATAAATTGTAGTTTTCTTATTTTTCTCTTGTGTCTTGATGCAGAGTCTCTGATAATTCAACCATCTCATCCTCTTCCCATATTGATTTAGTCCTGCAAAAACATTTAGGTCATCAATTGACAATATATAAAAATATTAAGCTGAAATTGTAGTTTAAACAAGCAGAATACATGTTGTCAGCACCCAATTTTTACACCCCATCTAACTGTAGTTAAAATCCCTTAACTATGGTTACCTCCCCTACCAAGTCCCTCACAACCTAGGTAAGCCTCTCTAGTCAAACCCTAAAAAAACCCATGTCCTAAACCCTAGCATTAGGTGACCTTAGCGTACCCCTTGAACCCATGGCCCATAAGGCCTTACCCCATCATCTAGGCCCCTTAAAGCCCAAAAATGCCTTAGGACAACCCCCTATACCCGAGTGTGCAGGGCCAGGCCCACTTCAATTATTTCCAGAATGTCGATCAAAGTTCTACCGACATTAAATTTTGCCTTGGTTTCCTGATGTCGGTAGAACTTCTATCGACATCTTCAAGTTCCGAGTTTGCAGTCTGGGATCACCCTGCACACTCAACCTTCACCTCAACTCTCCCTTCAAATCCTCTTAGTCGACCTCCCCTTGGTCCATACAGGTTCTTCCCCTTCTTTTAAAACCCTCTTAGGTTCCTTAGGTTCTTCCCTATAAAACCCCAATCACCTCTACTGTAAAAGAGTCGACAGAATTTCCAAGGTAAAAACCCCTGCTGCAAAACCTCTCCTCTCCCTTGGTCTTAATCCCAGGACTCCCCTGGACCTCCCCCAGCTGCTGTAGTCCATCCCCAGAGCACCACCACCGCAGTTGCAGCCACCTCCACCATTTGGCAGAAACAGAGCATTGGGTAGGGACATCTCGTACCCATTTCCTTATTGCTTTAAAAATCATGTGAGCCCCTGGTCATCTCCAGGGGACCTTTTCTTGTTTTTTTTTATTGCTTAATAGGTATACACACCCATACAGGGTGTTCACCCACCTAAACCATAGGTGTGGTGAACCCCTATGGGTATAGCACCTCTTCGAGGCTCTCACAGCCATCCCAGAACCTTCTGGGGGTCCCTCGTATCATGAGGGAACCCCTAGTGACCTCTGTGCACAGCCCCAGTAGCTATAGATCCAGTTTTCAAAAAAAGCCCAGAATGGCGGTACTCTTAGTACCGTCATTCTGAAAATAGCTTGTTTTCCATTTTGTCGGTGATCTCTCTGTCGACCCCTTCTTTCTGAGCTTTTTCCAGAATGTCGGTCATACCTTGACCGACATTCTGTTTCTCGCCTGATTTGGGATGGGCGGTAGAACATCTACAGCCAGTTTGCTGTTTCAGGCACAACACCTTTGCAACTCTGTGGGGCCCACTCCAGGCATCCCCTGGGCCCCACACCAGGCTCATAGCATCCCCAGGAGTCCTCTCTACACTCCCCCACCTTTGGTTCATCTTGGGTTACAGCATAACCCTAGTTAATAATGGCAAAACACTGTCTTAAAACACTGTCCATAATATAGGTAATTATTACCAACATTAAATATTGTTTTATTTCTGGGCTTTTGCAGGGGCCCAAGCCTGGTAGGAGGCCATTTTAGGCCCTGCCTAGCCCCCTGGGCCCACCTTGGACTATACCTGACCCTTAACCACGGTTAAGTCCAACTCCGATTAACATTTAACTGCGGTTAAGCACCCCTTAACCCTACCAACTTTTGGGAAACTAAACAGAAATTCCTTAAAACTTAATTGGACCTTAAATCCTGACTTAGGCCCTCTCCCTAACACTGGTTAGCAACCCTAACAACAGTTAGACACCCCTTAACTGCGGTTAGCAACCTTAATCGTTGTTAACTTCGGTTTACGGCCTACCGGGCCTAAAAACCAAGTCTACCAGACTTACCTTGGCCTACCAGGCCCCGCCTTAGTCTACCGGGCTACAACTCACTCACCCTTTACTGTGTTAGCAACCCTAACTGCAGTTAGTTCGGCCTAATCCCGGTTAGCAACCCTAACCCGGGCCAGACTCCTTCCTAGTCTACCGGACTATCCCCTAAGCTTACAGGCTTACATACCTTGCACTTGACCCTCCTCGGTCAACCAACCCTAGTCTACTAGACTAGTCCATGTTAGCCACCCTTGGTGCACACACACACGCCCCTAGCCTCGGCACAGGCTCACGTGCCAGAAATACGCTCGGTCTGATCTCACCCTGTGAGTATGTAGGCAGCCCAACACGGGCCCGACCCCAATTAGCTTTTCCTTTCTTGGATTAGTGTTCATTTAAACATTTCAGCATTTCAAACAAGATTAACTTTAATTGGCTTAAACCCAGGAAGTACGGAACCGTTATAAAACGGAAGCCTCGGGGGCCTAACACCTTCCCCGGACTTAACCGAACCCCTTACCCTGATCTCTCTCGTGGACCAAGACCTTATCCAAAACTTCGGGGGACTTATCCCTTCTGAATGAATAGGTGGCGACTCTCAAAAACCCGTGAGACACAAACAGATTTAGGGAGTGAAATCCCACGCTCACAGCTCTGGCGACTCTGCTGGGGATTACATTCTAACATCTTTAGGGTTCAACGAGGAACCCGGGTTTAAGCTAACTAAACCTTAATCTTGTATAAAATACCTAAGCGTTTAACTAAGCACTAATCATTTTACATCTCTTGATTAATTGTGTACTGTGCATTCATACATGTCATAGTAGTATAATTAATCCCATTCAACCCAGTAGACAGGCTTATTACGTTAACGGCTGCTGGATGATCATCCTCAGTGTCAGTGACTTAAATGTCTTGGAGGTTCGCGGAGTTACTCCTGTTGGGTGATATCCCTCAAGGAAGGATTTCGAACACTCCCGCTTACACCAATCATCCATTTTCAGGTATGTTCTATACCGGGGAGTCGCATATACGGTGTTAAGTGATCCTCTCATCCTACTAGGAACACCCTTACATCAAACCAGCATTCATACATGTAGTCTAGGCTTCAGTATAGTCTACAAACAGTCCATTCTGGAAGGGCTACTACAAACCCTAACCTACTTGCACCCTATACTGTCCCCAATCATGGTTGACTACCCAGGCACATTCTACCCGGATAACCACCCACTCAGGGGCATGTAATGAGCCAAACCTGTACTTGTAATAAACTACATCCAACCCTGCTTCCTGACATAGCATATGGGGTCCAAATCCCAGGCAGACAGGCCTTCACTGGGCCCGTCCCAACCTTGACCTAATAGGTCCCTCGGTTTCAAACAACCTGGGCTAAAGCACGTCGGACCTCCGTCCGTCTGCCCTATCAGATCACGTATGCTGTGTCACACCCAAACAAAATCTGCATTATCATTTTGCATCCCATCTGTATACACAGTGCATTCACAGAGTTTGTATCATTATTCAGGTAGATGGCAAGTCCTTCAGGGGTAACTCAGTTAATGGACTGACAGTCACTGCCTGTGCATTTAACTTCTCAGGGGGCATGTGATGACAACCTCCAGGCTTTAATTGGGGCTTTCACCTCGAGTCAGCACCTCATTTGGGCTCAGTACTACAAAATCGGAAATATCCTAGACCTATCTGTGGTTAACCCGGACTCGCGCCTCATGAACGCAGCTATCCAGTGCTGGAGCCCATCTCACATGGTATTTCGTTTTGGTAAGAACGAGCTCAGCCCAACACTGGAAGAGATTCAGTGCATTCTGAGGTTAAACATGGACGGTGAAGCCATAGTACCGCGCTACAAGACAACATACCAGGCAGACCTATCCAGGTTCTTGCATATCAAGCCTGCCTGCTTGCAGCTCGGTCCTAATGGCTCTTTTGATTGGATATCCATGTCTTTTCTCGAAAAGAAGTATAAGCGCAAATGAAACCCTGACTCAATTTCAGTAGAACTTCCCGGTCTCAATGCCCTTGCACTGATAGCCATGTCTCAACTGGTGTTCCCAAGGTACCGTTCGCTCGTCGAAGCAGTTCTGGTCGGGATCATCGAAGACATGTACAACTCCTGCTCGGTTGTACCAGTCATCCTAGCCGAGCTTCTCAGAGCTCTCAACGAGTCTGCAAACTGCAGAAAAGGCATCTTCCATGCCAGTACACTTCTCTTGCACCTCTGGTTGGTAAGTCACTTGCATACAATAATTTTAGTACCGGACGGCATCCGCGACGCTTACAGTCTGCCTCGGAAGATTTCTCAGAATCAAGGGCCAATAGTAACTACAAATGTTGGAAAGCTCTACTAGCTCCTCCAAGACCTTTCAAAGGAAGAAATCACTTGGCAATGCAATTGACTTGTGTTGAACAGGCTACTCCGTGTTATCATCATGGGCAGACGATGCATGATTCTTACTGGTCTGACAGGCTCCGAAGTTTATGCACCACTCTGAGTCCTCCGACAGTTTGGACTCCCTCAGCGTATCCCTGTGATAGACCAGCAAGAAAATGATTGGATCACTTTCACAGTGCACTCCGACAACCTCACCCGACACTTCCAGTCAGCTTGGCGCAGCTCTAGACGAGACCAATGGCCCGACTTCATGGTTTTATCAGGGCCAACAACCAACTCGGCATACCGACAATGGGTGGATAATCCTGACATTCTACCCGGCATGCCTGCACTTAGGGAACTACCCACACCAGTTGCAGCTCCATCACAAGGGACCATACCCCTAGCAGAGATGGTGGTTCCTTGGACAGACTTCTTCCTGGAGAGACAACTATAGATCCAGTAGAAATGGAAGAAGCTACGGAAAGACCAGCATGCATTCAGGCAGTAGGAAGCGGAACAAGGTCGCAAACTCCAGGTCGTACAAGAACAGGTTGAACAATTAGAACAGACAATCTAATCTCTTCACAGGAGACGCAGAGGTGACGCCAGGGAAACTACGGTCATCCGGGTCCAGCTTCACTTCCACCAAGAACAGCTTGATAGTGCAAAGGCAGAGATGACCTCCCGTATCCAACAATCTGGATACCGCATGTTCAACGCTACAGAAACCCTCACGCGCATGGAGGTTGAAGTCGCATCCCTCCAGCAACAGATCATGGATCTTGAGGGCGTACCTCGTCCACTTGACTTTGCGATCCCCGAAGGGCATGCCTAGGATCGAGTCTTTTTCCTCTTTCTTTGAATCTCACTATCCATGTACCCACTGCACTCTTCATGCATCAATAAAAATCTTTTTCTAGCATCTGTCTTTTGCACTCATGCATAATCATGATTAGCCATTGCATTCTTTTCAGTTGCATGAGCTAACCTGTGACTCGTTCTCTGATTACGATTCTCATGGAAGCAGCAGCTGCCGACGCAGTCTTGACGGAAGTACCAATCACAGAGGTACTCCCTTGCACAGTCCGATCAGAGAATAGCTCCTACACAGTACAATCGGAAAGCAGTACAGGGTCGATGGCAGAACCTGCAGATCAGCACCAGCGGACCACGGAGATCCTACAATCACATGACAGAGACATAGCAGCCATGCAGGCGAAGCTTGACAGTGTTCTGGAATCCCTGAAGATTCTGATTGGCACCTGGACCGAAAAACCCTCCACCCGTATCCCAACCGAAGAACCAGCCGAGTGACCTACACCTAAGCCTCGTCATTCCCCCTTCATCATACCTAATCCCATACCCGCAATAGGCGGAGGAGAGGAATATGACCAGTACGAAGAGCAGCCAAAGATCTCACATGTCCACCAGGACCAGCCATCATCCTCAGATCCAACCCCTTCCTTATAAGACGAGATCAAGCAGATGAAAGAGGAGATAAGAATAATGAAAGGTATATCCACCAGTACAAGTCTATCACTAGAAGACTTAACCTTTTCATCAGGGGATACTGTTCCCACAGGTTTCAAGGTCCCAGACATCGATAAATATGATGGCTCGGGCTGTCCAAAACAACACTTGCAGTTATACTTTGGGGATATGCTCTAACATAATAAAAACCAGCCCTTGCTCATCCAGTACTTCCAGAAGAGTCTAAAGAGGGCAGCCCTTACATGGTGGATGTCGGTGAACAAACAGAGAGTCAAGACCTGGCAGGATGCCATGGACAGCTTCATAGAGCAGTACTCCTTCAACCAGGAGCTCCGCCCTTAGAGGAGCCAGCTTGAACAGCTAAGCCAGCGCAACAACGAATCATTTCTGGAGTACGCCACCCGCTGGAGGGAAATGGCAGCAAAGATCCCAACTCCTATCCCTAAGGAGGAAATGGCAGGCATGTTTATGGGCATCCTGAAGCAGCCCTACTCTACATTCATGGTGACCTTACCGGTAGTGGACTTCGGCACTATCGTCAGGACAGGTGCCCGCATCGAGACTGCTATCAAGAGCGGGGCCATCCATTCCAGTCTATGACTTGACTCCCCCAAGTCGACGACCTCGTCCAGCAGAAATATTGGTCCCTGGGACCACAGAAAGAAGGAAGATGTACATATGGTTGCTTCTACGACACCCATTAGATTACCAGTCCCAGCAGCTCAGCAGCAGTCAGTTAGCAGGAATACCTAGCCAACCCGACCAACCCAGGGGTAAAACCATCCTCCCAGAAACTTTACCCCTCTTCCATATACCCTCAGCCAGTTATTGGAATTCCTCATCAAGTAGGGTCTTCTCGAGTTGAGAGGTCCTACAGCTCTTCTACCTCTAGACAAGCAAGGCAAGAACTATAATGCCAATCATCACTGCGCCTCTCATAGAGGCCCAGGCCATGCCAGATTATTACATAGGCCTGAAGTGTGTAATCCAAGATCACTTGGATGAAGGAAGGGTTGAGCTGGCTCCCAGTAACACCAGCATCAATCATGTGCCACTACCCCCACATAACAATCAAATCAATTTTATCCAGTGGGAAGAGCCTGGGGTAGGGCAGCCAGGACCCAGCACCCCCGCAGTGAATGAAGGATTCATCAGGCCTTTTTACTAATCACCTGTCATAATCCCCTTCCCCTAATCAAACATACAGACTGTTCAGTCTCCAACCCAGATACCTGCCCCCGAGCAGATCATCTACACAATTCCTTACCCCATAAATTGGCCAACAGCTCCAGCTCAAGCCTCAACCTCTTTAGGCCCTGTCCGGATCCCCTACATCCCAGAACCTCCTTTTAACCTCAACCGAGTACCCGCTCCTCGCTCTCTCATCCTTGAAAGCGAGAGCATAGCCTACCTAACCCGATCTACCCGGGTATATCAACCTCCTGCAACAGAGCCGGTAAAGGTGAAGAATACAGAGAAAGAGAAAGCAGGGGTATCAAACCCACAGAAGGAAGCAGCAGATTTAGCAGTTTTATTGAAGATTCTGGAAAAAGAAGAGGAATTCAATATCACTCAGCAATTGAGCAAGGTCCCAGCATAGATATCCATTTTGGGTCTTCTTCTCACTTCAGAGTATTACAGGAAGAAACTGCTCCAAGTATTTGGCAATGCCCATGTAACACCAGAGATAACGCCCAAGAAACTGGGGCAAATGGTAGGGAAAATCCTTGAACCCAAAGTCATCTCCTTCACAGAAGATGAGATACCGGACAACGACAGGGACCACACCCAGGCTTTGTACATTGCAGTGTAGTGCATGGATCGAACATTATCATCGGTGCTCATCGACAATGGCTCTGGCCTGAACGTCTGCACACTCTCCATACTGTAAAAACTAGGCTTGGACCTCGGTCAAGTGAAGAAGAGACCTACGACCATCTGGGCCTTTGATAATACCACCAGGCACAACCTGGGTGACATCGACCTGACCATCGGGGTCGGACCTGCTCAGTTCTCAACAAACTTTCAGGGTTATGAACGTGTCAGCCTCTTTCACTCTACTCCTAGGGAGGCCATGGATCCATGCGGCCGGGGCCATTCCCTCCTCTTTGCATCAAAGAATCAAGTTCATCCAGGATGACCGTCTGATTGTCATTCCGTTTGAAGAGTTGGCAAATTCCTTTGGGGACGTCCAAGAGCTGGGGCAAGGCACTATTTTCATGATATTTCAGTTCGAGCAAGTTAGTTCTATCACCTAGGTAGAACAACAAAGCAAGCAGGCATTGCCACCATTTGTCAGAATGGTGGCTAGAATGAACTATTAGCCCGGAAGTGGTCTCGGTGCCAGGAATCAGGCCATGAAGAAAAGATACACGCCTCCTCATTATACACCTCCCTTTGGTTTGGGATACAAGCCCAGATACGAGGACTACCTTTCTAAGCTGACTAAGAAGAGTAGACAATCGGCGAAACCTGAACCCCGACCACATATCTCTGTACCCTTCCCCGTGGGAATCTTTGAAACTTACCTGGAAACCTCTGTTGCACCCGTTGCCTTAACACCCCAGCCCAGTGACGAGTCTTCAGGGATTCCAGAACCCGAAGTGTTCACCATGGCCCAGATGTTCGACGAGCTGACTGTTGAAGATGCTACTGAAGCAAAATATCCAGAGGGAGAGCAGGTCTGCACCCTCTCCAACAGCACCGGAGCGTCATCCAGTCGTCAGCCACGAATCCATTGGTGGACTGAGGCTCTCACTATCGAGGCCAGCCAGGGCCGGGGTAAGCACAGTGCAGGACAGGTTGGTCCGAGACAGCAGTGAACCAGCATCACCCTTCTCCTCCATCTACTTCTCTTTTGCTCCCGTCTGCAAAATCCAAAAGTCAGGCCACTGTCGACCTCTTTTTATTTGAGTCTTTTTGTAACAAGTCATTTTGCTAATGAAAATCAGATTGTTTTGACTCAAAAATCATGCTTTTAAAAAAAAAAACATTTCATATCGGGTGATGACGAAATCATACAAACTCTTCCCCTGGAAGGCCTAGTGTCCTGAAGCCAACTAATCATCATCATCAAAGCATGCTAAACTGAAGCTAATTGGTTTACCACGAAATTACCTCTGACAGGGCTACCCCTCAAACCCTCCTGGAACTCTTCGAAGCAGAGTATGACTCAAAACCAGAAGAGGAACCGCCTGAGGAAATTCTGGACCTCCTCGAGCACAGTGAAGGACTTCTGCAGTCTAACAGGGAGGACACTGAAACAGTCAATCTGGGATCCACAGAGAACCCCCGACTAGTCAGAATCGGCACCAGCATGAACCTTAAGTGGAAAGCAGACATGATCAGTTTCCTGAGAAGCTACAGTGATGTCTTCGCCTGGTCATATGCTGACATGCCAGGTCTAGACCCAGCATTGGTGGTACACAGACTGCCCTTGAACCCCGACGTCAGACCAGTGAGGTAGAAACTGAGACGGATGAGGCCCGAATGGTCACAGAAGGTCAAGGAAGAAGTTGAGAAGGAGATCAGCGCAGGCTTCTTAGCAGTTGCAAACTACCCTGAGTGGTTGGCCAACATAGTCCTAGTACCCAAGAAGGATGGCAAAGTCCGCATGGGTATTGACTACCGGAATTTAAATAGGGCAAGCCAAAGACAACTTTCCTCTCCCGCACATTGACATTCTAGTCGACAATACTGCTGACACGAGACTCTCTCATTCATGGATGGTTTCTCCGGATACAACCAGATCAGGATGACAGAACAAGACAAGGAAAAAACCTCCTTTATCATGCCTTGAGGCACATTCTGCTACAAGGCCATGCCCTTCAGACTCAAGAATGCGGGGGCCACCTACCAGAGGGCTATGATGGCCTTGTTCCATGACATGATGTACAAGTCCACTGAAATCTACGTGGATGACATGATCGTCAAATCGCCGACAGCCGAACAGCACCCAGAATACCTGAAGAGACTCTGCAATAGACTCCGAGAGTACAGCCTATGACTGAACCAGGCCAAATGCATCTTCGGAGCCTTATCAGGAAAGCTCCTTAGCTTCATAGTTATCAAAAGAGGCATTGAGATCGATCCAGCTAAATCCAGAGCTATCATCGAAATGAGAGCACCCCAAACTGAAAAGGAGATACGTGGTTTCCTGGGCAGAATTCAGTACATCAGTCGGTTCATTTCTCAGCTAACTCCGATCTACGAGCCGATCTTCAAACTTCTTCGAAAGAACACGCCTATAATCTGGACAGCAGAATGCCAAGAAACCTTTGACAGAATAAAACAGTATCTTCTAAATCCTCCAGTACTTGTGCCTCCTATACCGGGACGTCCACTGCTACTCTACATTTCTGTACAAGAAACCTCCATGGGGTGCATTCTGGCACAACATGACGAGACTGGCAGAATAGAGCAAGCCATCTACTATATCAATAAGCGTCTGCTTGAGTACAAAGAGTGGTATAGCCCTCTTGAGAAGACATGTCTAGCACTAGTCTGGGCAACTCAATGTCTTTGGCACTATCTGCTTTCCTACCCGGTAATTCTGCTCTCCCGGATGGACCCACTAAAATATCTACTGGAAAAACCAGCCACCACCGGAAGGACTGCCCGATGGCTCATGATGTTGTCTGAATTCGACATCACGTACATGACACAGAAGTCAATCAAGGGGCAGGCGATAACAGATCACCTGGCCCACAGTCCGACCCAGGACTACGTGTCTGTACATGATCACTATCCAGATGAAGCCATCCTGTATACAGAAGTGGATAAACAAGAATACTTCGGGTGAGAGTTATACTTTGACGGAGCTATCAACAGTCATGGGCATGGGGCAGGAGCAGTCCTGATCTCGCCTAAAGGAGCACACCTCCCTATCTCAGTCAAGCTGAAGTTCAGATGCTTCAACAATGAAGCAGAATACGAGGCGTGCATAACCGAACTGAAAGAAGCCCTGGACATCAGGATTAAAGAGGTAGACGTCTACGGTGACTCCTCTTTGGTAATCTGCTAGGCAAATGAGTCTTGGGCCATCCGAGAAGCAAGGCTAGTCCTGTACTTAGCCTACCTCAATCTGCTAATTAATCAATTCAGAAGAATCAGCTTCAGCCACCGGTCCAGGAACCAGAACAGATTCGCAGACGCATTGGCCACTCTAGCCTCAATGGTACAGATCCCTACAAATATCATGCTCTGGCCGATAGAAATTCAGCAACAAGATCAACCTGCCTACTGCCTTCAGATCGAAGAGGTATCAGACAATAAGCCTTGGTATGCAGACATCAAGCGGTATCTCGATGACGGGACCTTCCCTCTCGATGCTACCAAAATAGACCGCCGGGCAATCAGAAGACTGGCCATTCAGTTCGTCCTATCAGGGGGCATCTTGTACAAAAGGTCGTTGAACCTACTCTGGCTCAGGTGTCTAGATACCAGTGAAGCAGCACAGGTAGTCGAAGAAGTTCACGGAGGACTTTGCAGCCCACACATGAACGGGTTGATGTTATCTAAGAAGATATTGAGGCTAGGCTATTACTAGTCCACTATAGAATCAGACTGTTGCAAGCATGTACAGAAGTGCCACAAGTGCCAAATCTATGCCGACAGGGTAAATGCACCACTGAATAAGCTGCACAATCTCACCACTCCTTGGCCATTCTCAGCTTGGGACATCGACGTCATTGGACCCATAGCTCAAAAAGCATCAAACGGACATTGATTCATCCTGGTAGTGATTGATTATTTCATGAAATGGGTCGAGGCAGCCTCTTATGCCAGCGTCACAGCCTCAGTGGTTCAACGTTTTCTGAAAAGGGATATCATCTATCGATATGGGGTCCCATATGAGATTGTAACAGACAATGCTCTCAACTTCTGCAACAAGGGGATGACTGACCTCTACCAGAAATTCAAGATCCAACATCACAACTTTACGCCGTACAGGCCACAGACCAATGGTGCAATTGAAGCCGCTAACAAGAATCTGAAGAAAATCATAGAGAAGATGGCAACCAAGTACTTTTTCTGGCATGAGATGCTCTCTTATGCACTCATGGCCTACAGAACGTCCATCCGAACCTCAACAGGAGCAACACCATTCGCTCTGGCCTATGGTATGGAAGCAGTCCTCCCTGTCGAAGTACAAATTCCATCACTCTGGGTGTTAATGGAAGCAGAGCTCTCAAAAGTGGAATGGGAACAGACCCGGTATGAGCAACTGAACCTGATCGAAGAGCGGTGACTGAAAGCCATCAACCACTCTCAGGCTTATCAAAGGCGCATGGCTAGGGCATTCAACAGGAAAGTCAAGCCAAGAATCATCGAGATCGGTGACCTGGTCCTCCGGAAAATGTTGTCAAACCGCCCTAACCCAAGGGGCAAGTTCACTCCCAACTATGAAGGCCCATATGTAGTCCGAGACAAATTCTCCAGCGGTGCCCTTCAACTCGAACATATGGATGATGAAGACCTCCCAGAGCCCGTCAAGATGGACAAAGTTAAAAGATACTACGCTTAGAGTCTAGATCTGATAGGCGCTTTACACTTATAGTTTATCCGGGAAATGACAAGAGGCCATCATTGGCACACTCTTCATCCCTCTTTCCTGTAACCCGTTTACAAATCAATTGAATCTCGCTAGTTAGCCCCTTGAGCCTTTTCAGGGACACACTCCCTCGCCCTTCACGGCATTGGCCCGAACTACGTCATGACCTGATCCTGTAAAGGAACGTAGGCAACTTGTCAAGTCAGGTGCGGTCACATTAGGAGTATCCACTCCCCGACTCTCCCCAAACAGCTCTTTCCCTAAAGGAGTCATCAACTCTCCCCAAGCAGAGACAAACTCTCCCAACTTCCCAAGTAAATTGATTCTCATAGGTACAAAGTTTTTATCAAAAGAAAGCCCAAAATAGAAGTTGAAACATTTCAACAATCAGAGACTCCCCACAGAGACAATCTCTTCGAACTCTTTACCCAGGAGAGACAATCTCTCCAGAAAAACAAAATCCTCAGACAGAGACAACCTCTCTATCCCGAGCAGAGACAACCTCTCTCGCTCTCTCTCCCCCATCCCCATCCAAAAAAAAAAATCATCACCGGAAGTCATAAGGCACAGGCCTTAAGCAAACAACCCCCTCGGAAACAGAAGAATCCTCCCTAGAGAGTGAAAATCAATTATATCAAACCAAAACCTCCAAGGAAGAGCAAATCAACTACAAACAGGAGAAATCCCAGGGTGTCCCAAACGTCGGTCCCTCAGCCTACACTTCGTCCTACTATAAGTCCTCCTCGATACCTTAGAAATTACGAGTGCAAGTGCAATATCACATCTGAATCCCCAGAGGAAATATCATCCTCAAAACCCTTAAGGAGCGCCATTCAAGGCTATGATGAGAGAAGACCTATTTTCCTCTACATAAACAAAATCTCCCCAGTAAGTCGCAGGCATGAGTGAAAACCGGCAACGGCTTCATTGCGCAAAAATCACGCGATCCCCAGACCTAGTCTTGTAACTAGGGGTAAAAAAGGGACAAAAATCAATCAGCTTCGCAGGCATGAGAAAAATCGGCAATGGCCTCATCGCACAAAAATTATGCGAACCCCATGACTTGGTCATTCCAAGGGTAAAAAATGAAGAAAGGCTGAAGAGCAGTTTGGCAACAACATTCGGCATCAATCAAGCTAGCCAAATAAATCCCCTACAGTAACTCCCGGTAGGTGGCATGGAAGAGTAGCTTCCACAACACTAGGCTCCAGCAGAGTTCAGATCCCCAGTAGTGATCTACGGCAGCGTTATATCCCTTAGCAGATCCCCAGCAACGGTCTACAATGGCATTACATCCCCCAGCGGATCTCTCCAGTAGAAGCATCCTATTTGCTCCCCCAGCAAGCTTCTCCCCAATCAGAGTCTAATCTCCAGCAGTAACAAGACAAACAGGTCTACCCGTGAGCCTCATCGGTGGTGACAAAACTTCTTCTGGTTCATACTCTACTCTCCAAGAGCGAAAGGTAGACTAAAGAAGCCCCAAAGCCCTGATTAAGGCACTTTCCTGGCAAAACTAATAGCTAGTTGAACATTCTTTCTGGTGAAAGGAAAATTTTTACCAAAGACCAAAACCTTTTACAAAATGTTTTCAAAAAAAAAAAAACAACTCTTTGGTATCCTGGCTAAATCATACCAGCCTGCACTGAGCAGCCCCAGCAAGTCAAAGCAGAAAAAGCCGACACCATGCATCCCCGCCAGTCGTAATTAGTAGAGTCATGGGAAAGCATCCTCGCCTTTATCCCCTGCATGACATCCCTGCATAGCGTCACGCTTCTGGTGACCAAACTCCTCAGCATCATCTTTGATCAAAATCCAGCGCCTCTCGGCCATTTCAATCATCCGGCTAGCACCTTTAGGACATGTCGCCTCCTTTTTGACACCCTGTATGTCCTCGACATCCTGTGTATACCTTTACAGCGTATACCACCTACATGTCCTCCTTTTCGACACCTCCGTGTGTCCTCGACATCCCGTGTATACCTTTATAGCGTATACCACCTGCATGTCCTCTTTTTCGACACCCCCGTGTGTCCTTGACATCCCGTGTATACCTTTACAGCGTATACCACCTGCATGTCCCCTCTTTCGACACCCCCGTGTGTCCTCGATATCCCGTGTATACCTTTACAGCATATACCACCTGCATGCCCTCTCTTTCGACACCCCCGTTTGTCCTCGACATCCCGTGTATACCTTTACAGCGTATGCCACCTGCATGTCCTCTCTTTCGACACCCCCGTGTGTCCTCGACATCCCGTGTATACCTTTACAGCGTATACCACCTGCATGTCCTCCTTTTCGACACCCCCGTGTGTCCTCGACATCCCGTGTATACATTTACAACGTATACCACCTGCATGTCCTCTCTTTTGACACCCCCGTATGTCCTCGACATCCCGTGTATACCTTTACAGCGTATACCACCTGCATGTCCTCTCTTTCGACACCCCGTGTGTCCTCGACATCCCGTGTATACCTTTACAGCGTATACCACCTGCATGTCCTCTTTTTTGACACCCCCGTGTGTCCTCGACATCCCGTGTGTACCTTTATAGTGTACACCACCTGCATGTCACCCCTTCAACACCCTGCGTGTTCTAGACACTCCGTGTGTCTCTTCGATCAAACTCGATCGATGCCTTCTGGCCTACGCCTCAAGGCTATGCCATTCCTGTATCCATTAACCCCCAGTGAGTAGTCTGAACTACTCGCCCTTCCCCAGCAGCACCTTTCCACTACATTGCACTCACTATTTTTACACTGCATGCATACACATCATTATTCTGCATCCCTGTTATCCGAGCTCGGTGTAAAAATAGGATGATTACAGTCGTTGCCATTCGAATCGCCAACCTTGGCATTCTCCAGCAAAGAGGGGCAGCTGTCAGCACCCAATTTTTACACCCCATCTAATTGTAGTTGAAATCCCTTAACTATGGTTACCTCCCTTACCAAGTCCCTCACAACCTAGGTAAGCCTCTCTAGTCAAACCCTAGAAAAACCCATGTCCTAAACCCTAGCATTAGGTGACCTTAGCATACCCCTTGAACCCATGGCCCATAAGGCCTTACCCCATCACCTAGGCCCCTTAAAGCCCAAAAATGCCTTAGGAAAACCCCCTATACCCGAGTGTGTATGGCCCAGGCCCACTTCAATTAATTCCAGAATGTCAGTCAAAGTTCTACCGACATTAAATTTTGCCTTGGTTTCCTGATGTCGGTAGAACTTCTACCAACATCTTCAAGTTCTGAGTTTGCAGTCTGCGATCACCCTGCACACTCAACCTTCACCTTAACTCTCCCTTCAACTCCTCTTAGTCGACCTCCCCTTGGTCCATACAGGTTCTCCCCCTTCTTTTAAAACCCTCTTAGGTCCCTTAGGTTCTTCCCTATAAAACCCCAATCACCACTACTGTAAAAGAGTCAACAGAATTTCCAAAGTAAAAACCCCTGCTGCAAAACCTCTCCTCTCCCTTGGTCTTAATCCCAGGACTCCCCTGGACCTACCTTAGACCTCCCCCAGCTGCTGTAGTCCATCCCCGGAGCACCACCACCGCAGTTGCAGCCACCTCCACCATTTGGCAGAAACAGAGCATTGGGTAGGGACATCCCGTACCCATTTCCTTATTGCTTTAAAAATCATGTGAGCCCCTGGTCATCTCCAGGGGACCTTTTCTTGTTTTTTTTATTGCTTAATAGGTATACACACCCATACAGGGTGTTCACCCACCTAAACCATAGGTGTGGTGAACCCCTACGGGTATAGCACCTCTTCGAGGCTCTAACAGTCATCACAGAACCTTCTAGGGGTCCCTCGTATCATGAGGGAACCCCTAGTGACCTTTGTGCACTGCCCCAGTAACTACGGATCCAGTTTTCAAAAAAACCCAGAATGGCGGTACTCTCAGTACCGTTATTCTGAAAATAGCCTGTTTTCCATTTTGTTGGTGATCTCTCTGCTGACCCCTTGTTTCTGAGCTTTTTCTAGAATGTCGGTCATACCTCGATCGACATTCTGTTTCTCGCCTGATTTGGGATGGGCAGTAGAACATCTACCGCCAGTTTGCTATTTCGGGCACAACACCTTTGCAGCTCTATGGGGCCCACTCTAGGCATCCCCTGGGCCCACACCAGGCTCATAACATCCCTAGGAGTCCCCTCTACACTCCCCCACCTTTGGTTCACCTTGGGTTACAGCCTAACCCTAGTTAACAATGGCAAAACACAGTCTTAAAACACTGTCCATAATGTAGGTAATTATATTACCGACATTAAATATTGTTTTATTTCTGGGCTTTTGCAGGGGCCCAGGCCTGGTAGGAGGCCACTTTAGGCCCTGCCTAGCCCCCTGGGCACACCTTTGGATTATACTTGACCCTTAACCACGGTTAAGTCCAACTCCGGTTAACATTTAACCGCGGTTAAGCACCCCTTAACCCTACCAACTTTTGGAAAACTAAACAGAAATTCTTTAAAAATTAATTGGACCTTAAGTCCTGACTTAGGCCCTCTCCCTAACGCTGGTTAGCAACCCTAACCACAGTTAGACACCCCTTAACTGCGGTTAGCAACCCTAATCATAGTTAACTTCGGTTTACGGCTTGCTGGGCCTAAAAACCAAGTCTATCGGACTTACCTTGGCCTACCGGGCCCCGCCTTAGCCTACCGGGCTACAACTTACTCACCCTTTACTGTGGTTAGCAACCCTAACTGCAGTTAGTTCGGCCTAATCCCAGTTAGCAACCCTAACTCGGGCCGGATTCCTTCCTAGTCTACCGGACTATCCCCTAAGCCTACCGTGCTTACATACCTTGCACTTGACCCTCCTCGGTCAACCAACCTTAGTCTACTAGACTAGTCCATGTTAGCCACCCTTGGTGCACACACACATGCCCCTAGCCTCGGCATAGGCTCACGTACCAGAACTACGCTCGGTCTGATCTCACCCTGTGAGTACGTAGGCAGTCCAACACAGGCCCGACCCTAATTACCTTTTCCTTTCTTGGATTAGTGTTCATTTAAACATTTTGGCATTTCAAATAAGATTAACTTTAATTGGCTTGAACCCGGGAAGTACTGAACCGTTGTAAAACGGAAGCCTCGGGGTGCCTAACACCTTCCCCGGACTTAACCGAACCCTTTACCCTGATCTCTCTCGTGGACCAAGACCTTTTCCAAAACTTCGGGGGACTTATCCCTTCTGAATGAATAGGTGGCGACTCTCAAAAACCCGTGAGACACAAACAGATTTAGGGAGTGAAATCCCACGTCACACATGTCATTTAATTTGAAGTTGGAGATATCATTATTGTTGTATTAATTATTATGAAATTGATTGTATTTGTGTTAATTGTTATGCTTAGTTGAGAAATTAATGGAACTTTTTATATAAGTTATATCAATATTAGTGAATCATACATTGTCGTCAGTGTCAACGCACGTCTTTGGCTCCCTTCTCATTACATCTCTTATATACATTGTTGTTTTTTTAATTTTTTTTGATTCTCAGATGTGTATTAACATCTATTTTAACATTTCTTTAAGTTTCATTGAAAAATTTCATGTTTTTTACTATTTCTTTCAATTTTTTCCTCCATGTCCGATATTGTTCCTTTGATATCGATATATCTTATGAAATATCGTTGATATATCTTTTTTTCATGGCTCGAAATGACATACGAAATCGAAATTTTGAACCTTGATCGGAGATATCCAATCTTTGATCTCTTTGTTGGTTGTAGTACGTGAACCACTTAACTTCAAACTATGTTAAATTATAAATTAAACAAAGGTTACCTGTTAAATAAGGAGATCACCCCTCATGACACATGGCCCTACGAATTTTGGTATTCTCATAGTCTTTGTAGATTTTTCAGAATTCTTCGTGCTGGAACTCTCATTAACACTAGGGTTGGATGTATGCTTATTGAAGACTCTTTTCTCCACACAAGTGGACTTTTTTTAGTCTACACATTGAAGTTTCTTATTTGATCTACTTCTTATCCTTAAATGTCTTCCCATGTTTTGATTTCCCCAAATAATTCTATTTGCATACTCTTTGCACCAGATTACGTTCAACTTGGATTTTTGCCAAGAAATGTGGCAAAGTGGGTTCTCCTTTGCGTGATTATCATCTTTTTTACATTCTTTGCATGTGTTTGTCCCGAAGAAGCCCTTGCAACTGATTTAAGAGAAAGTAACAACAAAGTATAGCTGATAATGTACTTGTCATAGACATGTCCTTTAAGCTACTTATGGATATGTTCTATATGATACTCAGCTTGTAGCGTATGCCATTATGATAGTATGTGCATTATGAGTTTTAACTTGGGCTTATGTGAGATCTATGATGCTTTCTAATGTTGTGTAGGGGCCTAACTTTTTTGAAATAATAAGGATGATGGAAACTGAACATGTTCCTGCAATATGCTCACTTGTTGCATCAATGCAGAGGTATGTAGGCCTCTAGCGACTACAAGAGGTAATAATTGTGAGTTTGTCTTGATTTCATTTTTCATTGTTTTTTTTTTTTTTGATGTATTTCAGTTTCCACTGTTGAGCTCATAGATTGTTTCATTTCTATGTTCATGATTTGCATTTTAACTTTTGAAGCCACCCTTACTTCTCGCATACACATATTTATGCTTGGAATGTAAAACCCATGTTCAGTTGTTGGTTTGTGTACAATTTGAAGCTTTTTTTGATTTTTAATATGTGATCTCATTCGTGGCTCCTCTCTTTATCATCTTATTGTTGACGATATCGTTTATTTCTTGTCTTCTTTTGCTTTGTACAAGGTGTTGCGTTGGTACAAGTGGCCTAAATTACAGGAAGCGAATATCATCTATGGTGAGTTTTAGTAAAATGATAACTATTCACAAGCAATTCGAGAACACCTTTGATAATTTTGTGTTTTCAATTTATTATGTTATAAAGGTTCATGCTCAATTGGAACATCAGTCAATGCACAATTTTCAGTAGCTGCTGAAAAGAGGTCATTCCAATTTTCTGAGTTTGACGAGTCTAATCCAGAGATAACAAACATTTTAGAACCCACTATAGTTTTTTCCCCTTTTAAAATAAAGATAACTCTTTTCAGTATGTATCAGTCTCTCTTTCCTAAGTCGGATGTTGAATTTGTTCTTCTTCTGCTGGTTTCCCATGCAAGTGTCAATATCCTATAGCCATGGTGATGGTAGTCTGAATAGGCGACCTAAACGAGTTTTTGGTCTATGCTCTCATGTTGAATGTTTCTTTTCTACATTCACATCTTTAGTGTTGATTTTGATACAATTGTAACAACCGCTATTGGTATAAACTATAAACTGAATAACTAATAAAGTTCTTGATTCCCTGTTTGAACTATGTTGATTGACTTTGCATTCTTCTCCTTCACTTGATATCTTGGATTAATGTTGGTGTGACACAAAAAATTGATTGCAAAAATAAGAACTTTTTGTCAAAGAGTTTCAGAATATTCGATTTTGATTTAACCATCGAAAGCGTAGTGAAGCCAGCACTTGCAGCTGTGGTTGATGATGTTAATTTTGATTCGAGCATTCTTGTAGGATGCCATTGAACGTTGTCACACATAATTCAAATCGTATTGGATTTCTAAGGACCATAGATGGTACAGTCCGAAACTCATTACTAGGTGTAGTATTTAGGCATTATTTTCTTTGTTTCTTAAATAAATATAAAAAAATTAATAAAAGCAAAGGTCTATTTTTTTAATCGTCAAACTGGTGGTTTTTTTATGTTGTTGTTTATCCACCTAGTTAACTAGCAATTCAAATTGTTGCTTTTTGGTTGAGGCCTGAGATCCCCAAGGACTGCCCACAAATCATGAGATCTGTGATGAAGTGCTGGAACAATTTCCCTTCAAACCACTCTCAACCTTTGAAACACTCTCAATATTGTTGTGGCCCAACAACACCAATTAGTGAATCTCTTTAAAGCCCCTTTGAAATTAATTGAGAGTTCTTCTATATTATAATTTGTAGGAAATACCATTATGTTTCTATCCATTTGTGTTGTTAATTCATTCAAATGTAAAAGATCTATAGGCAATGATTTGTTCTTTAGGAAGTTGGGAATATGTGATTTTCTTGCTTTAATTTTGTTGAGTTCTTTATGCTTTTGTTGAATCTTGCTTTGGTTATTTTGAGTTTTCCAGTCATCTTGCGTTTTGATATGATGGATTTTATTTGTTAATTTGTTTGATTTAATGTGGGCCGTAGTGAGTTAATTTTGTGAAGGAAAGATATGTCTTTGATCGCTTTTATAGCGGGACTCCTGCTCAAGTGCCTTTATCTGTTATGTAATGAGATTCATTGACTTCACTAGACGTGGATAGGGGGATTCCTTAGAAACATTGCATAGTGTTAAATCCAAGGGATTTCCAGGTTTAGGTGAAAAAAATCCAACTCTAAATATAGAGATTAGAAAGATCATGTATGAAGTACATGTTGCATCAGCGCTGTGAACATGAATTGGGAGGATGTCTTAAAATTCATGGGTTATTTATATTTCAAGGAATTCTTACTGTCAAGCTAGGATTCTGTTTACTTTCACTGTTACTACTATATCTTTAGTTATCGTATATAATTAGATCTTTAACTAAAGTATAAACAGGCGAATTCTTTTTCCTGCATACTGCATGCTCATCTGAATTTTAACAGTGGAATAGTGTGACCAATACTGTTTGGTGGAAGATTTTCCTTCAGGCAGTGCACCTGATTATTCATCACTTTTACCCATTTCTCTGACAATGAAACAATTCAACATTCAAAATCTGATTTTGCTGCTTAGCTAGCTAGATTTATGGCATCTCTTATCGCTAATGTACCTATTCAGGCACATTGGATCATACAGTTGACTAAGTATGACTTTAGAGGGGCTGTTGGGCATCTAGTGGCTTCAAGAAATACATAATCACAACACTCATTATCCATTGGACTCCATTCACTTCCTATCAGTAAGTAGTTTGTTGTGCATCTTTCTAGGATAGGAAAGACCTATTTGCTATTGTGAACCATTACATTTCAGCTTAATTTAGTTGTATCTTATGTGTCTGCTTGTTTGCTGGTTTACCTCGTGTGTTTGTGTGCCTAAGGGCACAAGCAACTGTATCTGTATGCTTGTCATCATATAAAGACTTAACATTTTTTTGTGACGAACTTAACAAATGTTACATTTTATATCCTACTTCTTATTTTGTTTCTTATGTGCTACTCCTTTATAGGGGTTTAAGTTTGAAGAAAAAATTATGATCCTATAAACCATAGTCCAAAGTTGATGTTTTTAGATGGCGAATTGAATCAGACACAATAGGACTTACCTTTTCCAAAAGCTTGGTGCAAAATACACACCGCTACTGATACAAATGGTGCACAACTTAAAACTCTAGATTTGTTTATTGGAAAGTGTCGAGAAAATACATATGGGATGTCAAAGGTTGTCTTAAGAGACGCAAATTTTTTTGATCAATAAACACCCGCAATATATTAAAAAAGGGAAGAATTACAAAAAACACCTGCAGACACAAATGCTATGAGCGTTCTCATTTCTAACCTAGTGAGTTAAAATTTCACAAAGGTTTCTTATGCCTATTAGAGTATTAGACAATACCTTTTCTTTTTAACATGCTAAATTCTTGCACCATCTTTCCATATATCAAATATTGTTATTTTGATATGCTTATAAAAAAAAGCAATAAAATCATATAAAAACAGGGATTAAGGTATCTGTTGGAGGGACATGTCACATTGTTAATTGGAGATATCCAATCTTTAATCTCCTTGTTGGCTATAGTACGTGAACCACTTAACTTCAAATTATGTTAAATTATAAATTAAATAAAGATTACCTGTTAAACAAGGAGATCACCCCCTCGCAACACATGGCCCAATGAATTTTGGTATTTTCATAGTCTTTGTAGATTTTTCAGAATTCTTCGTGCTGGAACTCTCATTAACACTAGGGTTGGATGTACGCTTATTGAAGAATCTTTTCTCCAAACAAGTGGACTTTTTTTAGTCTACACATTGAAGTTTCTTCTTTGATCTACTTCTTGTCCTTAAATGTCTTCCCATGTTCTGATTTCCCCAAATAATTCTATTTGCACTAGATTACGTTCAACTTAGATTTTTGCCAAGAAATGTGGCAAAGTGGGTTGCTCCTTTGTGTGATTATCAGCTTTTTCACATTCTTTGCATGTGTATGTCCCAAAAAAGCCCTTGCAACTGATTTAGGAGAAAGTAACAACAAAGTATAGCTGATAATGTACTTGTCACAAACATGTCCTTTATGCTACTTATAGATATGTTCTATATGATACTCAGCTTGTAGTGTATGTTATTATGATAGTATGTGCATTATGAGTTTTAACGTGGGCTTATGTGAGATCTATGATGTTTTCTAATGTTGTGTAGGGGCCTAACTTTTTTGAAATAATAAGGATGATGGAAACTAAACATGTTCCTGCAATATGCTCACTTGTTGCATCAATGCAGAGGTATGTAGGCCTCTAGCGACTACAAGAGGTAATAATTGTGAGTCTGTCTGGATTTCATTTTCCATTGTTTTTTTTGTCGATGTATTTCAGTTTCCACTGTTGAGCTCATAGATTGTTTCATTTCTATGTTCATGATTTGTATTTTAACTTTTGAAGCCACCCTTACTTCTCGCATACACATATTTATTCTTGGAATGTAAAACCCATGTTCAGATGTTGGTTTTTGTACAATTTGAAGCTTTTTTGGATTTTTAATATTTGATCTCATTCGTGGCTCCTCTCTTTATCATCTTATTTTTGACAGTATCGCTTATTTCTTTTCTTTTGCTTTGTTCAAGGTGTTGCGTTGGTACAAGTGGCTTGAATTACAGGAAGCAAATATCATCTATGGAGTTTTAGCAAAATGATAACTATTCACAAGCAATTTGAGAACACCTTTGATAATTTTGTGTTTTCAATTTATTATGTTATAAAGGTTCATGCTCAATTGGAGCATCAGTCAATGCACAATTTTCAGCAGTTGCTGAAAAGAGGTCATTCCAATTTTCTGAGTTTGACGAGTCTGATCCAGAGATAACAAACATTTTAGAACCCACTATAGTTTTTTCCCTTTGGCTGTGTTTGTTTGCATGGAAAAGAAAATTTTTCCAACAGAATTATTTTCCAGGAAAAGTTTTCCTGAACTTCTATTTTCCACTGTTTGGCTAGAAGGAAAAAAAAATCTCAGAAAAATATATGAAAACATTTTCTACTGTTTTGCTAGAAGGACAAAAAATCACAAAATCATATGAATTTTTTTTTTTTGTTTTGTTTATAGATGGACATGAAAAAAAAATCACAGAATCATATGAAAATGCTTGAATCTTTTCTCAAGTCTATTGAACCTCCATCTTGTTATAGACATGAAAAAAAATCACAAAATCACAAAATCATATGAAAATGCTTGAATCTTTTCTCAAATCTATTAAACCTCCATCTTGTTACAAAAATAATATTTTCATCAGTCAGAAAATGTTTCATTCTAGTTCAATTAAATTAAATGCACATGTACATGGACATGGACGCCAAATCATGGACCTCCATATTCCTATAGAGAAGCAGTACAATTACACCAAATCCTTCGCCTCCATATTCCATATTCCTATGCAGTGCTTGATGCAGCAGATGAAAGCTTTGTGACTCCCGTGCAGCAAGGACTTGGTGGCATCCCACTCCCACTTCTCAGGTAACTGACACAGGGTTACAAGTCCTTTGCAACATCGCTGCACATAATTGCAGCCTCTGCAGCTGGTGCAACTAGCAAAAGCTGCACCATTAGAACAGCCATGGCTGAGACTGCAAAACTTGAGGGCTTCATGGTCATTAGTTTCTGAATTCTGTGACTGAAGAAATTACTAACTTTAGCTGAGCTTGCTTGATCCTACAGGTGGGTTCTTGTTCTGGTTCTTATAATAGATTTGGAGGGAAGCTCACCAATGAAACTGAATGACTCCTCAGTTGAATTCTAAGGCCTTACTTCAAGTAAATTTATCTCCTTCTACAAGGATACAAGACTAACTGCCTTCTCCCTCATTTACTTCAAGTAAATTTTTCAGTAGAACCATGCTCGAAAATTCTTCCCGAAATTGCTGCGACAAGTGCTGCTACAAAACTAGGATCTTTCGCTAAGGAAGAAGCCATCTGGTCAACCAAAAATTGTTGGAATGCTGATAACTGAATCTCCCGGCTAGATTTTTTGGCATCATCACATGATCCCTTTACTTAGATCCAGGGTTAAGGCGGGGCTTGAAGTACTGACAGGGGCCAAGCAAGGAACTGAACCAGGGGTTACAACTTGGCTTGAACCCATCACTGCCTCGGCTCGTGAAGGTCGCGGGTGGATGTGCTCGCCTTCATATGATGATACCAAGATAGATTGATCTTCAATACTTCTTTGCACCTGGGAAAAGGAAAATTCATGAAAACAACTTAGGATCATACTCTTTGATTAAGTAACAATTTCATCAAGAACAAGAAATGGAAGGGGTGGTTTTATTTCTAGCTCACCTTCTTTTTGACTGAACATGTTGGAGAAAAGGAGCACTTGAAATAAGCTCTAGGAGATGGGTTATCTTTGGTGACTTTCTGACCATATTTCCTCCATTGATATCCATCTTTAACTACCTGTAAGATAGAACAATTAAAGAAAATGATTGCTCAGTACTTGGGAGAGTAGATTTACATACATTGCTCATGAATTTAGCCATGTTTCTAAGAACTAGCATTAGATAGGAATCTATATTTGGCTTACCAGGCTTACCAAGCTTGTATCAGATGCATTGGTTCTTACATAGATCCTTGAGACCTTTGTGTTGATCTCTTCCCTTAGATACTTACATGAACAATTTATCTCCTTCTAAAATTGTTCTGGCAAATTCCAAGAACCCACTAAGGAAAACTGATCTCCAATAAATATAAGAGGTGTACCCCCAAAATATCCCTTGAGTTTTCTCCTTCTGAAATTGTTTTAAGGGAACGATGTCCATCTTATACCATGGTTATTAAACATCACACAGAGTGTCGCGTTGTTCATTTCTTTAACATGCTACTACAAAATCTATCGGAACTTGCCTGCCGAGTATTCCCTTATTTTAACTATCTTTCCCAAATAAATGCCTGACTACACTGTGTACCCCTAAAATGTGGAACATGCCTCTACACAGTCGAACACCAGTTGGACCTTGGTGTCATTGATCTGAAGCCTCATATGCCTTTGGATGGGTATTTATCAAGATGGGAAGATCACCGAGTCTCCTACATCACCATCCCTCCATCGATGGTGAAGACCTGCAAGATGGCAATTACAATCTGTCCGGTAATGTAATCAAATGAAATTAAGTTTTAGTACCTGTCCAGTAATGTAACTGGCTGCAAGATTAAGGGCTAAGAACTCCACCACTCCAACAATTTCTTATGGTTGGCCATACCTCCCTGGAACCACAGTTAAAACTTTAAGGACTTTCTCCTTTTCCTTTTAGGAAATTTTGACATGGTCTTTCATTTGTAGTTTCATGTGTCTGTGACAAATATAGAGGGTGAACCTTGGGTCCCATCATCCTCACATAAACCAGCTTGATTTATCGGCCTAGAGTAATCAATCTCTGTATTAATTCACAATTCTAACCACCCAATTGACTAAAAAATTTCTAGACCATTAACATTACGTTTTACCCACCAAGTGCTGGATAGATATGGCCCTACATCTGCTAAATCCACAGGATGGCCAATAGATTCATCATCTAGACCAAGCAATTAGGGGGACAAGTGCATGGAATGAGGCGTAGAATTTACAGAGGATAATGGACCCAGTCTCATGATTCTTAAGATATATCATACTAGAAGAAAAAGGTAAGAAAAAGCCAATCATTCTTTAATCCTTTCTAACCTAAGGGGATGGTCCCCAAGATTTTCTTTGTTAGGCCAATTACCCTGCTTTTGTAGCATTGTAATTAGCTTGCCAATCATTGCCAACCAGACCAACAACAAATGCTATATTGATTATTCTCCCCTGCAAAATCAGAATTTGACAATGAGGGTAAATTGGCAACAAAAAGGATTAAGTAATCAAATAATGCCAAAAATAAGTTGAAAATGCCCCCCATAGAATCAAGTAAAAGGACCCCAAAATGGGGATCAAGCCTGTAGGTCAAATGGTTGACATTTTGTCACAACCATGAGGTCACAGATTTGCTTCCAGCTTCCTTGACAGAGGAAATTTTAAAAAGAAAAAAAAAAAAAAACAATACGATGATAATTTCGAATTCCCTTTTTCCTTTTTCATCATAATTTTTGTTGTTGCTTGCAAAGAGCAGATGACATCAGTTCAAATAAGAGAATTCAAGAATCCACATATGTAAATAGTCAGATCTTCAAAAAATACAGACCTGTGTACAGAGAAATACACCTGTAAGATTCAAGTCAATAACCTCCTACCATTAATGTTTCTTCATTCTCATCAATAAACCATCTCGAGTTATTCCTGAAACTGTCGCGCCCCAAAATACCCCTTAGGAGTTTAGGGATACTTTAGGCGTGACTATACGTACCTGCCAAACCATCATGTAATGAACAAGGTAAATAAATACTGAAACAATGATAATCAGAGCGCGGAAGCTACACATAGATGCGGAAGCGTAAACTAACTTTTTCTTTTCTTCTAAAGTTCCCAAGTAGTATTCCAAGTTAACATATACACAACACATGTCCAATTCTAAGGTGGACAGGCCCACCTATCAAAATATCGAAATACGTAAAATACCCTCTCGTACTCTCCCCTCAACAGTGGTCGAGGTATGGCCACATGTCGAGGTCTCGGTCCGCCTGAGACTGTAGTGGAATAGACGGCTCTCTCACCTCTATGTACTCTTCCTCGACCCAAGGCTCCGGGTCGAGGGCTCCTTCAGTACCTGCCGACATGAAAGTACGGCTGAGCATGGAATACTTAGCGAGTACATGCTACTAGCTAACCATAACAATTAATAAAACACAACAGTAATACAATACAGAGCAGTAAGAAGAACATCACAAAAGAAACAATATTAAACATGGTACGATACAATCATCTGGACGTGCGTGCATGAATGCGAAAACTCTGATAAAAACTCATGCTTGGAAATCCGTTTCATGTCTCAGTATGGCTTGAGAAAAATCATGTATGCGTGCATGCATGAATGCCTTGTCATCATCTTGTAAACTTTCATCTTGTAACTTGTGAGCCAGAGGCTAGCACCCGAATCTCCCTGGGCTACCAACCTCCTTGATATATGGTTTTCTTGTGAGCCAGAGGCTAGTACCCAAATATCCCTGGGCTACCAACCTCCTTGACAATATGTGAATTTTAGTTACTTGTTTAGTTTTCTTGTGAGCCAGAGGCTAGTACCCGAATGTCCCTGGGCTACCAACCTCCTTGACATGTAGTGTTTTGAGTTTTCTTGTGAGCCAGAGGCTAGTACCCGAATGTCCCTAGGCTACCAACCTCCTTGACATGCAATGTTTTCTTGTTGATTATTATATGCATATGCTCTTGAAATCTCGGTCCATGCATACATGCGTGCTTGTGTGCTTGCCAATAGTGACAATCATGGGCATGCGGATAACAAGAGGGACATTGCATCACAATTAAATTCATAGTATAAGCATATAAAAATTGGGTAATCTACATGGCACTTGATCAATTTATCATTCATAAGAACACATGCATACGGTCTACTTCCATTTATTCATTTTAGTCATTTCTTCATAGTGTAGGCATTTTGTCAAACACATAACATGCAACGTTCCTTAATAGTTCATCTTCTTCTTTTTAATGCATATTTTCCATCCAACCTTCAAGGTGAGTTCATTATTGGTAGAATGCCCATCCTCCATGTTCCATTCCACACACCACACATATCATACATCATACATTCGGCATCCCATCGCCTCAATCAACACCCCATACACGTCCATACCCTTTTTCTTATCTTATTTATATTTATTGGAGATGTTACATTTCATAGGGAAGGAAAACATAATAGCAAGAATCACATTTCATAATAGAAAACCTAGAATTGTTGCTAGGGTAAGTTAGTAGGGTGTACTAACCTTGAATCAAGGCTTGATCTTGGTTGTAAATCTTGATTGGAGCTCCAACTTGCAAGAAGAAGGACTCTTGCTTGAAAAAGGCTTGAGTGGAAAGGAAACCCCCTTGAAAATAGCTTGGAAAGTGCTGCCCTAGCTTGGAGAGATGAGCTCCATGAGTGCTTGAGCCTTGACCTTGAAGACAACGAACTTGAGATGATCTAGGGTCTTCAACCCTTTGATTTTTTCTCAAAAACAAACCCTAGGTTAGGAAATCTCCTTCTCCTCTCTCTCTATCTCCCAAATACTCTAAGTGTAGTGAATGGGGTCCTCAGGGTTTGGGCAAACCCTTTAAGGCAAGAGAGAGCCACCGAAATGACAAAAAGACCCTTAATGAAATTTCTACAAAAACGCGATGACCGAGCGATCGGTGGTTATGACTGATTGATCAGTTGCCTATCGAGCGATCGGTGTTCTTGACTGAGCGACCGATCAAAAACATGCTCTCTGGAAAAATTCCCCATACAAAAAAGTTAACAAGTCGATAGCCTCCGATCGATCGGTTTTGGACCGATCGATCGCTACAATGACCGAGCGATCGGTACTCTGCAAGTCCCGACTGTTTTGACCATATCTTTTGACTCGTTCGTTGGATTTCAACGATTCAACTTGCGTTAGGTTCGTCTCTCAAAAAAGAACATTTCTAATATTTCAAAGTTTCCAATTTCTCCCTTATTTATTAATTAGACTACGAGAAAGGCCAATTAGCTACGAAAGTACCATTCATTAAATATAGAAAAGTCCGGGGTGCTACATAAACAATTCCGGATTAGTAAATGAACTGATATGAATAAAAAAAAAATAGCAATTAAACATAATGTAAAAGCCCAAAAACCTGAATTATTTATCAAAACAGAGGACAAAGAAGAAGAGTCAAACCTGTTGAGTCCATGTAACTATATGTTGCTTTTTTCGTTGAGTTATTCAAGAACAACCAATACTCTTCCCTTCTCGTTCCCTATGTGAGAATATGAGGCCACAATTGTGACCTCATCGTTTCCCATTGGATACAAGAGCAAAATATAACCTAATCTATCATAATATATTAACAAAACGATATTAAATGTACCAATCCATTGACATAATAATAACCTAATGTATCCATCCATAGTTTCAAGATATAACCTAATCCATGTCAATCAATAAGCAAGCCAAAATAGTAAAATTACTGCATGCAAGTCGATAAGAACAAAAACAGAACACGTGTACTAAAAATGAAAATAACTAGCTCACTACTTTTGCTATGTAGAGACCCAAAATTAAGTTCCTCCGTATTCTTGCAATTTACATGAATTTCTTGAAATATGTGCCTGATTTCAAATGCATGCGTTCTTAAAAGATGAATTAAAAGGGATGCCTTAACATACCCTCAACTTGAAGAAGCCATAGTTTTGTCGCTGTAAATCAAAATCAAGTGATTCTTGAATTTTTGAAAAGGTATTAGAACCCTCTTCAAGGTTCATGTTTACCATTTTTCCAGATTCTTAGTCGAAGTTAGGTTAAAAGTTGGATTTCTGAAACTAGGGCCGCAGAAATCCATTTCTAGACTAGTCAACTTTAGGGGTAAATTAGTCTATGAATAAAGAAGAATTAGAAAATTTGCAAAACATTAAAGTTATTCTCCTTCAAATGAAAGTTCCAACACAAGTTGAATCATCCAATTCGGATAACCGAGTCAAAAGTTATAAACAAAATACCAAAGGTAGTTCTGAGTAAAAAAAAAGGGGGGGGGGGATCGATCGCCCAAAATGTCATTTTGGCGATAGGTTTGTGTTTTGAGTCCCTAGGGCTCCCAATGTTATAAATACCCTCTTATACTCGTGGGTTGAGGTTTTCTAAATCTTTCTAAACCTAAAAGAGAGTGAGAGAAGAGGAGTTTGAGAGATCCAAAAGGAAGGATCAAAGGTTTTGTAAAGAAGAATGATGAAAAAGCTTAGATCCATCCCATTCACAAGCGCGTGATCGTAGGGAAGCGATCGGGAGAGGTAAATATAAGTTCCTTACTATCAATATAGTGATGTTAATATGAACATTATGAAAGTGATAGATCTAAAGCAAGAACAATTAAGATTAAGCATGATTAGGATGTTTCAATCCTTTATGAAAAATACATATGATGTTAGAGAATGTTTTGAACCATAATTCCCTTATGAAAAATATATATGATGTTAAAGAATGTTTCGAATCCTGATTTTCTCATGGAAATTCGAATCCTGATTTTCTCATGGAAAAAATACATGTGATGATTTGATAGTGTTTTAAATTATAATTCTCTTATAGAAAATTTACCTGATGTTTAGAGAGTAATTTAAGTGATGATTTTCTTCTAGAAAAATATATATGATGACTAGAAAATGTTCTAAATTATGATTTTATTATGAAAGATGAATGTGATGTTTAAAGATGTTTCTATGAATTTTATTTCTCATATCAACAAGGAGAAAGTGAATTATCTTGTAGTGTGTGGATGATGAAGAATGGAGGAAGAGATGATGGTCGAAATTGATGAAACAATTATGAGCTTGCCTTGAGATTTTGATGTGTTATAAAACTAGGGTTTGGCGAGATTAATTTTATTAAAATTATCTATTGAAAATTAGGCATGATAGATATAATTGATTCTTATTTTATTATTGAAAACTTGATAGATCTATGTTCTATATTGATCAATTTATGGGAAATTCTGCATGTTTAAATTCATGCATTATTTACAATCATCAATATTTCATTCACACTGATTCACGAAATTGAAATATGAATAAGCATAAGAATAAACAAGATGATAAGTATTATGCAAGTACACAAGGACACGAGCATTATGAATGATTGAGTTTTGTATTGACCGAGTACCCACAAGCCTAGATCAAGGCAAGACCAGCCGTATACACCGGCGAATGTGTAGACAAGCCGTATACACCGGATAATATGTAGACAAGCCGTATACACCGGACAATATGTAGATAAGCCATGTGCACCGGATAATGTGTAAACTGTGTGGTACCTCAGAAAATAGGGTATATGTTAGTCTCTACCCAATATATGGGGTATAGTTATATTAAGTTATTGCATTTGCATGTTGTTGGATACATTCACGAATAAGAAAAATAAGTAAGATAAACAAGAGAAACAAGTACAAGTGATCATGTGTAAGAATTGAAATTGAATTATATTTCCGCACTCTGAATTGTTATATGTTTATATGTTATGTTGAATTCTAAATTATGTTTATATTAAATATTGTTATATTGTTAGATAAGATTTTATATATAAAAAAATGGGTAACTTGTTACTCAGTCGATGACTGTTGTTGTCGGCAGATTCTAGATTTGACATCTGTGCTCCAGGACCTTAGGAAGAGGAAGAGTACGAGGAGGAAGAGCCAGCAGGTGATTACCCTGATTGGGAATAGAATTTGGATTGCTGGTCATATACTGGAAATTAGATTATTAGTATTTTGATTTCGAGTTTTAGACATTGTAATAGACATGATTCTAGATTTATAGTTAGATTGAATTAATGATTTGAGATCATATAAGATGATTTGAAGTAATTATGATGTTTTAGTATTTATTCTAGGCATTAGACTTGATCAGTATTTATTTAAAGAAAAATTTTCAGGTTCATATTTTAGAATTATCTTAAATGCTTTATGACAGGAAGTTATGGAAGTTAATGTTTAAGTTATGTGCCAAGGTCTCACATTAAGTTCGGTGGGATTTTGGGGCGCGACAAAGTTGGTATCAAAGCAAAGGCATTAGGTTAGCTAGGGCTTATGTTTTAGGATACAACAGGTTAGGATTCATTGTGATATTAGTTTAAGATTTGAGTGTTAAAGTGAATTAATTCCAAGTTAGACTAATTGTTATCATTTGCTCTCAGGAATATCACAATGAGGCGCGGTGATAGAGCTCGTGGATATAACACTAGGGGAAGCACTGGAAGAGGTATTGGAGAAGGACATCCAATTGGTAATGACTAGCCTGACTTGACTAAAGTGCTAGGATCGATTGCCCAGACCATGGCACTCCTTGCAGCCAGACAACCTGCTGCAGCTGCTCCTAGACCGGCAGAAGCACATGCACCCCCTCCACCCAGGACACATGCAAGGATTGAGGCATTCCGGAGATTGAGACTCCGTCATTCTATGGGACCACAGATCCAATAGCTGCAGAGGCATGGATCTTACAGCTGGAAAAGATATTCTTAGTTCTGTCTCCCACCGATACTGAAAGAGTGACATAGGCAGCCTTTGTAATGGAAGGCGAAGCAGAGCATTGGTGGAGAGCAGCCTCCAAGACTAAGGATTTGACTAGAACGGGCCAACCATGGACATGGGGGGAATTTCTAGATGTGTTTTATAAGAAGTACTTCCCAGTGGTTGTTCGAGAAAAGAAGGAAGCAGAGTTCCTCACTCTTGAACAGGGGAAGATGATAGTAGCCGAGTAGGAGGCAAAGTTCTCAAAACTTTCAAGGTTTACACCTCATATGATTGCCACAGAGGCAATGAAAGCGAGAAAATTTGAAAGAGGTTTGAGAGATTTTATTCGAGACCGAGTCTCAATGTTTCGACTCGAGACTTTCGCTGAGGTGAATGATAGGGCTCAATTGGCTGAAAAGAATTCAGAGGATTCTTAAAGAAAAAAGAGATGAATCAGAAAGAGAAGTTCAGTAGGAGACAATCAAACAAGGTTGGACCACAAGTTAAGAGGCCCAGGTTTTCAGGCCAACCACCAGCAGCTAGGCCAACTCCTTATCAGAGGCCAGCACCTCCATCTACACCTACTGTGCCTCGCCCTACTACTTCTCAGGTCACTCAATATGTGCAGCCTATGTCTTCTGAACCTATGTTTGATGTATGTGTACATTGTGGGAAGAGACATCTAGCGGGCGAATGTCGAGCACTCACTGGTGGATGTTTCCAGTATGAACAAATGGGACACCGGATTAGAGACTGTCCTCACCACAGTCAGCAGACCCAGACTCAGGGGAATGAGCCACCTACCAAGCAGGCACCACAGCAGAAGCCTCCTCAGGCTCCTAAAACCCCAACAACCCCCACAGTAATAGCCACGACAAGTGACTTAAGGCAAGGTCTTTGCAATATCAGAACAAGATGCACATGCATCAGATGACGTGGTGCAAGGTACACTTTAGTCATATTTATATTTGATGTGATATTTCTATGATTAATGTGATGTTTATAATTATGATGTGTTGATAAAAATATATAATGCACAAGATTGACACTTAGTTATGTAATAACTCAAGCACTCTGTTGGTTAATGAATGTCTGGCATATGTATTGATTGATACGGGATCAACACACTCGTTTGTTACACCTAGTATTACGAATGAGTTTTTTCAGAACTGAGCCAGTTAGATAAGGAGTTATTCATCTCGACTCCTATTGGTAGATCACTAGTCACCAACCAAGTATACCGAGCTTGTTTCATCCTAGTGGGACAACATGAGTTACTGGCAGACCTGATCATCCTAAACTTCCAAGATTTTGATGTCATTCTTGGAATGGATTGGCTTGCAACTTACCACGGGCAAGTAGACTGTTTTGAGAAAATGGTGAAATTCAAGCCAGTTAATGGAACTCCCTTCCATTTTAGAGGATTGAAGAAGAAAGACATCGCTAGAGTTACAGCCTTAAGTCGTTCTAATCCAGAAGGAAAAGATGGTTCTGTCATTCCAGTAGTCTGTAAGTTCGTGGATGTTTTTCCTGACGAGTTATCAAGGTTACCACCAAATAGGGAAATTGAATTTTTCATTGACTTAGCTCCAGGCACTACTCCAATTTCTAGACCACTGTATAGCTCTAGCAGAATTAAAGGAGTTGAAGGTACAAATTGAAGAATTACTAGAACAGGGTTTCATTAGACCAAGTATGTCCCCATGGGGGGTACCAGTTCTTTTTGTAAAGAAGAAGGATGGGTCGATGAGTGTGCATTGACTATCGGCAACTGAACAAGGTCACCATAAAGAACATATACCCGTTGTCACGGATTGATGATCTGTTCGACCAGTTAAAGAGAGCAAAAATTATTTTCTAAGATAGATCTAAGGTCAGGGTATCACCAATTGAAGATTAGATCAGAAGATATCCCTAAATCAACATTCAAAACGAGATATGGACACTTTGAGTTTTTGGTTATGCCTTTTGGCTTAACAAATGCTCCTGCAGCATTTATGGACTTGATGAATAGGGTATTTAAACCAGTCTTGAATTATCATGTGATAGTATTTATAGACAACATCCTTGTATACTCACCAACCCAAGAGGATCATGAGAAGCATCTTCGGGTTATACTTGAAACTTTAAGAAAGCATAAGTTGTATGCTATATTGAGTAAATACGAGTTTTGGCTAGAGAATGTGGCATTTCTAGGCCATGTCATATCATCAGAAGGGATTTCAGTAGGCCCCGCCAAGATTGAAGCTGTTGCAGATTGGGATATGCCAAAGAGTGTTACAGAAGTCAGAAGTTTCCTAGGCCTCGTAGGTTATTATAGAAGATTTGTAGAGGGATTATCTAGCTTGGCAGCACCACTTACTCACCTGACCAAGAAAAATATCAAGTTCACATGGGATGATAAATGCGAGTAGAGTTTCTTAGAATTGAAGAAGCGCCTTACTACGACCCCAATTCTCACCGTTCCATCAGGTAGTGGTGGATTTGTGGTTTACAGTGATGCTTCACATGTTGGATTAGGTTGTGTTCTCATGCAATATGGTAAAGTCATTGCCTATGCATCTCGGTAATTGAAGAACCATGAGAAGAACTACTCTACTCATGATTTAGAGCTAGTAGCAGTGGTTTTCGCTCTAAAGATTTGGTAGTACTATTTGTATAGAGAAGAGTTTGACATTTTTACAGATCATAAGAGCCTCAAGTACTTATTCTTTCAGAAAGAGCTTAACTTGAGACAGCGTCGTTGGGTAGAGTTCTTAAAAGATTATGATTGTTCGATTCAATATCATCCGGAGAAAGCTAATGTTGTAGCAGATGCACTTAGCAGAAGGCCCTCTGGTTTATTGGCACACTTAAGGGTCAAAGGATGGAAATTGTTAGAAGACATGTCTAACAACAAAACATGTTTCAGTCTTTGTACCTCTGGACCATTGGTAGCTTATTACAGTCAGATCATACGTTCGAGCCAGAATCATAGAGTTGCAAGGGTCTGATGAAGAATTGTTAGCCTATCGAATCAAGTCCTTCGAAAATGGTCTAGAGAATTTCTCAATTAATGGAGAATGAGCCATAACATTTAAAGGCAGGTTATGTGTCCCAACTAATGAAGAATTGAGACGGGAGATTTTGGATGAAGCACATCGTATACAGTTCATCCCGGTGGTACTAAGATGTACCAAAATCTCAAGAGGCACTATTGGTGGAGGAATATGAAGAGAGATGTGGTGTAATGACCCGCATTAAATTCACCAGTTTCATAATCTCATGAGTTAATTTCCTAAATAAATGCACGTAAAATTATACATAAATCTTATGAGAGAATTAAAGTATTAAAACTCTTGAATTACAAAACTCATTTAATTCACTTGATTTAGTGAATTTATAGAGATAAATTGTACTAAATCAAATAAAAACAAAAAGTAGCAAATGACTTAAAAAAAAAAAAAAACAGTGCTTGCGATCGATCATCCACCGCCGATGATCGATCGCCCAAAATGCCGTTCGGCAGCAGCTTTGTGTGATCTCGTGGGTTTTGAGTCCCTAGGGCTAATGATGTTATAAATACTCCTTATGCTCAAGGGTTGAGGGTTTCTAGGGCATTCTAAACCTAAAAGAGAGAAAATGGAGAATTTTTGAGAGATCAAAAAAAGTGAAACTAAAGGAGTTCAAAGATCTAGTCATAAAAAGGAGAAAAGAGGCGTGAAGATCAAGATAGATCCCTATTCGCAAGCGATAGGTCGTAGGGAAACGATCAAGTGAGATAAATAACAGACCTAGTATTCAATATTTTGAATAGTTAACCTAAATAATGATTAAAAGAGATGAATCTAAGTAAATATGTAAGAATATGTAGGATGTGAAGAACCATAGTCTGCTCCTATATTATTATTGATGGTTAAAATAGGATGTGAAGAACCCATTTATGATGTTGTTTAATTATTCTTGATGGTTAAAATAGGATGTGAAGAACCTATTTATGATGTCGTTTTCATTATTTTGATGGTTAAATAGGATGTGAAGAACCTATTTATGATGTTGTTTAATTATTCTTGATGGTTAAAATAGGATGTGAAGAACCTATTTATGATGATGTTTTCATTATTTTGATGGTTAAAATAGGATGTGAAGAACTTATTTATGAGATTATTTTATCATTCTTGGATCATTAAAAACAAGATGTGAAGCACCTAATTATAATATTATTTCTTTATCCTTGAATCATTAAATTATGATGTGTAGATCAATGTTTAAATTATTTATGATTCAATAAGAGGATTGGGAAAGTTGTTGAAGTGTGCAGATTTATGAGAAGAACGGGATGATGGATTTAATTGTGATATTTAATGATGTGTGAGTTCGATTTTATGATTAAAAATTTATGAGAATCATTATTGAAAAAAAAAAAGTTATAATTAGGATATTGATCTTGATTAAACAAAAAGAAGATTTCGACATTTAATTTAGAACTTGATTTAGGAACTGTGATGTTTGGTTGTTGAATTATAAGAAATGTGAGAGGTAGTATGTTGTTTGTTATGCTTCTTAATACGTGATATACCATTGGTAAACGAACCTCTGATGAAAGTCAGGCTTGCCTAGGCCTGGTTAATATAGTGGTATGGGACGCTATGGTGAGATGTCCTATGATCCTTGACGGTTAGTCTTAGGTGCAATTTAAACAAGAGGTATATCATTGTGCACTCATAAATGAAAAATATGCAAAAGTATGAATAAAGAATTAAAGACATTAAGGAGATGTTAAGTGAGACCAAAAGTAAAATAAGAAAAGTATGAAAGTAAGAAATAAAGACACAAGAAAATGATAATGTACGTTGTGTTGTGCACCACCGGATACCATCAGAAAGGGCGAGATATATGCCAAAGTAAGTAAGCCGTCGTACCAGAAAATGTACTAAGCTGTCCCGTGCCAGATAATGTACGAAGGGTGGTATCTCGGAAAAGTAAAGTATAGTAACCCCTTTCCTTATACGGTAAAGCAGTATTTTAAGTTATTATAAATGCATGTGAATGGGTATTGGTGAGATGATAATTTATGAAATATGAAAAGTAAGAAAATAAAGAAAAGTAAGAAAGTAAGAAAATAAAGAAGAAAAAGAAAGAAAGAAAGAAAAGAAAGAAATTGACATAATGTACATGTTTATTTTCCGCACTCTGATTTTATATGTAAACTTATGTATGAAGTGATGAAATGCATGCAAGATATTATTCTTTATATTGTTTATTATGATCTGTTATATATGCGGAGTAACTCGTTACTTAGCCGATGAATTTTGTTGTCGGCAAGTCCAGGTTCAGGTTTTGACATTTGTGCCCCCGGACCTTGGGAAGAAGAGGAGTACATCGAGGAACCCAAATGTGACTATCCCGAGGAAGAAATGGACCTTGATCGATGGCCCTATTATTGAAGTTATTTATTAGTAGTTGAAAATTCAGGGAGACTTTAATTGACATCATAAAGATTTATGTTTCAGTTTAGTTTTATGATTATGATTATGATTATGATAGATGATCAAGATTTTATTATATTTTGGTTATTGATTATGGATTATGCATTTAGTTGATGTCATTAATGGAAGAAATTTTTAGGTCCATATTTTTAGTGTGCCTTAATTGCTTCTAACAGAATGATTATTAAGTCACATGTCAAGATCTCACATCCTCCTAGGTGGGGTTTTGGGGCACGACATATGGCTACTCATGTATCTCAATGTTTGGTTTATCAACAAGTGAAGGCTGAACATAAGAGACCTGCAGAAATATTGCAACCTCTGCCTATTCTGGAATGAAAGTGGGAAAATATATCTATGGATTTTATTGTGGGATTGCCAAAGACAGCCAAGAATTTTGATGTCATTTGGGTGGTGGTAGACCGTCTTACTAACTCAACTCATTTTCTTTCTTATCGGACTACTTATAATGCTAACAAGTTAACGGAACTTTATATTAAGGAAGTAGTACGTCTCCATGGAGTACCTGTCAGTATAGTTTCTGATAGAGATGCAAGGTTTACATCAAGATTTTGGAGGAGTTTTCAGCAAGCCATGGGATCTCGCTTGGATTTCAGCACGGCATTTCATCCTCAAACCGATGGCCAGACAGAAAGAGTGAATTAGGTTATTGAGGATATGCTCTGGTCTTGTATATTTGATTTTCAAGGCAGTTGGGATGAGCATTTACCCTTAGCTGAATTTGCTTATAACAACAGTTATCAAGCAAGTATTCAGATAGCACCATTTGAAGTCTTGTATGGTAGAAGTTGTAGGTCTCCTCTTTGTTGGGATGAAGTAGGAAAGAGAAAACTTCTGGGTCCCGAGCTAGTTGAACAGACCGCAGATAGGGTTAACTTGATCAAATAAAGATTGAAGATTGCTCAAAGTAGACAAAAGAGTTATGCAGATACCTGGAGAAGAGACTTGAAATTTCAAGTTGGAGATTTTGTCTTCGTCAAAATATCTCCTATAAAGGGAATTATGAGGTTTGGTAAGAAAGGCAAGTTAAGCCCAAGGTATGTTGGACCTTTCGAAATTATCAGGAGAGTAGGAGAAGTGGCATACAAGGTTAACCTGCCTCCTCACATGGCGGCGGTTCATAATGTCTTCCATGTTTCTATGTTAAGGAAGTACATTCAAGATTCTTCACACATCATCAACTTTGAACCTTTAGAAATTCGAGAAGATTTAACAATGATAGAACAACCGATTCAAATTCTGGATAAAAAGAGCATGTTCTACATAGGAAGACCATTCGTTTTGTCTTCCTTCGCTGGCAACATCACTCCGTTGAAGTGGCCACTTGGGAAAGAGAAGATGAAGTTCGAGAGAAGTATCCCTACTTGTTTAACTAAGGTCTGCAATTTCGATGACGAAATTCTTTTAAGGGGGGAAGGATGTAGAGACCCAAAATTTAGTTCCTTGAAATTCGTGCAATTTACATGAATTTCTTAAAATATGTGCCCGATTTTAAATACATGCATTCCTAAAAGATGAATTAAAAGGGATGCCTTAACATACCCTCAACTTGAAGAATCCATAGTTTTGTCGCCGCTAATTGGAATCAAGTGATTCTTGAATTTTTGGAAATTTATTGGAACCCTCTTCAAGGTTCATGTTTACCATTTTTCTAGATTCTTAGTCAAAGTTAGGTTAAAAGTTGGATTTCTGAAATCAGGACTGTTGAAATCTATTTCCAGACTAGTCAGCTTTAGGGGTAAATTAGTCTATGAATAAAGAAGAATTAGAAATTTTGTGAAACATTAAAGTTGTTTCCCTTCGAATGATGGTTCCAACGCAAGTTAAATCGTCCAATTCGGATAACCGAGTCAAACGTTATTGACAAACTACCGAAGGTAGTTCCGAGTAAGAAAAAAAAAAGGGGGGTATCGATCGCCCAAAACGCCGTTTTGGCGATAGGTTGTGTGAATTTTTGAGTTTTGAGTCCCTAGGGCTCCCAATGTTATAAAAGTTTATAAACCTAAAAGAGAGTGAGAGAATGAGATTTTAAGAGATCCAAGAGGAAGGATCAAAGGTTTTGAAAGGAAGAAGGGTGAAAAAGCTTAGATCCATTCCATTCGTAAGTGCGTGATCGTAGGGAAGCAATCGGGAGAGGTAAATATAACTTCCTTACTATCAATATAGTGATTTTAATATGAACGTTACGAAAGTGATAGATTTAGAGCAAGAACAATTAAGATTAAGCATGATTAGGATGTTTCAATCCTTTATGAAAAATACATATGATGTTAGAGAATGTTTTGAACCATGATTCCCTTATGAAAAATATATATGATGATTTGATAGTGTTTTAAATTATAATTCTCTTATGGAAAATATACCTGATGTTTAGAGAATAATTTAAGTGATGATTTTCTTATGAAAAAATATATATGATGACTAGAAAATGTTCTAAATTATGATTTTATTATGAAAGATGAATGTGATGTTTAAAGATGTTTCTATGAATTTTATTTCTCATATCAACAAGGAGAAAGTGAATTATCTTGTAGTGTGTGGATGATGAAGAATGGAGGAAGGGATGATGGTTGAAATTGATGAAACAATTATGCGCTTGCCTTGAGATTTTGATGCGTTATGAAACTAGGGTTTGGCGAGATTAATTTTATTAAAATTATCTATTGAAAATTAGGCATGATAGATATAATTGTTTCTTATTTTATTATTGAAAACTTAATAGATCTATGTTCTATATTGATCAATTTATGAGAAATTCTGCATGTTTAAATTTATGCATGATTTACGATCATCATTATTTCACTCACACTGATTCACAAAATTTAAATATGAATAAGCATGAGAATAAACAAGATGATAAGTATTATGCAAGTACACAAGGAAACGAGCATGATGTATGATTGAGTTTTGCACTGACCGAGTACCCATAAGCCTAAGATCAAGGCAAGACTAGCCGTATACACCGGTGAATGTGTAGACAAGCCGTATACACCGGATAATGTGTAGATAAGCTGTATACACCGGTAATGTGTAGACAAGCCATATGCACCGCACTCTAAATTATTATATGTTTACATGTTATGTTGAATTCTAAATTATGTTTATATTAAATATTGTTATATTGTTAGATATGATTTTATATATATGCTGGGTAACTAGTTACTCAACCGATGACTGTTGTTGTCAGCAAGTTCTAGATTTGACATCTGTGCTTCAGGATCTTGGGAAGAGGAAGAGTACGTGGGGGTAGAGGAAGAGTCAGCAGGTGATTACCTTCATGGGGAATGGAATTTGGATCGCTGGCCATATACTGGAAATTAGATTATTAGTATTTTGATTTCGAGTTTTAGACATTGTTATAGACTTGATTCTAAATAGATTTATAGTTAGATTGAATTAATGATTTGGGATCATATAGGATGATTTGAAGTAATTATGATGTTTTAGTATTTATTCCAGACATTAGACTTGATCAGTATTTATTTAAAGAAAAATTTTCAGGTTCATGTTTTAGAATTACCTTAAATGTTTTATGATAGGAAGTTATGGAAGTTAATGTTTAGGTCACGTGCCAAGGTCTCACATTAAATTAGGTGTGATTTTGAGGCGTGACATGCTAGCACCAACCTTATTAACCATCCTTTCTAACATCTTCCTACTTCCTCTTTCATTTCTAGCGAGAAATGCACTGGAAAGTTTGTCATCGTCATTTAAGATTCCGAATGCATCATCGAGAAAATCAAACTCAAAACCTTCAATCTTCATCACTTTTGCATACAAGTCCGATGTATATGCAGCCTCAAAGTCTGAATGCATTGCTACGGCTATCTTATCCATACTCGGTGCTACACGATCAATCATTTGGATTAATTCATCAGACACATGAGGTTTCTTTCCATGACATCTGGACGTAGATGATGTAGCTTGAGGACCTTTGTTTTGTTCAGTCGATGCTTCTGTGCCCTCGGCAATATCGTCAATTCCAAACTCTTCGTTCATTCTTGGGAATTGTTCAACATTTGCACAGTCAACCTCATCACCAAAATCAAGGCCCGCTTTAGCCATGCTTCCAGTTGTTTGATTGTCGCCAACAACTATTCTCATCTCTACCCAATTTTCAATAGTCTTAGATTGAAAATCAGTAGCATCAGGGTGTACTTGTAGATAATAAAAGTTAATTCCGATAGAAACATAAATAAAATATGAGCTTTAAAAAACTTGTTACTTACTCATATATATTATACCTTAATGTAGTCATTCCAAACATTATCATTTGCGATGATTGTCTTAGTTGTTGCATCAAAACCGAAGCCACTTACGATCAAAAGCTTCTTAATAGCCAAATATTGCTTTTTGATAGTCTTCATCCGATTCTTTATATGGTCGTGTCTTATGTCCTTAGTGAATCTTGAACTTAGATCATTGCATACAGTTGTAAATGCTTTTGTCTTGAAGGTCTTGTCAATTTTATTACCAAGACAGTTGTAAATGCTTGTTCTACAAGACCCTCTATCAGACAACAATCCATTATACTTGTCCACCTTAATTGATTTCCCTTTTTCTCATGTTTCTTCTTATTACTACTTTCTTCTTTTGATTCTGAACTCTTCATCTTTTCACATAAAAATCAAGGAGTACGAATAGGTATTATAAACAAGGTAAAAAGAAAGTATAATGAACAAGTTTAATAAATTACATAACCTGACAAGTTACTTAATGTGATTGAAGAAAATTCAAAAAATCTCTAATCAATCCTCAAAAGATTGTGTCCACGGTGATCTAAAATCCCCACAAGGCATGTTTCAGCTCACAAACTGACAATTCATGTCAAGAAAGTAAAACGAATAATAATAAACATTAAGAGATTAAACACAACTATAAAATATAATTTACTCAACTATATAACCGAACAAGCTTCATTTTCACAAATATAACAAAATAAGGTAACAAATTATTCAACTACATAACATGTTCAAAAACATTTTACAAGTTAACTCAATAATATGACATCACAGGTTAACTTAATTTCTTCGACCACGTCTAAAGCTGCATACATGGTTGCAACCATTTCGTCTCTTGTACTCGCCCACCTACTATGCTCATCTCTTTGTTCTCTTTGTGTCATACGTGATCCTAGTTGTTGTCTTTGTAACTCTTGATCCGTTTCTTGCATAAACTGATCATTCGGTTCTACACCCATAATATGGTTGTGGATAACACAACAAGCTACCACTACTTTAACTTGGTTGGCAAATGAAAAATGAGGTGTTGAATCTAATACTGGAAAGCGTTTTTTCAACACTCCAAATTCTCGTTCAATACAATTCCGTAGTGATGAATGACAATGATTGAACAACTCATCTTGGCTTTCAGAAATCCTTCCACTGTATTCATTCAAGTGATAGCATGTACCACGATATGGTGCAAGAAAACCAGGTTGATTCCCATATCCCGCGTCAACAAGATAATATTTACCTACACAAAAAAGTTTTCAAAAGTCTTTATCTACCTACACAAAAAGTTTTCAAAAGTCATTATTTTTTTTATTATTAAAATTAATACTTATTTATTATTTTATAATTGGCAATACCTTCGGGGACCACTAATTTATTTTTCTTCTTTAATGCATCGGCCAAGACAACTGGATCTGCAACAGATCCTTCCCAACCAACTAATACATACGTGAACTTAAGGTCAAATGAACATGCTGCCATTACATTTTGCGTGGTATATAACTTTCGACCACGACCTGCGATGGGCACCGAACATTTAATATTTCCCGTCAATCGCTCCCACACAATCCTATTAAATAATTAAATAGATTGTAAGACTAATATAAAATACAAACAAATATACTCATTTCCATATATAAGGATAGTTACATGTATATCTTAAAATATGGCCAAAATCTACGATCGTTCCTTATTTCTGGCGGTGTTTCAATCTCAGCTGGTTGTCTAACTAAATCTTTGTATAAGCTAATTACTGCTTGTAATATGTTGTTGAAGTACCGACTAATCGTTTCTCCTGAACGACTGAACCGAAAAGAAATCACTCAGTTTCTAACATTATGGCCTAGCATGTGCAAAAACATAACCACTTGTTCCTCCATACTAACGTTAAGAGAATCACTTACTTGTGAAGTTTCTCTTAAGATAGTACACAGACTATAAAAACACTCCTTACTCATTCTTACTTGATTTAAAAAATCTCTATTTCTCCCGTTAATTATTCAATTCACAAATATTTTTCTTTCTTCATCCCTATTGATGGAAGGCGCTCTTTTAAGGAGACAAGCAAAGCCTGCTACAATAGAAGCTAAAATGCCAGCTTTGACCTTATGCTTGTCAATGATGCGATGAATCCTCATATCTAAAACATAGAATAAGTATGTTAAACTTTGACACTTATTATACGTACATAACTAAATGGAAAATTTAATTATTAGATTAACAATACTAAATATTAACCTTAAATAATAATACTTTAATTATTAGGCAGACAAATTGGGGTTATGTGATCACTAAGCATCAACATCTATTACTTCCATGAAAATATAGAAAGAAAAGAAAACAATATATATAACTATATATGGACATCTATCTTTAACCTACAAAACTATTTTTGTCATTGGGGCATACTATTAAATTTCTATTACCAAACAAATAAGAAATTACTAGAACTTCAAAACCAATGATGATTATAGTGTGAAACACTTGATAAATATTATGCAAGCATTCGAGTTCTTTTTAATACTAGTATTGTATAAGCATCCAGGTATCGAAACCTATTCATCTATACACAATGAAAATTCTCAAATAAATCAGCAATGCAAGATAGAACATCTAATGCAGTTCAAAGAAAAAGAAAAGGAAAATACCATGTTGTTTTTGTAGAGCCCCGGACCTTTTCACATTTAAATGCATGACACTTTCGTTGCCATATTTACTTTAAAGAGGTATAATTAATAAATAAGGAAGAAATTGGAAATTCCGAAACGTCAAAAATGTTCCTTTTCGAAGTACGAACCCAACGCAAGTTGAATCGTCAAAATCGGACGAACGAGTCAAAAGATATGGCCAAAACAGTCTGGACCTGCAGGCAATCGTAGCTCAGAAGGCACTAAGGACGTAGCTCGGAAGGCACTAAGGACGTAGCTCTGATAACGTGCTCTGACAACGTGCTCTGATAAGGCACAGACAACGTACTCTGATAACGTAGCTCTAGCTCTGATAACGTATATGTTGTGCATCCGTCGTGCAGCAGACAACTTGTACGTTGTACAGCTCACGACGGGCACGTTGTACATAAGACAACGGACAACGAGCTCAGCACAACGTGTTTGCACAACACAACGTGTTTGGTACTATTCACAGCACAACGTGTTTGGCACTATTCACAGCACAACGTGTTTGGTACTATTCACAGCACAACGTGTTCGGCACTATTCACAGCACAACGTGTTTGGCACTATTCACAGCTCAACGTGTTCGGCACTCGTGTTTTTGCAGAAATTTTAGTAAGGGTATTATGTCTTTTGGTCGGTTCACTCTTACCTTAAGAGTTTAACCCGAGCCTTTAGGGCTCATTCTCAACACTTAGAGGATTTGGGGGATTAGAAGAGAGGAGAAAGGGTTTCCTAAGCTAGGGTTTTGCTTTTGGAGAAGAATCAAAGGGCTTTTGAGACCCTAGATCACTTCAAGTCCGGTTTTTCTCCAAGATCACGGCTCAAGCACTCGTGGAGAGCGTTCCCCAAGCTAGGGCAGCACCTCACAGTCGTTTTTGGAAGGGGTTTCTTCCTCATTTCTTCAAGGTCGGTACTTCTTACTACCCTCCTAGTTATAGTTCCTATTTTCCCTTTATTTCTTTTGATTTTCTTTCATTTACACATGTGCTATGAGATGGATGGTTGTGAATGGTGAATGGAGATGGAATGGGCGATTGGATGCCAAGGGTTGTGTTGTGATGATTAAAATGGGGAGGGCATTGTATCCATAATAAACACACCTTTATGATGTGAGTAAACTCACCTAGAAAAGCATGATTTAGGTTTAAATGAATAATGAATAATGAACACACCATGTTTGATGAAATGCCAAGGTGAATAAAATGAGTTGTAAATTAGGAAATGCATGCCTAATAAATTATGAATATTGCTAGGGCCTATGATTGTGTGTTTTCTTGCTTACCCTAAATGATATGAATATTACATTGCTCAATCATTGATGTTATATGTGTTGTGAAATTACCCAAATATCATATTTAAATTTAAATGCAAGTATGTACACGGTTCCCACGAGCACGGCATGCATGACATGATTTATCGAGGTTTTCAAGAACATGGTTAGAGGTGGGACATATCCTACGATATGTTTTACCTCGCTTTTCACAAGAAAACAAGAACCAACATTCCACGAGGGGTCTCCCCTCACTCACAAGTGCATATCATGAAGAAGGGCCTCCCTTCCCTCGCAAGTACATACATATCATGAAGAAGGGTCTCCCTTCCCTCGCAAGTACATTACATGAAGAAGGGTCTCCCTTCCCTCTCAAGGCATCTTTCAAGCGCATCTCACAAGGATATCTCACAAGTGTATCTCGCAAGTTACATGATCACAAGCAAGCACGCATGACATGCATGATATGACACGTACGACACGCTCGACAAGATCAAGTAAAACAAACACGACAAACTTTCAAGTATGAAAAGATATTTCAAGCCAAGTCAAGTGCACGATGTTTTCAAGAGGTTTTATCGGCTTTCTACAAAATACAAGCATGATTATAAATTGCTTTACTTCCTTGTATGATATGAATTGTTTCCGTCTAACATATATGAATTGCTCCTGATTTATGTATTGCCAATTTTATGCTATGACTATTGGTTAGTATTTGGTACCCGCTGAGTATTCCATGCTCAGCCGTACTTCTTATGTCGGCAGGTTCTGAGGGAGCTGCTGCTCCATTTGATGTTTGTGCTCCTGGTCCATGGGTGGAAGAGGAGTATGTCGAGGAGCCTTTGGAGGAACCTCCCGTAGAGGGTTATCAGTAGGTGGTGTTAGATTCTGAGTGGATTGGCTGTGGGTGAGCATGAGTGATTATATCCATGTATTTTGGCGGGCGTGTCCGCACTTTCTTTGTTTTGATTTCTTTGTATTAAACTTGGACCATGTGTATATACTTAGAGGTTGTTAGACTTCCGCTGTGTTTTATAGTTATGTTTCCGCTGTCATCCTCTATTGTATATGCTCTGTGGGTTTTTGCAGGTTGGTTTGTCAAGCAAGTCATGTAAGCCATGATTAGTCGTCCAAAGTTCACTCTAACTCCTAGGGTGGGTTTTGGGTCGCGACAGTTCTCATTCATAACATCAAAAATAATTTATAGAATTTGAGCAAATTTCAAAAAAAAAAATCTCAAATGCCTTGCTTGATTATCAGAAGAAAATTAAACACAAGCAACAAATCCCTCAGCCTCCATATACATACTTGACCCAAACAGACAATCTACTCCATTACCGACTGATCCCATAACATCACAACAACCAAAACCAACCATGCAAACATGAATTTCAAATTTCAAATCAACAAGCTAAATCCAACCGGAGAAAGAATCATTCAATTATCCAAGATCCTAGTACCAAAAAACCTCGATTCAAAGATCTAATAATGCGACTAGAAACAGATCCAACCAAAAAAAATACATAATCGTGATCGATATGGTCTGTTCGATCACATGCAATGAACTTGGATAAAAAAAAATTTAGACTAAAACCAGCAACGACAAATAAAGTAAATAGAGATGGAAGATTAGTTGCTAAAATTGCAACAATCACACAAATTAAACCACCATTAACAATGAGTGTTGCTAAAACTTTGAAACGAAAGAAGATTTCAATTCTAAAAACAGAGATTCAGATTAGTTGTAGATATTATTGGTGTTCTTTTAAAAATCACCAAGAACAGAACCCAAAATTAAAATTTCTTCAAAAAAACAGATGAAACCCTAGATTTCAAATCTAGGTTGTGGTGGTGGGAGATTGAAAAGTGTGAAAAGTTAGAGATTCGTACCTGTAAATCGTCCTAGGTGTGACGGTTTTGGATTCAGAGTAGTCCAGATGAAGAACAAGAGTTTGAGTCGAGAGTCGTCGAGAACACAGGATGGAAATAACTTCTCTTAGATTTTAAGAGAAATGTTTTCCTTCTATATTGATGGAAAACATTACCCTGGAGAAAAATTTTCCAAGGAAAAACTAAATTTTCCAAGACCCCAAACACTAGAAAATATTATTTTCTCTTGGAAATCATTTCCTTCACTTGTTTTCCATGGAAACAAACAGACCCTTTTTAATAAAAAAAGATAACTCTTTTCAATATGTATCAATCTCTCTTTACTATGTTGGATGCTGAATTTGTTCTTCTTTTGTTGGTTTCCCATGCGAGTGCCAGTATCCTATAGCCATGGTGATGGTAGTTTGAATAGGCGACCTAATCGAGTTTTTGATCTATGCTCTCATGTTGAATGTTTCTTTTCTACATTCACATCTTTAGTGTTGATTTTGATACAATTTTAACAAGCGCTATTGGTATAAAACTATAAACCGAATAACTAATGAAGTTCTTGATTCCCTGTTTGAACTATGTTGATTGACTTTGCATTCTTCTCATTCACTTGATATCTTAGATTAATGTTGGTGTGACACGAAAAATTGACTGCTTAAATAAGAACTTTTTGTCATAGAGTTTCAAAATATTCAATTTTGATTCAACCATTGAAAGTGTAGTGAAGCCAACACTTGCAGCTGTGGTTGATGATGTTAATTTTGATTCCAGCATTCTTGTGAGGATGCCATTGAACGTTGTCACACATAATTCAAACCGTATTGGATTTCCTAGGAGAAACACTTTGGGCCCCACCAAACCCCAAGTACTTGTCGAAATGGACAAAGTGGGATGTCTACGACCAACGTGTTTATAAATAGTAAAGTCCTAAATTTTTTTTACTTTTTTTAACGATTATAGTTTAAGTTATAGACTAACATCTAGCATTAGTAAAAAAATTAGATTATTAACATACAAAAGAAAAATAAAATAAAAGGGTGAGACATACAAATGATGAAGTCGATTGAAAGGCGCAACCTAAAACTAATATTCCTTTTTTAGAAGTCACTGATTTTAATTCGTAATTTCCAGATAGTTATGGTTGTGTAATTAACAACTTTACCGAATAAATCTAATTTAGAAATAAGAAAAAAAATCAAATTGTTAACAATATACGACAAGATAAGAAATTTAAAAAATGGGGAAACTTACCATGGGAGAATCCTAGAGCAAATCAAAGTCGCGAAAGCTGAAGAGCAGCTGAGAGCAAGGTCCATGCTAGGCTTAATGACCCTTGAGCAGAAGTCATCGTTCACGCCTCGTTCCATATAGCTCACATGATGTAGTTAAATAATGTAGTAGAACATAAAACAAATTCAGACAATCAGTTACTTACACACAAAATTTGAATGAATAATATAAAAGTCCATGAACTAAGTAGAGAATTATATACAGATTGAGTAATTAGTAGACAATTTCCCAGAAAGATGACATCCACTCACCAATGATTAACCTGCAAAGACAAATACTAACACTTGATAAATGATAGAGAAGGGATGCATCAATATAACAAAGTCAATTGCTAGCCATATACGCCTCCACTATCTAGCAATATACGGCCCCATTATCTTGCCAGAAGGAGAAACACTTTGGGGGTGGGCCCCACCAAACCCCATGTACTTCTCAAAATGGAAAGAGTAGTATGTCTATGACCAACGAGTCTATAAATAGTAAAATCCTTTTTTTTTTTAAACCTTTTTTTAACGATTATACTTTAAGTTATAGACTAACATCCAGCATTAGTGAAAAACTAGATTATTAAGATACAAAAGAAATTTAAAATAAAAGGGTGAGACATACCATTAGTGACGTCAATTGAAAGACGCAACCTAGAAATAATAGTCCTGTTTTAGCAATCACTGATTCTGCATCGTAATTTCCAGATAGTTATAGTGGTGTTATTAACTACTTTACCGAATAAATCTAAATTAGAAAAAAAAAATCAACTTGTTAACATTATAGGATAAGATAAGAACTTTAAAAAATTGGGAAACTAACCATGGAAGAATCCTAGAACAAATGACAGTCGCGAAAGCTAAAGGGCAGCTGAGAGCACGGTCCATGCTAAGCTTAACCTTGACTAGAAGTTGTCGTTCACGCCTCGTTACATATAGCTCACATGGTGTAGTTGTATAATGTAGGAGTACATGAAAAAAATTCAGACAATCAGTTTTCTGACATAATAAATTCTAAATGAATAATATCAAAATATAAGACTTAAAAGTACAAGAACTAAGCATCGAATTATATTCAGATCGACTACTTAAAAGAAATTTTTTAAGGAAGAAATCTACTCACCATTGATTTACTCGCAAAGACAGATGGTAACACTTGATAAATGATAGAGAAGGGATGCATCAATATAACAAAGTCAATTGCTAGCCATATACGCCCCCACTATCTTGCTAGAAGGAGAAAAACTTTGGGGGTGGGCCCCACCAAACCCCAAGTACTTGTCGAAATGGACAAAGTGGGATATCTACGACCAACGAGTTTACAAATAGTAAAATCCTAATTTTTTTTTTACTTTTTTTAACAATTATAGTTTAAGTTATAGACTAACATCTAGCATTAGTGAAAAAGTAGATTATTAATATACAAAAGAAAAAAAAAAGGTGAGACATAGAATTGGTGAAGTCAATTGAAAGGCACAACCAAAAACTAATAGTCCCTTTTTAGAAGTCACTGATTCTGACTTGTAATTTCCAGATAGTTATAGTTGTATAATTAACTACTTTACTGAATAAATCCAATTTAGAAATAAGAAAAAAATCAAATTGTTAACAATATAGTACAAGATAAGAAATTTAAAAAATGAGGAAACTTACCATGGAAAAATCCTAGAGCAAATGACAGTTGCGAAAGCTAAATAGCAGCCGAGAGCAAGGTCCATGCTAGGCTTAATGACCCTTGAGTCTAAGTCATCGTTCACGCCTCGATCCATATAGCTCACATGATGTAGTTGAATAATGTAGGAGTACATAAAACAAATTCAGACAATCAGTTTTCTTACACATAAAATTTGAATGAATAATATAAAAGTACAAGAACTAAGTAGAGAATTATATAAAGATCGAGTAATTAGTAGAGAATTTACCGGAAAGATGACATCTACTCACCATTGATTAACTCGCAAAGACAAATACTAACATTTGATAAATGATAGAAAAATGATTCATCAATATAACTAAGGCAATTGCTAGCCATATACGCCCCCACTATCTAGCAATATACACCCCCATTATCTTGCCAGAAGGAGAAACACTTTAGGAGTGGACCCCACATAACCCAAGTACTTGTCGAAATGGAAAGAATAGGATGTCTACGAAAAGCGAGTCTATAAACAGTAAAATCCATTTTTGAAAAAACTTTTTTTAACGATTATACTTTAAGTTATAGACTAACATCTAGCATTAGTGACAAAATAGATTATTACGATACAAAAGAAATTTAAAATAAAAGGGTGAGACATACCATTAGTGACGATGATTGAAAGACGTAGAACTAATAGTCCTTTTTTAGCAGTCACTGATTCTGCATGGTAATTTCCAGATAGGTATAGTGGTGTTATTAACTACTTTACCGAATAAATCTAATTTAGAAATAAGAAAAAAATCAAATTATTAACAATATAGGATAAGATAAGAAATTTTAAAAATTGAGAAACTAACAATGGGAGAATCCTAGAGCAAATGACTACCGCGAAAGCTAAAAGGCACCGAGAGCACAGTCCATGCTAAGCTCAACCTTCACCAGAAGTCGTCGTTCACGCCTCATTACAAATAGCTCACATGGTGTAGTTGTATAATGTAGTACATAAAACAAATTCAGATAAATAAATTCTGAATGAATAATATCAAAATTTAAGACTTAAAATTACAAGAACTAAGCATCGAATTATATTCATATCGAATAATTAGAAGAGAATTTTACTTAAAGATGACATCTACTCACCACTGATTAACTCGCAAAGACAAATACTAACATTTGATAAATCATAGAAAAGTGATTCATCAATATAACTAAGGCAATTGCTAGTCATATACGCCCCACAATCTAGCAATATACACCCCCATTATCTTGCCAAAAGGAGAAACACTTTGGGGGTGGGCCCCACCAAACCCCAAGTACTTGCCAAAATGGAGAAAGTGAAATGTTTACGACCAACGAGTTTATATATAGTAAAATCCTAATTTTTTTTACTTTTTTTAATGATTATACTGTAAGTTATAGACTAACATCTAGCATTAGTGAAAAATTAGATTATTAACATACAAAAGAAAAATAAAATAAAAACATGAGACATACAATTTGTATTGAAAGGCGCAACCTTGAACTGTTAGTCATTTTTTAGAAGTCAATGATTCTGCATCGTAATATCCATATAGTTATAATGATGTAATGAATTACTTTACTGAAGAAATGTAATTTAGAATTAGGAAAAAATTCAAATAAACTATATAAGACAAGAAAAGAAAATTTTAAAGAAAGGTGAAACTTACCATGGGAGAATCCAAGAGCAAATGATAGTCACGAAAGTTGAAGTGCAACCGAGACCAAGGTCCATGCTAGGCTTTATGGCCCTTGAGCAGAAGTCGTCGTTCATGCCTTGTTCCATATAGTTCACATGATGTAGTTGAATAATGTAGGAGTACATCAAACAAATTCAAACAATCAGTTTTCTTACATATAAAATTTGAATGAATAATATAAAAATATAAGACTTAAAAGTACAAGAACTAAGTAGAAAATTATATACTGATCAAGTAATTAGTAGAGAATTTCACTTAAATATGACATCTACTCACTATTGATTAACTCGCAAAGAAAAATACTAACACTTGATAAATCATAGAAAAGTGATTCATCAATATAACTAAGGCAATTGATAGCCATATACACCCCCACTATCTAGCAATATACGACCCCATTATCTTGCCAAAAGGAGAAACACTTAGGGGTTGGGCCCCACCAAACCCCAAGTACTTGTCGAAATGGAAAGAGTAGGATGTCTATGACCAGCTAGTCTACAAATAGTAAAATCATTTTTTTAAAACTTTTTTGAACGATTATACTTTAAGTTATACACTAACATCTAGCATTAATGAAAAATAAGGTTATTAAGATACAAAAGAAAATTATAAAAAAAAGTAAGACATACCATTAGTGACTTCGATTGAAAGACACAACCTAGAACAAATAGTCCTTGTTTAGCAGTCACTGATTCTGCATCGTAATTTCTAGATAGCTAAAGTGGTGTTATTAACTACTTTACCGAATAAATCTAATTTAGAAATAAGAAAAAGTCAAATTGTTAAACAATATAGGATAAGATAAGAAATTTAAAAAATTGGGAAACTAACCATGGGAGAAACCTAGAGCAAATGACAGTCGCGAAAACTAAAGGGCAGGCGAGAGCACGGTCCATGCTAAGCTTAAACTTGACCAGAAGTCGTTAGTCACGCTTCGTTACATATAGCTCACATGGTGTAGTTGTATAATGTAGTACATAAAACAATTTCAGACAATCAATTTTCTTACATAATAAATTCTGAACAAATAATATTAAAATATAAGACTTAAAGTACAAGAACTAAGCATCGAATTATATTATGATCAAGTAATTAGTACAAAATTTCTCTTAAGGAAGAAATATACTCACCATTGATTAACTCGCAAAGACAAATACTAACACTTGATAAATGATAGAGAAGGGATGCATCAATATAACAAAGGCAATTCCTAGCCATATACGCCCCCACTATCTCGCCAGAAGGAGAAACATTTTGGGGGTGGGCCCCACCAAAGCCCAAGTACTTGTCGAAATGGAGAAAGTAGGATGTCTACGACCAGAGAGTTTATAAATAGTAAAATCCTATTTTTTTTTACTTTTTTTAACGACTATACTTTAAGTTATAAACTAACATCTATCATTAGTGAAAAATTAGATTATTAACATACAAAGGAAAAATAAAATAAAAGGGTGAGACATACAATTGGTGAAGTCAATTGAAAGGCGCAACCTTAAACTATTAGTCGTTTTTTAGAAGTCTCTGCATCGTAGTATCCAGTTAGTTATAATGATGTAATTAATTACTTTACAGAATAAATCTAATTTAGAATTAGGAAAAAATTCAAATTATTAACTATCTAACACAAGATAAGAAATTTAAAAAATGGTGAAACTTTCCACAAGAGAATCCGAGAGCAAATGATAGTCGCGACAGTTGAAGTGCAACCGAGAGCAAGGTGCATAGTAGGCTTAGTGGCCCTTGAGCAGAAGTCGTCGTTCACGCCTCGTTCCATATAGCTCACATGATGTAGTTGAATAATGTAGTACATAAAACAAATTCGGACAATCAGTTTTTTTACACTTAAAATTTGAATGAATAATATAAAAGTACAAGAACTAAGTAAAAAATGATATACAGATCGAGTAATTAGTAGAGAATTTCCCTCAAAGAAGACATCCACTCACCATTGATTAACTCGCAAAGACAAATACTAACACTTGATAAATTATAGAAAAGGGATTCATCTATATAACTAAGGCAATTACTAGCTATATATGCTCCCGTTATCTAGCAATATACGCCCCATTAGCTTGCCAGAAGGAGAAACACTTTGGGGGTGGGCCCCACCAAACCCTAAGTAGTTGTCGAAATGGAAAGACTAGGATGACTAACGAGTTTATCAATAGTAAAATCCTAATTTTTTTTAACTTTTATATCGATTATACTTTAAGTTATAGGCTAACATCTTGCATTAGTGAAAAATTAGATTATTAACATACAAAAGAAAAATAAAATAAAAGGGTCGGACATACAATTGATGAAGTCGATTGAAAGGCGCAACCTTGAACTATAAGTCATTTTTTAGAAGTCAATGATTCTGCATCGTTGTATCCAGATAGTTATAATGATGTAATTAATTACTTTACCGAATAAATCTAATTTAGAATTAGGAAAAAAATTCATATTATTAACTATATACGATAAGATCAAAAATTTATAAATTGTGAAACTTACCATAGGAGAATCCGAGAGCAAATGACAGTCGCGAAAGTAGAAGTGCAATCGAGATCAAGGTCCATACTAGGCTTAATGGCCCTTGACCAGAAGTTGTCGTTCACGCCTCATTCCATATAGCTCACATGATGTAGTTGAATAATATAGGAGTACATAAAAAAAATTCAGACAATCAGTTTTCTTACACAGAATTTGAATGAATAATATAAAAATATAAGACTTAAAAGTTTAAGAACTAAGTAGAGAATTATATACAGATCGAGTAATTAGTAGAGAATTTCCCTTAAAGACATATACTCACCATTGATTAACCCGTAAAGACAAATACTAACACTTGATAAATGATAGAAAAGTGATTCATCAATACAACTAAGACAATTGCTAGCCATATACACCCCCCCCCCCCCCCCCACAATCGAGCAATATACGCCCCCATTATTTTGCCAGAAGGAGAAACAATTTGGGGGTGGGATCCACCAAACCCCAAGTACTTTTCGAAATGGAAAAAGTAGGATGTCTACGACACGCGAGTCTATAAATAGTAAAATCCTGTTTTTTTAAAACTTTTTTTAACGATTATACTTTAAGTTATAGACTAACATCTAGCATTAGTGAAAAAATAGATTATTAAGATACAAAAGAAAATTAAAATAAAATGGTGAGACATACCATTAGTGAGGTCAATTGAAAGACGCAACCTAGAACTTATAGTGCATTTTTAGCAATCACTGATTCTGTATCGTAATTTCCAGATAATTATATCGGTGTTATTAACTACTTTACCAAATAAATCTAATTTAGAAATAAGTAAAAAATTAAATTGTTAACAATATAGGACATGATAAGAAATTTAAAAAATTGGGAAACTAACCAAGGGAGAATCCTAGAACAAATGACAGTCACGAAAGCTAAAGGGTAGCCGAGATCACAGTCCATGCTAAGCTTAACCTTGACCTAGAATTTTAATATAATAAAATTATGCATTTATGAGTCCTTAATGGAGGTTAATTAGTTAATTATTTATTAAATTGGTAACAAGTGGATTTTGTTCGGGATTGGATTGTACTAGTAAAACTTCAGTGTTTTTCCTCAAAAATCGTACACAATATGCGGGTCGACTATCTGGATGATTACCTATCGTTATAGTTCCGTCATGTATCGATTCGCAAGACCACGGGAGTCTTAACTGTAAGAAAATCGAGAAAACTAGGAAATTTCAGATTTTTTCGGATTTAGTGGGACTCCATAATTGTTGGGAATTCTGATAGAAATCCGTGCAGTTGGTACCACAGCGTATCGGTCGGTCGTGAGGATGATCTTCTGTCGTTTCAGCAATTAATTGTCACATATGAAGAAGCGACAACGTGTTTTGTGTCCGAAATCAGAAAATTAGTGGGTTTTGCAATTTTCTTCCGGACTAACGTGCAGCTGTCAAAACTCAGTATTTTTCCCCGAAATTTTTACAGTAGGTGTCAGATTACCCCAAGTTCGATCACCTAAAGTTTTGTCAAAATCGGATGTCATTAAGTAGGACTACGGAGGCCATATACACAAGAGAAGGGGGAAAATTAGTCAAACGGTCAAACCGTTGACTTGGTCAACTGGACCATTTATTATGGTCATGTGCTATGCACATGACCTTATCTATATAAAATGGAGGAAAACCTCCCCCATTTCTCACATTCTGTATTCAGAGGGGGAGGTTCTGCCACACAGCATTTTAGAGAGAGAAAGTGAGGAGAGAGAAAGGAAGAGAGAGAAAGAGGAGAGAGAAAGGGAAAGGGAGGTCCCCTTAGGGTTTTTTGACGTCCCCGACGCATTGACAATGTCATATTTCTTCCCTGATGCCTCGATTTACGTGTAAAGAGAGAGAAAAAGGTAGAGAGAGAGTGAAAGAGAGAGAGGAGCTTTATCTTGGGGTTGATCGCCCTCCCGGACGTGTTGGCGGTGCCCTTTTTGCACTAGCTCCCTTGAAAAGCGTGAAGCAGGTAAAACCCCTCTTTTCTTCTCTTTTTTCCCTTATTTTGCTATATTCTTTAATCTGAAGTATATGCATGTCTTTTGACGTTAATAAAAAAGGGTCGAAGACCCCTATGTGATGTTGTGATTTTATGTGGTCTATCGGGAAGCCCAGATCGGGTCCCGGGTAAATTGTATCGCCACTCTAGGGTGACAAAAAGTTATTTTGCATGTCATGTAAGGCTATGGAGACATCCAATAGCCTGGAAACGTTCCCTAACGGGACGGTGTGTTACCGGAGTTGGTTCACGGGCGTGAGGCCCAAGTATTTCAGTTAATCAAGCGAGGCTTGGATTAACTAGGGCTAACCTGTGGTTAGAAAATCTAACCAGAGTTAAGTATAGTCCGTGGTTCCTCTTTGGCTAGTCAGGAGAGACGGTGTCCAGTAAGGCCCGGGGTTCATCTGTGACTGATAGTCGGGAGATGTCGGTCTGTTTGTATGGGTCGTCTGTGGTGCCTCTTAGACTAGCGGTGTCCTGCATGGCCCGTGGTTCCTCCGTGACTGATAGTCAGGAGATGTCGAAGTCTTAGGGAGTTTAAAGTGGCTGAACATCAGATAGTGTATAGTCCGGGGTTCCTCTCTGGGTGGGTCAAAAGATGTCGACACCATGTCTATCGGGGTCCCTTCTTGGTGGAACGTCAGGAGATGACGGCATTGGTAAAGATGTCAGGGTTCCTCCGTAGACTAGCCAGAAGATGACAGTAGCCAGGTTGGTCGGGGTTCCTTCATGACTGATACCCAGGGCAATGGCGGCGAATACACGGTAGATGTGGCCAGTCAATTGAATGGAAAAGTATGTCCTTATTGGGCGAATGCCCATGTTGTGTGTGTAAGCTTCGGATACGAAGTGGTCTGAGTTAGTATACTCAGAGTTGGTGTATTTTTCTGAGTTGGTGGACTTATGGTTCGGTATGAGATCGTCGGATTCTAGGTGAGTTGGGTTGGTATACTCAAGGTTTGGTCGTGTTCGGGTGAAAGCCGGAACAACGTGTGTAAGTCTAAATGACTCAATGTATTATGATTATGATTTAGAGACTTTAAGCTGAACATTTGTGGGCTGTGGCCAATTAATAGAGTCTCAGGACTCGAAATGAAACATGATTGATGATTGAAATGATAACTTGGTAATATAATACACTCATAACTGAACCCCATAATTGGAAAGTAATGTGAGGTCGGCAACCTCGGTTAGGGTGACGTAACCCTAAGTGACCTTGGGTTACAGTTTAATATATATTGTTCTATTTTATTGTAACATGCAAATTGAACTGTTTATTATATCATTATTGATGCGTGTTATTATGTGAAAAATAGTTTAGAAGGATTGTGGTTGTATTGGGCTTCATAGCTCACTGACTTTTTATGCCAGCAGATCTCGGAGCTACTGACTAGTAAGTGAAAAGTCCAACTGGACATTTTGGAAGCTTGAACAAACTGTACCCGGCGTGATAGAGGCGCCTACTTTTGTAAAACAGACTTGATGTAAATAATACAAGTATATGGTTTGTATGATGGCTATTGTAATGACAGGTGTTATTTGCTTTTTGGAAGCATCTGATAAATGTTTAAATTTTCCGCATTTTCATGGGTAAAGTCTTCCGCTTGCGTGATTTGACGAACAGACGCACGTCTCGGAACTTGATTCCTTAGGCACGGGTTCGGGGCGTCACATCGTCATTCACGACTCGTTACATTTTGCTCACATGGTGTAGTTGTGTAATATAAGAGTACATAAAACAAAGTCAGACAACCAGTTTTCTTACATAATAAATTGTGAAAGAAAAATATCAAAATATAAGACTTAAAAGTACAAAAACTAAGCATCCAATTATATTCAGATCGAATAATTAGAAGAGAATTTCTCTTATGTAAGAAATCTACTCACCATCATTTAACTCGCAAGACAAATACTAACACTTGATAAATGATAGAGAAGGGATGCATTAATATAACTAAGGCAATTGCTAGCCATATACGTCCCCACTATTTTGCTAGAAGGAGAAACACTTTGGGGGTGGGCCCCACTAAACCCCAACTACTTGTCGAAATAGAGAAAGTGCAATGTCTTCGACCAGCGAGTGTATAAATAGTAAATTCCTAACTTTTTTTTACTTTTTTTAATGATTACACTTTAAGTTTTAGGCTAACATCTAGCATTAGTGAAAAATTAGATTATTAACAATCAAAAGAAAAATAAAATAAAAGGGTCAGACATAAAATTGGAGAAGCCGATTGAAAGGCACAACCTTGAACTATTAGTCATTTTTTAGAAGTCAATGATTCGGCATCGTAGTATCCAGATAGTGATAATGATGTAATTAATTACTTTACCGAATAAATCTAATTTAGAATTAGCATAAAATTCAAATTGTTAACTATATAAGACAAGATAAGAAATTTAAAAATGGTGAAACTTACCCTGAGAGAATCCGAGAGCAAATAACAGTCGCGAAAGCTAAAGGGCAGCCGAGAGCAAGGTCCATGCTAGGCTTTATGGCCCTTGAGTAGAAGTCGTCGTTCACGCCTCGTTGCATGTAGCTCACATGATGTAGTTGAATAATGTATGAGTAAATAAAACATATTCAGACAATCAGTTTTCTTACACATAAAATTTGAATGAATAATATAAAAATATAAGACTTAAAAGTACAAGAACTAAGTAGAGAATTATATACAAATTGAGTAATTAGTAGATAATTTCCCTTAAAGAAGACATCTACTCACCATTGATAAACTCGCAAAGACAAATACTAACACTTGATAAATGATAGAAAAGTGATTCATCAATATAACTAAGGCAATTGCTAGTCATATATGCCCCCACTATCTAGCTATACGCACCCATTATCTTGCCAGAAGGAGAAACACTTTGGGGGTGGGCCTCACCAAACCCCAAGTACTTGTCGAAATGGAAAAAGTAGGATGTCTACGACCAGCAAGTCTATAAATAGTAAAATCCTAATTTTTTTTTTACTTTTTTTAACGATTATACTTTAAGTTATAGACTAACATCTAGCATTAGTGAAAAAATAGATTATTAAGATAGAAAAGAAAATTAAAATAAAATGGTGAGACATACCATTAGTGACGTCGATTGAAAGACGCAACCTAGAACTAAGAGTCCTTTTTTTAGCAGTCACTGATTCTGCATCGTAATTTACAGATAGTTATAGTGGTGTTATTAACTACTTTATCGAATAAATCTAATTTAGAAATAAGAAAAAAATCAAATTGTTAACATTATAGGACTAGATAAGAAATTTAAAAAATTGGGAAACTAACCATGGGAGAATCCTAACGCAAATAACAGTCGCGAAAGCTAAAGGGCAGTCGAGAGCACGGTCCTTTGTTTTAAAACTCGCCGAGTCACCCGAAACTCGGTCGAGTCGCTCGACTCGGCCAGGTTTCGGGTCGAGTCTGGCTAAAAACTCGGAAATGTGCTTTTTTAACGAGTAATGAAGTTGACATGCCTGAGCCGACCTGAGTTGCCCGACCCGTGAGATCGTCCAAGTTATTGAAAGATCGTTTTTTTTTCTTTTTTAATATATAAACTAAAAAGGAGGCTGGGGTTAAGGCACGTAATCTCCCACACCCAATAGCCCCACCCTCTCATCCAAAAATCTCTAGCCAACGATAGTGGTTGGCGATCAACAATGGCTAGAGATAAACTGCAAGTCTCTCTCCTCTCTCTCTTCTCTCTGTTCTCTATCCTCTCTTCCCTCTCCGGGAAGAACTTCTCTTTCTCGTCTCTTCTTTTCTTTTCTTTCACATTCTCATCAACAGTGAACTTCTTTTCTTTCCATTTTTTTCAATAGAGGAATACTTACCTAGAGGAAAAGAAGGGCATTTTTTTCGGAGAGGAGTGCTAGCGCACCAAGAGGTAAAACTTAACTCTCTTCTCTCTTCCCTCTCTCTCTTCCTCTTTTCAGTTTAGAAATCAAGGGAGATGGTTTTTTTTTTGTTCAAACGAACTAGCCATGGTTTAATACTCCTTCCCACCACCACCTTGGGTCAGGGAGACTGATTTTTTTTTCAAACGAACTACCCATGGTTCACGTTTTCTCACTGAAAATCATCAATTTCCCTGGGCCATATCTGTTTTAACTTTTAAGTGATTCTTCGACTACTAGTTGTTTTTTGTATAATTTATTATTATTTTTGGGGGTTATCTTCTGCTATAACTCAAGATATTCTAATTAGTTTTTTTTTGTCTATACTTCATTAATCCATGATTCCTTTTAACTAGTTATATGAAATTAGGAATGATTTGGATGATTATTCTTATTTATGGATGATAATTGATGAATTGTATTGAATTATATATCTCATTTTAGGCATGGTTTATCATTAATTTTGAATTTATACCATATATAAAGTATTAGAAAAATATTATATATGTCTGAGTTTTAGGTGTCATTACTTGGACGAGTTTTGCCCGAATTTCTGAGTTGACTCTACTCAGCAAGTTTCTGAGTCGAGTCGATTTTTCAGGTTTTAAAACACTGGCATGATCCATGCTAAGCTTAACCTTGACTAGAAGTCGTCGTTCACGACTCGTTACATATAGCTCACATGGTGTAGTTGTATAATGTGTATATAAAACAAATTCAGATAATCAATTTTCTCACATAATAAATTTTGAATGAATAATGTCAAAATATACGACTTAAAAGTACAAGAACTAAGCATCAAATTATATTCAGATCGAGTAATTAAAAGAGAATTTCTCTTAAGGAAGAAATCTACTCACCATTGATTAACTCGCAAAGACAAATACTAACACTTGATAAATGATAGAGAAGAGATGCATCAATATAACTAAGGCAATTGCTAGCCATATACGCCCCCACTATCTAGCCATATACACCCTCACTATCTTGCCAGAAGGAGAAACGCTTTGGGGGTGGGCCCCACCAAACCCCAAGTACTTGTCGAAATGGAGAAAGTGGGATGTCTACGACCAGCAAGTTTATAAATAGTAAAATCTTAAATTTTTTTTTACTTTTTTTAATGATTATATTTTAAGTTATAGACTTATATTGTGTTAATAATTCTGGAACTAGTTGAAACGCACTTATGAGAGCGTGTGCTATGCAGAATTGTTCATTTCATGGCTTTTTGCATATTCGGAGATATTGTTGCAGAAGAAAATTTTTGTTGTTGAATCAAAGACCTTCGAATTTGGCAGTGAGGAAACCAGAGAAGGGCTTTTGGTGAAGATCGTCGAGGATGCATACAGAGTGGAGGGCCAATCCTCATCCAGTGTTTTGCTTTGAGAATATGTGGCTCAAGGATGAGAGATTCCAAGATGTAGTGGCTAAAGTGTGGAGAGGTGAGGGGGGATGGGGGTCAGCGAGTACGCGATTTAGTCGGATATTGAAAGCCCTTAAAACAATACTAAAGGTGTGGAACAAAGAGAGATAGAAGATAGTCTCGTCTCTTACTATAAAGATTTGTATCTAGAGAGGGAAAGTTGGCGGCCGAGGTTGGATGGTTTATCATTCACAAGCCTGCCCCATGAGTAGAGTTCCTCTTTGGAGGGGCCGTTCAAAGAGGAAGAGGTATTGGGTGTTATTCGTGGTATGGTCGAGGATAAGGCTCTCGACCCGAATGATTTCACCATTGAGTTCTACAGGGCGCACCAAGAAATCATGGGAAAAGATGTTTTGGCAGTGACAAAGTAATTTTATTCCGCAAGGTGCTTCGATATAGTGATGATTAGTACTTTTGTTGTGTTGATTCCAAAAAAGGAGGGTGCGGTGGAACTCACGGACTTTCTCCCGATCATTTTTGTGAGTAGTATGTACAATATTCTTTCCAAAGTCTTGGCGGGCCCGCCTTCAGAAAGTAATGGCCTCCATCATCTCTCCTTAACAAGGTGCTTTTGTGGGGGGAAGACAGATACTAGATGGGATTTTGATAGCCAATGAATGTATTGATGTCTGCATTAGGTCTACATCCTCTGGTATTGTTTGTAAAGGAGATATGGAGAAAGCATACGACCATGTAAATTGGGGTTTCTTGGATTATGTTCTTGGCAGAATGAGATTCTGACTTAAATGGAGGCAATGGATGAATATGTGTATCTCCTATATCTCCTTCTCCATTATTCTGAATGGAAGTTCAGTAGGTTACTTCCCCAACTCTAGGGGACTGTGGCAGGGAAACCCGATACCCCCATTCTTTTTTGTGCTGGTTTCGGAGGCTTTGAGCAGATTGATATCTAGAGCAAAGGGGACAGTGTTAGAGGGATTCTCGGTTGGCTCTGTTTAGTTGCGCATATCCCACCTCCAGTTTGTTGATGACACCCTGATTTTCTGTAATGCGTTGCCAAGTCATCTTTTGTACCTCAGGTTTCTTCTTCAATTTTTGAAGCAGTGTCCGAGCGGCGAGTAAGCCTAGCCAAGTTAGAGATAGTAAGGGTATAAGACGTTTTAATCATAGACCAGTTGGCAGTTTGTTTTGGGTGTAAAACAGGAGGCCTTCCGTTAAGGTACCTGGGTATGCCATTAGGGGGAGGCTTTAAAGCTAAAGAGGCTTGGGCGCCAGCTCTAGAAAGGTGTGCGAAGCGGTTAGCAGGGTGGAAGGTGTACTATCTATCGAAATGAGGTAAATTAACTCTTATCCAAAGCACCCTTAGTAGCCTCCCGACATTCTACATGTCCACCTTAACCATGCCCAAGTCAGTGGCCATTTCACTTGAACGAATACAGAGAGAGTTTTTGTGGAACGAGAAGGTGACTCATTTAAATATCATTTAATGGCATGGAACCAAATTTGTCAGCCTAAGGAGGATGGGGGATTAAGTCTGAAGTTGGTTTTGGTGAATAAGGCTCTGTTAGGAAAATGGATATGACGGTTTGGTGCGGAAATGTCTAGTTTGTGGCCGATGGTGATCGTAGCCAAGTATGGGGCGGCATCTTGTTGGGTCCCAAAACAGGTTAAGATTTCATATGGCTTAGGTCTTTGGAAGGGGATCATGGCGACGACCAGTTTGGTGGTGCCTAAGTTCAAGTTTAGAGTGGGCTAGGGGACTGAAGTGAGATTCTGAAAAGACGTGCGGTGTGGCGATTCTAGGCTCCAGGACGATTTTGGCCATATATTCATGATTGCAACCGACAAGGAGGCAGTGGTATGTGACTACTTTGAGAAGCGGGGAGAGGGGGTGGTTTGGTGTCCGACGTTGAGACGTGATTTAAATGATCGAGAAATTGATGAAGTGTCGCGTCTGTTGGCTCGCCCCGTGTGTTGATATTAGGGATTGCAGGGTTTGGTTCGGCTAAAATAATGGTTGTTTCTCAGTAAGATCCCTTTTTCAGTCATTGGGTTCGGGTTTCATGGGTTCATTCCCTCATCGGGTAGTATGGAATCCAAATATTCCCTTTAAGGTCTTTTTTTTCCTCTGGAATGCAGCTTTCAATAAAATTCTCAAGGAATATTTTCTAAAGGCTTACAAGTTCCTATTTCTAGTCCTACTTGAGGGGGGTGACATCAGAAGTAGGATCATCGAACGAATAGCAGCATTGCATCACTTGTGATCATCTGTAACATAGAAGGTGGAGGATGGCCAAACAGTGTTTCATGTGTCTCAGGCGGAAGAGTCGGTAGATCATTTGCTCCTTCATTGTTCGTCTGTGTTTGGTATTTGAGGTTATTTCCTTTCTCGCTTGGGGCATGGATTGGGTTTCCCATCTTCCTTTCTTAACTTCTTATCTAGTTGGCCTAGGTTTAGTGAGGATGGGGCAAGGAGGCCCTTTGGTCAATGTTGTCAGGTGCCATAACATGGATGATATAGAAGGAGAAATCTCAGAGTTTTTGAAGATTCTTCGGCATCTCAATCCCGTATCTGTGCTCGTATTCAATTGGTTTCTTTGGAATGGGGAGGAACTTCTGGCAGTGCTGGGGGTGAGATTTCGTTTTGGGAAGGGTCCTAGGCTAGGAGTCAGGAAGATGCATTTTTCCATATTGCTTTGAGTTTATTTGCTTGTAAACTCTTGGCCGCATTTGCTTTGGTTCATGTATCCTTGTTCCTCTTTTTAATAGAAAGGGAGAGGAGGTTGAATCCAAAATATACAAAAAAAAAAAAAAGTAACTTTCAGTAGACAGAGAAACTCCTATTATGTCATAATATGTATGACATTATAACTAGTTATCGCTATTTAGCATTGCAGAACAATCAATTTACCTCTTCACCAAAGGCATCCAATTAGGGAGAAGGCCAAGGTGCCTGACGCGCAGCTCTTTGCAGTAGGATTGTGGTTCTCTGTTATAAGAAAAGGCTAAACTTGTCATTTTAAGCAAACAACAGCCATTAAAGGGAAATAGAACCCATTAAATAAATGAGATAAAAGATCATGCTATCTGAAGTTAATACCAAGTAACTCTAAGCATACCCTGATCAACAAAAATAATCCAGTACCAGCACCGTAAGCCATCGCATGAGTCTGGCATCCGCTTTCCCTTGAAAAGAAGTTGCAATAACCATGTCAAAGTTGCATATTTAACTGAAGTGTGCAAAGATGACATGGAAAGATGAAATTTCTAGAAAATCAACAAACATAAGATCTGTTGGGAAGATATAAAAACAACAATAAGGATGGGCAGAATACGGAACCTGCAGCAAGCCTTCCAGCTGGGAGAGCATAATCTACCACACAGCAGCCATAATGTGGGCTCGTCCTGGACAGATTTGCAATCAGGGCAGTGTTGTTTTATATACCTGATGAAGCAAATATTGTTTACTGACTTAGAATTTTTGAAAAAATAAGAAAAAAACCTAACTCACCGATCGGCATATCCGCAGAGAATATTCAGAAACAAACCTCTGCAAGAGATCCTCGTAAATATGAGGCAAACACATCAACTTAACCCTATGTTTGGTTGCCGAGAAAATAAGTAAAAACATGGAAAAGAAAAGAAAATAAGACAAAACTCAACTAAAAATTGTTTTAGAAATTCAAAAATTTTCTTTTCTTTTCCATATTTTCACCTATTTTCTCGACAACCAAACATAGCCTAAATGGAAGTGCTGGAGTAGAATGTAAAGCGCATCCAAAACGATGAACTTTGAACTCCTTGCAGAAATGATGGGACCATTTTATTACTAAAGCACGCATCACTTCATCCTTGAGAACAACATCCAGTGGCGGAATCTTAAACATGTTCTCCAGCTCTTCAACTTCTTTAAGCTCCACCGTAAGGCCACTGGTGCCCGTGCCATACAACATATCATTGTTTGCGTAACGAGGAATGGAGCTGATGTGGAAGAGTTCAGAATTTTCCATAATAATGCACACCTCCGCAAATAAGGAGAGCTCAATGTACGAATTATATCTATAATATTGCAGGAATAAGCAATCTAATTAGAAACAAAATATTTCTGAGCAACTCCAGATTCTCCCACAATCTTGCAGATGTCCCTAATAAGGCAATCACCAAATCCTAGTTCAGTGATATCAAGTTGACATTTTCCATGATATGTAATTATTGCCTGCAATGCAGCACATCAGGGTAGTGTGATCAGGCTTTAAAAAATAAAACAAAAACCTAGCTCACAATCAAATTTTTCCTACTGATTGGTTTCTTAAAAGAATGTAGTACACACCTGAGTTACACAGACAACATAGAAGAGATGCACAAAAGATAAGAAAGACTCCATGGATGATAGAAATGGGCATGGAAGACAAAACAGAATCCACATCAATGACGAAAAAGGATCCCAGGCAAGGATAGGATCAGAAGCTGTTTCCAAAATTGAATGTCAGGATATAGTAGCCCCTTGTCAACACGATCCAAAATAGATGACATATTACCTGCGAAAGCATAGCTAAATGAGAAAACTAACAGGAAAAAAAATTAATTTCATAAAAAATGAATTACTTTTTTTAGCTTATATGAATAATTTGAGCCCGAGCAAAATTTCACTTGTCTAAACATGAACGTGTTAGATGGGTGAGTCAATATGGAAGGAAAGAGGAAAGTAGATTACCCTTATCCATTTCTAGCACATTTTATTTTACTATGCTAAGTGATTTCTGTCGCGTCTAGTTAATTACATCATTGCTGGACATGTGAGTCAACATGGGAAGAAAGATGAAAGTCAATTAACCTTTTCCCATTTCTAGCACATTCTTTTATCTATGCTATGTGATTTCTGTACATACATCGGTGTCATTTCTCCCTCCCCCCTCTCATTCATTGTTGCACACTTGCACATACATCACATTCATACTACAACGAATTTATGCATTCGGCCCTTGTGCCCCTTAAGGGCTAATTTACATGAGGGCAAATCCTCTTTACCTTGTGGAGATCCACAAACTGCCACGCTGCATTAAGGAAGTTTGGTTGCTTCAGCACAGAACAAAAGATGGGTAATTACCAATTTTCTGACAGTCACCTTAAGATGAAAGGCTCCATTTCTCCTATGTAATCAACATTTTGACTCCCTGGATTATTCCTTTGCAGTTCACTGCAAAGGTTACAATGCCTTGCTTTCTCTACTAAATATTGAAACTTAATGATAAAAGAGAACTGTAACAAACAAAAAAATGGTTCCCCTTTACAAGTGCCAGTGTCCCACTACTACAGTCCTCGTATCTCATTTTCACTTCTATAGATATACACAAAAACAAGAAAATATGTAGAATGTGAACCAATATTAACCAAGCATCCAATAGGCTGCATGCAACAAACCAGAACCCAACTCTATCTTTGGAAAAGTCCTCTTCCACTACTGGGGACCCAAGAAAAAATATATATGCCTATATAGCTGTTGAACCAACATCCTGGCTTCTACTTCATTCGTCTTTAGAACCAATCAGGCCAGAAAAGAACATGAGGATTTGAGTATTTATAGTTTCTAAAGATAACTTCATGGATGAATTTCCTCCAATAACTAAACTTAGGGGAGTGCTAGGCTGCTAGCACCACACACATATAATGCACATGGCCAGCACATCCGGTGTCCTGGCAGATACGTGAAACAATGGCTGCACTTTGTAGGAAGCCTTATCAAAAGCGGACTTACAAGGCAAAGGCTGACTTACATCACAGATTTGTTGAATTTCAAGGTGACATGGTGATGGTGCATATAAGGCCAAAACGATTTCCAAAGAATAAGTGAATAACTTCCAAGAAGATACATTCTAGAAGTGCAAGCCCTTACAAATTTTAAAGAAAATCAGCATTAATGCCTATGTTTTAGAGCTGCCTGAAGACACGGGTATTACTCCATCTTTAATGTAGATGACTTAACCATATACCATGGTCATTGTGATGATTCTCAAGCTGTTGGGCAAGCTGTTCACACCTACCACCCATTTATAAAACTATGGAGGAAAATGAATGTCTTGATGATCCGATTGTTTCTACTCAAAGTGGTGGTTATCAGAAGTATCTTTTCAATTGGAAGGGTCATCCATTATCAGATTGCATATGGATCACTGCTGAAGAGTTTCAGCTCCTCAATCCAGACTTGTATGAGCGCTATCATTCCTTTCACTCGCCAAGGTCGAGTTCTCTCAAACCGGGGAGAGATGATAGGAATCAGTCACAGCCATTTAAAAGTTTACAGGAGGCAAAGTAAAGAGCAAAATAATTATGCCCAAACCTTGATTCGGTGGGAGGATAATGGAGTGGGGTCCACATGGAAGCTTCTTTAGTAAGGGGGGTACACATGGGTAGCTTGGGTATTGCAAATAACAGTGGACAGCTGGATTTGTTGGGAATCTAACTGTTATTTTTCTGTTTATTTGTTCTCTTTTTTATATAATAGGGGTAGTTTAGTCATTTTTGTTTTATTTTAATTCACAGGATAGATTTAGGGTTAGCCCTATTGAACACTATATAAATCCTATTTTGTGTTTTCCCAGTAGAGGATGGAAAAGAATGCAGTTTGCTAATTCCCTCTTGGATGTGTGAAGCTTCAAGAAACCCTAGGTGTGATTCCTAGGATCCTCCTGGTCTGACTCCAATAGACCTATCTCTTCTTCTTCTCTACCATTAATTGTTGCCGTTAATCTTCAGTTTTGGGTTGAAATATATCTACTGGCGGAGCCACATGGGGCCCAGGAGGGGCTGAAGCCCCCTGAAATTTTGAAGAAAAAAAAATTGAAGTAAGACTTGAAATTCTCTACGGTTATAACCGGACTCCTTGGAGTCCGATTACATCCCACAAGTCAACATGTGTCCCTTTTAATACCCCTTAACTATGATTAAGATTTACTAAACCTTAGGGTTCAACCATCTAACCTTGGGTTTGAGAAAAAATATTAACTTTAAAGGTTAAAATTGTTAACTAAATTTAAAAGAGCACTTAAAAAGCTTTTATGTTGTAAGTGAACTCCTTGGAGTCCGGTTATAACCGTAGAGGATTCCAAGTCTTGAAGTATTCATAGGGGCGTAGTCTGGAAGCAGGGGCAGTCCCAGGGGACGGGGGAGGCTTTACCTCCTAACATTTGAGAAAGAAACTAAATCTATACTTACATTATTTAATTTAAGAGGGCATAGGCATGGAGTAAGGGGGTAGTTGCCTCCTAATTTTTTTTTTTTTTAATTATACTATATTATTTAATTTAAAATGGCATAACCATGGGCAAGGAGAGTAGTTGCACCCGCACTCTAAATTAAAAAAAAAAATCTTCACAAATAGATACAAACAGAGCGAACTTTGCCTTCCCAAAAAAAAATTTGGGGCCTAAGCCCTCGAACCCCCACACCCATTAGGCCCCCTAGAAGATAATCCTGGCTCCGCCCTTGAATATATCTATTAACCAGCATCAATATTAGGTCTGTTCTTATTTCTAAACCCTAGATTCTCCCTTATGCTATATTTAAATATGTCATTAACCCAAAAGGCCAAAACCTTAGAAAACCTTATGTCCTCTTAAGGTCCTACATAACTATTGTAATGTAAGGCACTCCAGATTTGAAGATGGGTTGAGAAAAGTCTTTTAGTAAGGTGTGATTCCTTGCATTGGTGGTGTGACTCCATCATTTAGAATCCTATGTTGGTGAGACTCCAAAACTATGATTTCTATAGTAGTGTGAGACTAGGGGTGGGAATCAAGCCGAGCTAACAACCCGAGCTTTTATCAAGCATGTGAATTTTACAAGGTGTTCAAACTTGGCTCGACTCGTTTATAAACGAGCCAAACCGAGCTCGAGCCTAACACGAGCCGAGCTCGAGCTTTTAACAAGCTCAATTAAATATATAACTTTAATAAAAAAAACTTATAATATATGATTAATTTTTTTAAAAAATAACCCCCTAATTGAAATATTTAGATTGTATATTTACACAACATTATTACTTTTTTGTTTTTAATATACATATATTATTATTTTATTATTTTTAATGTATATATTATATATTTATACATGTTATTAGTTTTTTTATAGTTTTAATACATTTATATATATATATTATAAACGAGCCAAGCCTTTAACGTGTCGAGTACAAGGGTGTTCAAGCTCAGCTCGTTTACAAAACAAGCTTCAAAATGGTGTTCAAGCTTGTTTGCAAAGCCAACAGAGCCAAGCTTTTATCGAGTCGAGCTAAAGCTCGAACAGCTCGTGCCCACCCGTATGTGAGACTCTACTTCATCTCCTCCTCTCTTCCCCTTATGTAATTGAATTTATAATTATTGTTCTCATGATCTATCTCACATCCCTTAAAAATCAAACATCACTCTCGCTTCCGTCCTCATCAAAGAACAAGAAGAGGTGCCGGCCACGCACATGAAATGCGTGTGATGCTAGCATTCCCCTTAATTTATAATATCCCCTCCAAAAGACACAATGTGGACGTAATTCTGACTTAATTGCTCTACTGTTCAAAATAATGATCCAATAGAGATCAAAACTATTGAAAGACACAAAAGCCCTTCAATGAACAACAATTTTATTCCATACAAGAAGAAAGAAGACTTCTCTAACTCAACACAATCACTCTGGATAGAACACTATTAAGAATATGAATCAAGAATGTCTAAAATAAAAATGGAAATAGCAAAATTGGCAAACACCCTTTCATTCCTCCCCTTTCAAACACCCCAACAAAATGGCTCCCAAGCGAAAGCTTCCAAATCACACTTTGCACTTCATCCACATCTCTTAAGAACCCACTGGCAACTAAGAGATTTAAGCTAGCAGGCTAAACCCACAGCACACCCAAGCAAGATAGTAAATAGTTCCAAATCCCACTAACTGGAGGACAGTAGATCAACAAGTGATCCATTGATTTCTCCTCAGCCAAACACAACGCATCTGCTTGCAAGCCTTTAAGCCCTACTCTTCAAGGGGTATAGGGTGGGGATTTGAAAGGACACCATAGGAAGAATGCAATCTTAAACAGGATATCGAGTTTCCACACTACTCGGTATGGAAAGCGGGCTTCAAACAGTTCCTCAAAGTAGTCATATGGATCCATACTACCAACTACCAAGGTTCCAAACTAAGAGTTATAGTTCTACATTCAAATTAACATACAACTACACCATACGAACATAAATCATTGGTATTTGAAACCACAATCACCAACCCGATGTCATGATCATGGAAATAAAATTGCTGAAACCAATAGTATCACCCGATACATATCAATTTCGAAAAGTACTTACACTATACATTGACCGAAACATAAAATTTGTGAAACAGATAAAAACAGTCGTTTTTGGTAAAAACGACCATAGTTTGAACTAAAAAATGACAAATTATGTTCCATTTTCAGTATAAATGATCACAAAATAGTCCTTTTTAAAAATAAAAATACCTAGTTGTTTTTATTAAAAACGACTCATTTATACTAAAAATGACCTACAAATGATTGTTTTTACTTTTTACTAAAAAAACCTTTAATAGGACATTCTTAAATAAAATAATATCGCTTTTATTATAAATGACTGTCGTTTATAGTAAAAAACGACCAAGAAAAAAAATACAGATTGTAACTGTCATTACGTAACGGTTTCCATGATACATAACGGTTACGATAGGATCCGTTACGCACGCCGAAAGGTGAAACCGTTGTTTTATTCATTGGTTATGATGACACATGACAATGGTTGAACAACAAATATGAAACGGCCAAGATATCATTATACTCTATTACAATGTGTTCTTCCAATCAAATAAGGAACTATATTTCTTTATTGAATATGGTCCCTTCTTGACGCTAACTGATTGTAAAACCGAATATTATCAATGTCTCTAACAAGGTTTTAAGAAACGGTTTCAGGTTGGATAACAATTCTAATTGCAACCAATATGTAACTAACGTTTCATAACAATGTCCATTTTTCTTTATTGATTCGAGTTTAAATGGAGTTCTTCTAGAAACCATTACATAATGTCAAAGTCATAACATATTGCCGAAACGGCCGTTACGTAATCTCGAAACCGTTATGTGCATGGTTCAAAATAGCGATATCGGTATGAGTATCAATAAGGTGATTTTAGGGTATGTATGACAATATCGGTCCAATTTGCAGAGATATGCCAAAAAAATTAAGACATGCTTCGAATACGCAAAAAAAAGTTGGATAACTTGTATAAAACTTCTTTTAATGTAAATATAAGCTAAAAACAAATTAAATGATGTCTCTCAATTATATTTATAACCATATATATGAGAGTTAAGAATTTTAAAAGTTAAAAAATGTGAGCATGTTGATAAACAGGTATAAAACCACAAACTATAGTCACTTAGCCAAGTATAGGTAATACAATCTAAATATGAAAACCTTGCACTCAATGAATATTGAATAAACAATAAATTATTGGCTTTACAGTCACAAAATAAATGACAACATTATACAAGTTCAATACCGTAGTGAACTATATGTTGTCTCGAATTCTAGATTGAACCCTAGATTGAATGTATTTTTGAAATATTTAAAATATTCGGGTTTTCGAATTTTTCAAAAAAACAACAAAGTGATGAAAAATCGTTGATTTCTCATATAAAAAATATTTTGATTCATGGTGTTTGCATGAAATCAATAGATCTACTCATCTACTCATTTTGGGTTGATTACAACTTATTTTCATTAATTTAAACAACTAAAAATGACAACAACAAAAAATAAGTTTGCATACCTTCAAAATTTTGGGAAAACATTTTCAATCCAAAATCGAATATTAAGGTCTTTGATTTTTACAATAAAAATCGACAACAAAGTTGTTGTTTTAGGCCTAGAAATTGATTAGAGAAGAAAGATTATTGAAAGAATGGGTTCTAGGGGTGTTTACAAACACCCAAATGGTAAAATGACCCGGTTTTATAAATGTGTCAAGTATCAGTCCAATACACACCGATACCCTAGACTTCTATGTATTCCCTCAGAAAGAATATGCTCATAGAAGTCTACAACCCCTCTACCAATATCCTCCTCATCCTCCAAAAGATTGATCTCCCAGTCTAATTCTGCCAATAAAATTATAATTCTTTCTTATGTTAGCACAGGCATGGAAAATTTTGATAAATTTATCCCCCGGAATTGGGCTTGGAGTCTTAAGCTTGAGGCCCGTTTTAGAATACTTCTAACCAAGCTTGGCCGGCCCAACAAGGCCCGTTTATATAAAAACCCCAAGACAAGCCATTTTTTCTCTTGATTCCTTAGGTGGGCTGGTCTGGCCCATTGACACCCCTACTTTAAGCCACTGAATCCTACATTTTTGCTTCCAACTGATCTCCTCTTTAAGGATAAGAGAATGCAACTCTTTCTTAAGATCGACCCTCTTCAACTTCCCCTCTGACCGAAGAGACCCTTCTCGGCTAATTTCAGCACAAATTTCCTTATTCCTCTCCCCCACCTTTCTAAAAGAGTCCCGAGAAGAGGACCCCAGGGTCCTTTTCTAAGCTGACCGCAGTGTCCCCGTGTCCCTTTTAACACCTCTTTAATCATGGTTAAGCTTAATTAAATTAAAATTAATAATTTTGTTTCTTTATTTTTTTAAAACCATGATTAGATTGTTTAACCCTAGGAAGTGAGTGAATCTAACCGTAGTTGATGGATGGTAAAAAAGGGGGTGTGGACCAATGAGATCCCGGGTTCAGCTTCTAAGCTGACCCTGGGGTCTGTTTTCCATTCCCTTTCTAAAACACTCAACATTCCAATCTTTAATTTTCTCTTTCAGAAGCTTCAATTTCTACCCAAAAATAAAACCAGCCCATCCCTACACAGACATCTCTTCCCAACATGACCTAACCAACTCCTTAAATATATATGCTTTCAAGTTCCAACCACTTATTTTCAATCCTGAAAGGAGCTGAACTCCTAGTCTTAACACAATCCCTTACTAGGAGTCTAGGATGGATTTGTTATCAGAAGTGAGTTCCTCTTCTCAACATGACCTAACCAACTCCTTAAATATATATGCTTCCAAGTTCCAACCACTTATTTTCAATCCTGAAAGGAGCTGAACTCCTAGTCTTAACACAATCCCTTACTAGGAGTCTAGGATGGATTTGTTATCAGAAATGAGTTTGGAACGACATCTAAAATCAGATCTGGAGACTTAACCTAGTTAGCACAAAATGAAAAGAAGGAAAACTTTTACATAAAAATCATGGACAGGAATATACAATGAGAAAACAGAGTAGAACATCTCACCAATATGGTAGTCTGTCGCTCTCGAGCCTTTGCCTTGCGGTCCTCAGCATCAAAAGCTGACCCCAAGATATTTATATAACTATTTGGAACGGATTGTGGTAAATGACAAACCACTTCAGGTGCAAGTCCTTGCATCTTGGTCATGCATCCAGCATTGAGGTCCACAAACTTTTTCAATAAATCTTCAATCAAAGAAGCCATATTGCAATTGCCTGCTTCTATAAAGTTGCTCAGATCTTTCTTATGCGTCCTCATCAATGAAACAAGTAATGACAGCATGCTTTGACCCTCCCATGCATCAGATTTGTCGGTTGCTCCCACATCAATCTCTTCACCAGCAAAAGCTAGCCAGTGAAGTGGATCTTCATTGTAACATGAAGTACTCATACATGTTTGATCACCGGATTGTTTCTGCAAGAAGTAGATGTCCAATGCTAGCGAGAGCAAGTGCATGCAATGCTGTCAGAAGAAGCCCTCCATGAGCACACGATGCAGTCAATTTATCTGTGCAAACAGCATAAAATAAAACTGCACGGACAATTTGGAAGACCACTTTGGAAGTTGCTATTCTAGCAACTCCATTGAGAGGATAAAAATGTTAGGGTTTTTCTTATTAAATAAAAACCCATGTGGTCTGGCGCAATCCTTAGTTTTCAAAACTCGGATTATATTGCTGTCAATAGATAATGTTAAGGATAATGGGTCCCACTAAAGAGATGTGATCAAACAGGGACTCTTTAAGTGTTATTAAAGCTAACAACATGGTCAGGGTTGGCGACCGTTAGATCTTTGGTGTGATCCCTCTTAACCTTTGGATCTTATGATGGGTAGGGTTCCAAGGGTATATAAAGCAAAGAGGGGGTCCCTCTTTTCTCTTACGTCAATTGGAAGCCCCATTGAATCAGACCTAAGGAGAAAAGAGAAGACTCTCTCATCCCTCTCAAGCGCCGAGAAACACAGCATCACACCGTGAAGGGAATAGGGAAATTCCAGCGAAAGGTATGAGATTAACTGTTTCAATCCTTGTTTGCTTTTGATTATGAAATCTAGAAAAGTTGATTGCATGGTCTAGATTCAGGATTTGAATAATCTTGTTTTGTTTTAACATTATTATTCTTGAATCCCAACAAAAAACCCCTTGTCCACCGAGGTAACTGCACAGTCAATGCAGCAACCTCACAGAAGCGCAAGTATCTTTCTTCTACAACTTGCAAGTCCCTTGAGTTCTAGCGAGGGTGATACAAATCCAATTCTTTCCAATATGGCTTTCGTAGAGAATATTTCCCCCGAAAAGCATAGATATATCACGATACTTTAACTTAATAGCATGCCAATTTAGAAACAATGGCAAATATTTGAGGCCGAACTGAACCTGCTTCATGCCAGATGGATTGGAATACTCTGCAATGGTATCCAAGATTTTCTGAAGCTGATCATTCAAAGAAAGGTCATGAGGGAGAGATTTCACCAGCTGACTATGAGTAGCATCTCCAATTGCTAGCTTATAAACCAACTCTCGTCGCAAACTGTCAGTTGTCGAGAGCCCAAAGAAACGGTAAGTCAGTAACTCTAAAGGTAACATGTGAAAGATGCATGAGAACAATGCAACTATGGTGATGAAGTATGAATAGGGTTATAACTTAGAATGGGAGGGAGAAGATACGAGACACAGTTCACTCGTTAAAATCTGCAAATTAAATGAAGGAGACTAATAAGAGAAAGCTCTTGTAATGAGACAATGCAATCAATTTCATTGACTGTGTAACAACTTGCAGTAAGATTCCCAAGTAATTATCATTTATCAAGCTTACTCTTTCGATTATAAAAAGACAGCTTATAATAGGTTCGAGGAAATCACTAGAGAAAAATCATGAGTTGATCACAAGGAGATAGGCTGTTACTAATTTTCACAGTAAACAGTGTATTTCTACATTTTCTTTTTCTTTTAAGGAAATTCTACTTTTCTTCTCTTTTCTTTCCTTCTTTTTTTTCTCCTTTTTCTTCTTTTTTTTTCTTTTTTCTCCTTTTTGCATGGAGGCAATTATTTCTTTAGGAAAAGAGGGGCACAAGAGGTGTAACAATTTCTGAACAAAAGGAAACTTGTGGCGACAGTGTTACTTAAATGTGTGGACAGAAACAAACTCACACAATAATATTCAACAGCTCAATAAGATCTCCCTGCTGGGTGACTTAATTCCAGGATGCTGATGCTTGAATATGTTCTTTTCACCTATCCTCTAAGCCAAATCTCCATATTCATAAGGAAGCAAAATAGCGAATACAAAAAGTTGATACACTAGCAAACTGAACATTATAATTTACTTCAGCAGTAGGGCTATACATCATTTTATTCAACATGTAAACTGGATCATCTCATTAATGTGATTTAGATCCCACCCGATCAAAGATAATCTCCAGATAATTCATAAGTTCAAAAACCACAAACAAAATCAGTGGTTCTTTTTATTGGGTAGTAGAGGGGACTCAAATGATAAAGGGGATCAGCAGGGAACACAACGGCACTTGAAGCAAAAGTTCCTTCACTATGAAGTGTTGTCTGCTTCTAGCCCTCCACTGTAGCTGGAAGTAACATCCTGGATTGAGGAATTTGTTAGATGGTATTCTTTGTAGGGCAGTTTCTTCCACGGTAGTTTTTACCACAAGTTCTTGGAAGTTGGCCATACCCTTACTATATATTATATGGAACACATATGATAGAGAAGGAAACTTAAAAGCTTGATATAGATAATGGTTGGTGTATGTTGTACTCTTGGGTCAGAATTATATCCTAATTTATAATAAAAAAATTCTCTTAAATTTTGCATGTAGGCGGAGGTGAGGGGATTTGGGGTTCTACAGTTCACAATTTACACTTAAAAGGAAAAATTGCAAATAATTGATCAATGGAGCGTTTCACAAGAAAATTATGAGCAAGAAAAAACTAACAAAAGGGGCTTAAATAAGAAGGAAAAAATAAAACACGGCAGAATAAATTTGCAATAAGAGAATTGGAGGGAAAGAAGAGCAAGGTCTGCTAGTGATGAAGGTGTGCTTGCCACATTCATGAAACGTGGGATTGGAGATTCATAGCACTAATATTGGTAATTTAGAGTGGAGTTGGTGTCAACATAGGACTCCATATGCAAGTAGCAAACCCAAACAACTGACACTCTATACTGAAGTTTGTGCCCCCATCTTATATTCAGCTTCGTTAAAACAGCAAGCAACAAGAGCATGTTTAATTGTTTATTACATTTTCATGAAACCAGTACGCTGTCTAAGAAAATAAAAAATCAGTAATAATCAGCATCATAACATCTATGACCTAATCAGCATCTACGTAAGCTTAGAGATGAAATACCCCTAAATGGTAGCATGTCACATTCAGACGCTTTCAGAAATTTCCTAGTAGATGCATCGATGAACCCCGCAACAAAAACAATCAATGCTTTTAGAAGAGATCAGGGAGATAAGGTACATACTCACTAGACTGTTTGATATTCAGAGAAAGGTAGTTTGACGACCCAAAACGTTCTAGAATTCTTTTGACATATAGGTCAGGTGGAGCTAATGCAGCACAGCACTGCAACAGAAATAGATCAAGCTCAAGACTCTGTTCAGACCTGTACAAAAGAAAAAACAAAATGGAAAACCCTGGACATAAACATCCTTTTGTGCGACATATCACGCTTTTTGATATACATGTATCGGATAAAGCATTATTGACTTACCAACTAACCAAACGATACCACTCACAGTTCAATATCGCAGCATCCCCATTCTTACGCCACATGCCAGCATACACTTGAGCACAAAATACCCTTATCCTTAGAGGATGCTCCATAACAAAGGCTGAAAACCCATATGGGTGACAACCTTTTAGAACCTGCTCAAAGAAGTCATGACATTTTTTTTTTTGGAAGGTAAGCTGGGTTTAGGCAGACCCCTACCAGAGAAACACAGGCGGGAATCGATCCCAGATCCCTGGTACGACGCCAAGGGACTTTACCAACTAAACTAGCTGGCACCTATGAGAAGTAACTCAGGCCCTGCAGATTCACCATAACATCTTTGTAATGCTTTTTGTAACAGCGATGAAAGCAATCGATGTAAAGGAATGTGAACAGATATGTCCTGCGAACTAACATCATAAACTATATCCGGCCAATCTGACAAACCAAGTACACGCAGTGCTTTCAATTCAGTGGCACAGTCTGCCTCTACAATACTGTCATCAAAACCAACACTGGTACTGGCATGTTCATGACCCATTTCACCAGTAACCATCGAGTTATTGTCCTGAACTATACCTTGTCCATTCTCCAAGTCAATACTCATATGAAAACCACTATTAACAGGTGAAGAAATATTCCTACCATGAAGTCTACTTGAAGTGGTGAGTCCACTTCTGGTTAAAGGTACCCTGTATAATTTGGAACTATTTTTGCCCTTCCTAATCTTGGATAATATTTTTTCAAGGATAAGAAATTAGTTCCAAAGTTACTACTAGTATCTGGAGATGAAGAATTAAGGGGAGCCCCTGATGTAGCATCAAGTCCCAACCAATGCTCAATAACCCTCAGGCACTCAAATGTCAACAGTATCACAGAAAATGGAATTGAAATACGACCACAGGTATCAAAATATATATCATCCGCCTTTGACACAAAATCCGGCGTGCTACTTCTCCCCATTGTACTACATACAGAGCTTTCCTGGGAAAGCCTTCCTACTTTGGTATGTCTCAGACAATCACTGTCATCCAAATATTCTTTATCTGTGTTGAAGAGAGTGTCATCCTTTGCCTCTTCAGCACCATCAACAGAAAATGCTCCTGCCACCAAGAGAGAATGAATACTTGCAATATAGTGCCCCAGATCAAAAGGCATATCCATATTCTCAGTTTCTTCTTCGACATGAAGGCCTATTACTCTCTTTTGAGAGTTCATCCCTTGCACGAGAGCCAAAGGTCTGATCCAAGTTCTTGACATATCTGACTGGTCATGAGTTACATATTTGAAAACTTCAGCATGGCTCATAATGTAACGTGTATCTTCAACCACGCGAAGAGTGGTCTGATACAAACTTCCCAATCTTTTTTTTTTTTTTTGGTACAAGATATACGTTTAGGCCGCAACGCCGGGTTAGGTGTTAGTATCTGTTCGGTTAGTGAGCGGGTGGAGAGTATAAACGACTCCCACCCTCGCGGGAATTGAACCCCGGACCTCCCCCCTAAAGCAGGGGATACACTACCATTGGGACAAAGCCCTGGCGTGTCAAAACCTGTAAAGGGATTATAATCAACCATTTTGCTTTATAACATTGAGAAAAAAATGAAACAAAAACGTAAAATGAACTAAAACCATAATTTGAAAAGACATTCATATATTTGAGCACAAAGGGAAAACCTAAATGAAATATAGAAAATTCAGTCATAACACTTAGATAAAAGGGCCTCAGTTAGTCTAGTAGAAATGCATCAACCAAAACCTAATAAAAGAACAAGAATAAGATGAGCTACAAAACTGAGGATATATATCGACTAAAGGCTTCCCATGTCGTAGCATCAACAAGAGGAAATCTTTTCCAAGTACCAAAATTACTTGGACCAGAAATACACCCAACCCAACCTAATCATCTGTAGCTTTAGCATTTCACACCAAAGTGGTGTCACCATGCCTCATCCTTGTAATGTAGTCAAAGGTAGCTTGTAGGTACAAGGATTTACCTACAAGCAAGCATGGTTCTGAATGTCGATATCGCTCAACATGTCGAGCCGTGGAAAAAAGATATATCGGGGATATATTGTTTATCGGTGATTTTTGGAAAAATTACAAACAAATGGGGCAAAACATGGAATTTTGTAATGAAACTTCAGGAAATGTTATCAGTAGTACAATTAAAATAAACTCAAATCACGACTATATAAAGAACCTTTTGAGGTTAGAGACATTCCAAGGCTTCAATACGATTCTCCCTGCATGTTTTTCAAGGGATATACTCTTGATGCGCTGACCTTGGTCAGATTGCAGGGGCCATCCCAATTTGCCTCCAAATTTCTATTGTTTGTATATCAGGTATTTTGAAATTTTTTTACCTTAGGACGAGATCTCCGACCTGGAATGTTCTAACCTTGACCTTTCAGTTGTATAATTTCTGTAACTGCAGCTGATATGAAGCCATCTTGACTGATGCCCATTCTCATCGCTCCACCAGATCGAGGTGGAGTGTTATCAGTTTTTGCATTTAGTTTTGTTTGTCCTAGTTGTCTGAGATAATGAATTCCTCAAGGTCCCCACTCTTGACTAAGCTCTCTAGATAATTCCTCAACCCTGCAGTAGTTGGTTGTGTGCCCTCGGACCCCATGCTAGTGACAATATTCTCGGGCCCTTGGTCCACTGGTAATGTCATCGATGGCTTTTGGCCAGTGAAAGCTAGGCTTGTGCTTTAACTTTTTCATGATTGTTGTTGGGCCGATTTTAAAAGGTGTTGGGCCTCCTTCAATTTTAGGGAGACACGACTCCCAATATCGTCCTTTGGCCAAAGGTTCTTTATCAACCATTTGAGTAGTGGGCAATCCCTTGTTTGATAGCATTATTCCCACACCGTCGATGCTCGGAAGCCGTATTGGTGATGGAATTTGGACCATTCCTGGAGAATCTGGGTTGAATGGAGGCCTGATGTTGATGCCAGAAAGGTAACCTATCGTAGGCGGGTTGGGCTTGGTTCCTCAAAGTTCGGGCGCGTTGCTCCCTGGATTTGATTCTCGATCAAATCTAGCCATTCACGTATAGCCTATTGGTCTTCCTTGAGTTGATTAATGAAATCATGTTGGAATACTATTATCTGAAATAGGAGTTGGGATCGCCCATGATTTTACTTTGATTGGCTACCTGGAGACATATCACTTGAAGGGTATCAATTTTTTTCCGACTCAGGGATGAGGGGTTGTACTGTATCACCGATAATGATACTTTCCCACAGAAGACGCCAATTTTTGTGGGGGAAAATACCTGCTCTATTGATTATGATACCACGTGTATACCTCTGGGTAGCCGCAGCTCTTGTCCTTCAAAATAATTGGGTAGGCTGATCTACGATTACACTTCGACGATCAAGTCAGTCAATGAAGGATTAAGGGGGGACAAAAAGAGAAGAAGATGGCGATACAGGATTCTTAAAAGGATGGATACTCAAAGTATGCTTGAGGTTGGGGAGGATGCTTTTCTCTCTACCTCTATATTTATAGGGAGCAAATTAGGATTGGTCAGTTGCCTTTCTATTCTAATTCCAGTAGGTTTGTAGTTAGGTTAAAGAAGTGAATAGAAAGAGAGAAATCAGATAAATGGAAAATAAAAAAAGGAAGTTAGGATTCATCTTCTCTATAATGACTATATAATACAATAGTTGGGCCCATAACTGTTATAATGACTATATAACAGTTATAATGACTATATAACAAAATAAAAACATAAGTGTTGGGCTACTACAACATAAGAGAAGCCCATAACTACATTATACCCACAATTATACCAACACTCCCCTTCAAGATGGTGCGTATATGTCACCCATACCCAGCTTGCTAAGTATGTCAGATAAACGATAGCTTGGGACTCCCATGGTTAGAATATGTGGAAATTGATCACCAGTCTTCACATAGGGAATGCAAATCTCTCTAGAACTGAGTTTTTCTTTGATGAAATGACAATCAATCTCAATATGTTTGGTTCTGTCATGTTAGACTGGGTTGTGGGCGATGCTAATCGCAGCTCTGTTGTCGCAATAAAGGCTCATTGGCTTGTCTGCTAGAAATCCAACCTCCTTCGGTAGAATCTTTTCCCATAGCAATTCATATATTCCATGAGCCATGACTTTGAACTAAGCCTCTGCACTAGATTTTGTCAAAAACGGTCTGCTTCTTGCTTCTCCAAGTGACAAGATGTCCCCTAACAATCAAGCAATATCCATATGTAGATCTTTAATCCGAAATAGATCCTGCCCAATCAGCATCGATGTATGCTTCTACTCTCAGGTGCCCGTGACAGCCAAAGAGGATCCCTTTCCCAAGGGAGGATTTCAAGTACCCGAGAATCTTATAAATTACCTCTTGATGAGAGGTTTTTGGAGCATGCATGAACTAGCCCACCACATTAAATGTATAGGCTATATCAGGGCGAGTGAGAGAGAGATAGATAAGACGACAAAGAGGCTATATCACCAAGAGACTCACCACCAACATCTGTTAACTTGTGTTTCTGCTCTATTAAGGCATTCAAAGGCTTGCATCCCAACATCCCTGTTTCTTTGAGAAGATCTAGGATGTATTTCCTTTATGAGATAAAAATTTCTCATTTCTTGGAATTTAACAATTTCTATGCCAAGAAAGTACCTTAATTGCCCTAAGTCCTTTATCTCAAACTCTTTAGCCAGTTGGGATTTTAACCTCTTAATCTCCTTTGCATCAGACCCTGTTAAAACTATGTCATCCATATAGACTATAAGGGCAACTTTCAAACCCTAACAGTGTTTGATAAACAATGTTTAATATTATTTTTTTCTAAAATAAAATTAAACTAAAAAAAATTAGATTAATCTAACAAATTATCAAATCTAGTACGATAACAAATTAAATATTGATGCAACTAAAAATTAATTAATTAAATTATATACTAAGAGCTACGCTAACACTGCAGAAGTATCAGATTATTAACAAAAGATAACGAAAGAAAAAAGAAATAAAAGGGTGAGACTTACCGTTACTAAAGCTGATTGTAAGGTGCAGGTTGGAAGTAATTGTTCTTTTTTAGAAATCATTGATTCTGTATCGTAGTTTCCAGATATTTGCAAATATGTAATAAATTATTTTAGCAAACTAATTAAATTTAGAACTAAAGAAATCAAATTATTATTATTAACAACACAAGACAAAAAAAGAAATAAAACAAAGTAATGAAACTTACCATGAGGGAAGTTGAGAGCAAGGTGCAACCTAGGTTAAATGACCCTTTTACAGAAGTCAGCGTTCATTCTCGTTCCATATAACTCGCATGGTGTAGTTGTATAATGAAGGAATACATGTAAGAGATCAAAAAATCAGTTTCTCACATCGAAATTTTGAAGTTAAAAAAATAGGACATAAAAGCAGAAAAACTTAGAAGAGCATTGTATTTGGACTGCGTCACTAGAAAATTTTTTCCAGAAGAGAGGCGTTCACTCATCATTCATTAAGCCAAAAAGCTAAATGCTAACACGAGATAAATGATATAAAAATAAAGTATACAAGCGATAATAGAGAATCTAACTGGGGCCATCTTATTGTCAATTTGGCTTCAAAGAAATAAGAGAGCTTTTGACAACTCCACATCTCCTATTACTCATATTCAAGCTCGTATTCGCCTGCTGATTTTTGAAATAGTCTCTATTCGAAATGGTTTGGTGGACCTGGGTATGGTACTAGGGTGACACATGATAGAGTATTGGATTCGGCATTCTTAGTGGGATCATAATTGTAAACTTCTTTTGTAGTAAATCATATATTTCTTATACTCACTTTTGATTAATATCTATATTGATTATCGATCAAAAAGATTAAAACTAACCGGAGTGCTAGCCATAAACACCCCAACTTTTTACCACAAGGACAAACACTTTTAGGTGGGGACCGCACCAAGGTGTTTCTCGAATGGTAAGATTGAGATGTCCATGGCCTTACAACCCAACAAGTAGCTCAATCCTAACAGTAATATTTTTTTCTAAAATAATATTAAACTAAAAAAATTTAGATTATCTAAAAAATTATAAAATCTAGTACGATAACAAATTAAATACTGATGCAAATAACAGATTAATCAACTAAATTATATATTAAGAGTTACACTAACACTGCAGAAGTATTAGATTATTAACAAAAGATTACGAAAGAAAAAAAAAATAAAAGGGTTAGACTTACCCTTACTGAAGATGATTGCAATGTGCTGCCTAGAAGTAATAGTCCTTTTTTAGAAGTCATGGATTCTACATCGTAGTTTCCAAATTTCAAATATATAATAAACTATTTTAGCAAATTCATCAAATTTACAAATAAAGAAATAAAATTATTAACAACACAAAACAAAAAAAGAAATAAAACAAAATAATGAATCTTACCGTCAGGGAAGCTGAGAGCGAAGGGAGTCATCGACAGCAACTCAGGCAAAAGGTGAAGGGAAGCTGAGATCAAGGCGCAAACTAGGTTAAATGACCCTTTCACAGAAGTCGGCGTTCATTCCCGCTCCATATAACTCGCATGATGTAGTTGTATAATGAAGGAATACATGTAAAAGTCCAAAAATTCAGTTTCTCAAAACGAAATTTTGAAGTAAAAAAAATATATAACAAAAAAGTAGAAAAACTAAGAAGAGGATTGTATTTGGACTGCGTCATTAGAAAGAATTTTCCATAAGCAACACATTCACTTACCATTCATTAAGCCGCAAAGCTAAATACTAACACTAGGTAAATGATATAAAAAAAATATACATAGGGCAATATTAGAGGTTCTAACTGGGACCATCTCATGGTCAATTTGGCTTGAAAGAAATAGGAGAGCTTTTGACAACTCCACCTCTCCTATTACTAATATTCAAGCTCGTAATCACCTGCTTATTTTTAAATTGGTCTCCATTCGAAATGGTGGGGTGGACCCGAGTATGGTACTGGGGTGACACATGACAAAGTATTGGATTCGGCATTCATAGTGGAGTCACTCCGATATCCTAGAGTCTTTTAGATGACGCTGATGTAAACTTCTGTTTACTAAATATTATATTCCTTGTACACCTCTTTTGATTAATATCTATGTTGATTACCGAGTCAAAAAATTAAAACTAAATAGAGTGCTAGCCATAAACACCTCAACTTTCTTACCACAAGGACAAAAACTTTTAGATGGGGCCCGAACCTAGGTGTTTCTCGAACTGGTAAGATTGAGATGTCCATGGCCTTGCGACTCCACAAGCAGCTCAATCCGAAGTGTAATATTTTTTTCCAAAATAATATTCAACTAAAAAAATTTAGATTATCTAAAAAATTATCAAATCTAGTACGATAACAAATTAAGTACTGATGCAACTAAGATATTAATTAATTAAATTACATACTAAGAGCTATGCTAACACTGCAGAAGTATTAGACTATTAACAAAAGATAACGAAAGAAAAAATAAATAAAAGGGTGAGACTTAACGTTACTAAAGCAAATTGCAAGGTGTAGCCTGGAAGTAATAGTTATTTTTTAAAAGTCTTGGATTCTGCATCGTAGTTTCTAGATATTTCCAAATATGTAATAAACTATTTTAGCAAACTAATCAAATTTAGAAATAAAGAAATCAAATTATTATTATTAACAACACCAAACAAAAATGACATAAAACAAACTAATGAATCTTACCGTGAGGGAAGCTGAGATCGAAGTAAGTCATCGATAGCAACTGAAGCAAAAGGTGAAGGGAAGACAAGAGCAAGGTGCAACATAGGTTAAATGGCCATTTGCAAAAGTCGACGTTCATTCCCGTTCCATATAACTCGCATGGTGTAGTTGTATAATGAAGGAATACATTTAAATGTACAAAAAATCAGTTTCTCACATCAAAATTTTGAAGCAAAAAAAACAAGAAAAAAAGACATAAATGCAGAAAACTTAAAAGAGGATTGTATTTGGACTGTGTCACTTGAAAGAATTTTCCTTAAGAAAGACATCCACTCACCATTCATCAAGCCATTAAGAAAAATACTAGCACTAGATAAATGTTTTAAAAACAGTATACATAGGGCAATAATAGAGGTTCTACTTGGGGCCATTTAATGGTCAATTTGACTTGAAATAAAAAGTAGAGCTTTTGACAACTTCACCTATCCTATTACTAGTATTCAGGCTCGTATTCATTCGTTGATTTTCGACTTGGTCTCCATCGAAATGGTGGGGTGGACCTGAGTATGGCACAGGGGTGACACATGACAAAGCTAAGCTAACAGTGCAGAAGTATTAGATTATTAAGAAAAGATAACGAAAGAAAAAATAATTAAAAGGATGAGAATTACCGTTACTAAAGCAGATTGCAAGGTGCAGCCAGGAAGTAATAGTAACTTCTTAGAAGTCATTGATTCTGCATTATAGTTTCCAGATATTTCCAAATATATAATAAATTATTTTAGCAAACCAATCAAATTTCGAAGAAAAGAAATCAAATTATTAACAAGACAAGACAAAAAAAGGAAATAAAACAAAGTAATAAAATTTACCGTGAGGGAAGCTGAGAGCAACGCGCAACCTAGGTTAAATGACCATTTTGCAGAATTCGGCGATCATTCTCGTTCCATATATCTCGCATTGTGTAGTTGTATAATGAAGGAATACACATAAAAGTTCAAAAAATCAGTTTCTCAAATCGAAATTTTGAAGTAAAAAAATTGTAAGACAAAAAAGCAGAAAAACTAACAAGAGGATCGTATTGGGACTCCGTCACTTGAAAGAATTCTCCATAAGCAAGACATCCACTCACTATTCATTAACCCGCTAAGCTAAATACTAAAACTAGATAAATGATAAAAAAAATATACATAAGGCAATAATAGAGGTTCAACCTGGGGCCATCTCATGGTCAATTTGGCTTGAAAGAAATAGGAGAGCTTTTGACAACTCCACCTCTCCTATTACTAATATTCAAGCTTGTAATCACTTGCTGATTTTTAAATTGGTCTCTATTCGAAATGGTGTGGTGGACCTGAGTATGGTACTGAGGTGACGCATGATAAAGTATTGGATTGAGCATTCATAGTCGAGTCACTCCGATATCCTAGAGACTTTTAGTTGACGCTGCTGTAAACTTCTGTTTGTACTAAATCTTATATTTCCTGTACTCCTCTTTTGATTAATATCAATATTGATTATCGAGCCAAAAAATTAAAACTAATCGGAGTGCTAGCCATAAACACCTCAACTTTCTTACCACAAGAACAAACACTTTTAGATGAGGCCCGCACCTAGGTGTTTATCGAACTAGTAAGATTGAGATGTCCATGGCCTTGCGACTCTACAAGCAGCTCAATATGAAGAGTAATATTTTTTTCTAAAATAATATTCGATTAAAATTTTTTAGATTATCTAAAAAATTATCAAATCTAGTACGATAACAAATTAATTAAATTATATACAAGAGCTACACTAACACTGTAAGAGAATTAGATTATTAACAAAAGATAACAAAAGAAAAAATAAATAAAAGGGTGAGAATTACTGTTACTAAAGCAGATTGCAAGGTGCAGCCTGGAAGTAATAGTCCTTTTTTAGAAGTCGTGGATTCTGTGTCGTAATTTCCAGAAACTTCGAATCTGTAATAAACCATTTTAGCAAACTAATCAAATTTAGAAATAACGAAATCAAATTATTATTATTAACAACACAAGACAAAAAAGGAAAACAAATGAACTAATGAATCTTACTCGGAGGGAAGCTGAGAGTGAAGGGAGTCATCGATAACAACTCAAGCAAAAGGTAAAGGGAAGCCGAGAGCAAGGTGCAACCTAGGTTAAATGGTCCTTTCGCGGAAGTCGACGTTCATTTCCGTTCCATATCACTCGCATGGTGCAGTTGTATAATGAAGGAATACATGTAAATGCACAAAAAATCAGTTTCTCACATCCAAATTTTGAAGTAAAAAAAAAGGCATAAATGCAGATAAATAAGGGGATTGTAGTTGGACTGCGTCACTAAAAAGAATTTTCCTTAAGAAAGACATCCATTCACCATTCATTAATCACCAAGCAAAATACTAACACTAGATAAATATTTTTTATTTAAATATATATTGGGCAATAATAGAGGTTATACCTGGGGTCATCTCATGGTCAATTTGGCTTGAAATAAATAGGAGAGCTTTTGACAACTCCACCTCTCCTATTACTACTATTCAAGCTTGTATTCATTTACTGATTTTCGACTTGGTCTCCATTTGAAATGGTGGGGTGGACCTGAGTATGGTACGGGGTGACACAAGACAGAGTATTGGATTCGGCATTCATAGTGGGGTCACTCCGATATCCTAGAGTCTTTTAGTTTACGCTGCTATAAACTTATTTTTGTACTAAATCTTATATTTCTTGTACTCCTCTTTTGATTAATATCTATGTTCATTATCGATCAAACATATTAAAACTAACCGGAGTGCTAGCCATAAACACCCCAACTATCTTACCACAAGGACAAACGCTTTTAGGTGGGGCCCGCACCTAGGTGTTTCTCGAACTGGAAAGATTGAGATGTCGACTTCCTTGCGATTCTACATGCAGCTCAATCCGAAGAGTAATATTTTTTTCCAAAATAATATTAAAAGTAAAAAAAATTAGATTAATCTAAAAAAGTATAAAATCTATTACGATAACAAATTAAATACAAATGCAACTAACATACTAATTAATTAAATTATATACTAAGAGCTATGCTAACACTGCAGAAGTATTAGATTCTTAACATAAGATAACGAATTAAAAAGGAAATAAAATGGTGAGACTTACCGATACTAAAGCAGATTGCAAGGTGCAGCCTGGAATTAATAGTCCTTTTTTAGAAGTCGTGGATTCTGTATCATAGTTTCCAGATATTTCCAAATATATAATACACTATTTTAGCAAACTAATCAAATTTAGAAATGAAGAAATCAAACTATTAATATTAACAACACCAGACAAAAAAGGAAATAAAGCAAACTAATGAATCTTACCCCAAGGGAATCTGAGAGCGAAGGGAGTCATCAATAGCAATTCCAGCAAAAGGTGAAGGGAAGCCTAGAGCAAGGTGCAACCTAGGTTAAATAGCCCTTTCGCAGAAGTCGAAGTTCATTCCCGCTCCATATAACCCGCATGGTGTAGTTGTATAATGAAGGAATACATGTAAATGTACAAAAAATCAGTTTCTCTCATCGAAATTTTGAAGTAAAAAAAGAAGAAGAAAAGCAGACATAAATGCAGAAAACAAAGAAGAGGATTGTATTTCGACTGCGTCACTAGAAAGAATTTTCCTTAAGAAAGACATCCACTCACCATTCATTAAGTCATTAAGAAAAATACTAACACTAGATAAATGTTTTTAAAAGAAAGTATACATAGGGCAATAGTAGAGGTTCTACCGGGGGCCATCTAATGGTCAATTTGGCTTGAAATAAATAATAGAGCTTTTGACAACTCCACCTCTCCTATTACTACTATTCAAGCTCGTATTCATTTGCTGATTTTTGACTTGGTCTCCATCGAAATGGTGGGGTGGACCTGAGTATAGTACGAGGGTGACACATGACAGTGTATTGGATTCGGCATTCATAGTGGGGTCACTCCGATATCCTAGAGTCTTTTAGTTACGCTGCTATAAACTTCTTTTTCTACTAAATTTTATATTTCTTGTACTCCTATTTTGATTAATATCTATGTTCATTATCGATCAAAAAAATTAAAACTAACCGGAGTGCCTGCAATAAACACCGCAACTTTCTTACCACAAGGACAAACACTTTTAGGCAGTGTTTCCTAGGCACTTCAATTTCCCAAATTTTGTCGTGCCGACACTTGGACACGACACGACACTCCTTGGTACGTGCCTATACCATGTCATGGTGACCTCAACATTATGATTAGACACATGGTGCTTCAAGTATGTTGTGCCATTAAAAAATTACAATTGTAAGGAACTTTTTGTTAAATTGTGTTGCTTTTTTGGGAAACTTAGACGAAATTTTACTAGGAGAAGAGCGATAATAACAACGATCAATATGTCTATCTTTCTCTTGTTGCTCATTTCTACTCCCTATATGAATATTTTTTATAACTTAGGTATATATTTTTTAAAAAAATTGAGGACTGGTGATCCTCCTCTTTTTATTACTATTGTTATTTAAAAATTTTGAGTTATAATATATATATATAATCATGTTCAAAAATTTGTACATCCGTGCCGCCATATTGGGATTTTCAGAGCTTGTCGTGCCAAACACCCCTAGACACCTGGACACTTGGCACCCGTACTACGGTCACGGCCTTCGATCACTACTTTAGGGGCCCGCACCTTGGTGTTTCTCGAATTGTTTAGATTGAGAAGACCATGGCGTTGCGATTCTACATGCAGCTCAATCCGAACAGTGATATTTTTTTCTAAAATAATATTAAACTAAAAAAAAAATTAGATTAATCTAAAAAATTATCAAATCTAGTACGATAACAAATTAAATACTGATGCAACTAACATATTAATTAATTAAATTATATAATAAGAGTTACGCTAACACTGCAAAAGTATTAGATATTTAACAAAAGATAACGAAAGAAAAAAGAAATAAAATTGTGAAACTTACTGTTACTAAAGCAGATTGCAAAGTGCAGCCTAGAAGTAATAGAATCATAGTTTCAGATATTTCCAAATATGTGATAAACTATTTTAGCAAACTAATCAAATTTAGAATTAAAGAAATCAAATTATTATTATTAACAACACAAGACAAAAACGGATATAAAACAAACTAAAGAATATCGTGAACGAAGCTAAGAGCGAAGGGAGTCATCGATAGCAACTCAAGCAAAAGGTGAAGGGAAGCCGAGAGCAAGGCGCAACCTAGATTAAAGGGCCCTGTTACAGAAGTCGACATTCATTCCCGTTCCATATAACTCACATGGTGTGGTTTTACAATGAAGGAATTTTCCTTAGAAGCACAAAAAATCAGTTTCTCACATCGAAATTTTGAAGAAAAAAACAAAAGAAAAAATGACATAAATACAGGACTGCGTCACTAGAAAGAATTTTCCTTAAGCAAGAAATCCACTCACCATTCATTAAGCCATTAAAGAAAAATACTAACACTAGATAAATGTGTTTAAAAAAAGTAAACATAAGGCAATAATAGAGGTTCTACCTGGGGCCATGTAATGGTCAATTTTACTTGAAATAAGTAGCAGAGCTTTTGACAACTCCAACTCTCCTATTACTACTATTCAAGCTCGTAATCGCCTGCTGATTTTTAAATTGGTCTCCATTCGAAATAGGGTGGTGGACCTGAGTATGGTACTGGGGTGACACATGATAGAGTATTGGATTCGGCATTCATAATAGAGTCACTCTGATATCCTAAAGTCTTTCAGTTAGTTAGAGCTGCTGTAAACTTCTGTTTGTACTGAATCTTATATTTCCTGTACTCCTCCTTTGATTAATATATATGTTAATTATTGAGCCAAAAAATTAAAACTAATCGGACTGCTAGCCATAAACACCTCAACTTTTTTACCACAAGGACAAATACTTTTAGATGGGACCCGCACTTAGGTGTTTCTCTAACTAGTAAGATTGAGATGTCCATGGCCTTGCGACTCTACAGGCAACTCAATATAAAGAGTAATATTTTTTTCTAAAATAATATTCATCTAAAATTTTTTAGATTATCTAAAAAATTATCAAATCTAGTACGATAACAAATTAAATACTGATGCAACTAACAAATTAATTAATTAAATTATATACAAGAGCTACACTAACACTGCAAAAGAATTAGATTATTAACAAAAGATAACGAAAGAAAAAATAAATAAAAGGGTGAGACTTACTGTTGTTAAAGCAGATTGTAAGGTGCAGCCTGGAAGTAATAGTCCCTTTTTAGAAGTCGTGGATTCTGTATCATAGTTTCCAGATATTCAAATAATAAACCATTTTAGAAAACTAACCAAATTTAGAAATAAAGAAATCAAATTATTATTATTAACAACACAAGGCAAAAAAGGAAAAAAAAAAGTAATGAATCTTACCGTGAGGGAAGCTGAGAGCGAAGGGAATCATCGATAGCAACTCAAGCAAAAGGTGAAGGGAAGCCGAGAGCAAGGCGCAACCTAGGTTAAATGGCCCTTTCGCAAAATTCGACGTTCATTCCCGTTCCATATAACTCGCATGGTGTAGTTGTATAATGAAGGAATACATGTAAATGTAAAAAAGATCAGTTTCTCACATCGAAATTTTGAAGTAAAAAAGAAAAGAAAAGAGACTCAAATGTAGAAAAACAAAGAGAATTGTTGTTGGACTGCGTCACTAGAAACAATTTTGCTTAAGAAAGACATTCATTCACCATTCATTAAGCCACCAAGAAAAATACTAACACTATAAAAAAATATTTTTTTTTAAGTATACATAGGGCAATAATAGAGGTTCTACATGGGGCCATCTAATGGTCAATTTGGCTTGAAATAAATAGGACAGCTTTTGACAACTCCATCTCTCCTATTACTACTATTCAAGCTCGTATTCATTTGCTGATTTTCGACTTGGTCCCCATTCGAAATGGTGGGGTGGACTTGAGTATGGTATGGGGTGACACATTGAGTATTGGATTCGGAATTCATAGTGGGGTCACTCCAATATGCTAGAGTCTTTTAGTTTACGCTCCTATAAACTTCTTTTTATACTAAATCTTATATTTCTTGTACTCCTTTCTTGATTAATATCTATGTTCATTATCGATCAAAAAAATTAAAACTAACCGGAGTGCTAGCCATAAACACCCCAACTTTCTTACTACAAAGTCCAACACTTTTAGGTGGGGCCTGCACCTAGGTGTTTCTCGAACTGGTAAGACTGAGATGTTCATGGCCTTGTGATTCTACATGCAGCTTAATCCGAAGAGTGATATTTTTTTTCTAAAATAATATTAAACTAAAAAAAATTAGATTAATCTAAAAAATTATCAAATCTAGTACGATAACAAATTAAATACTGATGCAATTAACATATTAATTAATTAAATTATATACTAAGAGCTACGCTAGCACTACAGAAGTATTAGATTATTCACAACAGATAACGAAAGAAAAAAGAAATAAAAGGGTGAGACTTACCGTTATTAAAGCAGATTGCATGGTGCAGCCTGGAAGTAATAGTCTTTTTTCAGAAGCCGTGGATTCTGCATCGTAGTTTCTAGATATTTTCCAAATGCGTAATAAATTATTTTAGCAAACTAATTAAATTTAGAAATAAAGAAATCAAATTATTAACAACATAAGACAAAAAAGTAAATAAAACAAAGTAATGAAACTTACCGTAAGGGAAGCTGAGAGCAAAGGAAGTCATCGATAGCAACACAAGCAAAAGGTGAAGGGAAGTTGAGAGCAAGGCAAAACCTAGGTTAAATGGGCCTATTGCGGAAGTCAACTTTCATTCTGGTTTCATAGAACTTGCATGGTGTAGTTGAATAATGAAGGAATACATGTAAATGTACAAAATTTCAGTTTCTCACATCAAAATTTTGAAGTAAAAAAAGAAAAGAAAAAAGGACATAAATGCAAAAAAATTAATAAGAGGATTGTATTTGGATTGCGTCACTAGAAAGAATTTTCCTTAAGAAAGACATTCATTCACCATTCATTAAGCCACTAAGCAAAATACTAACACTAGATAAATATATTTTTTTAAAAGTATACATAGGGCAATAATAGAGGTTCTACCGGGGGCCATCTAATGGTCAATTTGGCTTGAAATAATTAGGAGAGTGTAAGAACCTGAATTTAATTTCTCGATATTCGTGCCATTTATTTGAACTTCCTAGAAATATATGTCTGATTTTAATACATTAGTTCCAAAAAAAATAAAAAATAAATAAATAAATAAATAAATGTATACATATATAATAATAATAACAATCATAAGAAATTAAATATATATATATATATATTAATTAAGGCTTATTAATCAAGTAAACACAAAAATGAAGGGAAGAGAAGTGGCCGTGAGGTTCCAAGAGAAGGGAGATCACATGTGGCTTATGTGAGAAAAATAATAACAAAATAAAAGGGTGTTGGGAACGTCCTCCTTAGGAATACTTAAGTGGAGCCATCATTAGGAGAGAGAAAGAGAGGCTTTTCAAAATAGGACAAAAAAAAAAAACACCTTTTTGCATAAAGGCTGTGGAGAATCTCTCCACTCCTTTTTTGGAATGTTATTTTTTCTATTTTTATGTATTAGAAGAGATTTAAAAATAAAAGAAATAATAACCAACAACCCTATGATTTCTCTCTTGAACGTAGTATCCTCTCCTAGGCAACTATGCTTTTACCTATATCTTTATTTTTGTACTTATCTTTTATCTTTATCTTAGGAGATCTCAACGGTGGAGATTAACCATTCTCTATTCCCTATCTATTGGCCGTGAATGCTCTTGCAAAGAGAAACAATTTTCAAATAGGAGATTAGCTACGTGACAAAAGATCATCATTGCTTTGAGTGTGATCTTCATAAAGGAGAATAACCTACGGCTTGTAGATGATCTCTTGTAGGGGCTTGTTGCCATGAACCCAAGAGACCTCCCACGTGAAATCAAGATTGGATCTTGATTATTTTGGGATAAATCTTGCTAGCCGTGAACTCCATTTGCTCCTCGTGTAGCTGTAACCTTCATCCTTTATTCGATCTTGGATGTTAGATCTTGCTTCTTAGATCAAGACTTGGATGAGATATCATTCTTAAATTCAAGATTTGATTAGAGAAACCTTAAAGAACGGCTCGAGAATCAAGACCAGGGTTATTCGCAAGCGTAAGATCGTAGGGAAGCGATCAAGTAAGGTAAATAACAACCCTAGTCTTCAATATTTTGAATATTAATATAAAAGTTGGATTGAAGGAAGCAGATTTAAGTAAGAACATGAAAGTAAATAGGGTGTGAAGAACTTTGATTTGATTCGTATCTTATTATTTATGGATTTGATTAAAATAGGATGTGAAGAACCATGATTTTACTCTTATCTTATTATTTATGGATTTGATTAACATAGGATGTGAAGAACCATGATTTGATTCTTATCTTGTTATTTATGGATTTATTAAAAATAGGATGTGAAGAACCATATTTGATTTCTACCCTATTATTTATGGATATGATAAATTAGGATGTGAAGAACATGTTAAAATTATTTATGATTGAACGAGGGACTGGGAAATTTTATTGAAGTATATGGATGATTAAGGAGAATGGATGAATTGAATGGATAATATTATTATGGGATTTTAACCGTATGTAAGTTGATTTTATATTTATAATTCATGAAAAAAAAAATTCTAATTGGTGAATGGTATTATAATTAGGATGTTGATCTGGATTTAAACAAAAAAAAAAGAATATTGATATTTATATTAAAATTGTGATTCATGTATGTCTTGATATAAAATGTGATTTTATATTGCGAATCAATTGAAAATATGATGTTTTGTGTACTTAATTTATGTCCCTTATATGTGATATACATTTGGGTAAAGGAGCCTTTGAGGAAAGTCAGGCTTGCCTATGCCGGGTTAACATAGTGGGATGGGGCGTTATGGTGAGATGTCCTATGGCCCTTGACGGTTACTCTTAGGTGTAATTTAAACAAAAAAAAGTGTATCATCGAGCACTCACAAATGAAAAAGATGCATAATGATTTAAAGAGAATCTAAGACACTAAGAAAAATATAAGTTAGACCGAAAATAAAGGTAAGTAAGTAAAAAGAAGAACACACAAAAGAATGTATGTATGTGTTGTGCACCACCGGATACCATCATAGGGTGAAAAGTATGCCAAAGTAAGTAAGCCGTCGTACCGGAAAATGTACTAAGCTGTCCGTGCCGGGTAAATTACGAAGGGTGGTATCTCGGTAAAGTAAAGTATAGTAACCCCTTTCCTTATATGGTAAAGCGGTATTTTAAGTTATTAATAATGCATGTGGATGAGTTGTTCCTTAAATGATAAAGTATGTAGTAAAATAATAATAATAATAATAAGAACGGTAAGAAAAGAAAATAAGGAAAGAAAAGAAGAAAATAAAGAAATTGACACAATGTATTTTGTTTGTTTTTCCGCACTCTGATTATGTACGTGAATTAATGTATGAATTTTTATACTGCATAATATTCATTATATTTTCCTCTATGGTCTGTTATATACGCGGAGTAACTCGTTACTCAGCCGATGACTTTTCTTGTCGGCAGGTTCAGGTTCAGGCTTTGATATTTGCGCTCCCGGACCGTGGGAAGAAGAGGAATACTTCGAGGAACCGGAAGGTGATTATCCCGAGGAAGAACGGGATCTTGATTATTGGTCTTACTATTAAAGTTCATTTATTAGTAGTTAAAAATTTCAGGGAGACTTTAATTGACAATATAGTGAGTTATGTCCGGTTTAGTTTTCATGATTACGATCATAACGAATGATCAAAATTTTATTATATTTCGGTATGGATTATGGATTTAGTTGATCTTATTAATTGAAGAAATTTTTAGGTTCATATTTTATTTGTGTTTTAAATACTTCTAACAGGATGGTTTGTTAAGTAAGTCACATGCCAATATCTCACATTCTCCTAGGTAGGGTTTTGGGGCGTGACAGAGAGCTTTTGATAACTCCACCTCTCCTATTACTACTATTCAAGCTCTTATTCAGTTGCTAATTTTTGACATGGTCTCCATTCGAAATGGTGGGGTGAACCAAAGTATGGTACGGGGGTGACACATGATAGAGTATTGGATTCAGCATTCATAGTGGGGTCACTCTATCCTAGAGTCTTTTAGTTTACGCTGTTATAAACTTCTTTTTGTACTAAATCTTATATGTCTGGTACTCCTCTTTTGATTAATATCTATGTTCATTATCGATCAAAAAAATTAAAACTAACCGGAGTGCTAGCCATAAACAGCCCAACTTTCTAACCACAAGGACAAACACTTTTGCCCGCACCTAGGTGTTTCTCGAACTAGTAAGATTGAGATGTTCATGACCATGCAATTCTACATGCAGCTTAATCCGAAGAGTCATATTTTTTTTCTAAAATAATATGAAACTGAAAAAAAATTGATTAATCTAAAAACTTATCAAATCTAGTACGATATCAAATTAAATATTGATGCAACTAACATATTAATTAATGAAATTATATACTAAGAGCTAAACTAACACTGCAGAAGTATTATATATTGAACAAAAGATGACGAAAGAAAAAAGAAATAAAAGGTTGAGACTTACTATTACTCAAGCAGATTGCAAGGTGCAGCCTTGAAGTAATAGTCATTTTCTAGAAGTCATGGATTCTGCATCGTAGTTTCCAGATATTTCCAAATATGTAATCAACAATTTTAGCAAACTAATCAAATTTAGAAATAAAGAAATCTAATTATTAACATGTAGAGACCCCGAATCTTTTTCATGTTTTTTACTTCATTGTATTAGGGGTATTATAATCCTTGTGATGTTTTGATGTTTATTGTATTATATATTTATTTGGTGTGGTGTAAACTAGGTTTAATCAAACTTGTAACGGAGGGATGTTATATCACACCCTAAACTTTAGGAAGCTCTAGTTTTGGTACCGTTTACTGGAATTGAGTGATTCTTGAACCATTAGAAAGGTGTTGGAACCCTCTTCGAAGTTCATGTTTAATGTTTTTCCTTATTTTGAGTTTAAGCCAAGTCAATGGTGGGTTTTATCTAATGGAATTGCAGATCAGTCAACTTTGGGGATAATTTAGTCTATTAATTAAGTGGAATTTAGAAATTCTAAAATGCCAGTAATGTTCGTTTTTGAGAGACGAATCCAACCCAAGTTGAATCGTCAAATCCGTCGAGCGAGTCAAAAGTTATGGCCAAAACAGTAGAGTAGGTCAAAAATCTGTAGGCAACCAATCGCTCGGTCAGAAGTAGCGATCGATCGGTCCAAAACCGATCGATCGGTAGCTATCGACTGATCCAAAATTTTGTATGGGAAAATTTTTCAGAGAGTGTGTTTTTGACCGATCATCCGGTCATAAACACCGATCGATCGGTAGGCGACCGATCGCTCTGTCATAACCACCGATCGCTCGGTCTTTCGTGATTTTTACAGAATTTCAGTATGGGTGTTTTGGTCTTTTTGTTCTCAAACCTTGGGGCTATAAATAGGGGGTCCTACTCGAAATATTAAAATACTCTACCTATTTCTAACCTAATTTGGCAAAAAGGGGGAGAAAACCTAGGGTTTGAGGGAGAGGGTTGCTTGGAGAAGAAGGAGGTTGCTAGAAGATTGAGAGGGAAGCTTGGAGATCGTCCTCAAAGCTTTTCCAAATCTCCTCGGGAGCATTTTGAATCCAAGGGATGGATTCCTAAGGTCAATATACTATCCTAATCAACTCTATTTTAATGTTTTGTGAATATTAATTTGATAGAAATGATAGAATAGAGATTAAATGCATTTTTCCCAAATTTTCTATGAAGTAAGCTAATTATTGATGGAAATGTGGATTGGATGTGGATAGAATATATGGAGGATGGGAAATGTATAGAGGATGAGATTAATATGTGGATGTGAATAGTGAATTGATTGTATGGATGAATTATGGTTTGATGAATGCTTGAAAATATAGAAGGGAAATGGATTCATATTATGCGTACACAAGGTGTTTGTGAAAATGCTTGAAAGGATAAATGCTATTATACTCTTATGAAATGGTGGTAAATTGATTATGAATTGCGATATGAATTATGATAAGATATGTATATGTGAATTGTTTGTTAAGTATGTTTAATTATTTGCATAGAAATTGATAGTCGGGAAGGTAAGAACTTAGAGGAACATCTCTCAAACCGGGAATTCTCTAACTATTTGGTATGGGACAGTATAGTGGAGTTTCCATGGTGGAAGATCGGAATCTAAGCAATTACCAACTCGAATGTTAATTTCGACACTTAAGCACATATGAACGTGTATGTTAAGATAAGAGTCTCACAAGTCACACATGTGGACCACAAGCATGAGCATGGCATACGTATGACATTCTGAATAAGCATAAGCATGGCATGGTCCGTATCCGCCAAGAACGGCATGTCAATTACATTTGATTCTTAGGCATGGTCCGTATCCGCCAAGAACGACATGTCAACCATTTGATTCTTAGACATGATCCGTATCCGCCAAGAACGGCATGTCACATCATTGTATGATCTGAATAAGTGCATAAGCATAAACTTCTCACAAGCACGTGATCTTATAAGCATAAGCAACTCATAAGTGTATTGTCTTCCGAGTCTAAGATTCTCACAAGTACACGAGTCAAGGTGATGATATGATGTATATGCGCACACGTTCTTCCGTACTCTGATTATGTTATTATGTTATTGGATATGTTTCTAACTAAGTGCAGGTATACTATTATTGTTGGTTGGATTTTATATACACTGAGTACCTTTGTACTCAGCCGGACTTCATCTTGGCAGGTTTAGAGCAGGAGTACACGGCGGAGCCGTGGGTTGAGGAAACATACGCAGAGGAAGGAGGTGAAGGTGAGCCTTCTGAGGAGGGAACCAAAGACTTGGGTGGCTACACCTCTTAGTTTTTATTTCATTTGACTGAGAGAGTGTATTAGACTTGAGTAGATGTTGCTTAGTAGACTTTTATAGTTATGTATCAGACTCTTTGGTTTTAGTGGGTTGTATTTGTTGACTATAGACTCGTGCTATTTAGTTGGTTGCAGTTGATATATCGGAAATTTTACTATCCTCATTTTTGGAGACTCGTGTTAGTGTGCCTTGCATGTCATGGATTTTAAGCAGGTTTAAGTAATGTGGCGATCCCAAAGTCCTATTTTAGCCTTGTAGGATTTTGGGGTCGTTACATAACAACACAAGACAAAAAATGAAATAAAACAAAGTAATGAAACTTACCGTGAAGGAAGCTGTGAGCAGAGGGAGTCATTGATAGGAACTCAAGCAAAAGGTGAAGGGAAGCCGAGAGCAAGGCGCAACCTAAGTTAAATGACCCTGTTGCAGAAGTCGACGTTCATTCCCGTTCCATATAACTTGCATGGTGTAGTTGTATAATGAAGGAATACATGTAAATGTACAAAAAATCAGTTTCTCACATCGAAATTTGGTAGTAAAAAAAAACAAAAAATGACATAATTATAGAAAAACTAAGAAGAGGATTGTATTTGGACTACATCACTAGAAATAATTTTCCTTAAGAAAGACATTCATTCACCATTCATTAAGCCCCATGCAAAATACTAACAATAGATAAATATTTTTTTAAAAAAGTATACATAAGGCAATAATAGAGGTTCTACCTAGGGCCAACTAATGGTCAATTTGGGTTGTAATAAATAGGAGAGCTTCTGATAACTCCACCTCTCCTATTACAACTATTCAAGCTCTTATTCATTTGCTAATTTTCGACTTGGTCTCCATTCGAAATGGTGGGGTGGACCAAAGTATGGCACGGGGGTGACACAGGACAGAGTATTGGATTCGGCATTCATAGTGGGGTCATTCCGATATCCTAGAGTCTTTTAGTTTACGCTGCTATAAACTTCTTTTTATACTAAATCTTTTATTTATTGTACTCCTCTTTTGATTAATATCTATGTTCATTATTGATCAAAAAAATTAAAACTAACCGGAGTGCTAGCCATAAACACCCTAACTTTCTTACCACAAAGACAAACACTTTTAGGTGGGGCCCGCACCTAGATGCTTCTCGAACTGATATGATTGAGATGTCCATGCCCTTGCGATTCTACATGTAGCTCAATCTGAAGAGTAATATTTTTTAGTAAAATAATATGAAACTAAAAATAATTAGATTAATCTAAAAACTTATCAAAATCTAGTACGATAACAAATTAAATACTAATGCAACTAACATATAAATTAAGTAAATTATATACTAAGAGTTACGCTAACACTGCACACGTATTAGATTATTAACAAAAGATAACAAAAGAAAAAAAAAAAAAGATTGAGACTTACCGTAAGTAAAGCAAATTGTAAGGTGCAGCCTGGAAGTAATAGTCATTTTCTAGAAGTCGTGGATTCTGCATCGCAATTTCCAGAGATTTCCAAATATGTCATAAACTATTTTAGCAAACTAATCAAATTTAAAAATAAAGAAATCAAATTATTATTATTAACAACAAAATACAAAAAGTAAATAAAGCAAACTAATGAAACTTACCAAGAGGGAAGTTGAGAACGAAGGGAGTCATCGATAGCAACTCAAGCAAAAGGTGAAGGGATGCCGAGGGCAAGGCGCAACATAGGTTAAATGGCCCTTTTGCAGAAGTCGACGTTCATTCCCGTTCGACATAACTCGCATGGTGTAGTTGTATAATGAAGGAATACATGTAAATGTATAAAAAATCAGTTTCTCACTTTGAAATTTTGAAGTAAAAATAAAGAAGAAAGCAAGACATAAATGCAGAAAACTAAGAAGAGGATTGTATTTGGACTACGTCACCAGAAAAATTTTACTTAAGAAAGGCATCCACTCACCATTCATTAAGCCATTAAGAAACATACTAACACTAGATAACTGTTTTTAAAAAAAGTACACAAAAGGCAATAATAGAGGTTCTACCTAGGGCCATCTAATGGTCAATTTTCCTTGAAATAAATAGGAGAGCTTTTGACAAAGCCACCTCTCCTAATACTACTATTCAAGCTCGTATTCATTTGCAGATTTTCGAATTTGTCTCCATTCGAAATGGTGGGGTGGACCTGAGTATGGTACGGGGTTGACACATGACAGAGTATTGGATTCGGCATTCATAGTTGGGTCACTCCGATATCATAGAGTCTTTTAGTTTACGTTGCTATAAAATTCTTTTTGTACTAAATCTTATATTTCTTGTACTCCTCTTTTCATTAATATCAATATTCATTATCGATCAAAAAAATTAAAATTAACCGGAGTGCTAGCCATAAACACCCCAACTTTCTTACCACAAGGACAAACACTTTTAGGTGGGGCCCAGACCTAGGTGTTTCTCAAACTGGCATTATTGAGATGTTCATGGCCTTCCGATTCTACATGCAGCTCAATCCGTAGTCAGATTTTTTTCTAAAATAATATTAAACTAAAAAAAATTGGATTAATCTAAAAATTATAAAATCAAGTACGATAACAAATACTGATGCAACTAACATATTAATTAATTAAATTATATACTAAGAGCTACGCTGACACTGCAGAAGTATTAGATTATTAACAAAAGATAACGAAAGAAAAATGAAATAAAAGGGTGAGACTTACTGTTACTAAAGCAGATTGCAAGGTGCAGCCTGAAAGTAATAGTTATTTCTTAGAAGTCATTGATTCTATATCGTAATTTTCAGATATTTTCAAATATGTAATAAATTATTTTAGCAAACTAATCAAACTTAGAAATAAAGAAATCAAATTACTAACAACACAAGACAAAAAAGGAAATAAAACAAAGCAATAAAACTTACCATGAGGGAAGTTGAGAGCAACGCGCAACCTAGGTTAAATGACCCTTTTGCAGAAGTCGGCATTCATTCCCGTTCCGTATATCTCGCATTGTGTAGTTGTAAAATGAAGGAATACACATAAAAGTTCAAAAAATCAGTTTCTCACATCGAAATTTTGAAGTAAAAAAATTATAAGACAAAAGCAGAAAAACTAACTAGACGATTGTATTTGGACTCGGTCACTAGAAAGAATTTTCCATAAGCAAGACATCCACTCACTATTCATTAAGCCGCTAAGCTAAATACTAACAGTAGATAAATGATAAAAAAATGTACATAGGGCAATAATAGAGGTTCAACCTGAGGCCATCTCACGGTCAATTTGGCTTGAAAGAAATAGAAGAGCTTTTGAAAACTCCACCTCTCCTATTACTAATATTCAAGCCCGTCATCGCCTGCTGATTTTTAAATTGGTCTCCATTTGAAATGGTGGGGTGGACCTGAGTATGGTACTGGGGTGACACATGATAGAGTATTGGATTCGGCATTCATAGTAGAGTCACTCTGATATCCTAGAGTCTTTTAGTTGACACTGCTGTAAATTTTTGTTTGTACCAAACTTATATTTCCTGTACTCCTCTTTTCATTAATATCAATATTGATTATCGAGCCAAAAAATTAAAACTAATCTAAGTGCTAGCCATAAGAACCTTAACTTTCTTACCACAAGGACAAACACTTTTAGATAGGGCCCGCACCTAGGTGTTTCTCGAACTAGTAAGATTGAAATGTCCATGGCCATGCGACTCTACAAGCAGCTTAATATGAAGAGTAATATTTTTTTCTAAAATAATATTCAACTAAAGTTTTTTAGATTATCTAAAAAATTATCAAATCTAGTATGATAACAAATTAAATACAGACGCAACTAACAAATTAAATAATTAAATTATATACAAGAGCTACACTAATACTGCAAAAAGAATTAGATTATTAACCAAAGATAACAAAAGAAAAAATAAATAAACGGCTGAGACTTACTGTTACAAAAGCAGATTGCAAGGTCCAGCCTGGAAGTAATAGTCCTTTTTTAAAAGTTGTGGATTTTGTGTCTTAGTTTCCAGATATTTTGAATCTGTAATAAACCATTTTGGAAAACTAATCAAATTTAGAAATAAAGAAATCAAATTATTATTATTAACAACACAAGACAAAAAGGAAAAAAAATGAACTAATGAATCTTACCGTGAGGGAAGCTGAGAGCGAATGGAGTCATCGATAGCAACTCAAGCAAAAGGTTAAGGGAAGCCGAGAGCAAGGCGCAACCTAGCTTAAATGGCCCTTTCGCAGAAGTCGATGTTCATTCTCATTCCATATAACTCGCATTGTATAGTTGTATAATGAAGGAATACATGTAATGTACAAAAAATCAATTTCTCACATCGAAATTTTAAAGTAAAAAAAAATATAAAAGATAAAAATGCAGAAAAACAAAGGGAATGTTGTTGAACTGAGTCACTAGAAACAATTTTCCTTCAGAAAGACATTTTAAAAAAAAATACTAATGGTCAATTTGGCTTGAAATAAATAGGAGAGCTTTTGACAACTCTACCTCTCCCATTACAACTATTCAAGCTCGTATTCATTTCTTGATTTTCGACTTGGTCTCAATTCGAAATGGTGCGGTGGAACTGAGTACGGTACAGGGGTGTCGCGCCCCAAAATCCCACTTAACTTAATGTGAGACTTTGGCACGTGACTTAATCATTAATTCCATAACTTCTTATCATAAGCATTTAAGGCAATTCTAAAAACATGGACCTAAAAATTTTTTTTAAAATAAATGCAATCAAGTCCAATATCTGAAATAAATACTAAGACCTCATAATCAATTTAAAATCAACCTCTATGAATCTCCAGTCATAAACTCAAACTAACTATAAATCCATAATTTGTCTATTACAATTCTAAAATTCAAAATCCAAATATACTAGTGATCTAGTGTCCTGTGTATGGCCAGCAATCCAAGTTCCATTCTCCATCAGGATAGTCACTTGCTGGCTCTTCCTGCTCTTCCTCGTATTCTTCCTCTTCCCAAGGTCCTGGGGCACAAATGTCAAATCTAGCACCTGCCGACAACAACAGTCATCGGCTGAGTAACAAGTTACCCAGCGTATATACAAAATCCTGCCTAACAATATACGAGATTTGATAACAATATATTTTAAGATTCAACATCACAAGTGAACTCACAATATTTCAAAGTGCAGAAGCATAATTAAATTTGATTCTTACACCTGATTACTCATGCTTATTTCTCTTATTTATCTTGCCTATTTTTGTTCATGAACTTATTCAACAACATGCAATTGCAATAACTTAAAATAACTCTACCCCATATATCGGGTAGAGACTAACATATACCCTACTTTCCGAGGTACCACACAATATACACATTATCCGGTGTACACGGCTTGTCTACACATTATCTGGTGTATACGGCTTGTCTACACATTATCCGGTGTATACGGCTTGTCTACACATTCGCCGGTGCATACGGCTGGTTTTGCCTTGATCATAGGCCTGTGGGTACTCGGTCAGTGCAAAACTCAATCATGCATAATGTTTGTGTCCTTGTGTACTTGCATATTACTTGTCATCTTGTTTATTCTCATGTTTGTTCATGTATAGATTTCGTGAATCCGGGTGAATGAAATAAAATACTTGTAAATCATGCATAGATTTAAACATGCAAGGGTTCTCCTAAGTGATCAATATAAAGCATAATTTGTCAAATAAAATAAGGGATAATTTTATTTACCGCGTCTAAATTTTTAATACGCATCTATATAATCAAATAAGTCTCACAGGGCCTTAGTTTTCACAACACATAATGATCTCAAACAAACTTATAATAATTTCATCAATTCTGAACATCATCCACTTCCTCCATTCTCATCATTCATACACCACAAAATCAATCCCATTTCCCTTGTTGATATAGAATAAAAAAAATCATAAACAACATCTTTTTCAAATAATTATCACAAGGAAATCACCATCTAAAATGTTCTCTATTCATCATATATAAATTATCCATCAGATAACCAAGATCTAAAATTTTCTAACATCGTTTATAGATTTTTCAAGGGAAAATCCTGATTTAGAACATTACAAAAATCATCATATATATTTTCCATAAAAAAAATCTGGGTATAAACATCGTAAAATCATCATATATAATTTTCCATGAGAAAATCTGAGTATAAACATCATAAAATCCTCATATATAATTTTCATCATAGTTTAAAACAATAAAAACATATTTACTATTGTCGTTCTTACTTTAGATCTATTTCTTCATCATATTTGTATCAATAATCCCTATATTGAGAGGAAGGAAGTCGTATTTACCTCTCACGATCGCTTCCCTACGATCAAACGTTTGCGAATGGGATGGATCTAAGCCTTTTTGTACTTTTTCCTTGCAACACCTTTGATTTCTCCTCTTGGATCTCTCCAAAACCCTTTTCTCTCACTCTCTTTAATGAGAACTCATAGGTTTTTCTTCTATTTTTCTCTCTAATAAGTTTTAGAATGATGAAATACCTAAAATCCATGAGTTAGGGTCTTTATATAGGCAATACCAGAGTTAGAAAGTGATAAGACCTGCTAAAACACTATTCACGGTTACTGTTCACGAGGTACTGTTCACGCGGTTACTGTTCATCGTATTTACAGTTTTGCCACTGCACTTTGAATAATTCTATAGAGCTCAATTCTTATCGGATTAACCTGAAATTTGAACCATAGCTACTTTAGGTCATATAGAATCTACATTAAAATTTTCATAAATTTTGGATTGCACAAAATGACCAAAATGCCCATGTTATGATAAAGGAGATTTCGTCTATTTTTCACTTGATTAATTTATAAAACACCCTCATGCTACTTTAATTGTTCCAATTTTAAACTTATGTAATAAATTAATCATGACAACCAAGAATATTAAAATAATTGATACGAATACCAAGAAATTAAATTTCGGGTCTCTACAGGGGGTGATTTGGATTCGGCATTCGTAGTGGGGTCACTCCGATGTCCTATAGTCTTTTAGTGTACACTCCTATAAACTTCTTTTTGTACTAAATCTTATATTTCTTGTACTCCTCTTTTGATTAATATCTATGTTCATTATCAATCAAAAAAATTATAACTAACCAGAGTGGTAGCCATAAATACCCCAACTTTCTTACCACAAGGACAAACACTTTTAGGTGAGACCCGCACCTAGGTGTTTCTCGACCTAGTAAGATTGAGATGTTGATGGCCTTGCGATTCTACATGCAGCTTAATCCGAAGAGACATATTTTTTAACTAAAATAATATTAAATTAAAAAAATTAGATTAATCTAAAAAATTATCAAATCTAGTACGATAACAAATTAAATATTGATTCAACTAACATAATAATTAATTAAATTATATACTAAGAACTACACTAACACTGCAGAAGTATTAGATTATGAACAAAACATAACAACAGAAAAAAGAAATAAAAGGGTGAGACTTACTGTTACTCAAGCAGATTGCAAGGTGCAGCCTGGAAGTAATAGTCCTTTTTCTAGAAGTCGTAGATTCTGCATCGTAGTTTCCAGATATTTCCAAATATGTAATCAACAATTTTAACCAAAACTATTCAAATTTAAAATAAAGAAATCAAACTATTAATAACACAAGACAAAAAAGGAAATCAAACAAAGTAATGAAACTTACCATGAGGGAAGCTGAGAGCCAAGGGAGTCATCGATAGCAACTCAAGCAAAAGGTGAAGGGAAGCCGAGAGAAAGGCACAACCTAGGTTAAATGACCCTTTTACAGAAATCGACGTTCATTCTCGTTCCATATAATTCACTTGGTGTAGTTGTATAATGAAGGAATACATGTAAATGTATAAAAAAATCAATTTCTCACATCGAAATTTTGAAGTTAAAAAAAAAACGAAGTAAAAAAGACATAATTTCAGAAAACTAAGAACAAAATTGTATTTGGACTGTGTCACTAAAAAGAATTTTCTTAACGATAGACATTCATTCATCATTCTTTAAGCCACTAAGCAAAATAATAACACCAGATAAATATTTTTTTTTAAAAGTATAAATAGGGCAATAATAGAGGTTCTACTTGGGGCCATTTAATGGTCAATTTGGCTTGAAATAAATATGAGAGCTTTTGACAAATCCACCGCTCCTATTACTACTATTCAAGCTCATATGCATTTGCTGATTTTCAACTTGGTCTCCATTCGAAATGGAGGGGTGGACCTGAGTATGGTACGGGGGTGACACATTGAGTATTGGATTCGGCATTTATAGTGGGGTCACTCCGATATCCTAGGGTCTTTTAGTTTACGTTCCTATAAATTTCTTTTGTACTAAATCTTATATTTCTTGTACTCCCCTCTTGATTAATATCTATGTTCATTATCGATCAAAAAAATTAAAACTAACCATAGTGCTAGCCATAAACACCCAAACTTTCTTACCACAAGGACAAACACTTTTAGGTGGGGCCCGCACCTAGGTGTTTCTTGAACTAGGTAAGATTGAAATGTTCATGGCCTTGCGATTCTACATGCAGCTTAATCCGAAGAGTGATATTTTTTTTTCTTAAATAATATTAAACTAAAAAAAATTAGATTAATCTAAAAAATATCAAATCTAGTACGATGGCAAATTAAATACTTATGCAATTAACATATTAATTAATTAAATTATATACTAAGAGCTACGCTAGCACTACAAAAGTATTAGATTATTAACAAAAGATAACGAAAGAGGAAAGAAATAAAAGGGTGACACTTACCATTACAAAAGCAGATTGCAAGGTCCTGCCTTGAAATAATAGTCATTTTTTAGAAGTCGTGGATTCTGCATCGTAGTTTCTAGATATTTCCAAATATGTAATAATTTATTTTAGCAAACCAATCAAATTTAGAAATAAAGAAATCAAAATTATTAACAACACAAGGGAAAAAAGGAAATAAAACAAACTTTTGAAATTTACCATGAGGGAAGCGCAGAGCGAATGGAGTCATCAATAGCAACTCAAGCAAAAGGTGAAGGGAAGTCGAGAGCAAGGCGCAACCTAGGTTAAATGGCCCTTTAGTTGAAGTCGATGTTCATTCCCGTTCCATATAACTCGCATGCTGTAGTTGTATAATGAAGGATTACATTTAATGTAAAAATTCAGTTTCTCACTTCAAAATTTTGAAGTAAAAAAAGAAGAAAAAAAGACATAAAGGCAGAAAACTAAGAAAATGATTGTATTTGCACCGCGTTACTAGAAAGAATTTTCCTTAAGAAAGACATCCACTCACCATTCATTAAGCCAATAAGAAAAATACTAACACTAGATAAATGCTTTAAAAAATGTATACCTAGGGCAATAATAGAGGTTCTACCTGGGGCCATATAATGATCAATTTGGCTTGAAATAAATAGGAGAGCTTCTTTGGACAACTCCACCTCCCCTATTACTACTATTCAAGCCCGTTTTCATTTGCTGATTTTCAACTTAGTCTTCATCGAAATAGTGGGGTGGACTGAGTATGGTACGAGGGTGACACATGACAGAGTATTGGATTCGGCATTCATAGTGGGGTCACGACGATATCCTAGAGTCTTTTAGTTTACGCTGCTATAAACTTCTTTTTGTACTAAATCTTATATTTCCTGTACTCCTCTTTTGATTAATATCTATGTCCATTATCGATAAAAAAAATTAATACTAATCGGAGTGCTAGCCATAAACACCCCAACTTCCTTAGCACAAGGACAAAAACTTTTAGGTGGGACCCGCACCTAGGTGTTTCTCGAACTGATACGATTGAGATGTCCATGGACTTGCGATTCTACATGCAGCTCAATCCGAATGATAATATTTTTTTCTAAGATAATATTAAACTGAAAAAAATTAGATTAATCTAAAAAATTATCAAATCTAGTACGATGACAAATTAAATACTGATAAAACTAAAATATTAATTAATTAAATTATATAATAAGAACTACGGAAACACTAATGATTATTAACAAAAGATAACGAAATAAAAAAGAAATAAAAGGGTGAGACTTACTATTACTAAAGCAATTGTAAGGTGCAGCCTGGAGACTTACCATTACTGCATCGTAGTTTCAAGATATTTCCAAGTAAGTAATAAACTATTTTAGCAAACTAATCAAATTTAGAAATAAAGAAATCAAATTATTAATATTAACAACACAAGACAAAAAAGGAAATTAAACAACTAATGAATCTTACTGTGAGGGAAGCTGAGAGCGAAGGGAGTCATCAATTGCAACTCAAGCAAAAGGTGAAGGGAAGCTGAGAATAAGGCGCAACCTAGGTTAAATGGCCCTTCTGCATAAGTCGACGTTCATTCACGTTCCATAGAACTCCCATGGTGTAGTTGTATAATGAAGGAATACATGTAAATGTACAAAAAATCAGTTTCTCACATCGAAATTTTGAAGTAAAGAAAAACAGACATAAATGCAGAAAACTAAGAAGAGGATTGTATTTGGACTGCGTCACTAGAAAGAATTTTCCTTAAGAAATACATCCACTCGCTAGTCATTAAGCCATTAAGAAAAATATTAACACTAGATAAAAGTTTTTAAAAAAGTATGCAGAGGGCAATAATAGAGATTCTACCAGGGGCCATATAATGGTGGATTTAGCTTAAAAAAATAGGAATGCTTTTGACAACTCCACCTCTCCTATTTCTACAATTCAAGCTCGTATTCATTTGCTAATTTTTGACTTGGTCTCAATCGAAATAGTGGTGTGGACCCGAGTATGGTACGAGGGTGACACATGACAAAGTATTAGATTCGGCATTCATAGTGGGGTCACTCCGATATCCCACAGTCTTTTAGTTTACGCTGCTATAAACTTCTTTTTGTACTAAATCTAACCAGAGTGCTAGGCATAACATGCCAACTTTCTTACCACATGGACAAACAATTTTAGGTGGAGCCCGCACCTAGTTGTTTCTCGAACCGATGAGATTGAGATGTTCATGGCCTTGCAATTCTACATGCAGCTCAACTCGAAGAGTCATATTTTTTTCCTCAATAATATTAAACTAAAAGAATTTAGATTAATCTAAAAAATTATCAAATCAAGTACGATAACAAATTAAATACTGATGCAACTAACAAATCTACCGTTACTAAAAACAGATTGCAAGGTGCAGCGTGAAAGTAATAGTCCTTTTTTAGTAGTCGTGGATTCAGCATCGTAGTTTCAAGATATTTCCAAATATGTAATAAACTATTTTAACAAACTAATCAAATTTTAAAATAAAGAAATCAAATTATTATTATTAACACAAGACAAAAAAAGGAAAGAAAAGAAAGTAATGAAACTTATCGTGAGGGAAGCTGAGAGCGAAGGGAGTCATCGATAACAACTTAAGCAAAAGGTGAAGGCGCAACCTAGGTTAAATGTCCATTTTGCAAAAGTCGACGTTCATTCCCATTCCATATAACTCGCATGATGTTGTATAATCAAGGAATATATATAAAAGTTCAAAAAATATTTTTCTCACATTGAAATTTTGAAGTAAAAAAAATGACATAAAAACAGAAGAACTAAAAACACGAATTTATTTGGACTGCGTCACCAGAAAGAATTTTCCTAAGGCAAGACATTCACTCATCTTTCATTAAGCACCTAAGCTAAATACTAACACTAGATAAGTGATTAAAAAAAGTATGGCTAAGCCGATCATAGAGGTTCTACCTGGGGCCATCTAATGGTCAATTTGGCTTAAATAAATAGCAGAGCTTTGGACAACTCCACCTCACCTATTACTACTATTCAAGCTCGTATTCATTTCTGATTTTCGACTGGGTCTCCGACGAAATGGTGGGGTGGACCTAAGTATGGTACAAGGGTGACACATGACAGAGTATTGGATTCGGAATTTATAGTGGGGTCACTCCGATAACCTATTCTTTTAGTTTACGTTGCTATAAACTTCTTTTTGTACTAAATCTAATATTTCTTGTACTCCTCTCTTGATTAATATCTATGGTCATTATGGATCAAAAAAATTAAAACTAACTGAAGTGCTAGCCATAAATACCCAAACTTTTTTACCACAAGGACAAACACTTTTAGGTGGGGCTCATACCAAGGTGTTTCTCAACTGGTAAGATTGAGATGTCCATGACCTTGCGATTCTACATCCAGCTTAATCTGAACAATAATATCTTTTTCTAAAATAATATTAAACTAAAAAAAGTTAGATTTATCTAAAAAATTATCAAATCTAGTAGGATAACAAATTAAATACTGATACGACTGACATATTAATTAATTAAATTATATAATAAGAGCTATTAGATTATTAACAAAAGAAAAAAGAAATAAAATGGTGAGACTTACCGTTACTAAAGCAGATTACAAGGTGCAGCCTGGAAGTAATAGTCTTTTTCAAGAAGTCGTGGATTCTGCATCGTAGTTTCCAGATATTTCCAAATATATAATCAACAATTTAGCAAATAAATCAAATTTAGAAATAAAGAAATCTAATTATTAACAACACAAAACAAAAAAGGAAATAAAACAAAGTAATGAAACTTACCAAGAAGGAAGCTAAGAGCAAAGGGAGTCATCGATAGCAACTCAAGCCAAAGGTGAAGGGAAGCCAAGAGCAAGGTGCAACCTAGGTTAAATGGCCCTTTTGTTGAAGTCGACGTTCATTCTCGTTCTATATAACTCGCATGGCGTAGTTGTATAATGAAGGAATACATGTAAATGTACAAAAAATCAGTTTCTCACTTAGAAATTTTGAAGTTAAAAAAAAAAGACATAAAGGCCGAAAACTAAGAAAAGGATTCTATTTGTACTGCGTCACTAGAAAGAATTTTCCTTAAGAAAGACATCCACTCACAATTCATTAAGCCATTAAGAAAAATACTAACACTAGATAAATGATTAAAAAAAAGTATACATAGGGCAATAATAGAGGTTCTACCTAGGGTCATTTAATGATCAATTTGGCTTGAAATAAATAGGAGAGCTTTTGACAACTCCACCTCCTCTATTACTACTATCCAAGCTTGTTTTCATATGCTGATTTTCGACTTGGTCTCCATTGAAATAGTGGGGTGGAACTCGACTTGGTCTCCATCGAAATAGTGGTGTGGACTGGTACAGGGGTGACACATGACAGAGTATTGGATTCGGCATTCATAGTGGGGTCACGACGATATCCTAGAGTCTTTTAGTTTACGCTGCTATAAACTTCTTTTTGTACTAAATCTTATATTTCCTGTACTCCTCTTTTGATTAATATCTATGTCCATTATCAATAAAAAAAATTAAAACTAATCGGAGTGCTAGCCATAAACACCCCAACTTCCTTAGCACAAGGACAAACACTTTTAGGTGGGACCCGCACCTAGGTGTTTCTCGAACTCATAAGATTGAGATGTCCATGGCCTTGCGATTCTACATGCAGCTCAATCCAAACGATAATATTTTTTTTCTAAGATAATATTAAACTAAAAAAAATTAGATTAATCTAAAAAATTATCAAATCTAGTACGATGACAAATTAAATACTGATGCAACTAACATATTAATTAATTAAATTATATAATAAGAGCTATGGTAACACTAATGATTATTAACAAAAGATAACGAAAGAAAAAAGAAATAAAAGGGTGAGACTTACCATTACTAAAGCAGATTGCAAGGTGCAGCCTGGAAGTAATAGTCCATTTTTAGAAGTCATGAATTCTTTGTCGTAGTTTCAAGATATTTCCAAGTATGTAATAAACTATTTTAGCAAACTAATCAAATTTAGAAATAAAGAAATCAAATTATTAATATTAACACAAGACAAAAAAGGAAATTAAACAAACTAATGAATCTTACCGTGAGGGAAGCTGAGAGCAAAGGGAGTCATCGATTGCAACTCAAGCAAAAGGTGAAGGGAAACTGAGAACAAGGCGCAACCTAGGATAAATGGCCCTTTTCCATAAGTCGACGTTCATTCACGTTCCATAGAACTGGCATGGTGTAGTTGTATAATGAAGGAATACATGTAAATGTACAAAAAAATCCGTTTCTCACATCGAAATTTTGAAGTAAAGAAAAACAGACATAAATGCAGAAAACTAAGAAGAGGATTGAATTTGGACTGCGTCACTAGAAAGAATTTTCCTTAAGAAAGACATCCACTCGCCATTCAAGGTTCTGAATGTCGATATCGCTCGACATGTCGAGCCGTGGAAAAAAGATATATCGGAGATATATCGGAAGAAATATCGTTTATCGGTGATTTTTAGAAAAATTGTAAAAAAATTGGGCAAAACATGAAATTTTGCAGTGAAACTTCAGGAAATGTTAAAATAGATGTTAATACACTTTTTTGAATAAAAACATTTTAAAATATAACAATGTACATAAAAGATGCAATGAGAATAGAGCAAAGGTGTGCGTTGACGAGTCACGATAATGTATGATTGATTCATGCTTCATTCATTATTGAATAGCATATGTTAGTGAATCTTAACCATAGTTAAAGGGAATTAAAAGGGGACACGTTAATTTTTCAATTTTTTTTTCTAAAAACCAAAGTTAAATGCTTTAACCCTAAGGATTTAGTGAATCTTAGTCACACATAAAGGGAGTTAAAAGGGACTTTTAATTTTCTATTTTTTTTTCTAATAGATGCTTTAACCATAAGGGTTAGTGAATCTTAACCATGTTTAAAGGGAGTTAAAAGAGATGTTACTTTTTTTTTAAAATCAAGGGTAGATGCTTTAACCTTAAGGGTTAGTGAATCTTAACCACAATTAAAAGAGTTAAAAGGAGATAAATTAACCATAGGGGCTAAAACTTGTTAACCATAGTTCAAGGACAATTAAAGGGGCTTTATGAGTTTATGAAATATCTTAAGGGCATAATAATCCTTTTACTAAAAATTACAAACAAAAGTCTAACAGAACCAAGGGTTTATTGTTGGAAAACCATGAGCTAATTTGCAAAACGTTTACACATAAAAGTGTATTTGCAAATTAGGAAAAGCCTAGCAGTTAATATGTAAAAACCCACTTAAAATTAAATAAAACCTGATAACTCATACGAAGAAGGCAGACTCAGACTCGACTCAGACTCAAAGGAGAATGGAGACCTAGGGCATGCCGGCTAGGGCGATCGGTGACGGTGACGGCGACCTCCATGCTCTAGGTATGTTTTTCTTCCTTCATCCTCTCTTCTTCTTCCTCCTTTTTTCTCTCTTCTTCCTTCTTTCTCCTCTCTTCTCTTTTTCCTCTCTTCTTCCTTCTTTCTCCTCTCATCTTTTTATTTTTTTCATTTTCTGTTTCAAACAAAGTAAACCATAACAGGTTTCACGAAAAAAATATTCCACAAAAAAAAAAAAAAAAAACAGAAAAAAGGGAGTTTTCTGCGGTTTTCGAACCCTGGTTTGGTCGATATCGAAAGATATCGGCGATATATCTCCGATATCTTCCGATATGCTGTATTTTTTTTAAACATCATATAGATGTGTCGGTGATGGGCGATATCGAAATATATCAGCGATATATCGCCGATATTATAATTATTTCGAACCCTGTCGCCATTCATTAAGCCATTAAGAAAAATATTAACACTAGATAAAAGTTTTTAAAAAAGTATGCAGAAGGCAATAATAGAGGTTCTACTTGGGGCTTTTAACAATTCCACATCTCCTATTTCTACTATTCAAGCTCGTATTCATTTGCTGATTTTCGACTTGGTCTCAATCGAAATAGTGGTGTGGACCTGAGTATGGTACGAGGGTGACACATGACAAAGTATTGGATTCGGCATTCACAGTGAGGTCACTCCGATATCCCATAGTCTTTTAATTTACGCTGCTATAAACTTCTTTCTGTACTAAATCTAACCGAAGTGCTAGGCATAACACGCCTACTTTCTTACCACAAGGACAAACACTTTTAGGTGGAGCCCACACCTAGGTGTTTCTCGAACCGGTAAGATTGAGATGTTCATGGCCTTGCAATTCTACATGCAGCTCAATTCGAAGAGTCATATTTTTTTCCTAAAATAATATTAAACTAAAAAAATTTAGATTAATCTAAAAAATTATCAAATCAAGTACGATAACAAATTAAATACTGATGCAACTAACAAATCTACCGTTACTAAAACAGATTGCAAGGTGCAGCGTGAAAGTAATAGTCCTTTTTTAGAAGTCGTGGATTCTGCATCGTAGTTTCCAGATATTTCCAAATATGTAATAAACTATTTTAGCAAATTAATCAAATTTAGAAATAAAAAAATCAAATTATTATTATTAAACAACACAAGACAAAAAAAGGAAAGAAAACAAAGTAATGAAACTTACCGTGAGGGAAGCTAAGAGCGAAGTGAGTCATCGAATAGCAACTAAAGCAAAAGGTGAAGGGAAGCTGAGAGCAAGGCGCAACCTAGGTTAAATGGCCCATTTACAAAAGTCGACGTTCATTCCCGTTCCATATAACTCGCATGATGTAGTTGTGTAATGAAGGAATATATATAAATGTTCAAAAAATCAGTTTCTCACATTGAAATTTTGAAGTCAAAAAATATAAGACATAAAAACAGAAGAGCTAAAAACACGAATGTATTTGGACTGCGTCACCAGAAACAATTTTCCTAAGGCAAGACATCCACTCATATTCATTAAGCCCTAAGATATATACTAACACTAGATAAATGATTGAAAAAAGTATAGCTAAGGCGATCATAGAGGTTCTACCTGGGGCCATCTAATGGTCAATTTGGCTTGAAATAAATAGCAGAGCTTTAGACAACTCCACCTCTCCTATTATTACTATTCAAGCTCGTATTCATTTGCTGATTTTCGACTTGGTCTCCGACAAAATAATGGGGTGGACCTGAGTATAGTACGAGGGTGACACATGATAGAGTATTGGATTCGGCATTCATAGTGGGGTCACTACGATATCCTAGAGTCTTTTAGTATACTCTACTATAAACTTCTTTTTGTACTAAATCTTATATTTCTTGTACTCCACTATTGATTAATATCTATGTTCATTATCGATCAAAAAAATTAAAACTAACCGGAGTGGTAGCCATAAACACCCAAACTATCTTACCACAAGGACAAGCACTTTTAGGTGGGGCACGCACCTAGGTATTTCTCAACTGGTAAGATTGAGATATCCATGGCCTTGCGATTCTACATCCAGCTCAATCTGAACAATAATATCTCTTTCTGAAATAATATTAAACTAAAAAAATCAGATTAATCTAAAAAATTATCAAATCTAGTACGATAACAAATTAAATACTAATGCAACTAACAAATTAATTAATTAAATTATACAATCAGAGCTACGCCAACACTACAAAAGTATTAGATTATTTACAAAAGATAATGAAAGAAAAAAGAAATAAAATGGTGAGACTTTTCGTTACAAAAGCAGATTCCATGGTGCAGCCTGGAAGTAATAGTCCTTTTCTAGAAGTCGTGGATTCTGCATCATAGTTTCCAAATATTTCCAAATATTTATTTTAGCAAACTAATCGAATTCAGAAATAAAGAAATCACATTACTAACAACACAAGACAAAAAAGGATATAAAACAAACTAATGAATCATACCATGAGGGAAGCTGAGAGCGAATGGAGTCATGGATAGAACCTCAAGCAAAAGGTGAAGCAAAGCCGAGAGTATGGCGCAACCTAAGTCAAATGGCCCTTTTGCAGAAGTTGACGTTCATTCCAATTCCATATAACTCGCATTGTGTTGTTGTATAATGAAGGAATACATGTAAATGGATAAAAAAAAAACAATAAAAAGACAAACGCAAAAGAACTAAGTGGATTGTATTTGGACTGCGTCACTAGAAAGAATTTTCCTTAAGAAAGACATTCATTCACCATTCATTAGACCACTAAGCAAAATACTAAAACAAGATAAATTTTTTTTAAAAAAAGTATATATACGGCAATAATAGAGGTTCTACCTGGGGCCATCTACTAGTCAATTTGGGTTGAAATGCATAGGAGAGCTTTTGACAACTCCACCTCTCCTATTACTACTATTCAAGCTCGTATTCATTTGCTGATTTTCGACTTGGTCTCCATTCGAAATGGTGCGGTGGACCTGAGTATGGTACGGGGGTGACACATGACAAAGTATTGGATTCGGCATTCATAAGGGGGCACTTCGATATCCTAGAGTCTTTTAGTTTACGCTACTATAAACTTCTTTGTATACTAAATCTTATATTTCTTGTACTCCTCTCTTGATTAATATCTATGTTCATTATTGATCAAAAAAATTAAACTAACCGGAGTGTGTTTATAGCAGTGCTAAAAATTAAACCTCCAGTGCTCGATTTCGATACCGAGGTTACCTAGTTATCTCGATTGTTTATACCCTAAAGGCTAAAACTAAAAATTCAAACCAATTCATAACCTGGATTCGTTTTTTTATAGTGGGTTTTCTGACACCTTTATTTCAATATTTCCTAAGTGTTGGAAGTGTCTTCGACGTTTCTGCACCTCGTATGCCTGATCTAGGCACCGACATTGCTTAGTTCCCTTCCTTTTCAAAAAAAAAAAATCTAAACATATAATTATGTGCAAATTCTTAACCTAGACTCGATTTCTGATCTGATCTCATCTGACAACATTATTTCAATATGACGTAAGTGCTGGAGTTGTTAAGACTATAAAGCCTAAACCTACAATTTTGTGCTAAATCCTAATCGCAATTCAATTATTTTATAAGGTATCTTCTATCATCTTTATTTCAACATAATGTAAGTGTTGGAATTGGTTTCGAGGTGTTTGGACCTTTTATGCACGATTTGGCTACAAAAGTTCCCGGATTGTCTCATTTGTTAAGTCCGTGAAGCCTAAACCCATAATTTTGTTATAATTCCAAACATAGACTCAATTTTTAATGTAATCTATTCTAACCCTCTATTTCAATATAACCTAGGTATTGGAATTAGTTTCGAGCTGTTTGGACCTCATATACCTGATTTGGGCACCATGGTTCCCTAGTTGTCTCTTATAAATACCGTAGAGCCTAAACCTACACTTGTGCACCAAGTCCAAATATTTATTCGGTGTTTGATATATATTTTCTGACACCTTTATTTCAATATATCCTAAGTGTTAGAAGTGGTTTCGAAATGTTTAGACCTTTTATACCTAATATTTATTTGGTTTTTGATACGTATTTTTTGACACCTTTATTTCAATATATTTTTAAGTATTAGAAGTGGTTTCGAGGAGTTTAGACCTTTTTATATATGAGTTCGGTGACGAGGTTCTCCTAGTTGCCTCTTTTGTTAAAACTCTAAATCCCAAATCTACAATTTGCGCCAATTCTTAACCTAGCATCGGGTTTTGATGTAGTGTCTCTTCTAACACATTTATATTTCATTACATCCTAAGTTTTAAATTTAGCTCAAAGGTGTTATGAACTTGAATACACAATTTTAGCACCAAGGTACTCTAGTTGCCTCTTTTGTTAAGATTATAAAGCGAAAACCAATAATTGTGAGTCAATTCTTAATATTGACACAGATTTTAATGTGGTCTCTTTTGATACCATTATTTCAATATAACCTAAGTGTTTGAATTGCTTTCGGTGTGTTTGGACCTCAGATACCCAATTTGGGTGCTGAAATTCACTATCTATCATTTTTGTTAAGACCGTTAAGCCTAAACCTATACTTTTCCACTAATTCCTAACCTAGTCTCCATTTTTTTATGTAGTTTCTTCTAAAACCTTTATTTCAATATATAATCGGTCTTCGAATTGGTTTTGAGCTATTTGACCTCGTATGCCTGATTTTTGCACTGAAGTATCCTAGTTGTCTCTTTCGTTATTACTGTAAAGCCTAAACCTACAATTGTGCACCAATTTATAACCTGGACTCAGTTTTTTATCCAGTCTTTTATGACACTTCTATTTCAATATATCCTAAGTGTTCGAATAGGTTTCGAGGTGTTTGGACCTTATATGCCCGATTTGAGCACCAAGGTCCTTTAGTTGTCTCTTTCAAAAACACATAAAGTCTATAATGCGGGGACTTAACAATAATCCCCAAAAGTCTCGTCTAACATCTTTATTTCAATATTACATGAGCACTGCATTGTTTTTGAGGTAATTGGAACTATTATGCCTAATTTGGGCACATAGGTTCCCTTCCCTAGATGTGTCTTTTGTTTATACCCTAAAGCCTAAATATATAATTGTGCGTCAATCCTAACATAGACTCGGGTTTTTATGTGGTCTCTTATGACAAATTTATTTCAATATACCATAAGTGTTAGAATTGGTTTCGAGGTGTTTAGATCTCTTATTCTCAATTTGGGCACCGAGATTTCCCAATTCCTAACCTAAACTCGATAATATGTAAAATCTTTTGACACTTTTTTTTTCAATATAACCTAAGTCTTAGAATTGGTTTCGAGGTGTTTGGACCTCCAATGCCTGATTTGGACACCGAGGTTCCCTAGTTATCTCGTTTGTTAATACCCTGAATGCTAAACCTATAACTTTGCACAATTTCATAACTTGAACTCGTTTTTGATATAGTGTTTTTTGACACCTTTATTTCAATATATCTTAAGTGTTAAAAGTGCCTACGACGTTTCTACACCTTGTATGCCTAATTTGGGCATCGAAGTTTCCTAGTTCCCTTCTGCATTAAAACCGTAACGCCTAAACATATAATTGTGTGTAAATTCCAAACCTAGACTCGATTTCTATAAGATCTCATCTGATAACATTATTTCAATATGACATAATGTCTGAAATTGTTAAGTCTGTAAAGCCTAAACCTGTAATTTTGCATTAAATCCTAATCGGAACTCAATTTTTTATGCGGTCTCTTCTATTATCTTTATTTCAACATGATGTGTTGAAATTGGTTTCAAGGTGTTTGGACCTTGTATGCACAATTTTGGTACCAAAGTTCTTGGATTGTTTTTTTTGTTAAGACCGTGAAGCCTAAAACCCATAATTTTGTTATAATCCCAAACTCAGACTCAATTTTTTATGTAGCCTATTCTAACACCTCTATTTCAATATAACCTAAGTATTGGAATTGGTTTCGAGGTGTTTGGATCTCTTATTCTCAATTTGGGCACCGAAATTTCCAAATTCTTAACCTAGACTCGATTCTTTTATGTGGTCTCTTATGACAAATTTATTTCAATATCCCATAAGTGTTAGAATTCGTTTCTAGGTGTTTGAATCTCTTATTCTCAATTTGGGCACTGAGATTTCCAAATTCTTAACCTAGACTCGTGTATTTATCTAATATCATACATTTTTTCAATATAATCTAAGTTTTGGAATTAGTTTCGAGGTGTTTGGACCTCCAGTGCCCGATTTGGCCCGATTTGGACACCAAGGTTACCTAGTTATCTCGATTGTTAATACCTTAATGGCTAAACCAAAAACTTCGCACCAATTCATAACCTAGTTTCGGTTTTTTATAGTGTGTTTTCTGACACCTTTGATTCAATTTTTTTTTTGATTGGTAAGAGCAATATTATAAAAGAAAGAAGATTCACAAATGTGAATCCCCAAGAGACAATACAATAACTACAATAAAGCAAATAACTAAAACAAAGAAACCCCTTCCCTTTCCCAACCATGAAATAGCTCATCAAACCCTAGCTCCACCAAATCAAATATAGTGGAGACCCAAACTCGCAACAACTCGCACGAGCGGGAGCACACTCTATCCAAGGGCGAAACCGAGTTCTCAAAGACCCTCCTGTTCTGCTCTTTCCACAAAGACCATGAAACCAACCTCGGGAGAAAGAACCATACAATATCCGCCAAACTATCTAGCGAAACTAATCGCCAACAGGGAAGCGAAGCCTGAAAAATGAGGGAAACACCCACATGACCTCAAGCTGAGATAGAAAATACCACCGAAGCCTCCTCGTGAACGGACAATGAATAAAAAAATGGTTAACCAATTCCTCCTCTACCAAGCACATACCTCGATTAGGAAGACTCTAGCCTCTCTTTCTTAAACTGTCCAAGGTCAGGATCTTGTCCAAATAGGTCGACCACAGGAATATAGAAACCTTAGAAGGCAACCCATTGAACCAAACCAATTGACATGGAAATTCTACCAAACCACCAGGATTAGTTACCTGCAAATAAGCTTTCACAAAAAACCGTCCACTCGAGTTAGTGGTCCAAACCCTACAATCCCTAGTAGACTCCTCAATGCTCGCCGACTCGAGCAAAGATAACAAAGAGGCAAAGTCTCAAATTTCCCAATCATTAAGCGGGCGACTGAAAGAGAAGTTCCAAACCACGACCCCTGCTCTTCTAGCATACATATCTGCAACTAACATCGATTTATCTGACGAAAGAGAGAAGAATGTCCAGAAGCCTTGCTCTAAAGGGCACGAACCCCACCACTGATCGTACCAAAATCTGATGTCCGCTCCATCCCCCAGAATGAGACAAGTGCACTTGACAAAATCGGCCCAACCCACCACAATGCCTTTCCAAAGACTAACCCCAAAAGAGCCCCTAGGTGGCCTAGGTTCCCAGTGATCTCTGTAGCCATGTCGAGCCACAATCACCTCTCTCCACAAACTATCTTCATCGACCCCGAAGCGCCAAAGCCACTTTCCCAATAACGCCTCATTGACTGCCTTTAATGGCCAGATGTTGAGCCCCGCTCTCTCTTTAAGCCAGCAGACCCACTTCCACCTCACCAAGTGAAGTTTCTTAACCACCACCTTCTCATTCCATAAGAAGTCCCATTGCAGCCTTTCCAACTTAGATGCAACAGATGCGAGAATTCTGAACAAGGAAAGAAAATAAGTCGGAAGACTGTAGAAAACACTCTTCAATAAGATGAGTTTGCCTCCTTTAGAAAGCAAAGACGATTTCCACCCTGACAAGCTCCGCTGAAATCGTTCAACAATCAGCTCCCAAACTGATTTCGCTTTAAACGGCACCCCCAACGGAAGACCCAAATACTTAGTAGGAAGAATGCCAGTCTTGCATCCAATACAATTAGCCAATGACTCCAACTTAGGCACCTTTCCAACTACAAAAATCATACTTTTCTTAAAATTGATTCTTAACCCAGATATGGCTTCAAAGCAACGAAAAAGGTCCCCTATGTGAATAAGGTGTCTTGCCGAGGCACCACAAAAGAGCAAAATATCATCCGAGAATTGAAGATGCGATATCAAGACCTCCGACCTACCCACCACAAAGCCGCCCCACACCGCCTCAGATGCCTTCCTAACCATCCTGCTTAGGGCTTCCGTTACAATAATGAAAAGCAAAGGAGATAGAGGGTCTCCTTTAAGCAAACCCGTTGAACTTTTAAAAAAACCATAAGGTGAACTATTGATCAGAACTGAATAGGAAGGGGAAGAATAGCAACTCCTCATCCAAGCACACCATTTAGATCCAAACACCATTCTACTCGGGGAATATTCCAAATATCCCCAATTGACATGGTCATACGCCTTCTCCATATCAAACTTGCAAATGACCCCTGATTTTTTCTTCTTCAGCCACTCATCCACCACTTCGTTAGATATAAGGATTCCATCCAATATTTGCCCCCCCCCCACAAACGCACTCTGTTCCGGAGAAATCACATGCCCCAACACCCGACTAAGACTAACAGCCAAAACCTTCGATAGAACCTTGTACGGGCTACCAATAAGACTAATGGGGCAAAAATCATCGATATCCAGAGCCCTAGACACCTCGTCTGCCTGATTTAGGCACCAAAGTTGCCAAATTCCCTTCCTTTTCAAAAGAAAAAACATAAACATATAATTGTGTGTAAATTCGTAACCTAGACTCGATTTCAGATATGATCTCATCTGACAACATTATTTCAATATAATGTAAGTGGTGGAATTGTTAAGACTGTAAAGCCTAAACCTACAATTTGCGCTAAATCCTAATCGCAATTCATTATTTTAAAAGGTCTTTTCTATCATCGTATTTCAAATA